>CM044433.1:36832252-36871594 GCA_024363595.1 Xenopus borealis
TGTGTGTGTGTGTGTGTGTGTGTGTGTGTGTGTGTGTATATATACATAAATAAACCTCAGTTTTTGCCAACATTTTGAACATTTACAATAGGGATGCACCGAATCCTTCCTTAATCTGTCACCTAGCTGTTCAGACTGCTTTTTAAAAGTTTCCCCTGAACTACAATTTCTCCGGTACCTAACAAATTTACTAAGGAATGCTTCTTATAATATGTTTTGGACGGCAGCTATTGGACCTTAATATCGTGTTTCCTGTTGTAGGCTTTCTAAAAATCTCTATGTCAATCTTCCCTGTGTGTGTGTTACCTCTAAGCTTGAGGTCCAAATGTATATCCTCCTTGTGATACTCCAATGAAAAATGAAGGTTGTGATAATTGTAATACAAATATATACGGAATTCCAAAATGGATTCTGGGGTGTCACCCCAAATAAACAGCAGATCATCGATACATCTACCGTGCCAAATTATGTGCTCACAAAAGGGGTTATCACATCCATAGACGCGGCATTGCTCCCACCAACCCAAATATAGTTTGATATAGGAGGGGGCGAATGATGCCCCCATGGCAGTGTCCCATCTCTAGAGGTAGTAGCCCCCATCAAAGTGAAAAAATTTGTGTTTATGAAAATTCTAAAACCAATAAATTGTACTGAATAAAATCTTAGGTGTATATTTGTGACTCCTTTAGTGTATCTGTGATAGCTTGTACACCCAGATTATGTGGTCTCATTGAATATAAGGATTTTACATCCATTGAGATCCAATGGTAAGTGTCCATCCATTCTAAGGTGGATAATTTTTCAATCAAAAGTCCCTGATATAAAATCCCAGCTGTCGTACTAATGGTTTGAGATTAAAGTCCAACCAGTCCGATAACTATTCATTTATGGACTTAATACTGGCCACAATGGGTCTATCTTCTGGGGAAGTTATGGAGTTGTGTATTTTAGAGAAATGGAAAATCGGGATAATCTGGGCTCTCCTGGCTAAATAATCCTGATCCTGTTCGTCCACCACTCCCAAAAATATGCCGTACGACACCAATTGTTCTATTTCTATCAAAAAACATTTTTTTCTATTTGAAGAAATAGAAAAATATGTTACCGTATCATTTAACTGGCATGTTGCCTCTGCTATGTAGTCTATACTATCCATCACCACTACACTTCCTCCTTTGTCTGTTATGGTTGTATCATCATTCAATGCATATGCTGTACGGATATTTTGAAATATTCCTTGAACTCAAAGATTTTAATTCCTTCTCAATAAAAAACACATCCATTGAGGGACATCTGGATTGTAGAGAATAAAAATCAATTTCTTGTTCATTATTGTCTTTCCTATTGATATTTCATCTGAAGGTGCCCCTTTATTTCCCTCATGTCATAACATACAGTTTGTAAGTCTGTTAAGCAGCATTGCTCTCTAAAGCAACCCACAAATTTCAAATAATTGTCGAAGTAAGTCCTAGGTGTAGCCTTGCGTTTGACTTATAATATCCTACAGTATATATATTTTACAATAGGGGGTACTTTATTCATTATATATATATATATTTGGAAGTGGTCCATAAACTCAGCTAAATAACTGCATCTCAGAGCATTTGCTATGAATGACCAAAAAAAATTATGGGGTGCTATTGAGCAGGGGTGCTCCACCAATGAGGCGAGCTGAGAAACTCGCCTCAGGCAGCAGCACCATAGAGGTTTCCAGGGGCGGAAAAAAGCTGCTCCCGGTACCGTTAAGAGTCAAATTTCCATTTTTAAAACCAGAAATTTGGTTTTACTAGTATGAGAGCACGCAATTGCGCTCTCCACCCTAGTGTTCCAGCCCCCCTTCCCAACAGGTAAGCCGGGGCGGCATTTCAGGTGCCGCCTCAGGCGGCTCCTTCCTCAGGATCGGCCCGGCTATTGACATCATCTTTGGAGAACACAGGTCTTCACCACTAGGTCTGTGGTAGCATTGGGCTGGTACACAAGCCCAAAACATGCAGTGCAACATCACAAGAGCATATAATATTTATTTTACCATGTCCAGAGTTATGATTTTAACTGCTATGACAAGCAGGATAGGTCCCTTATAATTTTTAACCCAAGGTCCATTAGCCCCTGTAGAAATCTCAGTTATGAAAGAGGATGAGAGTATTGAAGACATATAAATGTTAATCTAATAAATTTAAACAATACTGTTTTTTTTTCATAGATACCAGAAGATTATTGATTGTTTATTGAATGTATCTGTGATATCTGCATAAATTCCAGGTCATAGTATATCTAATATAAGTAATAAAAAAAGACACACAAATAAAAACAACTGGACTTGCTGAAAAATTGCTTATTTTATTGCTTATATTAGATGTATTCAAAACAGTTCTCTTATGTAACAGCAGAATGTGGCTTGCATTTCCAAGAAGCAGATGCCTTTTATAATGTCGGCTGTTTCCTATCCCTTGTTCAGTTTGCTCCCCCCGGCTGCAACATGACTCGGCACATACCGTTTATACTGGGGAGGTGTTGGCTCACACCTCTGTTTTCATTGGATGGCGTGTGACTGTGAACAACGCTAACGTTAAGCGACAACTGGTGATGGCTGCCACATCTAACGGATTTCTAAAATAAATTATAGCTCCATGGATTTCAGCCAGAAGTCTTTCCCAGTCTGGCAAACATTATAAACCCCAGGAATAGCACTAACACTGAAATGTCCTGCTACATAAACATATATTTTCCACTCACGCAAGAACTAGGCATGAGAAGTAAAAATTATGTATTAAAACAAAAAAGAATGCCAGCTCTTTATGCTGCTCTACGGATCTGTTGGCTAGGATGTCAAGAACAAATGGACGAACACTATATTTGGGTTAAAGACAAGATTTCTATCAAGGCCTTGAAAACCAAAACCTTAAACGGAGACATCCAATCTTCTCCAAAATCCACTCCTGAAACCAAGACATGTAATCTACTCCTAAACCCACTCCTGAAACCGAGACATCTAATTTACTCCAAAACCCATTCCTGAAACCATGACATCCATTCTTCTCCAAAACCCACTTCTTACACAGACATCCATTCTACTCCAAAATCCACTCCTGAAACCAAAACATGTAATCTACTCCAAAACCCACTCCTGAAACCGAGACATCTAATTTACTCCAAAACCCACTCCTGAAACCAAGACATACATTCTTCTCCAAAACCCACTTCTTAAACAGACATCCATTTTACTCCAAAATCCACTCCTAAAACCAAGACATCCATTCTATTCCAAAACTCACTCCTAAAATCGAGGCATCTATTCTACTCCAAAACATACTCTTGAAACAGAGACATCCAATTTACTCCAAAACCCGCTCCTGAAACAGAGACATCCATTCTACCCCATATCTCACTCCTAAAACTGAGACATCTATTCTACTTCAAAACCCACTCCTAAAACCAAGTCCCATGCATCAGTCAGGCCTCTGACACTGATTTCATGGTGGGGGACACACATAGGCTATTACCAACTGTATATATAAACTGTGTATATATTAATGTATATATACATAGATATACAGGTATATGACCCTTATAGAGAATGCTTGGGGCCTGGGGTTTTCTGGATAATGGATATTTCCGTAATTTGGATCTTCATTCCTAAAGTCTACTAGAAAATCATTTAAAAATTAAATAAACTCAATAGGCTGGTTTTGCTTCCAATAAGGATTAATTATATCTTGGATCAAGTACAGAGAAAAAGAAAATCAGTCTCAAAAATGTGATTATACTGGAGTCTAAGGGAGATAGCCTTTCCGTAATTCGGAACTTTATGGATAATGAATCCCATCCCATACATATATATATATATGTACTGTATAAATACAGTTCCAACGGTACCATCCATTCCAAATATCAAGTCTGGGTGCTTACCAATAGTAGTAAAGGTATGGGACCTATTATCCAAAATGTTTGGGACCTGGGATTTTCTGGATAATGGATCTTTCCGTAATTTGGATCTTTAAGCCTTAAATCTACTAGAAAATCATGTAAACATAAAATAAACCCAATAGGTTGGTTTTACTTCCAATAAGGATTAATTATATCTTAGTTGGGATCAAGTATAAGCTACTGTTTTATTATTACAGAGAAAAAGGAAATCATTGTTAAAAATTTGGATTATTTCATTATAATGGAGTCTATGGGAGACAGCCATTCCGTAATTCGGAGCTTTCTGGATAACGGATTTCCGGATAAGGGATCCAATACCTCTACAATTCAATATAAAAAAGCACTCACAGCTATTTCCAGTAGTTGAACGTGAAAAAAAGTTTATTCCACACCCACACCGATATATATATATATATATATATATATCTTCCATCATTGCTCCACAATCAGGAATTAAGTAGTTAAATTGCCAGTTCCATATCATTTTAAACAAGCAGGAGACAGTGCCTCTCAGTTGCGATATGCTGTCATAGAATCAGTGGAGGTAAGAAAAAGTTATAAAAAGGCGAAGCATTTTTGATTCATACTCTGGGGAGATCAAAGCCCTGAGGAATGAATCACGATTATGATTTAAATGGCATTGTGCAATTTCTGTAAACTATAGTGGTGTTATTTTGTGTCACAGTGAGTTGTAGATCAACCTTAAAGGAAAACTATACCCCTCCAAACAAGGTAGTTCTCTATAAAAAGATACTGCATAAAAAAGCTCAAACCCTGCTTCATGTAAATAAACCATTTTCATAATAATATACTTTTTCAGTAGCATGTGCCATTGGGTACTCATAAATAGAAAATTGCCATTTTAAAAAATAAGGACAGCTTCCTGTAGGATTGTAGGATTCAACGGTGCACACAAACATACCAAACAAACTATAAAGTTAGGTCACATGAGCCAATTAACAGACAGAGTTGTGTCTTTTGCTACCACACTTCTTCCTGTTACAGTTAGAGATTAAATATTTCTGGTCAGGTGATCTCTGAGGCAGCACACAGACCATCATGAAATGGTGGTTCAAGGCAAGAGACATAAAAAGACAATATCATACCAGTTTGATATGATTCTTTAATATGCCACTTAAATATTTTGGGGGTATAGTTTTCCTTTAATACATTATAATACCATATACAGTACGCCATTCAATTTGTGAGTATGCATCATGTTTGAGAAAGGGACGTTGGGACTTTTGTATGCTGCTTTTAATCTTTATTACACAAATGGACTTTTGCATATTTAAGAAGTGCTGGTGAATTTTGTGCTTGATCCCAACTAAGATATAATTAATCCTTATTAGAAGCAAAACCAGACTATTGGGTTTATTTAATATTTACATTCAGAGTAGATTTAAGGTATGAAGTTTCAAATTACAGATAGATCCCTTATCTGGAAAACCCCAGGTCCTGAGCACTCTGGATAACCTTTATTTATATATATATAATGACCACAGAGATGAATGTTCCGGAGTGCAATGGTTAAAGGACCAGTGACATCAAAAACATTTTTTAAAAATTCATTAGTATACATAGAAAAAAAACACCAACACAAATTAAACTTTAAAATCGCAAAGCCTTTAGTAAGAAATAACTTACCTAAACTCTGCTTCCGCTTCTCTTCAGAAAAGGTGACAGGGCAACAATCCATCGTGCAGCACTCAATTTCTCCTACCTGGCTATCATCTATAAGGACCACAGGGAGAAGAAATTGAGCGCCGATTGATGGATCGCCCGATTGGCTTTTCTGAAGAGGAGCACAAGCGGAGTTTTGGCAAGTTATTTCTTAAAGGAGAAGGAAAGGCTGGATACACTTGGGGGTGCCAAACGTTAGGCACCCCCAAGTGATTATAGCGACGTACCTCAAACCCAAGGCCGGTGCTACTATCAGGAGAAATCTACACCGGCCCCTGGTTATAGAAGCAAACACCAAGCAGAAATCTTACTTCCGTCTTCACGCAGCTGTGCATTAGAACGAAAAGCTGAACTTTCACTTTAAAATTGGCTTTTTCATTCTAATGCACATGCTTCAGTCTGGGGAAATGCACAGAAGCGTGAAGATGGAAGTACGATCTCTGCGTGGTGCTCGCTTCTATAACCCGGGGCCGGTGCAGAGTTCTCCTGATAGGAGCACCGGTCCTGGGTTTGAGGTACGTCGATAATAATCACTTAGGCACCCAAGTGTATCCAGCCTTTCCTTGTCCTTTAATAAAGGCTTTGCAATTTTAAAGTTTCATTTGTGTTGGGTTTTTATTTTAGATGTAAACTAACAAATTAAAAAAAAATTTTTTTGATGTTACCGGTCCTTTAAGTTGGCTATTAGTGAATTGATGATAAGGGCATAGACTCCAAATCTCTGCCAGAGTTAATGGCCTGACAGGACCTTCTGCCAATCATTAATCCAAGAGTAGCACTTTGGCTGTAATTACTCACAGTTCACATACAAAGTGGAAAGAAAGCTGCTGAAATGGCATTTAACTCACAATATTTTGTAACTTAGCTACCAACTGAAAATAAATGAACCTTTAAAGGTGCCCACACATGGGAGACACTGATTGCCAGTTTGGTCAATGATAATCCACTCTGAGAGACTTCTAAAGATATTGAGGGTGGAAAATTCCATCTTCAGTGTTTTGTGCCAACCTTTTAAGCTGCTAATTTCTATGGGCAACAAAACGTTCGTAATCACCCTGGGTGCCATAGCAATGAGACTCAAGTAGGTAGACTGTGCATAAAGACTAAAATCATTCCAAATGGATGAACTGATAATGGTCAGATGGATAAGTGAGGTAAAGAGTACATGACAATATTCACGGGTGAGGGTGTCTCAATGGCACAGCTGGTTGAGATATCAGGAAGTGGAAAGTACATCAAACCATTCTGATGTTGCCTAAAATACACTGTTGCTCAAAACTCTCAAAAACTGAGGAAACTGCTGTCATTCAGAAGGAACTTCAGCATTCAGTTACTGAGACTGGCGTAAAGGCGAACACATAAAACACATAGATATTTTAGTCTTCCTTAAAGGGATTCTGTCATGATTTTTATAATGATGTTTTTTATTTCTAGTTTACACAGTGGGGCAGATTTACTAAATTCACATGAAGGATTCGAAGTTTAATCGAATTTTCAAAAAGTTTCCAATTCGAATTTTCAAATGTTTTTGAATACAAATTCGACCAGTGATTTTTGAAAATTCGATCGAAATCGAATGATTCGAATAAAAAATCTATTCGAATATTCGACTGCCTAGTTCGCCAGATCAATGCTCCTGAATTGGGATTCAAAAAAGTTTGATCGAATAAAAAAATTAAATCGAATGGGTAAAATCGTTTGAATTGACCGATTCGAACAATTTTATCGATCGATCGAATTTTTGCTATTCGATCATTCGAAAATCCTTCTAATTTGAATTTGGAGAGTTTTTATTCCCTAACTATTCACATGGTTGAATTTGAGGGTTTTTTAACCCTCAAATTTGACCCTTAGTAAATCTGCCCCTGTGTGTGTAGGCAGCCATTTCAGGTCATTTTGCCTGGTGCTTTCCGAAAGAGTCAGCACTTTAGGATGGAACTGCTTTCTGGCAGGCTGTTGTTTCTCCTATTCAATGTAACTGAATGTGTCTCAGTGGGACCTGGATTTTACTACTATCTTGTATTAGGGAGCTGTTATACCTTCCCATTGTTCTG
Source organism: Xenopus borealis (assembly GCA_024363595.1). NCBI lineage: Eukaryota > Metazoa > Chordata > Amphibia > Anura > Pipidae > Xenopus > Xenopus borealis. The sequence continues at coordinate 36,839,917 of CM044433.1, forward strand.
TTGTTAGGCTGCTGAGGGGGGGGGGGAAGGGGAGGGGTGATATCACTCCAACTTGCAGTACAGCAGTAAAGAGTGATTGAAGTTTATCAAAGCACAAGTCACATGACTTGGGGTAGCTGGGAGATTGACAAAATGTCTAGCCCCATGTCAGATTTCAAAATGAAATATAGAAAAATCTGTTTGCTCTTTTGACAAATGGATTTCAATGCAGAATTCTGCTGGAGTAGCACTATTAACTGATGCATTTAAAAAAAATTCCCATGACAGTATCCCTTTATCTTAAAGGTGAACCACCCCTTTAAAAAAATGTATCCCTATGTAGGAGTATCAAAACTCAAAGCCCTCCAGGTCATGACACCTACTGTATAGCTCCTAAAAACAACTTCCACAATGTACATTGTATTCCTTTATAATTGTACATTACCCAACAAATAGCATTACCATTCAGACAAAAATAATAAAGTAACGTATTTCTAAGCTCACAATACAGAGATGAATAGTTGCAGTTCCTAAGCTTCACTCATCATTTACCAGCAGTCAGCAAAAAAAGTCAACAAGTGAAGATCAGCAACACAGAACTGAAACCATGTTTTATGTGAAACTGCAGCTACAAGCACAAATAGAACTCAAAGCACCTTTGCCTTTCTTTCATGACTGGGAGAGGGTGATTTCAAACTTTGCTTTGTAAGGCGAAAATGCATGTAAGGTCTGTGTTGTGAATTGTAATCAGGAACGTGTTTAGCCTGTAACGGTGATGCTTCACATTAATGAATGGCAACTGACCTGCGTCCCTACAAACTAAAATAAATACAATTAGGATACAACATACAGGCAGGGGATCCGTTATCCCGAAACCTGTTATCCAGAAATTACAGAATGGCTGTCTCTCAGAGACTCCATTTTATCCAAATAATCCAATTTTTTTTTTATATTTCCTTTTTCTGTGTAATAGTAAAACTGTCCTTGTACTTGATTCAAACTAAGAATTAATCCTTATTGGAAGCAAAGGATATATTTAAAAGATGTTCTAGTAGACTTAAAGGAACAGTAACACCAAAAAAATTAAAGTGTTTTAAAGTAATGAAAATATCATGTATGCTTTCAAGCACAGCTGTTTTTTACCAGTGCAGGTCAACACTGCATTATATTTATATTACTTTTAAACACTTTCATTTTTTGACGTTACTGCTCCGTTAATGTATGAAAGATCTGTTACCCTGAAGACCCCCAGGTCCCGAGCATTGTGGATAACAGGTCTCATACCTCTAATACTTGCTGTAGCGTAATAATTAAAGAGAGCTGATAAAGACAAGGTACAAAGACCCCCGTATAAATAAAATGCCCATAAAAAAACACATTGGTGTTCAGTAGAACTGAACTTGTGGCCTCTTTTAGTGGCTTCAGGTCATTCCATGGCTTCAGGACTTCAAGTTCGGCTCTTTTTGTGACTTCAGGTCTTTCCGCAGCTTCAGGACTTCAAGTTTGGCTTTTTCCGTGTCTTTGGGTCTTTTTGCGGCTTTGGAACTTTGGCGGTTCGGCTCTTTCCGGGACTTCAGCAGTTCTGGGCTTTTGCTTTTCGGCAGTTCAGGACTTTCAAAGAGGCAGCAAGTTATTGACGCTGCCAAGGGGGCCCTAGTTATTTAAAAAACTGCAGCACAGCCGGGCCCCCTTTAGGCCCGGGCCCAATACCCCTGTGCCCCATGATGACAGCCCTGGCAATGGGGAGTCACTAACGATGTTCCGGCTGCATAAGTGGATAATGAAGAGCCAAGTAGAATGCGTTTATGTACTCAACAGACACTGAATTACTAAATAAGCACCTATCAATCACTGCTTTACTAAACAGGAACCCAACAAACAATGAGTTAATAAAAAAGCACCAACCAAGAACAGACTCACTAAATACATCCATCTGTCTAATTAAAGGAAACTTTGGTGCCAGAAAGAAACCTCAGTGACACAGCACAAACTTTCCCTAGCAGCAAGTTATTCCCCTGATTTATGCCTATATGCTCATGTAAAGCTGTCCCTGTTGGGTAGAGATGCACCAAATACACTATTTTAGGATTTAGCCAATCAGACGCATTAGATGCAGCCATGTCTGTTACAACCCAACCACTAAAAATGTATCCAAAAGAATGGGTCTGAAATTGTAGGTGGTGGAAAAACCTAAACATCTATACACATAAAAATACAAATCTAAAAAGGCAGTCCACCTTTACATTAACTTTACATATGATGCAGCGAGTGAATTTCTGAGACAATTTGCAAATGTCCTTCATTTTTTATGGTTGCTGAATTATTTAGCTCTTTGTTCAGCCACTTCGCTGCTTGGAATTTCAACAGCTATCTGACAAAAAAAAACCTATCCAAGCTTCGGATTTTGTATGAATAAATCTGTATGAATAAGTCTGGAATATGACTGTTTGAAAGCCGTAAAGAGGCAGAAAAGGAAGGCACGGAATTAAAAAAAAATAAAATTAATAAATGAATAATTAACAGCTACAAAGTTGATAAGAATGGGACATTCTATAACATTCTAGATGTTAATAAAAAGGTGAACTGCTCATTAAAGGAGAACTAAAATGCAGTGATGCACAGATCCACTATTTTAGGATTCAGCCAAACCCCTGAATCCTTCGTGAAAGATTTGTCCAAATACCGAACCGAATCCTAATTTGCATATGCAAATTAGGGGTGGGAAGGGGAAATTTTTTTTACTTCCTTGTTGTGTGATTAAAAAGTCATGGGATTTCCCTCCCTGCCCCTAATTTGCATATGCTAATAAGGATTCAAAAAGGCAGAATCCTGGATTCAGTGCATCCCTACTAAAATGTAACAAAAAAAGTAGGCTAGAAACATTGTACATTATGTTTTGAGCTTCTGTACAAACCCAAGGCAACCACAACCCTTTGGCATTAAAGATAGGTGTCTCCAAAGATGTTCCAGTAGCTCCCCATTTTAATACAGATAATTACTACATGGCAGCACAGAAACCAGTGCAATTACTATCAGAATTTAATAATCAGCCCTGTAACTTATATTACAGGGGAACCTCATTTTCTGCTGGATAATTAGTGACGACCCCTAAGCTTAGCTTCTCAACAGCTGCTGAGAGCCCACTGAGCATGTGAGTGTCATAGACACTTTCCAAGATGGTGACCCCCTGTGACAAGTTTGAAGTCCTGAATCATTGCTGCTATTGACAAGCTGAAACTTTAGGCTGGTGCAAAAAGTTCAGTACATAAAATATGGTATTTCCATCCATATTAATTTTTAGGGTTTTGTGCAACATTTTCAGACAGGACTGCCAAGGGGCACACACTAAGCTCAGTACCAAGCCTAAGCACCTCTGACCCCAGAAACAGTTTCTTAAAGGGGTTGTTCACCTTCAAACAACTAGTTGTTTTCAGATAGAAAACCAGAAATAACAACTTTTTCTAATCACTTTCTATTTGTAACAGTTTTTCTAATATTGAAGTATAAAGTGTCATTTTTCACCTTCTGGAGCAGGTTTTGGAGGGGGGTCGCCGACCCTATTAACTGTTCTAAACGAATACATTTAGTTTATCCATTTCTTCTTTGTCCCTGCTGAGCAGAATCCATGGGTTTCATTACAGGCAACTGTTAGAACTGATACATTCATTTTCTAATACTCCAGAGATGCTGCTGAGAAATGTATCAACTAAATGTTGCAAAATTGTATCAGTTTAGAGTCTGCACCCGAATTACTGAGCTGCCAGACTCAAGCACCAGAGACACGAACATTCAACTTTAAACTTTTTTGAAAATACAGTAAAATAAATAAATAAATAATGGAAAGTAATTAAAAAAAATCTTTATTTATGGGGAACAATCTAAAAAACTGAATTGTAAAAAGTTTTTGGAAGATGAACAACCCCTTTAATTTCACCCCCTCTTTCCAGTCTTATCCCTCAAACTGGCCTTTTTTAAGATGGTAGCCATCATGTGTCCTTGGTGTAGTTACAGTTGATTTATTTCCTTAAGTTAAAGAAGAAGGAAAAGCTAAAACAAAGTAAGCTTTATCAGAAAGTTCTATAGAAATACACCAGTAAACCCTCAAAGTAATGCTGCTCTGAGTCCTCTGTCAAAAAGAAACGCTGCATTTCTTTCCTTCTATTGTGTGCAGATGGGCTTCTGTATCCGACTTCCTGTTTCCAGCTTAAACCTCCAGGGCTAGGGCTTGAGCATGCTCAGTTTGCTCCTCTCTCCCCCTCCTGCTGTAATCTGAGCCCAGAGCTATGAATGAGCAGGGAGAGAAGGAAGTGATATCACACCAAGCTAATATGGCAGCTGCTATCTTAAACAAACAGAGAGAGCTTCTAGTTCAGTTTACTCCGGTATGGTAAAGCATTCTGCAGAATAAATAGCTAATCTATTGGCATTAAACTGCTTCAGTAGCTTTCCTTCTCTTTTAAACCCCTAAATTTATTTAGCTCCCTTTACAGTTAGCTGAATATTGCTTTCAGCTTATCTGAGTTATGCGTCATGGAAGGAACAGTAAGATAGAACACAAACAGCGGAAAGTTCATAATAAATCATTACATGTTTGCTTACAATATTCTAATTCCATTAGACCAGAAAATACTAACTGATGATCAGCCACTGTGAATAATAGGCCTGAGTTAATTAAACCTTCTCATGCCATTTGCTCTTAAAGTACTAAATGAAACCACCTTCATTAGATTGTGTGTACAAAGGTTCCCATCACTAACAGGATTATACTGGTGTGCCGAGTTACTAGGGAACATAGTGGTGGGGCCCCAGTCATGGTGGACCCTCTGTTCAAAACCATGCCCAGCGTGCCAGATAATATAATCTTTTGGTCTGCATTCTAAATTCACATAGGACATTAAAGTACATACATATCTCTCTGTAATAGACATATTAAGGGTCTAAATGGCTACTGATATATATTGGCAATATATATTTTACTTGCTTGAATATGCCCCTTGAACATAACTAAATCATTTTGAAACCAAGTTTCAACCAAGTGACTCACGGGCAGATTCGGGGAGATTTAGTTGCCTGGCGACTAAATCTCCATGAATCTGCCTGTGTGTCACTACCCTAAACCACACAAATATTCTGTGGGCCCTTGGAATCAGTCATTTTGTGTCAACACAGCAATTCCTAACCTATCCAGAGTTTTGTGATGATCTTTGTGGAATTTTTCCAGCACTAAGGTAAATTGGTTGATGGAACGATGTAAAGATATATGCTGGAAAAAGGTAGGAGTAGTCATGTAGAAGGAATCTAATCACTGGACTGGCTGGAAACATATTTTATGATGTTATATAGTGGCACAGCACTGAGGGGACACAGGGCTTCTTTTCAAGTATTAGGGAAGGTCTGCACAAGGAGATTCGGGGAGATTAGTTACCCCAGCGACAAATCGCCTCGTCTTTTGGGCGACTCATCTCACGGAACCACTTCCCCCTGTCTTGCACTGGCTAAAATGAAAATCGCCTGTGGCAATTCACATGCGGCGCATCGCTTTCCGAAATCGCCCGAAGTTGCCTCACGACTTCGGACAATTTTGGAAAATGAAGCGCAGCGTGTGAATATCAAAATAACTGCAGCAAGGGCCCCCAGATAGATCAATCATTCTCCACAAGTGACGTCTGACCTTGTCACTCCATGCGGATATCACCCCAATCTAAATAAATGTTTTTTTTTTATTTATATATAAGAATATACATATCGGTAAGTTGATAGACACACATATATGTGTATAAATTGCTATTTCTGGAAAGTCCCATCCCCCCCATGCAACCACATTATCACCGTGCATGCTCAATGCACAATGACAATATTAAAGACAAAGGTCGCGGCAGGAATACGCAGGTCCTGGACAACTATATCCTGAGGTGGCAAAACAGTTGCATTCCAAAGTGCCATTAAGTTTTAATTAATTCCTGCCTCTTAAGTTTGTCCAAGACATGTCTACTCTAACAGATTGCTAGGGATTTGCCCCTCATCTGGTCACACGCCTCTGTACTTTGAACCCTGCCAATGAAAGGACCTAAAATGCACCAGAATGACTTCAGCAGAACTGAGATGGTGGTACCAAGTGGTGTAACGACATGGATGAGGCATGGCCTAAGCACAACCAAAACACAAAAGCACTGGCCTGGCAACTCCCTGTTGTGTTTGTATTTTTGACTTTTAGGGCCCTTACACACATTTTAACCTGCGCTCCCCTGCCCTACGTTTTCTGCGTTCAGCCACGGGGGAGAGCAATAATAGACGCACTCAATTCTTTTTCACAACCACATGTAGGCGCCGAACGCAGGTTCAGACGCAACGTGCTGCATTTTTCCTGCGTTCGTCGCCTACATGCGGTTGTCTGAGTATATGCCCATTGAAAAGAATTGAGTGCATGTATTCCTGCGCTCCCCTGCGGCTGAACGCAGCAAAACGTAAGGCAGGGGAGCGCAGGTTACAACGCCCTTGTATAAGGGCCCTTAGACAAACCTTAAATTGGTGATTCATTATAGAATATTAGAGATCAATTTATACTTTAAAAATCATAGCAAATTCATTATCTTCCCAACACCATTACGGCAGTCTGACCATTGTTTTAGCTATCACTTATTTTAGGTACAGTGGCATTTGCTGAGTGCTGCTAGGCTGGCAGCCCAGGGGCTATGCATTACAGGTATGGGATCAGTTACCCCAGTTTCTATACAGAAAGTTCCAAATTATGGAAAGGCCGTCTCCCATAGACACACCATTCTGTTCAAATAATCCAACTTTTTAAAAATGATTTTCTTTTTCTCTGTAATAATAAAACAATAGCTTGAACTTGATACAAACTAAGATGTAATTAAACCTTATTGGAAGCAAAACCAGCTTATTGTGTTTATTTTATGTTTACATGATTTTCTAGTAGTCTTAAGGTGTGTAGATCCAAATTACGGAAAAGCCCGTCATCTGGAAAACCCCAGGCATTCTGGGTAACAGGTCCCATACATGTATTATGTATTCAGAAATACACAGATATTCAGCATAGGCACCCTGGCTTTTTTTTGGAGCTCTGAGAACTGGAAGCATTGAGCCATCTACCATCCGCCCAAAGTAGCTCCTGACTCCTAGTATCGGGTTTTGCTGATGACCTTCCATCAGAGAATATCAGGTCAATGTCAGATTGTGGACATGACTCAACAGAAGCTCACAGTGGCTATTCTGATTACTGTGCAAGTGACGTGTGTCTGTCCAGCTCTCACAGCATACACCATACTAGGGAGCCACAGCAATACATAATCAGAACCACTTGGCACTGAGGAAGATGCCTACATAAACATTCAGCCTATGAACATTCTGCCCACAGAACAACAGCACCACAGCAGAGAAGAAACCTTCATGAAACCTGACAAATATCTAAACAGATGCCACAACTACTAGGAGAAAATTTACATTGTCTTGTGGGTTTATCGTCCTGTATATATGAACTTTCCTACCATTTAAATTAGGATTAAAAAGAAAATTCTGATCCTTTTCATGAGGGGATGGTATGGGATCCGTTTGGCCTTATATATATATATAGCATATGGAACTGAAGCACTCAATCCAATTAATGGCAACCACCCGGGTGCTGGTCCAAGTTAATTGATCCATACATACAAAAGAAGTAAACCGCACTCCAGGACTTCATCTTCGTGCAAAATAATAAATACGTTTTTATTCTGACGTTTCGGCTCTTACACTCGAGCCTTTGTCAAGGTGTGCAGAGAGACTGTTATTTGCACTGTGCACACCTTGACAAAGGCTCGAGTGTAAGAGCCGAAACGTCAGAATAAAAACGTATTTATTATTTTGCACGAAGATGAAGTCCTGGAGTGCGGTTTACTTCTTTTGTATATATATATATATATATATATATATCTGGGATATCGGCACTCAGGAAAAAATATAAACGTGTGCCTGGGTGCAATCCTTAAAATATAATATCAAACATGTCCATAGAAGGAGCACTCACTGTTCTTAAGTATCAAAAAAATTTTTATTAAGGAGCACAAAAAACTGATGTTTCGGCTGGAACACCAGTCTTTCTCTTTGAGAAACGTCAGTTTTTTGTGAACCTTAATAAAAATGTTTTGTTTTGATACTTAAGACCTGTGAGTGGTCCTTCTATGGACGTGTTATATATATATATATGTATGGTAAAAACCAGCACTCTCTCACATTAGGGTTTAAAACAACAAAATGTCTTTATTTCACATACTACTTTTGTATATATCAGCAGTGGAAGGAGTGATATTCAAAATCTGAAATATGTCATTTACACTCTGGCACAACCTGGAACAGCAGAAATGTTAGAGGGCATTCCAGTAAAGGACAGTATGTGCTTTCAGCCAGCAGGAGAGGAGGAGGGCTCAGTAGTTTATCACCATTTTATGGCAAAATGCTCAGGAGTCTGGCTGCTACAATTCCAACAAATATATCAGACCAAAAGAAAAATATCTGCAGACATCCACAGATCCCACAAACATGCTTGTAAAAGAGAACTTTATTTAGGCCACAAAAATAGAAAATGACACAGTCTTACATGTTTCGTGCCTATAGGCACTTAATCATAGGCTGTACAAACAAATATATCAGTCCATACTGTCTCTGATACCCATATGTATAACAATGCCATAAGCCATTACTTTTTTAAAGGAACAGTAACACCAAAATATTTAATTGTTTTAAAGTAAAGAAAATATCATGTGTTGTTGCCCTGCACTGTTAAAACTGATCTGTTTGCTTCAGAAACACTACTATAGTTCATATAAACAAGCTGCTAAGTAGCAATGGCGGAAATTGAAAAATGGCTATATGGCACAGGATAAGTAATGGATAACAGATTACTATATTCTACAGAGCGTATCTGCTATCTGCTGTGTGTCTTGAGCCTTTTCTCCTTTGAATGGCTGCCCACATGGCTACACAACATATTTTTATATAAACAATAGCAGTATTTCTGAAGCAAACATGCCAGTTTTACCAGTGCCAGGGCAACACTGCATTATATTTTTATTACTTTAAAACAATTTCATTTCTTGATGTTACTGGTCCTTTAACAGCCTGGCCAGTAAAATAAAGGCAACCATATTCATGAGGGACTCCACAATGATTGTCACCAGGGATGCACCGAATCCTTCAGTTCAGAATTCGGCCAGGATTCGAGGAATTTCCAGCAGGATTCAGATTCAGACGAATCCTTGTGCCTGGCCAAACCAAATCCTTAAATCATGTGACTTTTCATCACAAAACAAGGAAGTAAGAAATTCTTTAGCTGCACACAAAGTGCACGGCTCTCTTTTACCATCCCCCTAGCAAATTTGCATATGCAAATTAGGGTTCGGTATTCGGACAAATATTTCACAGTGGATTCAGCCGAATCCGAATCGGTGCATCCCTAATTGTCACCTACATTAAGGTTGGGGGCCCATACTTCTACATTATAGGAAAATACTGATGTATAAATCATTTGGGCTTTCAAGTGCTCCATTCCTCCACAGGGGACACAGCACACAGGTCAGAAACCAATGGCTAATTGCGATATAACCATTAGGGAGACATAAATCTCCTGGAAATATCGCAACCCTTCTATCAACTCTAAGTTATTCTTAAAGGTTTTGGGGTACATTACATTTGCATTACCTTTAGTTTGCTATAGACTGATCTATGCTTAATACAATTTTAGTTGGTCTTCATTTTGCCAAGCAAATAATTTTTTGCCTTCCTATTTTGCCACTCTTCATTATGCAGTTCAAAATGCTATCTGGCTGCTGGCTTCACAACCATGGCAACCAAATTTATTGCCCCGTTACTAAGGAAATAAAGCCTTAGAAACCAGACTGTTACCCACATTTCAAACAGGTGAGCTATAAAGAAAAAGTTTGGATACTGTCATGGGTAAAAATGTTTTTTCAAAATGCATCAGTTAATGGTGCTGCTCCAGCAGGATTCTGCATTGAAATCCATTTCTCAAAAGAGCAAAAAGATTTTTTTACATTTCATTTTGAAATTTGACATGGGGCTAGACATATTGTCAATTTCCCAGCTGCCCCAAGTCACGTGACTTGTGCTCTGATAAACTTTAATCACTCTTTACTACTGCTGTACTGCAAGTTGGAGTAATATCATCCCCCCAGCAGCCTAACAACAGAACAATGGGAAGGTAACCAGATAACAGCTCCCTAACACAAGATAACAGTTGTCTGGTAGATCTAAGAACAGCACTCAATAGAAAAAGCTAATGTCCCACTGCGTTCCATTCAGTTACATTGAGAAGGAAAAACTACAGCCTGCCAGAAAGCAGTTCCCTCCTAAAGTGCTGGCACAAGTCACATGGCCAGGGGCAGCTGGGAAATTGACAAAATGGTTAGCCCCATGTCAGATTTCAAAACTGAATATAAAAAATCTATTTGCTCTTTTGAGAAATTAATTTCAGTGCAGAAGTTTACTGGAGTAGCATTATTAACTGATGCGTTTTGAAAAAAAAAGATGTTTTCTAATGACAGTATCCCTTTAAGTAAAAATGTTCTGCCTTAGTAAAACTAGCAATTAAAACACAGTGCATATTTCTTTGGATGCACATAATTAATTAATTTGTTTTCAAAAGCCCTTTTGCCACAGACTGGAATGATCCTTGAACTATTTCTTTTACATTAACAAGAATTCTAAGCGTGTGCCCTTTAGCTGTAGGTAGGGTCGCCACCTGGTCAGTATTTTACCCACCTGGCCAGTTAAAATTCTTGATGTCAGTGATAATGGAGATATGAAGAGAAGGTCAGTGCAGTAAATCCCCAGTATGAATTCCCACTCCCCTCCACCGTTAGCTCAGAACATGGTGATTGACATATAGTTTTGGGGATTACAAAGCTAGTATATATAGTGAATAAAGTACCCCCTCTTGTAAAATATAAGGATATTATAAGTTACCGAGGAGTTTCATGAGCATATAAAAACACGACACTGAAGGCCATGGAACTCCGAGGTAACTTCTAATATCCTCATATTTTGCAACTGAGGGTACTTTATTATAATACACAAGTTTTAGTGAGCCAAAACTCACTAAACTCACCATTTATAACTGATGAGATCAGAACTTACTGTTTATAAGGATATCATTTACAAGATATTCACTGCTTTTGTGTATTATATCCTTATAATACACAAAAGCCGTGAATATCTTGTAAATTATATCCTTATAAACGGTTAGATCTGATGTCATCAGTTATAAACGGTGAGTTCTGATGTCATTTCTGTCACATGACTCAGTGAAACTTGTGTATTATAATAAATAAAGTACCCCCAGTTGCAAAATATGAGGATATTAGAAGTTACCTCGGAGTTCCATGACCTGTATAAAAACACTCGGCCTTCGGCCTCGTGTTTTTATATGGTCATGAAACTCCTCGGTAACTTATAATATCCTTATATTTTACAATAGGGGGTACTTTATTCACTATATAAATGGTGAGTAGTGATGTAATTTCTGTCACAACTCAATATAACGTGTGTATTATTATAAATAAAATACCCCCTGTTCTCCACCTCAGAGTTCCTTGACCTGTATAAAAACACTAGGACTAGGCCTTCTGCCTTGTATTTTGATATGGTCATGAAACTCTTCGGTGACTTATAATATCCTTATAATTTGCAAGAGGAGTACTTTATTCACTATATCATTTACAGTCTGGTTATTTCCCTATAGGACCAGACTGTAAATGATATCCTTATAAACGTCACGTTCTGACGTAATTTTGACCCTGCGCTGCGATTTTGACCATAATGGACGCCGACCCCTACGACCCCCCTCCTGACATTTCACAGTAGATTATAATGCATAATGTACCCCCTACTGAAATTTATAAAGATATCAGAAGTCACCTCGGAGTTATGTGACCTTTATAAAAGCTTTTATATGGTCACATAACTCCGAGGTGACTTATATCTTTATATATTACAATAATAGGGGTACATTATCCACTATATAATTTACAAGATACTCATGGCTTTTGTGTATTATAAGCACATACACTCAAACTGGACCTTAGAGTGGCCGACCCCCCCCCCCCCAACAAATTGAATGGCCCTCGTATAGTGGGGAGCAGGCCCAAAGTTTGGGAACTGTGCTATCTGAAAAAGTTGAGGAAATTGTGGCAACTGCCACATATATATATATATAATATTCATGGTAATCCAACAACTGCTGCATGCCTTGAGTGCCTATACCTCTCGGGCCTGAATAGCTCAATAATGATGGCATTTATACGAAGGCTATGGGCATTCAGGCTGTTTTTAGTGGCAGTTGTCAGTCTGTGTTTTTTGTAGGCTGAGAGACACAGATCTGCTCAATGCCCCTGCTCGATTGATCTGAATTTGATAAGCCTGTGTGCGGTCACACAAACGCTGCGGTCAACCAAAATACTGACCTCCGATTCCGCTCATCTATGTGTGACAGCACATATAGGCTGATCAAATTCAAATCAATGGAGAAGGGGCACTGTGCCCATAGCCTAACAGATAGATTAGTGGTGTTCCCCAACAGCCAGGACAGCATAATAATAATACTGGATTGACCTGCTTCTGCAGTGTAACTGTTTGTAACATTATAATATGATTTTATTGATATCTTACTATATGCACCTATATCATGTGTTTTATATGCAGTACACGGGATATATTTGATGAAATTGTTTATACGATTGTATATTTATACTATGGTAGCTTTTAATAATCTAACTGCTATTTAAAAGTGTTTTATCATGGGCAATTGCTCACTTTATAGCAGGGGTCTTCAACCGCTGGTCAGTGGCCCAGAACCAGGTCACGGACAGTCCTGAACTGGGCCGCCAAAATGAAAGGGATACTGTCATGGGAAAACATGGTTTTTTCAAAACACAAAACATCAGTTAATAGTGCTGCTCCAGCAAACTTCTGCATTGAAATCCATTTAAAAAAAAAGCAAACAGATTTTTTTATATTAAATTTTGAAATCTGACATGGGGCTAGACATATTGTCAATTTCCCAGCTGCCCCATGTCATGTGACTTGTGCCAGCACTTTAGGAAGAGACTGCTTTCTGGCAGGCTGTTGTTTTTCCTTCTCAATGTAACTGAAGGAGTCACAGTGGGACATGGGTTTTTACTATTGAGTGGTCTTCTTAGATCTACCAGGGAGCTGTTATCTGGTGTTAGGGAGCTGTTATCTGGTTACCTTCCCATTGTTCTGTTGTTAGGCTGCTAGGTGGAGGAAAGGGAGGGGGTGATGTTACTCCAACTTGCAGTACAGCAGTAAAGAGTGACTGAAGTTTAGCAGAGCCTGGGACAGCTGGGAAATTGACAATATGTCTAGCCCCATGTCAGATTTCAAAAATTAAATATAAAAAAATCTGTTTGCTCTTTTGAGAAATGGATTTCAGTGCAGAATTCTGCTGGAGCAGCATTATTAACTAATGCATTTTGAGAAAAACAATTTCTCCCATGACAGTATCCCTTTAATACAGGGCGCTGATTTGGGTGCCGGTGACCAGAATTGGACGCTGTCGACCAGAATTGGGGATCAACCCCTCTGACGGGGATGCCCTGTGGTAGTCACTTTATGGTTTTGATGTCACTTCTTATTGGTTGGCTCACTAGGAAAGCAAATCAAAAGCAAAGCCATGAGAAGACTACAAAGCCTGGGTGCCAGTCCATTAAAAATAAAACATTTACTACAAAAGTTGACAGCACTCCAAGGAAGATTATACAACAAGTCAAATAGTCAAGGTTTATTTGAGGTCCAACGTTTCGGTTCCATAAATGAACCTTCATCAGGGAAGGTTCCCTAATCAAGGTTCCTGTATATATATATATATTTCCCAGAGGGGACCAAAACATCACATGTGCATGCTGTTTTCGAATACACCTATTTTGAATCTTCACAAAAATTTTTGCTGTTGCTGGTCTTTTTTCTACTATATACAATTATACACACACACACATATATATATAATGTTCGAAAAGTACCTGCACTCTTCCACTGTTGAAGATTAGGTGCTTGGTCAAGTTTTCAATATACAGTTCACAAAGTGGACCAGCACTCCAAATATTTCCAATCAAGGTGATTTTATTTCAATATCATTCAATATCACCCACGTGAGTGATATTGAAATAAAATCACCTTAATTGGAAATAATTGGAGTGCTGGTCCACTTTGTGAGCTGTATATATATATATATATATATATATATATATATATATATATATACTACACTACTATAGTTCATATAAACAAGCTGCTGTGTAGCAATAGAAAAAAATAGCGAAAAAAGGCTATATGGCACAGGTTAAATAGTGGATAACACCATTATGTTTTACAGAGCTTATCTGCTGTGTAACCTGAAACTTTTCTCCTGTGAATGGCCATTGCTACACAGCAGCTTATTAATATAAACAATAGTAGTGTTTTTAAAGCAAACACAGGAGTTTTACCAACATTGCATTCTATTTTTATTACTTTATAACAATTAAATTGTTTGATGTTCCTTTAACTTTCTCAATTGCATTGGAGCCTCTGCGCCAAACAAAACAAACAAATCTATTTTTAGATTAATCCTTTTACTCCTGGGTGTAACCGATTCTTTAAAAACATGACATGGAAACACAAAGAGCTCTTTCAAGTTGAATGACCCCTCAGACCCGGAGGGGCACAAAATACTATTTGTCACCTGTCCAGTTTGATGTCACACAGGCGACCACTGAGGCGTCTCTGTTGCACACTCAAGCAGTTTCTTCTAGGACTGGAGGGGTGCGTGGATTTGGCAGTATTACAGTTACCCACTAAAAGTATTACTGGCAAGGGCTGTGCCTATTATTTTAAAGGGGTTGTAAACCAAACTGTAATGCCACCCCACAGTGCCCCCTAGTTTTCTATAGAAGATACTTGAAAACCATAATTACAGATGTAAGAAACTTCACCAATGAGAATTCTACTGATCAAAAACGTCATTATAAATGCAAAAAAAACTGACCAATAAGAATTCTGATTCCAGCACCATGTCAGACACCTTGCTGTTTTCTTACATATAGGGATAATTATGTCATTTTATTTCTTCATTATATTACAGTGGAATCAGACATGGGGATAAAGGACAGACTTGTTCACAGCTGGGAAACTGTGCTTAAATCTTCCAACTCCAATTACAGGAACACCGAATCAGAAGAAATCAGCTGGATTCTTATTGGAGGATTTTTTTGCATATTAATGCAGCCGCTGGCTGTTAAAGTGGCCATAGACAGGGAGATACGCTTGTTTTGCGATATCTCTCCCCGATATGCCCACATTGAGGTGGGCGATATCGGGCTGATCCGATCGTGGGCCCTAGGGCTCAATGATCGGACCATATTGGGTGTCGGATCGCGGGACCACATACACGCAGAGATGCAATCTGGGTTTTTTTAACCTGACTTTTGCCCAGATATCGATCGGGGAAGCCCACACACGGGCCACTAAGCTGCCGACTTGGTCTGTCAGCAGCTTTTATCGGCCCGTGTATGGGGGCCTTTAGGGAAAAGCTTTGGAAATTTTTATTGTGCAATATCGCTTTAAGAATACAACCCTGATGTTGGTGGACTACAGCTCCCAGCATGCTTCAACTTTCAGTATATTTTATATTATTCTGGGATTTGTAGTCCAGGAACAACTGAGTAACCTTTGGTTGATCAGTGCAGTGCAGCAGGGTTTATTACCCCTTTAAAGTAGACGTAAACCCAAAAAAAAATGTTGCCTGATGACAGAAAACGTCATTCTAAGCAACTTTCCAAGATACATTTATTATAATCTACATTTACAAATCACTTCAAAACCACTGTAAATTAGTAATAAATGTGTATTGGAAAGGCGCTTCAAATGACATTTTCTTGTATTGAGCAACATTTTATTTGTGGGTTTGCTTCCCCTTTAATCCACCTTGCAATTCACAGCAAGCAAGGCACATCACCTGTAACAAGCATGTGACTTCGAAAAGCTTCAGCAATCACCTTACCCAGCTTGGGACAAATATGAAACTTTAACAAACAAACAAACATCTGCAGAGGTTACACCAGTTCAAACTTACAGCAAACTATAGAAGTATCAGCTGGTGGGCTGTTTGGTTGATATGGGTTACAAGACCCTGTATTTGCATTGCCCTCTGGGTTACTGATCTCCAGTTTGTCAGACAGTGATATTCAGACACAACTGTAATTGGTCTAATTTTTTTATGTTGTTGATATTAATGTTTTGCTCTGCAGTTTTCCAATTTGGAATTCAAACTGTTATCCGGGTTGCTAGGGTTCTGCTTCCCTTAGTAACCAGTGGTTTAAAGGGGTGGTTCACCTGTAAGCTAACTTTAAGAATGTTATGTATGTAGAATGGCCAGCTCTAAGCAACTTTCAGTTGGTCTTCATTTTTTTTTAAATATAGTTTTATAATTATGGGATTGTTCACCTTTGAGTTAAAGGGATCCTGTCATGGGGAAAAAAATTGTATCAGTTAATTGTGCTGTTCCAGAAGAATTCTGCACTGAAATTCATTTCTCAAAAGAGAAAACAGATTTTTTTTTATATTTCATTTTGAAATCTGACATGGAGCTAGACATTTTGTCATTTTCCCAGCTGCCCCAAGTCATGTGACTTCTGCTTTGATAAACTTCAATCACTCTGCTTTACTGCAAGTTGCCTGGTAGATCTAAGAACAGCACTCAATAGTAAAACCCATGTCGCACTGTGTACTATTCAGTTACACTGAGAAGGAAAAACAACAGCCTGCCAGAAAGCAGTTCCCTCCTAAAGTGCTGGCACAAGTCACATGACATGGGGCAGCTGGGAAATTGACAAAATGGCTAGCCCCATGTCAGATTTCAAAATTGAATATAAAAAAAATCTGTTTGCTCTATTGAGAAATGGATTTCAGTGCAGAAGTCTACTGGAGCAGCACTATTAACTGATGTGTTTTAAAAAAAAAAACATGTTTTCCCATGACAGTATCCCTTTAAAGTGGACCTGTATAATAAAAGTCCTTTTCAAATTAAACATGAAATACAATTTAAAATGTTTATTAAACCATTCATAGCTGTTTTAAGCTCATTCAAAAATCTCAGCTGTCAATCAAATATTGTCTGCCACTCCTCTATGCCTTAGGCATAGAGGTGGGGCAGACAATTACTTTCACTTTCCATTCAGCACTTCCTAGATGTCACTGCTCCCCACACATTCCCCCAGTTCTCTTAACCATTTAACTGTGTAGCCAGGACATGGGGATAGACATCAGGTTCCCCATTCTGGTGCACAAACAAGATTCTGAGATGACACAAGGCTTGTCTTAATAACAGTGTACACAAAATGGCTCCTGCCTGCTTGTTATAATTATGAATTCCCAGACTGAAGGAAACAAGATTAAAATAATTTATATAGTGTAATTAATGTTCATTTTGCTTGACTAATGTGATAAAATATGATTTTGAAAATTTTTTTGGGGTGACGGGTCCAATTTAACATTTAGTATGATGTAGAGAGTTATATTCTGACAAAATTTGCCACTGGTTTATATTTTATTTGTGGTTTTGGAGTTATTTAGCTTTTTATTCAGCAGATCTTCAGTTTGCAATTCCAGCAATCTGGTTGCTAGGGTTCAGATTGCATTAGCAACCATGCATTGATTTGAATAAGAGACTGGAATATGAATAGGAGAGGGTCTGAATAGAAAGATGAGTAATGAAAAGTAGCAATACCAATACACTTGTAGCCTTAGGGTAGGGGCAGGCGGGCAGAGTCGGGGAGATTTAATCGCCTGGCGACTAATCGCCTCTTCTTCGAAGCAACAAATCTCCCTGAACTGTCTTCCCCCTGCTAAAATGAAAAATCACCTGCGACCGTGCACTTGCATCGCTTCGATTTCCAAAATCGTCCGAAGTTGCCTCACGAGGAAAATTTAGGTGATTTCAGAAATCGAAGAGTCACGAGTGCCATTGCACTGGAGTCTTCTCTTTATAGCAAGTGGAAGGCAGTTTGGGGAGACTGTCACCCAGAAGAAGAGGCGATTAGTCGCCAGGTGACTTAATCTCCCGCGTGTGACCTTACCCTTAACCTTACAGAGCATTTGTTTTTAGATGGGGTCAGCGACCTTCATTTGAAAGCTTGAAAGAGTCAGAAGATGAAGGCACATCATTTAAAATCTACACAAAAATAAATAATGAAGACCAACTGAAAAGTTTATTGTAATGGGACATTCTATAACATACTAAAACTGAACATAAAGGTGAACAAGTCCTTTAATTGCCTTCTTCTTTTTCTAGCTTTCATGGTCCAGCTTTCTGCATGTTATAGAATGTTTTTATGTTTTATAGTTTTATTATTTGCCTTCTTCTTGATTCTTTTCAGTCTTCAAATGGGGGTTACTGACCCCACCTAAAAACAAATGCTCTGTAAGGCTACAAATGTATAGTTATGACTATTTTTTTATCACTGATCTTTCTAGCCAGGCCTTCTCCTTATTCATATTCCAGTCTCTTATTCAAATCAATGCATGGTTGCTAGGTTAATTTGTATTATGTACCCTAGCAACCAGATTGCTGAAATTGCAGGTTGGAGAGCTGCCGAATAACAAGCTAAATAACCACAAATAATAAAAAATTAAGTATTTGTCTCAGAATATCACTCCCTACATCATACCAATCATTAACGCAAAGGCGAACAACCCCTTTAATTGACAGACTCGAAAATAAATAAAAGAGATTGAGAACAGAGAAGGAAATAATACAAATAATAAAAACCCTGGTTGCTAGGCATCGCTGACAACAGCAACCAGAGAATCATTCCTACATCATCTGTGTGACCATGTACAAGCTGTGGCCCTCCAGCTGTAGTTGCTGAACTATTCTCTGAACTGGCAAACACAGCAGCAGTAGGAGGAGGAGGGCAGCACCTTGGATTGGGCATTCCCACGTCACAACCTCACAGGCGCAAACACGTCATATAGGATAAGACGATAAAGACGTCTCGGTACTTGCGACAAAGTCGCAATCATCACTCACCGAAATCCAGGAACTGTTTGATGGAGAGAGGGGAAGGGGAGAATTTTGAGTAGTATTCGATTTGACTGGGGACTGTGTGCTTCAGCAGGAACCTGCACAGCCTCATGATGATGATGAAGATCCAGTGATGGGAGAAGAAGAGCAGAAGCAGCCAGAATGAATGACACCATCAGATCCCCAGTGCTACTACAAAGCCTACCTACTACAAGTGACAGGCAAATCTATCAGTCCATTACAGTATAGAAGAATAAAGGGTTTTACGGGATGATGTCGCACACTACGTCCCTATCAGATGGCTTCAAAAGAGAAGCATAAACAATGCGGATGACAGCGATCGATCATTAGAAGTCCAGCACACATAGGAAGGAAACAACCAGTTCTCGACCGAGCCCTCCTCCAGCAACTACACAGCAAACCACGCCCCCATTAGCCAATCGCGTAGCAGAGAACAGCACGTCCACATTCGCATTCCAGAACCAGAGGATCAAGTTAGCTTGCGGCAAAGGGGAGGGGGCGTGTCAAGTAAACAACTATCCTTGTTGTGCAGCATCTCCAGCTGATTGGCTGCGCTAAGCCGTGTTATAGGGAACAAGAGGCGGGCTGCTGATTGGCTGCGCTGTGTTTATAAGGGACAAGAGGCGGACTGCAGTGTCAAGTGTTAGTTCAAATAGGCAGCAGTGACCAAAGCTGTCCTTGCCGAGGGCTTTATAATTAGTGCAAGGTTCGCACTGTAGCCACGGTACTGGGACTTTAGCTAAAGCCACGTCATGGAGGTCATAATGACAGTTCTTGATTTCATTCTCCTACGTTAATAAGGTCAGACAAGTGGCAGGAGCTGGTTACTCTCCTGCATACCTCCCAACATTTTGGAAGTAAAAAGAGGGACAACATTTTTTTTCTGCAAGTAGCGTTGCCAAATTTTTTGACCATGCCCCTTTTGTGGCCACACCCCCTAATTACCATGTTCATTTGGCAGATTATGAGTTTGAAAATATTTCTCCTGTTACAATTAGTTATTTTCTTATCTCAAAAGTGTTACAAAGTATCTTATTTGCACCTGTTAGCTGTTCTGGGCTCTGCCAAAAGCCAATTAAGTTAGAAACGTTGTTTCTTTTTCTGGCTGTTCAGTGCAGAGAAAAGAGGGACTGTCCCTCCAACAAAGGGACAGTTGGGAGGTATGCTCCTGGTGTAGTAGGGTTCGCTGATATGGAGAAAACTTGCGCATATGTTTTAGTTCTTTGAAATTAAAGCTAGCTGTTTCATTAAATGTAACTACTTATCTGGGCTAAATTTATTCTGGGGTCCTGGGACAGACTTAAGTCAATGGGATGTATTAGGCCCGTGCCTATGGGGGGACATGCACCCGCACAATAGGGTTGATTACGCTCAGTATGAAGGATGTGACAACCTGGACAATTCACCTCAGGATGACTTCCTACAAGCTGCTGATGTTTATTTGCAGTCTGGCGGGAGGTTTATTCCTGTTGCAGCTGGATTCGTGGCCTCTCAGAAAAATGGGCGGTGTTTCAGTAACTGTGTGAAGAACAGACCTGTGGGCACGTCCCAGTGAAACAGGAGAAAAGGCGGGAGTTTGGAGGGAGGAATTCAAGAGGCATCTCACAAGGAGGGCTGAAACAGCAGTTAAAGGACAAGGGCATAGACACAGGGCTGATACGGGGGAGATTAATTGCCCAGTGACACATCTCCTCTTCTTCGAGGTGACTACTGCCTTCCTGCCTGCAAGAATGGGATGGCAGTGAGTCAGATAGGGTTGCCACCTTTTCTTGAAAAAAATACCGGCCTTCCTATATATTTAGCTTTTTTTCCTGTTAATAACATTGGGATCTACCATTAAAAATACCGGCCAGGCCGGTAAAATACCATCCAAGTGGCAACCCTACAGTCAGAGCAATTAATATTCCAAAGTTTCCTCGTGAGGCAACTTAGGAAAACAAATCGCTCCGAGTGCCATCCCGCCAGTAAGGTTGCCACCTTTTCTTGAAAAAAATACTGGCCTTCCTTTATATTTATCTTTTTTCCTTTTAAAGGAAAACTATATCCCCAAACAATGTAGGTCTCTATAAACGGATATTGCATAGGACAGCTCATATGTAAAACCCTGCTTCTTGTAAATAAACCATTTTCATAATAATATACTTTTTTAGTAGCATGTGCCATTTGCAGGGGCCCACCCACACTGACACCAAAGCCCCACCCTGATCCTGCCTACTCCACATCAAAGTTAAAAGACCACACAGATATTGGTGCTAAAAAAGTAAACCCCCCACACATATTGGTGCACTCATTGCAATTTAATTTTAAAGCCATCAGTGCAGCCTGCATCTATTAGATGTGTCCCTGATTTTTTATTGATTTTTAAACATTGTGTCTCCCCTCCATGACAAACTTGCAAATTCATTCTTCACTGAAAATTTACTGTTAAAAAAGTACCCACAGCAACCAATTAGATGATTGTTTTCAAACATCTGCCTAATAAATGCTACCTGCTGATTGATTGTCATTGGTCTAATAGAACAGTAGCAAACATTGCTTTATATATCATGCCAAAATTGTAAGAACATCCCCACAGTGGGCAGTTACTTCAGAAGTAAAATGAACAAGATACTAACTGTGGCTAATAGGCTACACTCAGAGTTACAGATAGAAGAAGTCCTGTATATGTATAACTATAAATATACCTACAAATATGCATGCAAAATAAATCAACTACTTCTATTTTAAAGGATTTGTTCAGTATAAAAACTGGGTAAATAGATAGGCAGTGCAAAATAAAAAATGTTTCTAATATAGTTAGTTAGCCAAAAATGTAATGTATAAAGGCTGGAGTGACTGGATGTCTGACAGAACAGAACACTACCTGCTTTTCAGCTCTCTTGTTTTATACTAACTGGTTACCCTGGTGACCAAGTAGTAACCAATCAGTGACTTGATAGTTGTCACATGGGACATAACTGTTGCTTTTGAATCTGAGCTGAATGCTGAGGATCAATTGCAAACTCACTGAACAATTATGTCCTCCCATGTGGTTCCCCCTTCAAGTCGCTGACTAACTCAGAGCTAAAGAGCTTAATAGCAGGAAGTTGGATTTTGGCTATTATCTATTATGTATATTAGATATCCAGTCACTCAAGCCTTTATACATTACATTTTTGGCTAACTAACTATATTAGAAGCGTTTTATTTTGCACAAGTTTTTATTTTTACCCTGAACTGTTCCTTTAATGATTTTTTTTTTTTTTGTAAAAATCTTGTACTTTATGAGAACTAAACTGTATAGATCTATGTTGGTGGGAAAATCGCTCTTCTTCCTTGTGCAGTGTCTTTTTGAATGGTTCCACAGGCAGGAATGACTCAACAGAGCCCATTGTATCCAGGACATTTTCGCTGAACTACAAAACATAGAGAAGGCACTATACTAAATCTAGCCCCAAACCTCCTAAACTTTACCCTCTTTGCACATCACCTGGCCCCCTTTAAAACTTTGGGTGGCCACCCTGGTTGCCCTTATGGTAATCCACCAATGTTTTATAGTATACTTGAGGGTTATGACACACGGGAAGATTTGTCGCCCACATGTAGGGAGTTATTTACTAAAATCTGAATTTATCTCATTGTCCCAATTAAAAAAGCTTGACCAAACTCCCATACCCAATTTTGCTTTATTTATGAATAAATTAACTCTACTTAATTGGATCATGGAAAAACTTGAGAAAATCGAGCAAAAACTCGAATCGTTTGAATTATTCTGGCTTTTTTCCTGAATTGCTCGAAAACCCAGAAAAGGTCGGATTTTTTGCCAACTTCAAATTGGAATAGGTGCCTCTCCCATTGACTTATATAGTACAGGACCTCAACAGGTCTGAGATGGAGAAAAATTCTATTTTTTTCCCCCAAAAAAATCCCATCCAGATAAATTTGAGGTTTAGTAAACGACCCCTAAATATTTGCTACTGCAGGCAACAACTCTCCCTGAAAATGTCTAACATTTTAGTTGCCGCAAGTAAACTACATTGCTTGAGGAAAGTTTGCTTAATTGCGGAAAAAAGTTACATCAGGTATTTCCCTGCAATTAAGCCAAATGTTCACAAGTAAAGTAAGTTACTTGCGGAGATTACAGTGTTAGCAAAGGGCAAGGTGTATTCTGGGAGATTTTTCACTTGCAGTAGGGAAATTATAGCGCAGGTGACAAATCTGCCTGTGTGCTTTTGCCCTTAAGAATGATGTTCTAACCTATGGAAAACACCAAGTCCCAAGCATTCCAGATAATACTCTCATACCTGCAATATAAAAATGTTATTCTAACATCTAAAACAATACCAATTTCATAAAAACAATATCAAGTAAAAATGAAAGTAGGAGTCCCTCCTAGAGAACTTAGTTTACAACATGCCTTACTGTGATGTTATTTTTGTTTTTTCACTTATTGTTTGATATGGGGTACTAACTATATAATATTGAACTAACCATTTCATGCAGGAAATGAAGTAAAAAGCAGAGCAGACTGTAAATACACTCGGGATAGTAAATTCACCTTAATTTGTGTGGAGAATTGAAGTCCTCTTGAGAGATTCTCTGCCAGGTTCTGATTGCTACTCAATTTCAGCAAAAATATGCTTCGACTAATTGATGTCTGTGAGGAATTATCATTTCTATATGTGGCTTATATCAGAGAGACAACTGCAGAGTATGCTTTGGAAAAGTTTTTAGAATATGCAAAAAGTTATGGGATGAGCTGGCCTGCAAAATTGTCTCCTCTTCAGATATCTTCTGGGCAAACAATACATTTAGGGGTTATACAGGTCACATAACTCCAAGGTGACTTCTGATATCTTTATAAATTCAGTAGGGGGTACATTATGCATTATAATCTACAGTGAAAAGTCAGGAGGCCCAGATTTGTGGAAAGGTCACCTAGGCCCAGGCCTAGGGTGGCAGGATTTTAGGGGGTGGCAGCTACCCAGCAACATCCACATTGGTTCAGAAACACTGGGGATACGGAGGAGATACTATAGTTTTTTACATTTCCCGTGCGCCAATCCCCATTGCTCCTGTCCTGATGATGAAAATTTACAAATAAAGGGAAGAGTATGGGGGTTATGAACAGTAATGGACCTTACAGCGCTACGAAATAAGTTGGCGCTATAGAAATACATGTTAATAATTTTAATAATAGGGGCGACGAATGGTAGTGGGCCTACCGCTATGTAAATCCAGGCCTGAGGAGGGGGGTTAGAGGGGTCGGCGTCCATTATGGTCGCCGGCGCCAAGATCGGACGCCCAGCATCAAATTTGGTGGAGGGGGACCCCTGTTATAAACAGCGAGTTCTGACTTGAGAACGTGCCATTTATAAGGCTATAAGTTACAGTCTGGTCCCATATGGAAATGACCAGACTGTAGATTATACATATAGGCATTATAGACAAGTACGGGCTCATTTACCGACTGATAGCAAATCCTCGAACGATCGAATGTCCCCATCTCCTGATCTGCCACTAACCTTCAGTTTAAATAAAGTAGTAAAAGAACAGATCAGACGATGCTCTGCCCCTAACCGCAATCATACAAAAGTTTATGTCCGACAAAGCTGGTGGCAGTCTCCCACTGAAAATGATCAGACTGGCAATACCTGCAGAGATATCATCAGAAATCTTCTAACCTGTCCCATCGACTGAACGACTGCTCAACATGGCACAACAAATGTCGAGACACTCCACATACGGTCTGAAAATCGTATGAATTGAGGATTCGTATGACTGTATCTTTGCATCTATGGCCAGCTTTAAAGTTTTTGTTTAACTTAAATTAACTCGAATGACCTTGAAACTCGAATGGTTTATTATTTAAGAAAAAACTCCCGAAAAACACCCGAATGTGCAAGTTTGAACCCTGCAACTCGAATTTGAGTTTTCTGTGGAAATAACTTGAATCAAGTTCTCAATTTGAGTTTTCAGACAAAACCCTCTGAAAAAAGCTTGAACATCAAGCAGGCTTTTAAAGGAGAAGAAAACCCTAAAAACGGATAGGATTAAAAATGCCAATTTTTATATACTGAATTTATTGCACCAGCCTAAAGTCTCAGCTTGTCAATAGCAGCAATGATCCAGGACTTCAAACTTGTCACAGGGGGTCACCATCTTGGAAAGTGTCTGCAACACTCACATGCTCAGTGGGCTCTCAGCAGCTGTTGAGAAGCTAACCTTAGGGGTCGTCACACTTTATCAAGCAGAAAATGAGGTTGTTCTGTAATATAAGTTGAAGCTACAGGGCTGATTATTAGATGCTGATGTTAGTTGCACTGGTTTCTGTGCTGCCATGTAGTAATTATTTGTATTAATGACTAATCATAATCAGCCTTATATTGACATTTATATAGTGACATTTCTATTCTATGTGTACTGTATATTTTGATTAGCTCCCTAAGCTCAGTAAGCGACAGCAGCTCAGAGCATGTGAATCAGTGAATCAACAGAAGAGAAAACAGGGAGCTACTGGGGCATCTTTGGAGACACAGATCCTATTAGCGACAACTTATTTCGAAGCGCTGTAAAGTGAATGTGATTATACAACTAAATCACATGAATTACATACATAGAACATATAGAGTTACATACATCACAATAAATATGGAGTAACATACATCACAATAAATATCGGTACAATCTAAAGGGAAGGGAATGATACACAAGGTGTGGGAGTGGGCAAGATCAGAGTTAAGTGGGTGAGAGATGTGGTACTGTAAGTGGTATTGCATTGGGTAGTTAAGAGTGAGGGTAGGCTTCTCTAAATAAGTGCGTTTTAAGGGATTTCTTGAAAGCTGAAAGGTTGGGAGAAAGTCGGACAGACTGTGGGAGAGAATTCCAGAGGAGGGGTGCAGCCCTTGCAAAGTCTTGAATGGGAGCATGTGAGGAGGTAATGAGAGAAGAGTAGCAGGTCAGTAGAGGAGCGAATCTCACCCGTTTTGCTTCCCCCCGAAAAAATTTGCGAATTTCCAGCGAAATTCACGAATTGGTGAAAAAATTAGCGAAACGAGTCGCGCGTCGTTTTTGACGCACGGTGCGTCAAACGCGTCGCTTTGTTTCCGATGCGCGTCGCGTCAATCGCGGCGCGTCGTTTCCGTTGCGTAATTTTCAGCGCGCGTCGCGTCGTTTTTGACGCGTCACGTCAAAAACGATGCGCGACTGTTTTTTTTTTTGCCGAATTTTTGTTTGCAAATTTTTGCTGGTGTTTCGCGAATCGCGGGAGTTTGCCGCGAATTCGCCCCTGGCGATTCGCCCATCACTGGTGAGTATATAGAGATTAGTTCAGAGATGCAGGGAGGGGCAGAGTTATGAAGTGCTTTGAATGTTATGGTCATTAATTTGTATTTAATTCTGAAGGGCAGTGGAAGCCAGTGCAGGAATTGGCAGAATGTCATGGCAGAGGAGGAACGGTTGCTGAGGTTTATGAGACTAGCAGCGGTGTTCATTATGGACTGGGGAGGTGACAGTCTCTGGCGGGAAGGCCAATTAAAAATAAGTTACAATAGTCTAGACGTGATATGACGAGAGAGTGAATAGGCATTTTGGCAGCATCTAGGGTTATAAATAATCATATTTTGGATATGTTCCTTAGGTGGAAGTGACATGATTTAACAAGTGACTGGATGTGCGGAGTGAATGATGACAGTTCAGAATCTAGGATAACCCCAAGGCACAGTGCCTGGGGAGACAGGGTGATAGTGGAATTGTTAACTATGATGGATACTTCCGGGATGTTACTGATGTTAGTTGGAGGAAAAGGATCAATTTCCGTTTTGGACAGGTTTAATTTAAGGTAGCGTTGCGACATCCAAGTAGAGATAGCGGACAGGCAGGAGGAGACACGAGTTAGGAGTTCTGGGTTGAGATCAGGAGAGGAGAGATAGATCTGAGTATCGTCAGCATAGAGGTGGTAGTAGAAACCATACAAGCTGATTAATTTGCCAAGGGAGGAAGTATATAGGGAAAATATACTGCTAAAAGACTGTGGATGCCTGGGGTTGGAACAGAAGCCCAAAACATAATGTACAACATTACTTTAGTTCAACTTTTCTTGTCCTTTAACTCTTCAAATGGTTTAAGGGACCTCTGCCATTGACTTCTACAGTACTTCGACTCCAGGTTGAGATTTAATAAATCTTGAATATTCAGTCGATTCAAGTTTTTTTTACCGAAAATGATGTGAGTTTTGACCCCACAAAAAAAATCAAATATTCGAATTTTTGTGGCAAAAAACTTGAATTCCAATAAATCTTCCCTTAGATGTTGCATCCAGGAGAGGCTGTACATGGGTGATCCTTGGAATAGATCTAGCTTGTGCATCATTTAGGATGTGCATAAGAGACAAAGCACGGGATGCAAACATTTGGGAGTCTGGTACCTACTGCCTGCTTATGGCTCCCATCTATTTTCTGCTTATTAAAACAATTGGTCAATTCAGCCGAGTCCTCTTGTGGAGCAAAGACCCCATTGCACAAGGGCTAGACACAGCCTACACTCTTGATGGGCGAAACAATAGTATTTTTGCAAGAAAAGACCCTCAGCGAGCATTGTCCTCCACACTTTGAACCCAGTTCTGGTGCTGACTAACATGCTGGTGTACACACATGCCCATATCGAGCAAGCCCTTTAAAGGCTTTAGCTAAAGCTTAGATGCCTATTTTTTTTTTTTTGTTTTTAAGTGGCATGATTAGGAATTTTAGATTTACTTCTCCAGAGCTGCCTTTGGCAGAGCTGTGGGGGATTCTTTGTCTCTTTCTGGTCAACCCAAATTAACTCAGTAACTATATATTAACTGTCCTACAGAACTTTCCGATTAGCTCCATTGTTAGAAGTCATGTAACATTATGCAGAGTACTTGCAATCAACAATGAAATATTTTGCACCCCACAGACTTAATTAGAAGGGGGCCTTATGCTCACTGAATTTATTTGCAATTCATTTCCAGACATGAATTATGAAGGAATGGAATTGTATTTTAAGTTTTTCTTTAATACACAATACAAAAGTGTGCACACGTTTATTGTATTAATCCAACCCAATGCAATATATATATATATATATATATATTTCCAGAGGCAGCCGCACTCCAATCCGGTTTTTGTGTTCATATGTGGGTGCAGGTTCAAAGATGCATAATTACTCAGATTGTTACAGAACCGCACTCCAGACTTCTTAATGCTGTGAATCAAATAGCTTTTATTTGCATGTGCTTCCAACGTTTCGGCCCCCCTTGGGGCCTTTTTCAAGGATCCTTATATATATATATATATTTGACTTTCCTAAAGATAATATAAGAAAAAAAATAACATCTGTGTTCCTACTTTCCCTCCCACCAAATTCATGGAAGTGTCTCATCTCTCAGAACTGTACAAACTTCAAAAGGCAGCTGATTGTCTCCATATGCTGCTGCTGAATTGCTTTCTTCTTGAGTTTTGTGTGTTGCAGCCAGTTTCAGATCATCCACCAATAAAAGGGAGAACATACTCTAGCAGCCAGACAACCTTTTGAGACACCCACAACACGTTTCCATGATAGTGGCCAGTGGTAGTCCTGTTTTAGGTGTCTAGGTTTGAACAGTTTTGTACACAATAAATAAATAGTAGGGATTGCCATTCTGGCTTGTTAAGTACTTTGGAAATATATATGGAACTAAACAGGACCATGTGTGTTGCATTAGATTTACTTAGTCCTTTAGTTCCTGTTATTGCCTGACAACATTTATTGACATCATAGTCATACTATTTTACATTCATAGTATCTAGTATATCAGTTCTTATTTTGGCTTCTATACGGGAAATCCATTTTCTGAAACATAAGAAGAAGAATACAGATAAATATATCTGTTGCGGTCTGGGATTTCACCATTTTTGTTAATAGCTACTTGTATAATGGGAACATTTTCTTCCATTAATACAGTGCACCCTCCCAACTCAAGGACCCTGGGAGATCTAAGTATCGACTTTCTGAGACTGCATTTGTGATTAGAATCACAAGAATCCCACACAACACTGTCAAATGTAAAACTTATGACATGAAGTGAACACAGCAAGATATTTTTCTGAAATGAAATTAAAGATTATGATTATTACAATTATTAAAATTTCTAAAAAGTTTAACAATATAATGACAATGGCAAATTTACAAAAACATAAACAGAAAACATATTAATAGATGTCTTCATTTAACATTTGAATAATATTTGAGGTTAACAATTACATTATAAAATGTTTGCCTAATTAAACTTCATCTCTGGTGCAACCAGTCCACCCATAATTATAAACCCTCTTTGATGGCATAGATTCCACATAAGCTGCACCTAAATTATTGTGTTCATTTTGTGGTTACTCTACCACCAAGATCTAATTTGCCAGCCAAAATCACATCATTCCATCAAGTCTGCCCCAACATGTTTTATCCAATAATCCTTAGTAATGAGACCGTTATCAAGGTTGGGTCAACCTT
Organism: Xenopus borealis; assembly: GCA_024363595.1. Lineage (NCBI taxonomy): Eukaryota > Metazoa > Chordata > Amphibia > Anura > Pipidae > Xenopus > Xenopus borealis. The sequence goes on from CM044433.1 coordinate 36,869,492, forward strand.
GATATAAGAGGCTCAACCCACTTGGTAATCCTCAGACAATCATTCCCAGGCACCATTGTCATTATCACGAAAGTTGAACCCCTCAAAGGGTTTTTTACCTTCACAATATATAAGGAAGATTTTTGTCCTCTCTTCAGTCAACATATCAAAACCCACTTCTTTAGGACGAACAACTTTTGAAGGAAAATTAGTAAAAAATCCTGGTAATCACAAGCCCCTCCCCATAATAAAGTTTTCAACAATCCTACTCACCTGACTCTTGGTATCTTGCTATTTATTTTGAAAAATATGTTAAGACAGGATGCGTATATAGGCTTGTCTTGCCCTATAGCACAAGTATTTTGGCAAAAATTCTATGAAATCAGGTTACATATTTATAAAGCCAGTTTATCTTCACTTGAAATTGAAAAAGAGCACTTTACCTTATACCCATTTGCTGCATGAAACAAATGTTGTACAGGGAATAAATCACCATGCAGTTTCACTTATTTATGACTCTGTTGGTTACTTTATATAAACTGAAATCACCCACATTTACTAGTTTTAAAGTTGGAGGTAAAATACTAAATAAAAAAAGTAAATAAAACTGTAAATTTTACTCCATTCTAATATTTTATATAAGGGAAAATTTTATTTTTATATGAACTTCATCTAACGGAAATAATAAAATTTCCAAAATATGATCATTTTAAAAACTTGTACTTTTTCTAACGTAATCAATTTAATCTTCATTATCCCCATCAGTAAGAGTTTGCTTTGTGTCGATGTTTTTTTGAAAGAAAGTTTGCTCTTATATTGTCTAGACATAGAGGGGGCACACCAATGTATCTGTCCTATTGTCAATCAAAACCTTCTCCATGTTCATTTCAGGATAAGGTCACACCCACGGGTACCCGACCTGCTGCAGGACTCTAACGTGTGTGTCATGCCCCAGGCGACTTTTCATTATAGCCGGCAGAAGACGGGGGAAGATTCAGGGAGATTAGTCCCCCCAAAGAAGAGGAGATTAGTCGACTGGCGACTAATCTCCCAGAATCCCCAGGTGTGACCTTACCCTAAACTAGTTTCAGTCTTACAACCTATTTATGGAGCTAGTCATCATAATGCTGCATCCCACTAGATCTCAGTCAGTCTGTCCAGATATCTTATCTTCAGATGTCTCTTCACTATGTTAGTATATCAGCAGATCTAACTGAATGGGAAACACAGTTCCAGAGTTGGACTAGGTCAGAAGGACACGGGGAAAAAAACTTTTTATGAAGCAAGAGGGGCCCTTGAGGTCATGGAGCCTATGAGCCCCGGGCAACTCTGTCTGACTGCACAGCTCTCTCTCACTGCTGCTCAGATAAAATTATTTATGTGACTAGCCTGTACTTCTTGGCTAGTTCTGTGGCTAAACATGTTAAAAATATCCCACCAACTGGCCAGTGAGCATGCTTTGTACCCTCACTCAACAAATGCTCATATCTTTTCTGATGAGGGATTCCCATCTTCAAGTTTACCAAATATTTCCTGTTCCCTGAAACAAACTTTGACAAGTTAAGTATACAGTAAGGTTACTAGAATGTTTAAAAAAAAATTAGGGACAAATAATCGCTGACAGCATCAAACACAACCAATGCAGTCCTTTCAGTTGGATTTTCTAGAAGTGTCCCTGATTTTTCATATAATGGTATACACCAGTGCTGTTCATCTTCTGTGGTACTGAGGGCCAAAAAATTTTCTGGCATAGGTACTGAGGGCCGAAAAATTTTCTGGCATAGGTGGTGGAGGGCCAATAATGGAATACAGTGTTGACCACTCCCCCTTTCAAACCACACCCACTGTAAACCACACCCATGTTACCACAAGAACTTTAAAGATCATATCCACATTAACAGTAGTAGCACACCAAAAAACAAATGGTTGGTGCTCACTGCAGAGATATCCATCACAACTCAAATGTGCAACATTTAAGTCAGTCATATGCCCAATCTTCACCTGTGGATAATACAGAACCCACCCCCAATTAACGATTGAATAGCAGAGTATGACACACACAAGCAGCACTGGGCAAGCAGAGTATCACACACAAGCAGCACTGGGCAAGCAGAGTATGGCACA
>CM044433.1:36893607-36961443 GCA_024363595.1 Xenopus borealis
TTGACAACACAAAAAACAAGTTCCCTAAGTGTTCAGCTGTGGTTTCTTGGCCAGTGCTTCGAAAATTGGGAAAACTTTCTTTGTACAAGAAAATGAGGCTTCATGGGGATCTGAACCCATTGTCTGGATGCAAGAAGTGCTAACCTATCCTTCCATGTCTCAGCGCTGACATGTTGCTCAGATGAAATAAATGTGTAGAGAGTGGATTGATGACATGCATGCCCTTATTAGAGCGACAGATTGCTGCTGGATAGCACAGAAGGGCACTTCAAGGGCAGATGCCACTCCTCCTACTCTTAAGTTTGACACAAAACCCATCACTTTGGTGCCAGATAAGCTCTAAAACAAAGTCATTGGTTTTCAAATAAGATACATGGAATGTAGAACAGAAGGGAAATGTTTTCTGAAAGTGCTCTCATTAGGCATTCAAGTAATCTGTAGTATTTTGTATAGGCCTAGAGATGCATGGAGTTTAGCTTGTGAAACGTTGGATGACTCCCACACTATCTGATTCATGAACTGGAACTAACAAGTAGATAACTTGAGTTGCGCCAAGAGTAAAGCGTAAGTAAAGAGGCCTATCATTTCTATTGACCAGTGGCGTAACTAAATGTTACTGGACCCCACAGTAAATTCAATTAAGGTCCCCAAAATATTGATACGTTGGCCTATTCTACCAATAGATATCAATTGCTCATTAATTAGGGCCTAACTTGACACCCCTGCAGCCACAGGGTGTGCTTCCTCTCTAGTTACGCTCCTGCTATTGACCCTTCTACTTGTGATAACGAGGTTAATTGGTTGACAGGATAAAACTAGAGATGCCCTCACTAAGGCACAACACACATTAATTAGGCATTTCTTTACTGCGACTAAAAAAGTTATTGCAAAAGCATGTCTAACTGCACATTTTCTATGGAGAAATGAACTAGTATAGCTCTTGACAAACAAAGGCAATTCATGAACCATTGGGGCCCATGGATCCAGTATTGTTATCCAAACAGATTTAACCTGTCCACCATATCGTATTAAATGCTTTAGATGGGACTGGATTTACCACATTGAATTAATACTATTTTGATCACTCTACACTCAGTTGCAATTTCCAGAAGGTTTTTATTGAATTTTTCTTTCTTCCCTTGTTTTTCATTTTTTTTATTTTAAATTTTACATACCATTTCAACCCCTTTGCCCCCCTCCCATGTTATAATATTATATACATTATGTTCTTTGAGATTATTGCATCTTGATAGAATCACTTACCTGGACAAAGGTATAATGCACTTGTAAAATTGGATACATATAGCTGATATATGTGGAATTATACAAACTCACAATTGTAAGGAATAAAAGCAGTGTTATACAATGTAAACTAAAAAATTCTTTCAATAATTGGTTGAGAGGAATTTTTGTCTGGAGTGAGATCAGGGTCAAACTGGACATGAGGGGGCTCAACGGGTTACTAACATCCGGGGCCCCGGCCATGTGCATGTGCAAACATCGATGCGTGTGCACACACCGGTATGTATGTGCGAACGACAAAGCGCATGCGCTACCAGCAGTGCAATTCATTTTATTTGGGGGGCCCAGAGATCGGGGGAGGGGGCTGGGTCAGTGGGGCCCATGAGGACTGGGGCCCATCTGTTTTTTTCCTGGTGTCCAACTGGCCCAGTCCGACGCTGAGTGAGATTGATCAGCCCAGTGGTCAGCGAATTTTGTTGAAAAATGTGAATGTATGCCACTGTATTTATGTGTCCATCATTTATAACAATTGTGGAAATATACCTCTAGGAGTTACCCAAAGTGGCCAACAAACAATAACCATGACATCTTAGTAGAACAATGAAAGCTGAAATGTAATTTTTCTCTGTGCTCTTCTGCTCTGCTGTAAAGGGAATGATCTTACTTGTCACACTGAATAGATATTGGGGGTCGTTTGTAAAGTTCTCACAGAGCATAATTGCTCACAAATGGTTGTTTTGCCCATGCTTTTTCCTGAATGCTAACATATTGCACTGCTGTGCCCGTCTTTCCGATTTTTGCACTTTGCGAGTTTGTTGTGCGTGAATATAGAATTGACAGTAACTTAAATTCGCAATTTGCAAAATTATTTTGTGAATATTTTTTCCACAATTCAAACACAGAGTGTGTGCATAGATATTCACAATTTGCAATTTTTGCCATATTCAAATTTCAAAAAGCTCTTATAAACATTCGCAATGTGAAAAACAAATTGGCAAATCTGTTTGCACACTCTTATTCAGCTTTATAAATACAACCACGGACAGGGCAAATATATTCACTTTGAGAACAATCTGCCCTGCGCAAAGTTTATAAATGAGCCCCATTGAGTTTCCTGTTGTCCTGCCGATTTAATGCTAACAGTCTATGTTCAAAACAATGGCAATTGAGCAGGACTGGACTGAGAATCAAAATAGGCCCTGGCATTTCAGGTACACAGAGGCCCAATCAGCCCACATAGAGGCCCAAACAGTCCCCACCAGCCCACTAAATACTGACTTTCTATGGCACCTTATAGCAGCCCATCTGGCATTTGCCCTAACCCACAGATTGCCAGTCCGGGCCTGCAATTGAGGTGCTTTGGTGTTGAATACAATGTTGCCAATGCAACAACCTCAAGCACCTCCAGTTAACAAGTTCAGCTATATGCCCCTGAAGACATTGGGTAGCAAAGGTGGAAAGTGGGTGAATAGCTCCCACTTGCTCCCCATGTAGATAGGTAGGAACCACAGGGGAACGATTGGAAGGGAAGGAGCAGGTTTTGATGGCAAACTGTACCATTATTTAAACTAGGGCTCCAACCTGAACGCAGATACTGGTGTTACCGACTAGTAGCCCACCAGAATGGGAAGGTAGAGGGCTGCCTAATACTCCTAATTGTTATCATGGCATTAGGGCTTTACAGCACCACAGAGAACTTAGAATGGAGGGATAATTTAGCAACACCCAAGTGTTATTTTGTGCTATCCAAGCAGCAAAATTATGGTGTTGAATTTGGAGGTTAATATTCATTCACACCACCAGTCCACTCTACGGGGCAGATTCACTAAGATCCTAATATACGCCAGCATAGGCTTTGCTAGCTTTCGCCGCACTTCGCCAGGTGAATTTTCGCCGGCGCTACGCAAATCCGCTAAAGTGCGAATTTACGCTCAGGTCGGCGAATGGTAGCGTAGTTGCGCTAGTTTTACTTCGCTAGGCAGAGAGCTGTTACGCTAGCGAAGCCTAATTTGCATACGGCGGGAACTCTAATAGAAGTATATGTTACAGCCACTAGATTCCACTACACAAGCCCAGGAAACCTTTAATAAATAAAATAATGTTGTCCTATTGCCCTACATGTGCCCCCTGTATAGTTGAGTTGCCATATGTTAGGAATGTAGGGGGGAAGGAGGGTAACCCCCCAAAAAATTATCAATCTTTTTCAGACTATCACCCTCCTATGCTAAACTACGCCAGCTTTTTTTTGGGACTTTTTGGTCTGACCAGGCAAAGTAATGTCTAGCGTAAGTGCTAACGTTGAGCAAAATGTTCATCTTAGTGAATTTGCGAAGTTACGATCCTTCGTCAGTGCGCAACTTCGCCTGGCATAAGGGTGCGAAGTTACGCATCTATCTACTTCGCTAGCGGTGAATTTGCGAAGTCGGTGAATTTGCGAAGTTCCGATTTGACGTCATGCTGGTGAATTAGCACTAGCATTAGACGCTTCGCGCTTTAGTGAATCTGCCCCTATGGGTTTTTAGTTAATTGTCATTTTATGGACATGTTCCAGCAACAAAAGTAATTGGCGGTACCATCAATATTTCTTCATCAGTATTTCAGCAACGTTTCAGACCCCTCACAGTCTTTTTTCAAGCTTGAAAAAAGACCGTGAGGGGTCTGAAACGTTGCTGAATGTTTGGGGTCAGAGCCCTATGTCCCAATAAAGGCTTTTAAAGAAGAAATATTGATGGTGCCGCCAATTACTTTTGTTGCATGGATTGAACGGATCAAAGTGGAAACCGTTGGGATTGGCACCACATGGAAGCAAATTGGAGGTGAGAGTGCTGACTGAAAAATTTGTGAAACAATGGACATGTTCCAGCACTACAAACAAGAGCTGTCTGTAGTGAGTCTTTTGATGTTGGCCAGTGTGGGTCTTAATTAACTACAAATAAAGGTTATGTCTTAACACACTGAGGGGCAAATTTACTATTATTCCCCAAAAATAATTAGTTTCTATTCGATATTCAATTAGCATTCGATTTTCGAATGCTAATCGAATAGTTCTGGGCTACCTTTTATTCGATATTCGATCATTCGACGATCGAATCGAATCTATTCGATCAGTTGAATAAATCATTCGACTGAACAAATAAATCATTCGAATGATTCGTACGATTCGAACAATCGAACACTTCGATCTTACGAATCCTATTCGATCAGGATTCCCATAGGCTTCTATTGCAATTCGGTAGGTCCAATCTGCCGAAGTAGGCAATCGAATAAAAAATAAATAAATAATAAAATCCTTTGCTGATCGAATGATCGAATATTCGTCCAATCGACTCTATTCGAATGTAATTCTGCTTCCTCTCCTAAAACATGAGTCCATGGGTCAAGCTACGTAGCAGACAGAAGTGGGATATAAGCCATACAAGTGAAGTCTGGCTTGTTCGGTAAGGGTGTTACTAGAACAGATACTTCATTCTATCAGCCATGCTATTATTTCACAATACTCAGGATGCTGTTTTAAAGCAATGTGATAAACCAGTTTTTCAGGTTCCATTAAATAGGTAACTGACGTTTCAATTTAAGAAAATCTGCCTTCTCATCCTAACATCACAAAACAACGCACAGGATGGCCCTTTCGCACACTGAAGGCTGAATGTTTGGGGTCAGAGCCCTATGTCCCAATAAAGGCTTTTAAGAAGAAATACTGATGGTGCCGCCAGTTATTTTTGTCTGCCTTTCGCACACTGAAAACACAACAAATGAGACAAAGCTGAATGATACAATGTGAACGTTTACAGGTTAAAGGTCTGCAGGGTCAGGTATCCCCCACAGGCAAATACAGTGACGCGAGTAAATACCATACCTAATGAACAAATATAAAGAATCAGTTTGATCTTGCCAATGCTAATGTGGTTAGAGTTACACAAACTTCTACATAAAACATGCTAGAATGTACTGTATAGATACCTCCAAAATGTATTATGAGTAGCATACCCCATGCTTACACAAACCAACCTTTGTGGTATCCAGCTAATAAAACTGGGTCATAGGCTGAATGGTTCCATATTATTAGGTTGGAAAAATTACATTCGTATGCTCTTTCAGCCATTGGCCGCCAAACTGGAATTTCCTAGGAAAAGCAGATTTAGTGACAAAACTGCACTAATCTAATAGGAACAAAACTGCTCTTCCACTGCATCCTGACTGGTTTACCATGAATTCTTAAAGGGAAACTGTCATGAAAAAACACGTTTTTTAAAAAATGCATCAGTTAATAGTGCTGCTCCAGTAGACTTCTGCACTGAAATCCATTTCTCAAAAGAGCAAACAGATTTTTTTATATTCAGTTTTAAAATCTGACATGGGGCTAGCCATTTTGCCAATTTCCCAGCTGCCCCATGTCATGTGACTTGTGCAAGCACTTTAGAAGGGAACTGCTTTCTGGCAGGCTGTTGTTTTTCCTTCTCAATGTAACTGAATAGTACGCAGTGGGACATGGGTTTTACTATTGAGTGCTGTTCTACCAAGCAGCTGTTGTGTTGTGTTAGGGAGCTGTTATCTGGTTACCTTCTCATTGTTCTTTTGTTAGGCTGTTGGGTGGGGGAAAGGGAGGGGGTGATATCACTCCAACTTGCAGTACAACAGTAAAGATTGATTGAAGTTTATCAGAGCACAAGTCACATGACTTGGGGCAGCTGGGAAATTAACAAAATGTCTAGCCCCATGTCAGATTTCAAAATGAAATATAAAAACATCTGTTTGCTCTTTTGAGAAATGGATTTCAGTTTAGAATTCTTCTGGAACAGCACTATTAACTGATGCATTTTGAAAAAAATGTTTCCCCATGACAGGATCCCTTTAAGTTTAGTTGTGGCACAAGTTGTGGGAAGCAGTAGTGTCCCTAGTGTGGCATACTACCAGGCCCAGACTGGCCAATCTGTGGGTTCTGGCAAATGCCAGAGGGGCTGCTATAATGTGCCATAGAAATTCAGTATTTAGTGGGCTGGCGGGGGCTGTTTGGGCCTCTGTGTGGGCTGATTGGGCCTCTGTGTACCTGAAATGCCAGGGCCTATTTTGACTCTCAGTCCAGGCCTGCATACCACTACCTCTGTCAGCTGCTGCCCTATTATACTAGGCATTCATTTAAATCGTACAGCTTCTGCCACTTTGCAGAACCTTTAGGCCCACTAGACCCTGCCCACCCCAAGCCCACCCCAGATCCACCCACCCCAAGCCCACCCCAGATCCACCCACCCCAAACCTCAGTAAAAAGGCCACACAGACATCAGCTCTAAAATGGTAAACCCCATACACAAGTTATAAAAAGCCATTGGTCAGGGCCCACTTATAAGTGAAAAAAAAAACATTGGCATCAGGGCCCCACATAAACGTTGTTGTTGTTTTTTTTTAAATCATTGGTGGTCAGGGGCCTATAGAGTATTAAAATAATACATTGGTGGCCAGGGGTTTAATAAAATTAAAAAAAACACATTAGTGTTCAGTAGAGCTGAACTCGTGGCTTCAGGTCTTTAGCTTTGGCTCCTTTCATGGCTTTGAGTCTTTCTGGAGCTTAGGCACTTCAACTTTAGCTCCTTTCTTGGCTTCAGGCCTTTTTGTGGTTTCAGCACTTCAACTTCGGGTCTTTTTTTGTGGTTTTGGCTCTGTTATTGGCTTCAGCTCTTCATTGTTTTTTAGACTTTATTTTTTTATAGTTTATTTGAATTGTTTGACATCCTCTTCTGATTCATTCCAGCTTTCAAATAGGGGTCACTGACCTCAGATAAAACAAATGCTCTGTAAGGCTACATATGTATTGTTATTGCTATTTTGTATTGCTCATCTTTCTATTCAGGCCCTCTCCTATTCATATTCTAGTTTCTTATCCAAAATCTAAGCGTAAAGTTGAATGTTGGTGTCTCTGGTGTTTGAGTCTGGCAGCTCAGTAACTCAGGTGCAGACTCTAAACTGATACAATTTTGCAACATTTAATTTATACATTTCACAGCAACATCTATGGAGTATTAGCAACTATTGTATCAATTCTAACAGCTGCCTGTAATGAAACCCAGATATTCTGCTCAGCAGGGACAAAGATAAGAAATGTATCCATTAAATGTATCAGTTTAGAACAGTTGACGAACCCCCCTCCCAGAGCTGCTTTAGAAGGTGCAAAATTACACTTTACACTTCAATATTAGAAAAACGGTTACAAATAGAAAAGTGGAAAAAGTCGTTATTTCTGGTGATCTATCTGAAAACAACTAGTTGTTTGAAGGTGAACAACCCTTTTAACTTACAATATATATATTACTTAAATTTAGTTTCCTTCAATCTTGGAATTACACAATCGCAGCAAGCAGGCAGCTGCTTGAGGAGGGATGAGAGGAGAGTAGTGACATCTAGCAAGTGTAGAATGCAAAGTAAAAGTAACTGACTGCCCCACCTCTATGTCTCAGGCATAGATGCATGGCAGGCAACATATGATTGACAGCTCAGCTATTTAAACACCTTTATAACAGGTATGGATATTTTAATTAAAAAAAAAAGAATTTCCATCCCATGTTTGATTTTCAAAGGACTTTCATTATACAGCTTTTTATGTGTAGGCGACAGGTCCACTTTAAACCAAAGGCCCAATTTCCAAACTATGCAACCTCCTCCTCTCACATAACCTCTTTATTATCCTAGTCTCCTTTCTTTACACATTTTACTTTATCCTTCTGTTTTGCCTCATTCTTCCCATGCATGGGAAAAATCAATGCAAATACTCAGTGGATGTTCTATAATATTTGTTGCTGCTGATTAAAAAGAAATTCGGTTCAGCTAAACAACATGTGCATGTTATCTCTAGCACAGTTATTACAACGACTACCATTTGGAATGTATTTCAATAAAGCCTGGCAGTGATAACATTCTAATAGTTATTGTTTCTTCGTTGATGCACAGACGCAACAGATCCCCTATCAATAAAATGGAAAGGGTTATATTTCTGGTTTGTGCAGATAGCAATCTATTCATGCTTCGGTAAAGAGAAAACATTACATAAGAACACTTCAGAATCATATAACTAATAATTATATGGGGGGGGGGGGGGAAAAACCTTGTTATCATTTACTTATATACATCCAGAATGACTAGTGCAACATGTAAAGCCAAAGCAGAGTGATTAGTGCCATCTAGTGCCAACCCTATGTAATTCTATAGATGTCATTTCTTTGTCTAAAACTTGAGGGTTTATATGAAAATCATCCCATAAGCTGTTACAGTGCTCTCTGTTCATAGGCTGTGTGTAAATTTATTTGTCTTTGCTCTAAGATTTTGTGAGATCAGTAAGTTATGGGAACAAAGAGAGAGAGGGGGGGTGGGGGGTGTTCAGGTTTGCATACAGAATAGGGCCTTGCAATAAAAGGAAAGGCAAAAAAAAAAAGAAAATCCCATTTTTACCTTTCATTTACCTTCTTTAATGAAAAACAAACCTATCTCCAATATACTTTAATTTAAAAATGTTTACCGTTTTTATAAGAAACGTGACATTATGCAGTGAAATTCTCCCTTCATTTACTTGGATAGGAATTGTCAAAACGGTCCCTAACTGCTCCTCAGGGAAACAATCATACTTATGAACAGCAGGGGAGCCCCCTCCTCACTTCCCAGCCATGCAGAACTCCAGCAGCTTTGTTTCCCTGTAGAGCAGTTGACGACTGTGTAGAGATTTGTATTAGATTTTATTTTTGCCTTTACATCCCCTTTACTGTTTCCAACTCCAGCTGCAGGGACAAAGATCATGGAGCCAGATTTAAACAGATAAACTGGGATTCTATTTGGAGGATTATTTTGTTGCAGCCACTGGTTCTACAGAGTTAGAGAAAGTTTGTATCAAACAATACAAAAACTATAAAATCCACATTAGATTACATGACAACACAAGACCCAGTGCATATTCTGATTATTAACCAGTCTTGCTGTAGCGGCTTCTGGGAGATATTATTTGACTTGTGCTGTTTTGATTATTTATGATGACCCGTAAGCAGCCCAGGTCACACTGAACATGTGCAGGGTCAGGGTCTTGCAAAGATGTATAACAGTTACAAGATAACAGCCCCCTGTGGCCAACTTTGAAAGCATAAATCATTTGATTGATCTGTCTGGAATAAACATTCCAATAAACAAAACAAGGTAGTGAGCAATGTAATACTCTCCAGCGAATTATTTTTAATATGCAAAGACACTGTTTTAAATAAAACAAGCAACTTTTAATTACATTGCCCTCATTCTGCCTTACGAGGAAATTTAGGGCGACTTGAGAAAACGAATCGCTCCGCCAGATATTTGCATTCTAGCCGGCGGGAAGGCAGTTCGTGGAGATTAGTCATCCCTGAAGAACAGGAGATTTGTCGCTGGGCGAATCTGACCGTACGGCTCTGCCCTTACTTTCCATTTAGTGATTCATCTTCCCTTATCTCATGTATTGCAGCAAGCACAGAGCCATATCTCACGGTTAGGGCCAAGTTTTTGTATTCTTTATACACTTTGTGTTCTTGTACAATGAGTCAGATAAAGTAAGAGCAATGGCACTGTCATGTAATTCCCCTCTGGCTTATTTAGATTCCTTGATAATGTATATTATTTCCTCAGAGTCATTCTGCAAAAACCCCAGCTATGACACTTTTGTTAATAATTATATTTTATTACATAAGGTTTCAGTGGATAAAGCTACATGTTATTGCATGTTATGGCTCCTGCCCTTTTAAAGCTTAAAGTCCTGTCATTTAATTTTGTATCCATTAATTATTTACTGACATGGGCTGGTATTTGTTTACACAGTACAGTGTTCACCAAAGAGCATCTCAGCCTATGGCAGTGTATGAAAATCATTATTCATGCATTTTAAATCCATTAGCTGTATTGAATGTTATTTTAAGGCATTGCACAGCAGTAAAGTAGCATGCTGGAACCTTTATATTTCTTATATCTGTCACTGTGCATGTCTATTAAATTTGTTTCAATCATTTACTACACGGCAGGGGCTGATTCAATAAGGGCAAAAAGTGGATGAACTGCTTTATGAGTCTTTATGGGTACAGGAAAATTATCCTGTGTGTATGGTTCATTTACCATTAAGGTTTATTAGAAAAGTAATAGAAATTAATCAAGCAGGTATATCATTTGCTTTGGAACCTGGGCAGTGGCCTGACATGTAAACCTTGACTTACGTGGCAGCGCCCTGCTAGTTACAAGGAATGACAATAACTTGGTAATTATAAAATCCAAATTCCAGAAATTTTGCTCACTGCACTAGTGATGTGCCCCATACTCCTTTTGACACAGGAAAGGTAAACACTAATGGATGAGGGGGTTGAAGCTTTGCAAAGGCCACCATAGGGCAACACACGTCCACAAAGCACACAGGAAATCTACATGTTGCTCCACCATATAACCTCCAAGAGCCTTGTCATACCTGTTTGGAAGGTCTGCATAGTCTGGGGCTAAATGGTCTCATTATTTTTATGGAACTATTTTGGGTCATGGCCAAATTCAACAATTGTCCTTTCTCCTGGGCATTTGCTCAATATATTTGCATGTGTGCCCCAGTATTGCTGTTTGCACTGGAAGTTGGAGATGACAACTGGCAAAACCCTATGTAGAGGGTTCAGTGAGTATTTTTCCCACACCTCAGAGCTGGCTGTGTGAGCCCACACATCTATTACGAGGAATAAACTTGAGTGAATAATAGAGTGAGAACCTCTATAAGGAGAAATAAGCTTGGAGAAGCCCTTGTTGGTAGAAACTTTTATTTTTTATTTAGATATAGCTATAGACAGCTAGAACAGAAAGAAAGGAACACCATCACAGTTAACCAGATACAGGGGTAGCCCCCCCCACCCAAAAAAAAAGATACTAGTCAGGTGCAGTCATGTGTGAAATCATTTTTGCAGGAATGAGAAGCAGGTAAATAACCCAACAAATGTCTGTAATACAGGCGGTAGGCACACTTCTGCCCATATAAGAATAAATACCACATGAAAACCCAGGTCTCTGTACTATTTGCTTGGTACTCAGTATTTTGGAAGACCTCACTCCCTGCAAAGTATAAAAACAGAAGAAAAGCTACTGGCACACACAGCCAATCCTAGGGGACTAGCCCCTAACTGTTAGTTATGCCAAAACCTCACAAAGTGTCTGGGGTATGTCCCTTCATCAGGTATAATCAGAGAGTGAACAAAAAACACCTCTCATCAATATACATAAGGGCAACAAAGTGGCCTCCTAGTCCATAGATGCAAACATTTTGTCCATGTATAATGTCCAGTGTAAGTCATTGTCCAGGAGAAAATCATCCTGAGAAAAAGGGGTCAATACTAATTGGATTGCTTTGTGAATGTTATGTTTAGATGCACTCTTTACAGGAATTGCCATGATGGGCTTTATTTTTTAGGATAATTATAATCTTTGAAAAAATTTCATTTTTACTAGACAATTTTTTGGCACAGTTTGTTTTCTGGATAAATACACTGGACATTGTAGAATAATCCAACTGGATATAATATAGGCAAAACATATGAATCTATAAACTAGGGGACCATGTTGTATTTTGATCCTGTGTTTATTTGATGTTACTATATTGTACCACATGCAAGCAATAAAATAAACCCCACCCAATAACACTGACCACAGAGGTTCTTGCAGTTCATAGAGGGGGGGGGGGTACAGCTCTAGTGAGGAACACAGCAGCAGCTCCAGCACAGGGGGAAAGTGGGATTTGATGGATGTATTTTAGTTAAGTGGACAAAAATCTTACAGTTTAATTTTATTGGTTTCCTGTAGAATCACAGCATTTTTTTAGGAATGACAGGCACACTCCAGCAATAATAACACCACAATAAATAATCAGTGAGCCGCAGATATTCCCATTAATGTGCTAGGCATACATAACAACTATGATTATTTTGACAGCTCCTCCAACTGAACCATCATTCAGTTGGTAGTATGGCTTAATTATTCTAGAGTCTTTGGCTCTGTAAGTAACAGTAGGGTTTCCCATAATACATAGTTATTTCCCTGTGGCATCATAACAAGCACAGCTAGTTTGGAAACATGATTTACACCTCATACTCGTATAATCCAAAGCTGTTTGGGCAAGTGGCAACAAGATGCTTTGTAAGAAACTTTACAGTTGGTTCCCGTGTGTACAATTAGTTGCCATTCTCTTCTGCCTTTCTCTGTGGCTTGTGGTACACATTGCAATTCACCTGCCCCTGTGCTAAAGTGGAAAACAGAGGTGTTCAAATCAGGCAGGAGTTACAGAGAAAGAGGTGAAGGTATGACATATACATACTCACTCCCATAAAATAATATTTATTAGCAATATAAATATATTATCATTTTTAAAGCCTCACAAGGTTCTTCAAAATACACCCAAACTATACACGTACAAGATATATTTATGTATGGTATTCCTACAGCCCGCCTCCAAAAAAGTCAAATGTACAGGTGCAATGTAGGCACAGAAAGGGTAAGGTGTGACCCAGCTACATATTTAGAGTGTAGAGAGGCAGCCCACTCTTTGTGTGTGCTATTATCACTGGCAATTGCAACTGGTTGTTTGCAATTTCCATACAGCAAGGAAGTATTCAGTGCAGCTGCAAAATACATTCTGGTTGGGCAATCAATGTTGTCATAAAGGCCACAAATGCACTGCACTTTCTGGTAGACCAGGAGAATCATTTCCAATGATGCAGAGACATAGAGGCAGTAGACATTGAAGTTGGTCACGCAGTGCAGTTATAAAGGCACACGGTCACATCTGCACTGTACAAAAGTATAGGTCAGGCAATGCTTTTATAGAAGTGATGAACTACTACTACTACCGAACAGAACAATCCAAATTGAAGAAGGGGGTAGTGGTCAGTACAAAAATTCAAAAAATGATGTCCAATTCCTTTATAGTTGCTCTGTGCTGCAACTAATTATTGAAATCCAAAAAAAAAACAAGAAAAAGGAATATGAATTCCAGTAGTATTAACTGCAAAAAAACATTTATTCCAGGTTGTGGCAACACAACATGTTTCGGGTACAATACCCTTTATCAAGTGAACCAGAGAACGTTATGAGAATGTTATGTGTTATGTGTTATGGTGCTCTTTAAACACTTTGAGGTCCATCTTCCAAAGCTTTGCCATTCAGATGCAGCATGCTGTTTTGTAGATTATCATTGGTCTCTTGGTTTTCTAAAAGACTCTCAACATCATCTCTCTTCCGGTAAAGCACTCGGCAGATGATTGTGACCAGGAACATTTCCATAATGAGAAGCTGCTGGTTCATGTCTGACAAACAAAAAGATAGAAAATATATACATATTAAAAAAGAACAGAGGGTCAGTCAATACACAAGAATGATCACCCATACTCCTTTGTCTGCTCATTGGGTTTGGAGGGTCACAACTGAAGTACCCTAGCATCACATAGTTGACCTCTTAGTTGCTAGGTATTTATAATAGCAATATTGGGATGTTGGAATAAATCAAGTTTTGGTTGGGAAAGCATTACAAAAATAATGACTACAAACCAACCAAAGGAAAAATATCTTGCATTAAACATACAAGGGATGGAAGTCAATGGGCATTTTGATGCACTCAGGACTGTGACCAAGATTTCTGATGGTGGCCCTGTCCCTATTGAAAAAATATCTATTGTGTGATAAATAACTAATTGCTGGAGAAACATTTAACAGGGTTTTATGACTCTTCACAGGTGGTGTTTTAAAATATAAAATGGAGAGTGGGCAGCTTTCTGTTCTATTTTTGGGTCAGTCTCTGGATAATTATTGTACTTTATGGCTTGAAGGGCTAAGGTTAAATGACATGAAAGGGGTTGACTGCAGTGAATCTGCAAGTGCATTTTAATTGCTCATACTATAACTTTACAATGCCATGATAAACATAAATAAATAATCTGGGAAAAGTGAAGTTACTTACAGGAAGCCCTTGAGGGGCCAGGGAGAGGAGGAACACAAGATATAACACCAGTTGTACCAAGAATATTGATGATTGAGGTTTGCAGTTGGCTCAGAATGACTGTAAACTGTAATACACAATAATCAGAATAGTTTATATAGTTACAACTAGTATGAGAGAGCAAACGATAATAAAGGCAGCATTGTGACAGCAATAGCTGAAGGTGCATTCTTCATCCTTTGTATACAGTGATGAGCCTTTGTATGATCTGTGACTCTTCCAATTTAGCAGTAAATAAGAAGTGATGTTGTTATAGTTACTCCAAATAAATATAACCATTATGGCAGTGGAATAACTACCTTTGCAACTAAGCTACAGTAAATGAGCCATTATAGCTCCTTCTCCATTTGCAGAAAAATTCTAGAACACTGTTAAACACCTTAGCATCACTGGAGGCAAGTGGACACCAACATCCAAATAAGTTATACATGAAATCCACAGTATGACCACCCCATTTCCTTTAAGGCTGCACAAGATAATGTATTGCCAATATATAGTGACTTTGCAAGCAAGTGTTTAGTAGTATTATAAGGACATGACCATTATCATCTGCATAACTCTCCAATTTATGTATGATGAATAACTTTAACAGCTGACTCATTCATATGAAACAACCCAGAATTTTTTTATAGTATAAAATGACTTTTTTTAACTGGATTCCCATAATCCCAGAGAGGTTTATATTATTATTTACAGGAGTATGCTCCAATGGTGTGGAAAGGAGAGCATTTGACCAAGCAGAATACTGCTAAAGTGAGGTTTATTTAAGACTGCCTGGCACAGGCGTTACCTGGCCTAAATAATTGGATAAAGAGATAGAATGACTGTAATTAAATTATATGACTGCATTATGACCTCCCCTGTGGCCTTGACTGTGTTGTGTCAAGAAGAAAAAAGGTGTTTGGGGAGGCTAGGGGGTTTGTGGTTGGCGGATGGTGGAGTGCAGAGGAGGCCAGATGCAGCAAACTCAGTGGGCCCAGGACCCCCAATCTGACGCTGAAATAAAAGAACGTTACAATGAAAAGAGAGATGACACATCAGTTATGCCGGCTGAACTATACTGCCATTACACTATACATCTACTGTAATAATATATTCACAAGCCAGAAAAAGATCCCTCCTTTATTGAGGCATCAAAGCTTGCAACTCCTTCTTAGGACTAAAGTGATTTGTAAGAAAGTTTACAATGGAACTTGATGAAGAAATAGAAACCAAATAATTTAACAAAAGTAACTCAAAGCAACTGGACTTGCTGAGAAATTTTAATGAAAACGTTTCACTGCTCATCTGAGCAGCTTCTTCAGTTCAACTGACTGGTGTAGGGGAGTTCTCGGCAATCCAACAATCCAATCACAACGGTACATTGTAACTCTTCAGAGAGGTGACATCTGAAATTCACATTGGTTTTGATTCTGTGTAGTTACAGTGATAGGATTACCAATGTGTCATGCAACTCCTAGAAAATCCTCCTGAGTTTCTCAGACACTCCAGCTACATATGGAATGACTAGTGATGGGCGAAACGGCCGCGTTTCGCTTCGCCGAAAAATTTGCGAACTTCCAGAGAAATTCGCGTCGTTTCTGACGCGCGTCGCGTCGTTTCCGACGCGCGACTCGTTTTTGCGCGGTGAATTTTTTTTGGCGAATTTTTTTGGCAGTTTCGCGAATTTATTCGCCAGCGGCGAATCGCGGGAATTCGCTGCGAATTCGCCCCTGGCGAATAAATTCGCCCATCACTAGTAATGACTATCTTTCGCTTGCTATGTGTCTCCGGGTGGTTATTTCTTTTGATGTTCCTGTTGGGCTTGGTTGCTGCTGTTTTGACAAAAGCCATTTAGTCATTCCATATGTAGCTGGAGTGTCGGAGAAACTCAGGAGGATTTTCAACAAACACCACGTCCCTGTGTTTTTCAAACCTAGCAACACACTGAGACAAAAACTGGTACACCCAAAGGATCCAACTCCTAAAGGAAAACAAAGTAATGTAGTATAAGCAGTCCAGTGTAGTGATGAGTGCACTGATCTATACATTCGGGAGACAAAACAACTGCTCCGTAAGCGAATGGGTCAGCATAGGAGGGCGAATTCTACAGGGCTAGACTCGGCTCTTTTTCTACACCTAAAAGACAAGGGACACTCTTTTGAAGATAACAATGTCCAAATTTTGGATAAAGAAGGTTTGAAAGAGGTGTGAAAGAGACCATATATGTCAAGGTGGAGAAACCATCCCTGAACAGAGGCGGGGGCCTTCAACACCACCTGTCTGCTACATACAATGCTGTTCTAACATCTGTTCCCCGGCGTTTTCAGAACTCTTCACACATCCATTCATGCAACTCTCACAAGTAACACCTGTTTTCTAGGAGTTGCATGACACATTGGTAATCCTATCACTGTAACTACACATTATCAACACCACTGTGAATTTCAGATGTCACCTCTCTGAAGAGTTTCAATGTGCCATTGTGTTTGGATTGTTGGAAGAGTCTATATGCCAAGAACTCCCCTACACCAGTTGAACTGAAGAAGCTGCTTGGATGAGCAGTGAAACATCTTCATTAAAATTTCAGAGCAAGTCAAGTTGCTTTGAGTAACTTTTGCTAAATATACCATGACCTGGATGCATGAGAATCTTTATAGTCAGAAACCAAATTAGATTTTTTTTTTTTAATTAAAGTGTTCTTTATTGCTTCTAGGATTATATTTTCAGATGTTAAGGCCACCATTAAGTAGCAATTACCTGTTGGCCTAGTAGCTTTGGTTTGAGTTACATGACTTTGTAGCTTGGGTTTAAATTAAATCATGTGCATGTAAAGTGACCCAGAGGGGCCATATTTGGCTTTATAGGTAGGATAAATACCGAACTTCAAAAATCTGAAGCTTACGTTTAGGCCATGACCCAGATGGACCATATTTGGCTTTATACTGTAGGAAAGGTAAATGCTGAACTTTAAAAATCTGAAGCTTAAGTTTAGGCCATCACCTATTCTACTACCTCCCTATATCAGTACAGAGAACTAATTGAGAACCAATTTACTTCTAATAAACAAACACCTTGATAAAGAAACTGTAATTATGAGAAACACCAATAGAATGTGATTATTAGTGGTCTGCTACCATACGCTGAAAGGCTGGATACTTCATATACAATTCATTTACAAGGAAATATAGCATTAGTCCTTTTGGTAAAAACTTGGGCAATATATAACTTAAATATTTAAAAAACAAATCAATGGATTAGTCAGTTTACTATCATGCAGGTATACAGAAAGCTGCTGTCACAGTGTGTAGGTTAATATCTAAAAATATTTAAATATATCTGCAGCCGTTTATTAATTCAAAATGATTGTGCAGAAAAGAAAGGTTAAAATTACCCATGAATTGCTTTTATCCCTGCTAGTTCAAATACATAACACACCAAGCCAATAAAAAAGATAAATAACAAAGCTCTGATCTCTAATAAAGAGTGTTGATGTCCTAGCACATGCACCCAGAGAAAGCTTGAGACAATGGCATAGCTGTCTATTCATTTGAATGGGATTTTTAGGGCCATTTTTCTAAAGGTGGAAGTGAGCATTCGGCCATCGATAAATATGCCTCTAAAAATCCCATACAGTATTTACAATACCAATTTGGAATTATTTAATGTTTAAGTGATTTTTTTATTAAACGTTTACGTGATTTTCTAGTTGACAAGGTAAGAATATACAAATCACGGAAAGATGCAGGTTTTGCTCTTTTTTTAAAGTGGACCTGTCACCCAGACACAAAAATCTGTATAATAAAAGTCCTTTTCAAATCAAACATGAAATCCAATTTCAAATTTTAATTAAAGCATTCATAGCTGTTTTAAACTCATTTAAAAATCTCAGCTGTCAATCAAATATTGTCTGACACTCCTCTATGCCTTATGCATAGAGGCGGGGCATATAATTACTTTCACTTTCCATTCAGCACTTCCTAGATGCCACTGCTCCCCACACATTCCCCCAGTTCTCTTAACCATTTAATTGTGTAGCCAGGACATGGGGATAGACATAGGGTCCCTCATTCTGGTGCACAAACAAGATTCTGAGATGATACAAGGCTTGACTTAATAACAGTGTCCACAAAATGGCTCCTGCCTGTTTGCTATAATTATGAATTCCCAGACTGAAGAAAACAAGATTAAAATAATGTATATAGTGTAATTAATGTTCATTTTGCTTGACTAATGTGATAAAATAGTGATTTTGAATATTTTTTTGGGTGACAGGTCCACTTTAATGGATGTGTTTGAAGAAAATACAATGTAAAATGCACTGGCAAACTGCAATTCTCTGCACATCTTTTTTTGTGAAGGAATGCCTGTAGCTGCCAAGGATATTTTAAAGAGACATTTACAGGAGTATGATGTTTCTTATCTTACCTGATAGACTGCAAATTTGGGAATAATACTTTTCTTACTCAAGCTGCTCCTTACTAGATTAAACATAATTCCCACTGCCCAAAGGGCTGTTATTGTGATAATACCAACACCAACACTGATCCAGATTGTAGCTTTGTCTGCAGATGACTGGAAGAAAGGAAAAGAGTACAAGATTTTAGTTGTCAACCATCTTTTATTATATTATAACTGCAGTTTTGGGCCACAGTGCAGGAAATTATGGGGTTGTTTTCTCTGGAAAATAGATGATTGCGAGGGGACATGGTTACTCTTTAAAAGTACATTAGATGGCACTATAGACAGATAGTGGATAATCGTTTTTAGAATCTGGATCTTAGAAAAGATCTAAGTACCAGAGGCCAACCCTTTAGACAAAAGGAACAAATTTTTCATTTCAAGCAGTGTAAGGTGGATCTTCACAGTGAGATTGTGGAATGTCCTGTTGGGTGATGTTGTGAAGGGTGATTCCATTAATGCATTAAAAGTGGTACTTCACCTTCAAATTAACTTTTAAAGGAGAACGAAACCCTAATGTTAAAAAAATCCTACCCCCTACCATGCATAGACCCCCCCTCCCTCCCAGCCCTGGGCAAATGCCCCTAAGTCCTTACTTACCCCACTGTTCAGATTTTGGTCCTCAGGAGTGCCATCTTCTTCAGAATGAGAACGGCATTTGGCAAATGCACAGTTGGAGCAATATTCAGCTTAGCAATAACTAAAAAAATTGAGTTGAAAGACCCGAAGAGGCTATAGATGGCACCCATGAACTCCCGAACAGGGCCGGAATTAGGGGTAGGCAGAAGAGGCAGTTGCCTAGGACGCAACTATTGGGGGGCACTGGGCAGCTACCTCTTATGCCTACCCCTAGACCAGACTCAACTGCTCACCTGATTTAACTTGCTTTTATGCGAGTGGCAATGTCACACATGTGCATAAGCATGCAACGTCACCATGCCCCATCAATGCGTGTGCACATGATGTTACCGTACATGCGAAGTGGGGGCAAGCTGCTTCTGCTCCCAAGGACAGAATCTACACGGAATGGTAAGTAAGGATGTAGGGGCATTTGCCAGGGCATCACTTAGGAGCGCATTTACTAAGTGAAAATTCAAATTAAATTTGAATTAAAATTCAAAGTTTTTTGGCTACTTCAACTATAAAATAGGCCAAAATTCGATTTGAATTGAAAAAAGTACTGTCTCTTATGGGGGATGTCCTAGAACCTTTACAGAGATTTGTTTCTAATTTTTAGAAATTCAAAGGATTTTGGTGAAGTTCGTTCGAAACCAACTATGCATTCAAACGATGCATTCAAATGATTCATATGATTTACATTCGTTCTAAAACAGACCTATTTGATCCATTTCCGATAGCCTTAAAAAATTTTGATGGTCAAATTTAAAAAAAAAAATTTAAATTTGAAATTCGACCGACCCTTGTGGGGGGGGGGGTCTATGCAGGGTAGGTGGGAGTCTATGCAGGGTTTTTTTTAACATTAGTGTTTAGTTATGATTTAAGGATGATGTATAGAGTGCCATTCTGAGACAAATTGCAATTGGTTTTAATTTTGTTGTTATTTGTAGTTTTTTTTATTCAGCAGGTCTTCCGTTTGCAATTTTAGCAATCCAGTTGCTAGGATCCAAATTACCCTATCAAGAATCGTATGTAACTATAATCAGAACATGGAGCTCCATACGAGTAACATAAATCACTTTGAAACAGGTTTTGCTATGAGTTTATTTTTCTATAAATACACAGTAAAACATGTCACATAGGAAACATTTTCTATGTGCATACTGTATATCTGTTTTTATGTAAGTAGCAGCAGCAATGATATTGCTCAATATCATGATATTGATATTGCTTCAGCACATAGACAATATTTAAATGAAAAAGAGCCAACGTTAATTGACAAATATCCATCTATTATTGCACCTAGTTGCTCATTACTAGAATACATCAAGTTACAAATAGATACTAATACAAAGGTTAATATAAATACATAATGTAAAATTGTCAATTTTACATTGACAATTTTACATTATGTATTTATATTAACTTTAATGATTTTGTAATAGTATTTATTTGTAACTTGATGTATTCTAGTAATGAGCCACAAGGGGGCGATAATAGATGGATATTTGTCAATTAACGTTGACTCCGCCCATGACCTTCTGTCATTGGCTCTTTTTCATTTAAATATTGTCTATGGTCTGAAAACAAATTAGCCTATGATTGATATGAGTCCTTGGAGGGCACGAAATGCATCAGGCTTTTGTACATGATGTAAAATAAAGACTTTTTGTCGTTTTTGAATATTTTGGCTCCTGGATTCAACTGGTTAGTTTGACTTAGGTGTTCCGGAGTGGTGTCTGCCTGTCTTTTCAAAATTTTCCTGTATTGCTCCCCTTTGCTGAATGTCTGGGGAATGAGCACCCGCACCCACCGTGGAATGCGGTAATCTTGTCCTGTTATGTATTCAATCCATGCCTTTCACAATCCATGCCTTTCACAATCCTTATTTTCAACATTTGGTCATTTATTAAAGTCCGAATGGAAAAAAAGCGTGAAAATTTTTAGTTTTTTTAACTAGAAAGCACACATTTTTTGAGTGTTTTCCCCCAAACCATTTGCAGTGCGATTGAATGAAAGGAAAAGTGAGATAAGCCAAGGCTTACATTTAGCAAGCTTAGTATAAGCATTTTGAAGACCATGGTCACCTCATGTATATGCAAATCCCATTATTCAAGATGTTTTAGTGACTTTAATCTCAAAAATAAATGTGTCCAACTTGAGTTGAGTTACTTGTAAATTCATCATGTCGAACATATCCCAATAACAGTGTACCATTAAGGCTTCCTGAATTATTGCTATAAACATATTGGAAGATCTACCTACAGTAGATTCCAGGAGAACATGTAGAGTTGAACCAGACAGTGAATAACATGACGTTGAACCTCAAAACTTCAAAGATTCTACAGAGTCTAAGAATTTGACTGATTTTTAGCCATCTAGATCATGCAGAAACTTTGCAATTTCCTATGAAACGTTCATTATTTAACAATCAGATAGAGATTACTTACATTACCAACAATCAGATAGAGATTACTTACATTACCAATTACAAAGGTTCCGTTTGTCCAAAGAACTACAGCCAGAAACATAAGCACCGGGCGTAGCAATGCAAACTGAAATGTACCCAGCTTCAGGATGAATAAAGTCCGTCTACAAATAGGACAAGAGCACAGTTTTGTAAGGAAAATAGCTCTTTCCTGTAGTCAGATGTTATGCGTTTTGAAACTTTTTTAATGGATAATCTTGTCATATATTTTGTTTATAACTAATTTTAAGTATGGACAAATAGCATTAAAAGTTAAGGTAATACATCACTAGAGCTCATTTAGAAATGCAAGTCCAGCTGTGATCATTTAAATCAGGGGTCCCCAACAACCGGGCTGCAGGCAGTCTTGGAGTGGGCCGCGGAGCCTTTACAAGGTGTGACAAAATGCCGGCGTGCCAAAATGGATACAGGTGCACCAAATTGGACTCCGGCGCACCAGGATTGGACAACAGTGCGCGGATTGGATGCCAACACTGCCAACCCCCCTGGACCCCACAGAGCCCCCACCACCCCGGATCTTGAATTTTTTTTTGCCTCGACACTGGTCCCTGAAGCAAAAAAGGTTGGGGACCCCTGAATTAAATGACATTCACAAAGGTTCTTATCAATACATGGCAATACATGCTCCTCTAAACTGGAGCATTGTTCAAAAATGCAGGTTGCTTCCATTATCTCTGAAAAATAATCAAGGTGTAAAGTACAGAGCACAGGAATGGGATCCCTGGGACTAACACCTGCCTAAAAGGGCCCATTACTTTCAGGTATCCCAATCTAGTAGATGTAAGGTATGAAGATCCACATTATGGAAAGATCTGTTATCCGGAAAGCCTCAAGTCCCGAGCATTCTGGATAACAGGTCCCATACCTGTAACATCAAAATGAATTTGCAGCTGGCACTTAATAACGTGGACACTAATTGCTTAGCCACATGTATGCTACTTAGTACACTCACTTTTGGTAGGTGCCCTCTTATCCTTACTGTCCATTTCACATCAAGTCAGTGTTGCCTATTTTTCGTTTTGCTTTAAGCAAGCGAGATTCCATGAAACTGACCTGTTGATGTCTTTATGTGGCAAGAACAGGCAACAGCAGCAGAAGGGACCAGTACTAATCTTGAGCTTTGTATCACCAAATTTACTGAGGAACTCTCTTCTTCCCCCACATTCATTTACCAGCATGAGCTGAAACTTGTGTATTAGAAATGCAAGGAACCTTTAATAGAAAGTGGATTAAAATACTTGACTAAATGCACATGAATATTATTTCTCTCAGTTTACCCGCTGAAAGACTGCCACTCTCATGACAATATAGTAAATGAAAAATGACATAGCAAGAAGATAAAGAAATCTATAACAAGCGTGGGATTTATTATGTGAAATACTTGTGTCCTCCTGGGGTTTTTAAAATAAGGGGCTTTTCAAATACCATGCCTAAAAACATTTAAACATTAAACCCAACAAGAATGTTTTGCCGCTAACATGGGTATTTGCTGCTTAGTTACCATCAAGTACAAGTGTGAGCTGGAAAGCTCTGGATTATGGGAAGGCCATGTCCCATAGAATCCATTTTAATGAAATTATGAAAAATGTTTAAAATCATTCATGCCAACTAAGATATAAATGATCCTTATTGAAGGATCATCCTACTGGGTTTATTATAGGTGTTATTTACAAAATCTCGAATTTATCTCACATTTTTATTAAACCAAGCTTGACCAACCTCCCATCCCTAATTTTATCTTGTTTTTAAATAAAATAACTTGAAAAAATCAGGGGAAAAAAAACTTGATAAAATTGAGCGATAACCTGAATGGAACGGGTTCGGACAATTGTTTTTCAGGTTATAGCCTGAAAAACCCTGAATTTTTTGTGTTATTGGAAGAAACCCAGCACAGAGCACGATATCTTTAAATTGTCCCATTGACTAAAGATGGCCATAGACGCAGAGATCTGCTTGTTAGGTGATGTCGCCAATCTCTCCCTGATATGCCCACATTGAAGTGGGCGATATCGTGCTGATTCAATCGTGGGCCCTAGGGCCCAACGATCGGATCTTAATGCATCCAAAACGGGCAGTTGGATCACAGAACCGCATACACGCACAGATGCGGCTGCGATCCGGCAGGATTTTTTAACCGATTGGGGAAGCCCGTCAGATGGCCCCACACACGGGCCAATAAGATGCCCACTCGGTCTGTCAGCAACTTTTATCGACCTGTGTATGGGGTCCGTTATACATCAACATTTTTGAGATGGCAGATTTTCAGATTCTGACTTTTTGCCCAAAAAAAAAATTGTGGTTTTGTAAATAACCCCCTAATTGTTTGAATGTCTTTTTAGTAGACAATGTATCCCCTTCTGGAAAACCCCAGGTCCCAAGCATAATGGATAACCCATAAGATCCCATAGATATGTTTATGAGAAGCATAGACAGTTGGAGAATGACCGCTGGTGGTCACAATATTATTATTAATATTATCATTTACAATTTTGATGGTCTGTACCCAATGTTCAAGCACCCAGTGTGAACAAATTTCATCATCACACAATTATCCAAGAAAATACCGAACACTTACACATTGGCTGTGAAGTCTGTAAACATGGTGCTACGTGGAATCCACATTCCAAAGCAGGATGTTGTTGCAATCATCTTAAAAATAAAAGACAAATATAATCAGATATTACTTAACAAACAGGTGGCCAGTAAGTGCTGCCTGTTGAATGGTTGCTATGGGTTACTAGACCTTTTGCAGACTTTGGGGCAAATTTACTAAAATTCCCCTAAAATCCCTCGAATCCCCTCGAAATTCGATAAGCATTCGACTATCGAAAGCTTATCGAATAGTTCTAGGCTATCTTTTTGATCAATATTCTATTTCTCAATTTCGTTCGATTTCAGGAAAAATCGTACTTTTGCCTTCAAGCCTCCAAAAAAATTGTAGGTCTTTGCAAAAGAAGCCTATGGGGGGGGGTTCTCATAGGCTTCTATTGGTATTCGGTAGGTTCAATCTGGGGAAGTAGGCATTTCGAAAAAATTTTAAATTTAAAATCCTTCGATCATCGAATGGTCGAATTATCAAATATCTGATCATTCAATCTATTTGATAATTGACAAAATTCGATGGTATTCAATGATCGAAGTGGCCAAATTTGCATACTCGAATATCCGAAAAAAATTGTACGATCAGTATTCAATCGAATTCGAAAGAACTTTGATCTCTTCACACAAATTTTTTAAATTTGCCCCCTGGTGTCTTTTTGCAGTATCCCTGTATTAATGTACACACTTTGCTACAGACGGTATTACTGTACAGCTGTGGGATCCCTTATCTGGAAACCCATTATTCAGAAAGCTCTGAATTATGAGATGGCTGTGGGCCATACATTTTAATTTTATTCAAGTAATCCAAGTTTTCCTTTTTCTCTGTAATAATAAAACAGTAGCTTGTACTTGTTTCGAGCTAAGATATAATTAATCCTTATTGGAAGCAAGACCAGTCTATTGGGTTTATTTAATGTTTGCATGATTTTCTAGTAGACTTAAGGTATGAAGATGCAAATTACAGAAAAATTCATTATCCAGAAACCCCCAGGTCCCGTGCATTCTGAGTAATAGGTTCAATACTTGTTCTACATCCTTTACTAAATCTACTTAAAAAAGTGACCCCTATGATGAGCTTATCTAGCAACATGCTATGGCTCCCCAACCCTTTGCACTCGTGAACCACATTCAAATTTAAAGAGTTGGGAAGCAACACAAGCATGAATAAAGTTCCTGTGTGACATACAAGGGCTGTGATTGGCTATTTGATAGCCCCTATGTGGACTGACAGCCTACATGAGACTGTTTGCAAGTACAACTCGTTTTTATGTAACCAACCAGGAATTCAAAGATATGCACCTGCTTCGAGGCCCCTGAGAGCAACATCCAGGGGTTTGATGAGTAAAATGTTGCTTAAGAGCCACTGCCTTAATGCAATTGTTTAGTTACTAATGGTAATTATAAATTAGTACTGGTAATAAACTCCTAGCAACCATAGGTGGAGGGTGATTTTTGCGCTTCAGAAGGTTACTTAACCCTCTCCCAGTTCAACATTGTGTGGGTCTAACTTTTTCCACCGGCACATAGGATATAGTTATGATTCTAAAATTATCCTTCACTTTTGTGTGATGTGTGGGACCTGCTGAGATCAGTAACATATGATAGTAACAGTGGCTGTCCTGGGACTACTGACATCACACTGGTCTGGTAGGGTTGCCATTTGTCTGGACATCCTGATATGACTATCCAGGTGAAAATTGCTTGTCTGAATTGCAATAAATGAATAGCGCGGCCAATCTGTGATCGACATATCATAACCCCCACCCTGATGATAGACTTACTGTGGCTCCTGAATTTATCCAAATGATTATGGAATTTTTGGGGTTAGGAATTTTTTTGTAGATATAATAAGCTTCTTCCAAGAACACCAACAGTGATACCAGCGCCATAAATGTCAAAATAGTAAATATCAATTTACCAGTTATATCAAGATCTAGAAGAAGAAACAGAACAATGACATTTTAAGTTTGCTTGTATAATCTGATAAACAAGTTAAAGCCTTAGTTACATGGATAAGTAGTTATATAAATCGTTAATAAGAGACCATCAAGTTAACCCTCCAAATAAACCCCACTGCATATTTATACACATACCTATACAGAGCAGCCATACAATACAAACATTAAATTACATATACAAATACCTATAGTAAACGAACTGTCGATTTTAATATCACAACAGCATAAAGGCATTAATATAGTTTGTTATCACAACATAACCAGGCAGGGCATTCCACAGCCTCACTGCCCTCACTGTGAAGAACAATTTTCACTCCTTCAGTTTCTCAAGTCTAAAGAGATGGCTTCCTGTTATTTGTTCTTTTTTGTGCAAAGGAAGACTCCTGATCTGCCTATGATACACAAAAGCCATGAATATCTTGTAAATTATATCCTTATAATCGATGACTGGTGAAGTCAGTTATAAACAATGAGTAGTGATGTCAATTTTATCACATGACTCACTAAAACTTGTGTATTATAATAAATAAAGTACGCCTTGTTGGAAAATATGAGGCTATTAGAAGTCACCTAGGAAATCCATGACCTGTACAAAAGGTCATGTCATACGGTCAGGGAACTCCTTGGTGACTTGGTAATATCCAATACCAATGTTTATGCACTTTTCTCAGTGCACTGCATACTCAAGGTAAGGCCTTACTATGGATCTATAAAGAAGAATGTTTAGTTTTGCACAATCAAGCCTCAAATTTTTCTGGTAGAGTTTTTTTTAGGGGGAAAATCCAAATTTTAGATGGGTTGAAAAAATTTGACGTAATTATGCTCCAAAATTGCCAAAAAAAATCAGAATCTGAAAATATTCCAGCTAAAACCTGTTGAAGTAAAGTCAATGGCAGATGTCCCTTTTACAGCTGGAAGATGTTTTTTGCCTTCATGATGTTGAAGGGTTTTGGGATGTTTTGAAGCTGGTTTTTGATCGAAAATGTGGGATTTACGGGTGACAACTCAAAAATGTTTTAAGATTTGAATTGTCAGGCAATTTTGTCAAGACTTTTCCCACAATGTACAATTTTAGTTCAGATGTATTCCAGTATCTTATCCCTTATTACCTCCTCCAGGTTGAGCATGGGATTCCTTTCTGAATGATGACAATCACTACCAATTTGCCATTCTCTCTGCAATTCTTTTCCTCTAAATGTGTGTTTTTTTTTATTTCTCTAAAACTATA
Organism: Xenopus borealis; assembly: GCA_024363595.1. Classification (NCBI taxonomy): domain Eukaryota; kingdom Metazoa; phylum Chordata; class Amphibia; order Anura; family Pipidae; genus Xenopus; species Xenopus borealis. The sequence continues at coordinate 36,921,189 of CM044433.1, forward strand.
AACATTTGAGATTTTGTAAGTGTAACAACCATGTAAAACTCAATGGGAGCTATGTTCAGCCTATTGGCCCTTTTTTTTTTTTTTTAAACCATTATACTGTTTAGAGGTTGAATTCACTTGTAACTGTCCTAAAAACTAAATTAATTAATAGATACAAAGAACAATAAGAAATACAAATAAATAAAACGCACAGTTGAATGGAAAGATCCCCCTAAGTTAAGTGTCATATATACAGGATGATGGAGTTCCCTGCCCCATGGAGGTTGCAAGCTAACCTTTGTTTAACGCTTATGTGTTAAAAATAATAGATTAAAAATAATAGTTCAAAAATCATGATTTTTCTCTGCTCTCATCAACCAATTTACTGCCCTCTGATACTAGGGGGTAAATTTATCAAAGAGTGAAGTTCCGCCACTAGAGGGAAATCCCGCCGCTCTCCATTAATTTCTATGGGATTTTGAAAGGCCTATTTATCAATTGGTGAAGTGATAGTTCACCTTTTGATAAATACGCCTTTAAAGGAATTGTTCATTATAAAAGTAAAAACTGGGTAAATATATAGGCTGTGCAAAATTAAACATGTTTTCAATATAGTTAGTTAGGCAGAAATGTAATATGTAAAGGCTGGATTGACTGTAAGTCTAACATAACAGAACAGAACAGAACACTACTTCTTGCTTTTCAGCTCTCTTTTGTTTACACTGACTGGTTACCCTGGTTACCAGGCAGTAACCAATCAGTGACTTGAGGGAGGGCAACATTGGTCATATAACTGTTGCTTTTGAATCTGAGCTGAATGCTGAGGATCAATTGCAAACTCACTGAACAGTTATGTCCCATGTGGCCCCCCTTCAAGTCGCTGACTAGAGAGAGCTGGTATACAGGCCGGACTGGCAAATGCGGGTTCTGTGGGTTCTGGCAAATGCCATAGTGGGCTGGTGGGAGCTGTTTGGGCCTCTGTGTACCTGAAATGACAGGGCCTATTTTAATCTGCACTTGATTGTATTTATGTATGCAATCTGTATGTTCAATGTATACACCCATTGTACAGTGCTGCAGAATACGTTGGCACTTTACCAATATGTGTTGATAATAATGAGCTCAGTAAACTAGTGCAATGACTAGGTAAATTTGTGGGCAACCTCAACTGCAGTTTCAAACATAAATGGAAGTTCCTCTTGAAGTTCATCACAATGTTTTAGGAGGTTATTTACTAAAACTCAAGTTTATTAAAAAAAAAAAAAAAGTTTTCAAATCAGAAATTTGGCTCTTCTAGTGCAGAGAGTGCAGTTGTTTAAAGTTTGCAGGAGGCTTTTTGCCACTCCTGGGAACTTATGGAGCACTGCTGCCTGAGGCGAGTTTCTCAATTCACCTCATTGGTGAAGCACCCTTGATTCTGGTTATATTGACATTAACATTGGACAATGGCCCAATGTTTATCTTTATGAGATACATGTGAAAGGGCGTGCATACTTCAGATATTTAATTACTGACATGATGAAGTTTCCAATGCTTAAGGGAACTCATTTATTGATAACTGCGTATTTCTAAACACTGTATTATACTGCATGGTACAAATGATTGGATACATTAGATCTAAGCCAGTTATGGCTGTGCTCCAATACTTGCATCACAGTGAAATTACTCGTGTCACTAACCTTCAGTAATCATAGAGAACAACCATAAAGCTGTAAAAATGTAGGAGTGGCTTTCACTTGTAACATACCTATAGGTTGTTCACCTTGTCACCATATTGCCCTTAAACTACAGGGTACAGCCTGTGTGCCATGGACCTTAAAGGAGAACTAAGCCCTAAAAATGAATAGGGCTAAAAAATGCATATTTTATATAATAAACATATTGCCCCAGCCTAAAGTTTCAGTTTGTCAATAGCAACAATGATCCAGGACTTCAAACTTGTCACAGGGGGTCACCATCTTTTAAAGTGTCTGTGACACTCACATGCTCAGTGGGCTCTGAGCAGCTGTTGAGAAGCTAAGCTTAGGGGTCGTCACAAATTATCCAGCAGAAAATGAGGTTGGCCTGTAATATAAGCTGGTGCTACAGAACTGATTACTAAATTCTGGTGCTAATTGCACTGGTTTCTGTGCTGTCATGTAGTAATTATCTGTATTAATGACTAATCAGCCTTATATAGTGACATTTCTATTCTATATGTACTGTATATTGTGAGTGGATCCCTAAGCTCAGTAAGTGACAGCAGCACAGAGCATGTAAATCAGTGAATCAGCAGAAAAAAAGATGGGGAGCTACTGGGGTGGACTTAGTATTGTATAGAAAGAACAGAGGCGCCAAAAGGATAAAAGGATATGAACGAATTTAAAAGCCAAAACTTGGTAATCAGAGGAGGCAGTGGTGGGCTTACCTCCTCCGAGCAGACACAAAACGGCTGTAATTATTAACGAACTCCAATCAGTACAACGCGTTTCACGGGCTCAGACCCGCTTCTTCAGGCAATAAACATAGGAGTTACAGCATCTGGCAGTAGTATACACACACAGCGCCTCTTTAAATATCACTGTCTCTGGTGTTTGAGTCTGGCAGCTCAGTAATTCAGGTGCAGATTCTGAACTATTACAATTTTGCAACATTTAGTTGATCCATTTCTCAGCAGCATCTTTGGAATATTAGCAACTATTGTATCAATTTTAACAGCTGCCTGAAATAAAACTCAGATTCTGCTTAGCAAGGACAAAGATAAGAAATGTATCAACTAAATGTATCAATTTAGAACAGTTTAGGGGGTCAGCGACCCCCCTCCCAGAGCTGCTTTAGGAGGTTAGGAATTATACTTCAATATTAGAAAAACAGTCACAAATAGAAGTAATTGGAAAAAGGTGGTATTTCTGGTGATCTATCTAAAAACAATTAGTTGCTTGAAGGTGAGCAACCCCTTTAAAGCACCTAGGTAAGCCCTGAAACAAGAATGGCATTAAAGAAGGAAAGTAAAAGAGCAGTTTCACTATCTGTAAATTGATCTAAAAGAGGGCTATGAATTGAAGATCATAGTTACATAGTTAGTAACATAGTTAAATTGGGTTGAAAAAGGCCATCAAGTTCAGCCCCTTCAAATGAAAACCCAGCATCAATACACTCACCCCTCCATACTTTTCCCATAAATTATATATGCCCAAATCTATATTTACTGTAGAGTTTAAAGAGATTCTGACACCTGAAGTAAAACTCTTTTTTACCTCTATTATAATAACTGGCTTTGAAAGCTACGTCTAACTTTGCCATAAGGTATTTGCATGATGCTTTTACATTACCTGTCTGATCCCCTGTGTTCCTGTATGAGGGGGCTGCCATATTTGTACACCCGGCATCTGTTATCATTACAAACTGTAACTAACAGACTGAGATGGGACTGTTAGGTTGGCAAAGTAAGAGTGTCAGGGTGTCAGAGAGTCAGGCTTAGAAATTTCAGCTAACAATTATATACAAAAACAAACCTCTCAGCAAAAAATGATCAACATGACCTATAGGTAACAATTAATGTACATTCATATGTTAAATTTCATTTTTTAGTGTCACTTTAATATCACAATAGCCTTTGATATTATGTCTGTCCAAGAAATCATCCAAGTCTCTCTTAAAGGCATTAACAAAATCAGCCATCAAATTTACTTGCAATATCTAGGTGTGCTACATTTATACAGAAATCATCCAAGCCCCTCTTAAAAGCATTAACAGAATCAGCTTTCAAAGGAGGAGGAGGCTAAGCTCCTGAAGCAAAGAGAAAAAGCTGCTAGTTTGGGTAAAATAATGCCAGATCAGTTAATGGGAATGAGTTTATAAACTTGTTGCATGACAATTTTATGGCACAGGTTGTTGAGGAGCCTACCAGAATCTGGATCTAGTGATCTCAAATGACCCAGAACTTAAACGTGCAAGTCATTGAACCCCTGGGTAATAGTGACCATAATGTTATATAATTTAATGTCTGGTGTAAAAAACAAATATATACTGGGGCAACAAAAACCATGAATTTTGGAAAAGCTAATTTTACTGCCTTGAGGGCTTCCCTTCAGAGTATTGATTGGGGCATTACGTTTTCAGCTACAACCACAGAACAGAAATGGTTGTCATTTAAAATGATATCAAATCATTACTGTTCTAAATTTATTTCCTTAAGGAGTAAATGTAGAAGCGCTAAGAATAAGCCTATGTGGCTTAATACAGATGTAAAGAAGTAATAGGAAAGAAGAGAAAGGCATTTAAAAACTACAAATCTTTTGGGACAGAATCTGCATTTAATGAATATAAACACTGTAATAAATGTAAATCAGCAATCCGGAAGGCAAAGAAAGGAATTGAAGAGTTAATTGCAGTGCAGGTGAAAATTAATTCCACCTTTAGCATGCACTTCCAAGGATCCTCCGGACTCGGGTGTAGATGTGATCTATTTGGATTTTGCCAAAGCGTTTGATACCATTCCCCACAAATGACTGCTTTCTAAATGAAGGTCTCTTGGGCTTAATGAAGTCGTTTGCACATGGATAGGGAACTGGCTACAGGATTGGATACAGAGGGTGGTGGTTAATGGTACGTGCTCTACTTGGAGTAAGGTTCTTAGTGGGGTTCCTCAGGGCTCAGTATTGGATCCACTTTTATTTAACTTGTTCATTAATGACTTAGGGGAGGGTGTTGTAAGTAATGTATCAGTGTTTGCGGATGACACAAAACTATCAAGCCCAATTAATTCCATCCAGGATGCGGCATCCTTGTAACAGGATCTTGACAAACTGCCAATCTGGGCAGCTAAGTGGCAAGAGATTCAATGTTGGTAAATCTAAAGTCATGCAGCTGGGATGTAAAAATGTTCAAGCCACTTACCCTTAATGGGACTGCACTAGGCAAATCCATTATGGAAAAGGACCTTAGAGTCCTTGTAGAGGATAAACTTGGCTGTAGTAAGCAACGCCAGTCAGCAGCATCAAGAGCAAATAAGGTCTTGAGCTGTATTAAATGGTCACGGGAGGAGGGGGTCATTCTTCCACTTTATAGAGCACTTGTAAAACCACATCTAGAATATGCCATACAGTTTTGGTCTCCATCATTCAAACAGGGCACTATTGTATTAGAGAGGGTACAGAAAAGGGCAACTAATCTGGTAAAAGGTATGGAAAATCTTAGCTATGAGGAAAGCTTGGCCAAATTGGGAGTATTCATGATGAAGAAGAGGTGCTTAAGGGGTGATATGATAACTATGTATAAATATATTAGGGGATCATTCTAATAATCTAGCTAATGCTTTATTTACCAGTAGGTCTTTCCGGCTGACACAAGGTCACCAATTCTGATTAGAAGAAAAGAGGTTCCACCTAAATATTCGGAAGTGGTTTTTTTGCAGTTAGAGCTGTGAAGATGTGTAATTCTCTCCCTGAATTGGTTGTACAGGCTGATACATTAGATAGCTTTAAAAAAGGGGTTGGATGACTTTTTAGCAAGTGAGGGAATACAGGGTTATGGAAGGTAGCTCATAGTACAAGTTGGTCCAGGGACTAGTCCGTTTGCCATTTTGGATTCAGGAAGGAATTTTTTCCCCCTCTGAGGCAAATTGGAGAGGCTTCAGATGGGGGTTTTTTTTTGCATTCCTCTGGATCAACTAGCAGTTAGGCAGGTTAAAAAAAAAAAGTTAAAAGGTTGAACTTGGACTTGTGTCTTTTCAGCCTAACTTACTATGTTACTTGCAAAATCTAGGTGTGCTACATTGATATAGACCTAATCAAACAGTTGTTGTAATGAAAGAAAAGCAAATACAATAAAAGTGTAGCCTCACAGAGCTTTTTAGCTCATGGGTCGGTGACAACAAAAAACACATTCCATTCCAATTGCAAGCTGTAAAGTAGCTTCAGGTTCAATTGCAAGTCTCTGGATAAATGTGTTTTTGGAAGGGCTGAACATTACGGAAATACTACAGAATAAGTTGGTGCTATAGAAATACATAATAATAATAATAAAATATGACTGAATGTAACATGAGTAGACATATAATATCCATTAATATTTTCTGTGAAACTCTGAGATTCATTTGTTTAAATGACTTTCAAATTCTTAGCATATTGGAATTTATAATTCTTCTCCATTACAGCTTAACCTGCATAACCAATAATCATGCATGCTTTCTAGTAGGTATTAAATATCAAGATTTTATCACACTGGATGTGCAGATGAAGATGATCATTCTAGGACTGTACTATTAACATAAATGCTAATTAGCACATCAGTCTGTATTGCTACAAGTTAAACAATTGTTTTTTTCATTTTCTTCAGATGTGGTGAGTGAAATCTGTCCATTCGGATCTCCAAGATGCCAGCTTGAAGTACAGTTTAATCTTCTATTTGCGATCATCAAATAAAGTGTCCTGTCATATTTTAAATATTAAGGGTGGTAGCTGACTTGCAACTCCCTCTAATTCCTCAGATGGAAATCTCTCTGCGGTTATATTGCCGTCTTCAAAATTAAATTCCTTTCAACTGGGGTGCACCAAATGCAGGATTAGGTTAGGGATTTGGCCAAAATTCTGCCTTTTTCAGCAGGATTTGGATATGGCGCATCCCTTCTTTAAAATTCTTATCTTACACAGCCAATTCTCCATAAAAAAAAAACTTACTACACTGATACTACATTTTGGCGGATTCTATAAAATGCAAGGATATTTTAGATGCTGGCAACCACTTTACAGTGCACCCATTGAACAAAGCAATGGGATAAAATAGAGGCGAGAAAATTGTCGCTGGCATCAAAAGTCCCGTTTCACAAATTTTCGTCGAGTCTGGACAAATCCACCCATAACTAGGGGCCTTATAAACTGCCAACTTGGGGCATATTTACCAGAGAGTGAAACATGTTTACTGAAAATTCAGCAAAATGACAATTAGCAGGGACTTTGCCATCAATTTCACCAACACTCAAATAAATATGTAATAAATACATACATAGGACCTTTATATACCTGCCATGTTTAAACTGATGTAAGCGCAAGTAAGGTTTGCTAGGAAGAAAGTAATGCTAGAGAAAATTTGCTATGCCAGAGTTCTTTTGCCAAGACATAATTGAGCATTTTTATAAATAAATGTATTCATCACGAATGTCTGTCATAGCTGTGTGAAGTATGGCAAAGTTTCCTGAAGTGAAAATTCGCTGGTACGTAAATATGCCCCTTGGTCAAGAGGACAAGCCACCAGTTTATATGTATGAACACCTGAAACAACTATTTACTCAAAACTTGAGTTTTTAGAGGAAGAAAAACTTGAACCTGTCAAGGTCATGTATAAGTCAATGGGAGATGTCGCTTTTACAATTTGAAGATATCTGAAAAATTTGTGTTTTCAGGTTTTTTCCCAACCTGACTTTTTCAAGTTATTTTATTGATAAATCAGATCAAATTGTGAATGGTTTGGTCGAGCTTGGTTTAACAAAAATATGAGATAAATTTGAGTTTTAGTAAATAACCCCGTAACTGTTGATGACATGCACAGCAACTAGTGAGGGGTTCGAGAAAAACTCAACCCGCACACGCTGGACGCACACCAACCAGCTTCTCCCCTACATTTATAGACCCGCACTGACCCACTTCCTCCAATGATGTCACAAAAGGGGCAGGGCAGACACAAGTCTATAAAACAGGACGTCGGAACCCCAGCAGTCTAAGGTCACAGGTGGGGAAAGGGGGCAAAAGAGCTCAACCTGCACCTGCCCACAACCCGCAAGAGGAGCAGTAAGGTCGTCCTGAACCCTCCGCGACCCTCAGATAAACCCGAGGGTATCGGGGCCGGGCCCACACATCACTACTATTAACCAATAAGATCAGGCCCAGATTTGTGGAGAGGCCACCTAGGCCCGGGCCTAGGGTGGCAGGATTTTAGGGGGCAGCATGCTGCCCAACCACACCCAGCACCCATGTTACTCAACTAGTGCCAGGCAGTATTAGAGGCTCTTTATTCAGTGATAGAGTATTATTATTATTATTAATAACATGTATTTCTATTGCGCCAACATATTATGTAGCGCTGTATAATATATTCCAAACAATAGAAAAATTCTAAAATGGTCCATGTTCACAGAGACTATAAGATAATCCAAAGTAGTGGGAGTGATATAGAATAAGTTGTGTAAGCTTTTTATTTGATCACTTGTTGTTTAAGAATTCCCATTCTGAACCTCAATAACGAGAAATAAATACTGTACAAAATGTTCTTTGTTTCTGTATTTATTTTTTCTGACACAACATACTGTACTTTATCAAATTAGGAGTGACTGGAAATGAGAGAGTTGCATTAACTGTCATTGTGCCAAAAAATTCCTACCTGGTTAAGACTCATCCGACTACTAATGTTAATATCAAGTTGGGTAAAAAAAAGTTTTACTGGCACACCTTGGTGCTTTCTAGCAAACAAATCAGTGGAAAACTGCTAGAAAGCACCAAGGTGTAAAATATGCAGCATATTAGTTTGTTCCTGGGTAATAGTAGCTTTCCAAGGACAGATTCTGGCTACCCATTAGGCTGTTTTGCAGTAAGTGAATGGTGGGGCCCCTGCATTCCTCAGCCCACACTCCAGTGCAGACACATGTGAGCACTACTGCCTGTATCCTGCTCCTTGCAGCTAGCTAGTAATAAGACTGTTTGTTAGGGATGGCGCGAACAGTTCGCCGGCGAACTTGTTCGCGCGAACATCTGCTGTTCGCGCTCGCCAAAAGTTCGCGAACGTCGCGCGACGTTCGCATTTTGGGTTCGCGTCAATTTGGCGCTTTTTTTTTTGCCTCATTTTTTTTGCCCTCTCACCCCAGACCAGCAGATACATGGCAGCCAATTAAGAAGCTCTCCCTCCTGGACCACCCCACACCCCCTGGACCACTCCCCTTCCCTATAAAAACCGAAGCCCTGCAGCGTTTTTTCATTCTGCCTGTGTGTGTGCTTGGAAGAGATAGTGTAGGGAGAGAGCTGTTAGTGATTTCAGGGACAGTGGATAGTAAGTTTGCTGGCTAGTAATCTACTGTACTTCAAACAACTGCCATCTAGCTGTGTGAGCTTGTTCACATTCTGTCTAAAAATCAATAATATTACCGTCTCCAGAAAAAGCACCTGAGTGACTTTTTTCAAGCAGCCATAATATATTTTACGTAATCCGTATCCACTGCTGTAGTAGTGTATACGTTGACCTTGTAGCCATTATTTGCCCTGTAGGCATTTTTTGCCCCGTGTGTTCTTCAAACAACTGCCATCTAGCTGTGTGAGCTTGTTCACATTCTGTCTAAATATCCATAATATTACAGTCTCCACAACCACCTGAGCGACGTTTTTCCCTTTACAGCACAAAACGCAGCGCTGTGTCAACAATGGATTTTTCAGATACATTTTTGCCCTTGATCCCCCTCTGGCATGCCACTGTCCAGGTCGTTGCACCCTTTAAACAACTTTAAAATCATTTTTCTGGCCAGAAATATCTTTTTTAGCTGTTAAAGTTCGCCTTCCCATTGAAGTCTATGGGGTTCGCGACGGTCGCGAACCGTTCGCATTTTTTGTCGCAAGTTCGCGAACATGACCGCAAACTTTTTTGCCGCGGTTCGCGCCATCACTACTGTTTGTTTTCTATAAGAGGTCACTTTCCCCAAAGGAAACTATTAGACCTATTTATATCCACTTGCAAGTAGCAGCCAATTTCTCTGAGAGACAAAGGATATGGAGAGTTTGCTCACTGATAATCTGTTTTTGCTTAAATGTATGAACTGCCTCCTGTTAAATTATCAGCTGTGTAATAGTAGCAGGTTCAAAGTATACTCCTGTTCTACAAACCTATAGCAACCATCAGCAGGGCAAATATACTGGATAGTAGTTAGAAAACAACATCTCTTGCCCCATCTCTGCTAAGGAGTAGTGGTTCACATTTACCAGATTTAGTGCCTATTGTTTGGGGTTATAGAAAGGAAAGTGTCTGAGGGAAATCTCCATGTCAGAATCCCTGAATATTTTTTAGGAATTTCCACCTATACTACTGTACATGGTTTAAGAGAGGATGGGTTGATATATGATGACTCTGCTTAAAAGCATGACCAATCTTTACCCCTAACATCAAAGTATACTGAATAGGGGAAGAGTTTCCATCAGGTCTCGGCTGACAGGTCTTTTCAGAGAAAAATCAAAATGTTCATTCACTGGATAATGTGATGCTAAGTAAATATCCTTATTCACTCAAAAGAAAACAACATAATCCCTTGTAAAATGGAGACATTTTGAAACTGCTAAATTCACCAAATTAGAATTTCCAATGTAAAAACCCTGTTCATGTAACCGTTTATATTATTGTCTCCTTCCCTGTAATTGATCCTTCGATACAAAGTGCTGGCACCCAATAGCAATTCAAAAGGGGTGATCCCCTACGTGTTTATTATGTCATGTAAAACACAACGTCCTTCCCTGTAATTGATACCAGCATTCTAATAAAATCACTTTTACACCTTTATCAAGTATTATTAGTAGCACCGTTGGTCCTCCATATATTATAGGACGTAGATGTGTTTTCCCACCATATTTCCACCTACTCTGTTGACAGAAGAAAGATGAGAAAAACAGTATTTGTGGAACATATAGAGTGCATTTTTATGTTATTTTCTGGCACAAATCATACTTTTGTTCAAAAACTTCAAATCTACTTCAGTATCAACTTTTACTGCTCCTTTTTTTTGCAACTAGAGGGGCTCATACACTGGCACCTTTTCAGTTGTTATTGCTCTTTAAAGAAATTGCCAATCAGTCAGTGGGTCAAATCAAGTTGGGCCAATATAGATGCTGACATTTTAAATTAATCTACAATAAAGAATATATTTTATACTATTATTTGGCAAGCCCTTCTTGAATTTTTTTGACTGCATGGATGCCCCCTATCTTCTGCCATTGGTCGAATCAGACCGCTTATTTAGTTTTTTTATAAAAATCACAGGTACTACGGGATGATACACAAGTCATCCCCAAATAATCTATCTATAGTAGATTAAGTATAGAAAATCGTTGTCGTAACACTCATACTGTCATAGTAATTGGTGGAGAATAATGATTTAGAAAGCTTTAGTCTCTCCAAAAAGATCTCAACCTCCATATACATTTATACATTGATATGTTCTCTAATCAAAAGCTTTCTATCAGTAGCCCCCAAAATGAATACTTGAGCAACAGAAAGTTTATATAAAATTAAGTGGCATATTGAAGAATCTGTTTGCTGCCTCAGAGATCACCTGACCAGAAATACTACAGCTCTAACTGTAACAGGAAGAAGTGTGGAAGCAGAAAGACAAAACTATGTCTTTTAATTGGCTCATGTGACCTAACATGTATAGTTTGTTTGGTGTGTTTGTGTGCATCATGAATCCTACAATCCCAGGCAGGCCCGCCAAAGAGCCGGGCCCCCCATTACGAGCGCAGTAGCGAGCGCTCCCGAAGTCCGAATGCCGAAGTGCAGAACGTCCTGCGAAGTCCTGAAGAGGCGGAAAGACGAAATCACGAAAGGAGCCGACACTGAAGTCCTGAAGCGAAAATACCCGAAGTCACTAAAACATCTATAGTTGAAGTCCTGAAGCCACGAGTTCAATTCTACTGACACCAATGTGGTTTTTTTTTTTTAATCCTCTGGCCACCAATTTTTTATTTTAATACTCTATAGGCCCCTGCACCAATTATTTAAAAAAAATATTTTTTTGGGGCCCCAATTTTTTTTAAACTTGAGGGGGGGCCTGATCACCATTTTTTTTAAAAAATAATTTTTTGGGGCCCCAAATTTTTTTTTAACTTGTCGGGGGGGCCTGACCACCAATTTTTTTAAAAAAAATATTTTTTGGGACCCCAATTTTTTTTAACTTGTATGAGGTGCCCTGGCACCAATGCTTTTTAATGGCGGGGCCTGGCGTCAATTTTTTTTTAACTTATAAGGGAGCCTTGGGGGGGTTACGTTTTTAGCGCTGATGTCTGTGTGGTCTTTTAACTTTACTGTGGAGTGGGCTGGTATTAGGGGCGGTGCTTGGGTGCTAGGGTGGGCGGGGCCCAGGGGGCCCCGAAAATTTTGTTGTGCGGGGCCCCATGATTTCTAATGGCAGCCCTGAGGGGTGGCCCTTATTTTATCAGTTATCAGTTTTCTATTTATGATTACCCAATGGCACATGCTACTAAAAAGGGATATTATAAAGAAAATGGTTTATTTACATGAATCAGGGTTTTACATATGAGCTGTTTTAAGCAATATATTTTTATAGAGACCTACATTATTTGAGGGGTATAGTTTTCCTTTAAACAAAATCATACCCTCCACCCTGTCCATACCAGCAGCAATATCCAGGGCAGCCTTGGCTCGTATCCAATGCTTTGAGCTATAGAGGTGAGACCTAGAGTTAGGGAACCCATACATTACAGGAGAATATCTGTAAGTACCAATTTTGCAGCCACTGCAAAAAATAACAATGGTGTGAACTGGAGTTCAACAAGGAGATAAAATGTTACTAATAGAAATGGTGAATATTGGTGAAATAATCATATTACATATTACAAATAAATGGTTCAGGAAAATACACTCTGTGGGCCTCCTGCAGTTAGTGAACTACAATGCTCAGGAATCACTATTGAGAGATGCTGAGAGTTGTAGATCAACAACTGTTATAGGGTTTCAAATTGAACATATCTGTTAAATAATCATTTCCATTAAACATGCTTGGGGAATGGCAGAATTTTTCCTTCTGTAAGCAAAAGAAAGCACAGCAGAAAATAAAGGCAGAGCTCAATTACAATGCGCTGCTCCAACACTGCTATCCAAAGCTGGACCTGAGAGTTGCACTTACTTTGCAGGATTTCATAGGAGTAAGGAGCCTGCCTGGTGCCACATATGGGGTTGAATGGTGGTTTGGTAGCATTTTCCGGAGGATCCATTTATTTAGTGTGTTTCAGGCTTGTTCTTATTTAGTCTCCCTGCTGGTTGGTGTCTCTTATAAGTTTTCCTTGTACTTTGCAGTCCGGCTCCTGTGTGTAAATGGTTATGAGATACAGAACAATAAAGCCCCTCTCTATCCTTGCCCTGGGACTGAGGATCTGGGACTAAAGAAAAGCCTTCAGTCGAGAGAAAACAATGTGCGCTGTGCTGAACAGGACTCCTTCTCTCCTATACTCCACTTCTTATATCCTGTGGCACAAGTGCATGGGCAGGTCAGGTAAACATCAACCAAAGGATATAAAAGTAGATTGTAAATCAGTTTTACACGTGTCTGAGACAAGTTTGCCAATGACACAATATACTCCCAGCTGAAAAGAGAACAGAGGAATTCCTCTGGGCCCCTGAGATTGTATATTCCTTTGTTTGGTAGTGGCTCTGTATAACCTTATGCTTGTTTTATAATATTATCAGAAATTGCACATATATTGTGTTGCTTTAAAGGGGATCTCCACCCAAAAATCTTGTTTTGTTGCCTAAAGAAATAAATGTAAGTTTAAACAACTTCCAGTATTGTTTAGCTTTACTTTCCTGGGTAGACTGTACTCATGGTGGTAACGTGCTTGAAAGAAGTAACATAAATATGGAATATAAATGTGACATTAAAAACTCCACAAAAAATGACGGCACATCTGGGTCCAGTTTATTTGGAGAGACTGCTGCAAAATAAATGTAACATTAAACCTTCTCTACCAGGATACATAAAAGATCACTGCTGCTGACATCATAGGGCAGATTTATCAAGGGTCAAAGTGAATATTCAAATTTTTAATTTTGGAATTCGATTCGAGTTTTTTTTTAATTAAGTAGATTTTTAAAATTTATCATACACTGGCCCTTTAAGAATTTGATTTTGACTATTGCCACCTTAAACCTGCTTAACTGCTGTTTTAGCCTATAGGTGACGTCCTGGGATCAATTTGGAGTTGTTTGCTGGCTTCCTGACATTTATGTGTTTTTTTTTCAGTGAAAAAACTCTGAATTCGATCAGTTTGATTCGAGTTTACAGGGCAATTTCATTCTAATTAAAACATTTTGAAAAATTGCAGAATGATCGAATTTCAAGTTCATGGGAGTTTTTAAATGAAATCTGCCTCCATGTGTTTGGAAAAACTGTTTTTTGGAGGACCAAACTGATAGATGAGAAGGGAGTGCTGCAAGGAGACGTGGCATTGAGAAATGGATATAGCATACACTGAAGCTATGTTATGCTACATGAGGGGAGTTTCTCTAATGTAACATCTTTTTGGAAAACTTTTAAGGCAGAGACATTGTGAAAAAGCCAATCAGAATGTGTGAGTGAACTCCAGAGAAGAGGTGTAGCCCTAGTAAAGACTTGAGTGCAAGTATGTGAATTGGTAATGAGCGAGGAGTTGAGGAGCAGGTCAGTAGATAAGTGTAGCATGCCATTTGGTGAGTTCCTGGAAATGAGTTCAGAGATGTAGGTAGGAGCAGAACTGTGAACTGCTTGGAATGTCTGGGTCATGCAGGAGAGGTTGCTGAACTGTATGTGCTTGGCAACTGCATTTGACTGCACAGATTATCAATTAGTAGGCTTCCTTTGTCTCTGCAAACGCACTCCTTTGTGGCTGCCACATTTCCCTGTTTCTCCCATAGTCGACTGTGCTCCACATGCCTGCCATCAGGGGGGGACAAGTGTCCTGGGACCGTGGCTAAAGGGGCTGCAATTTTCAAAGAGCCCCCCCTTACGAGCGTAGAAGCGTGCGCACCTTACAAAGTACTGAGGCAGAATACGGAAGTGCCAAACATATACGAAGTCCTGAAGAGGCGGAAAGACCCGAAGTCCCGAAAAGAGCCGACACTGAAGTCCTCAAGCGGCGAAAATACCCAAAGTCAGCTATAAAAAAAGCTATAATTGAAGTCCTGAAGTCTACTGACACCAATATAGGTTTTTTTTTTTAATCCCCTGGCCACCATTTTTTTTTTACTTTTAAGGGGGGCCTTGGCAACAAAGTTTTTTTTTTAAATATTTTCTGCAGTCTCAATTTTTTTTTTAACTTGTAAGGGGGCCCTGACCACAAATTTTTAAAAAAAACCTTTTATAGGGGGCCCTGGCACCAATATTTATTTTTTTTTAAATATTTTTTGGGACCCCAATTTTTTTTTAACTTGTATGAGCGCCAATTTTTTTTTTTAACTTATAAGGGAACCCTGGGGGTTACTTTTTTAGCGCTTATGTCTGTGTGGTCTTTTAACTTTGATGTGGAGTGGCCAGGGATAAGGGGCGGGACTTAGGTGCCTGGGGCCCCGTGATTTCTAATGGCAGCCCTGGAGCTCCATGTCAGCATAGTAGCATCTCTTTGAACAATATTTCAAGCATTTGCTGTGATGTACTTCTAACTCTTCAGTATGACAGAACTTTGTCACCTGACATTTTTTCGAGGTGCACCGCTGGACGGCTTGGCTTGATTTGTTTCTTTTCACGGCTCTCGAGATATACTTCCATTTTGATTTTATTAACCTGGGAAAATAGCGTGCATCTGCAACATGAAATATGAATGATTGCTTGCAATGCAATTAATTTCAGAGCTGACAATTGGCGATCTCAAATATTACAAACGTCTAGAGGGGGTTTAGTTGGTCTATAAGCCATGTACATATGTGAAACAAAGTAATTCTACCATGAAACTTACCTAATTTACTTTCAAAAACTATGAACAAGAGACAAAAATGTTCAAGGTGCCACTTTTGGATGCACATCAGCATGACCCCCCCCCCCCCCCCCCCCCCCAGAATTCCACCATTTTTGAGCCTATATGCTGACTTGTACCTACTGCAATCCATCAGAGCAATTTTTCATGAATACAGTACAAGCTGCAGCAAAACTTTTTGGAGTGGGGCTTGTCATTTCAGTGGACAGTGCTGTTAGTGTCTACTGCCCACTGTGGAAACCCTGGAAATAATATTATGGTCATATAGTAATAATTGGTTGGAATAAAGTTTGTGCATATTGACACATAATAACGTAACTAAATGCTACCAGGCCCTGGCGCAGGATGTGCACCCGGGCTCCCCCCTCTAGTTGCGATAGCCGTGGATTTTCTTTTACTCTCGTGCTGCAGCGCGATCACCGGCGGGCCCCGTGAGGGAGCGGACCCTGGTGCATTTGCACCCCCTGCTCCCCCGGTAGTTACCCCACTGTTGACACATGTCAAACAATTACCTTGCACTTCGCTGAACGTGGAAATAGTTTCTGGATTTCCACAGCAGGCAGTGTCAATAGGTGCGCCAGACTTCCTGAAAAATAATCATACACTAATGCCATTTTACCGTTGTGTGCTGGAAATTATGTAATGCCCACTTCACTCCACTAACTGTAGGTCTTAAGATCAAAATATCATTTGATACAATGCTTCATCATCAAAGCCTCTCGCATGGGATTCTGATGATGATACCCCTCAAACAATGTAGTTCTCTATAAAAAGATATTGCATAAAACAACTCATATGTAAAACCCTGCTCCATGTAGATAAACCATTTTCATAAAAACAGGCTTTTTTAGTAGTACGTGCCATTGGGTAATCATCAATAGAAAACTGTCATTTTATAAAATAAGGACAGCCCCTTGGATTGTATGATTCA
This sequence comes from Xenopus borealis, assembly GCA_024363595.1. Taxonomy (NCBI): domain Eukaryota; kingdom Metazoa; phylum Chordata; class Amphibia; order Anura; family Pipidae; genus Xenopus; species Xenopus borealis. The sequence continues at coordinate 36,937,785 of CM044433.1, forward strand.
CAGTGCACACAAACATACTATACATGTTAGGTCACATGAGCCAATTAACTGTCTTTTGATTCCACACTTCTTCCTGTTAAAGGTAGAGTCGTAATATTTCTGGTCAGGTGATCTCTGAGGCAGCACACAGACCATCAGGAAATGGTGGTTCAAGGCAAGAGATGTAAAAGTGAAATATTTACCTAAATATATATATTCCACTTTGGTGAGATTCTTTAAAATGCCACTTAATTTGACATAAATTATATGTTGCTCAAGTATTCATTTTGGACATATTGTATAGTGTTCCTTTAAAATTAGGAGATAAATTCAGATTTAAGCAAATAACCCCCACAGTTTTGTCTATTGCAGGGTGTTTTGCAGCAGCAACAATATGTGAGTTGCAAATAGCACGGTGTGTCATTGCCCTTAGATTCCATGATAATGAAATTCTTTGATAATTGTGCAAAACCCCAGCTATGGTACTTATGTTAATAATTATATTTTATTACATAAGGTTCCAGTGGATAAAGCTCCTGCCCTTTAAAAGCTATTTGCGGAAATGGGCTGGTATTGATTTACACAGTTCAGTGCTGACCAGAGAGAATATCTGTCTATGGTACTGGAGTGCTACAGTGCACAGAAATCATTAGTCATGTATTTCAAATCAGCTGTATTGAATGCATAACAGTAAAGTAACAAGTCGGAACCTTTATATTTTTGCAGTATCTGTGGCCCTTTTAAATAATTTACTACACTACAGGGGCAAATTCAAAGGCAAAATGTGGATCAATAGCTTTAGCATCAATATGGTTAAAGCAAAATAATCTTAAGAGTCCAATTAATTTCACATTAAACTAGAACTAAACCCTAAAGATGGATATGTCTAAAGATTCCATATTTTATATACTGAACCTATTGCACCAGCCTAAAGTTTCAGCTTGTCAATAGCAGCAATGATCCAGGACTTCAAACTTGTCACAGGGGGTCACCATCTTGGAACGTGTCTGTGACACTCACATGCTCAGTGGGCTCTGAGCAGCTGTTGAGAAGCTAAGCTTAGGGGTCGTCACTAATTATCTAGCAGAAAATGAGGTTGGCCTGTAATATAAGCTGATAATACAAGGTTGATTATTAATCAGCCTTATATTATGACATTTCTATTCTATGAGTACTGTATATTGTGAGTGGGTCTCTAAGCTCAGTAAGTGACAGCAGCACAGAGCATGTGAATCAGTGAATCAGCAGAAAAGAAGATGGGGAGCTACTGGGGCACCTTTGGAGATATAAAAGTCAAGGATTTATCCAAAGGTTACCAGCGTTCCCCTTTTTTTGCCGCCTCCAAACACTTCTCCGAGTACACCCAAGACTTCCTTCAAATATAGTTGAGACAACTCTAAAAAAGCTTAAAGGAACAGTTTAGGGTAAAAATAAAAACTTGGTAAATAGATAGGCTGTGCAAAAAAAAAATGTTTCTAATATAGTTAGTTTACCAAAAATGTAATGTATAAAGACTGGAGTGACTGGATGTCTAATATAATAGCCAGAACACTACTTCCTGCTTTTCAGCTCTTGAAGGGGGGCCACATGGGACATAACGGTTTAGTGAGTTTGCAATTGATCCTCAGCATTCAGCTCAGATTCAAAAGCAACAGTTATGACCCATGTGGCCCTCTCTCAATCCACTGATTGATTACTGGTTATGGTATTTCCTGATGAAGGGAGGTTGTACCCCCCGAAACGTTGAGATTGGTGGCTAAATAAAGGAAAAGGGTTTTTTTCCCCCACTGCAGAAAACTAAGTGTGTGCGGATCCATGATTTGGAATTGCTGGTAACCAGGGTAACCAGTCAGTGTAAACAAAAGAGCTGAAAAGCAAGAAGTAGTGTTCTGTTCCGTTATGTTAGACTTACAGTCACTCCAGCCTTTATACATTACATTTTTGCCTAACTAACAATATTTAAAACATTTTTTATTTTGCACAGCCAATCTATTTACCCAGTTTTTACTTTTATACTGAACAATTCCTTTAAGGGGAATAAGCAGCACACAAATAGTTATATATAGTGTAGTATATTTGACCTTCTTTTGAATAGAGTAAAGCCCACTCTCCAAAATTTCAGATTTACAAAGTTATTTAGTAAAGCAGACCCATGTGACTTTCACACAGTGTAATTCGAATCACCAGCTGCGATTATCAGTTGGGTACTCACTAGTGATGGTCAAACCTACCCCGTTTCGTTTCCCCGAAAAAATGAGCGAATTTCCAGCGAAATTCGCGATTGGCGAAAAAAAAATAGCGAAACGAGTCGCGGCACAATTTCGACACGTGTTGCGTAGTTTTCGTCACGTCGCGATGTTTTCGACGCGTGTCGCGAATTTATTCCTAAGCGGTGAATCGCAGGAATTCGCAGCGAATTCTCCCCTGTTGGTCTCCAACTGCAACTCCCATCTTCCCGTTGTAGCTCAAAATATGGAGCAGATAGATAGTATAAAACACTTTATTAAGTGAAAATAGTATTTAAAATTGCACAAAATTAGCAAGGGTAAAAGCAATGCTAAACCACCAGTCCAAAGTCCACCCGGACTCGCAGTGATTCCGCCTCAACCAGCGTTGCTCCTCAGCAGAGTGTTCTCTTTCTGGGTGCCTGCAGATGACGTCAGCTACTTTCTCAGTGATTCGCCTGACGCGTTTCGTCGGAGACCCGACTTCTTCAGCATCTTTGGAGACACAGATCTTTACTGCTAAAGGACTGTGGTTCCCTTGGGCTGGTACAGAAGCCCAAAACTTAATGTACAACTTTCCCTTTAAAGAAACAATCAACAATCACACCAAAAAACAAGTGCTTTTAAAATAATGAAAATATTATGTACTTTTGCTCTGCGCTGATATATCGAGTGTGTTTGCTTCAGAAACTCTACTATAGTTGATATAACTATTTCTGAAGCAAACAAACCATTTTTACCAGTGCAGGGCAACACTACATTATATTGTCATTCCTTTATGTCTTCTGGGGACTTTATATATGGAAAACACAGTATTTATCCTGCCATGTGTAATTTGCACTGTGCTAACTACTTTGTTGTAGTTAGTTTTCTCACGTGTTCTGTGGTATATACCCCTGTCTGTTTATCTTAGCATGAACAGCCAACTTGGCATTGCAATCCCAATCCAAACCCTTTTTAAAGAAGCAATACCTTCAACAAAACCAAATATAAATGTGTAGCACACCCTTGGGTGGAGCTAATTTGTATGAATTGGTAACTCCAGTACTCTGTCACACCCTTTACCTTTCCCAGATTAACCACAGCAAGGTAAATTCTGCTTCAACAATAAAATCCCATTTTATTATTTAAATGAAGTAAATGGCAGGGATCTGAATATAACCAGCAATTTTAACCAACATGCATATTATAAAATGGTAACAGTTCAACACTATTTTGTAATATATACCGCAAACTATAATGCTGCAGCAACTCCCTTATCACAGTCCCAAATGATATGTGCACGTTGGGGCCCTTTGGTATTAATCTTCACCAAATCAATGTCTGTTAGTGCTGTTCCTTTAGTTTGCTGACCAGCGGTATAACTCTTGCACTTAAGTGAAAAACACCATCCTTCCTGGTTAGGAATCACTTGGCTGATGATATAGTTCAGCAACAGCAGGGTTAACTCCTATGGGTTAATAGGTACACATTTCCCCCAATAAGATCGGGCATTGAAAGTTTACTCACAGTCTCTGGTCCTAAAACACTGTCACTTGAGCAGCCGATATTAGCAGATATGGAGATGATGCAGGCAGCTCTGTCCTCTAGTAATGTAATCACCTGAGCCTCTGTGCAGCCTTTCAGCCTGGGACTTTCTCAGCAAACAGCTTCCCTGGATTCAGGACCTTTTGCAAGTGGCTCTCTCTCTCTCAAAACAGGAGACAAACAGCCGTCAGAAGTTCCCTCTATCACACAGCTCTCTCATTTCTTCCTACCTTAGTCCCCCAGGAAGTTCCTCCTTCCCAGCATTTTGCGCCCTCCTTTTCATTGGTAGTTGCCAGGGCCATGCAGGGTCCTGAGCTCTGCTGCATGCTGGGAAATGTAGTTCTGTTACTGTCCTTGCAACTGAATAGAAACCCAGTCTCCTTATTGTGTTTATATTTCAAGGCTCAATTAGGGGTGTTACAAATGAAAGACATCTTAAAAGGCAATGAGATGAGGGAGAGATACACACATTCAGGGATTTTATAAGTATCAGTCCTATTTATGATGGCCACCTGCTAAATGTGTGCTTTCTCTTTTGTAGTTTATATCATACAATAATTATTTTAAATTTGAGAACTCCTTTTTCCTCCAACTGGCACTAACATGGTGTCCAACGTAGCACCCACGTTAGCAAATGCCTTCATGCACTGGTGTGAGACTTGCAGCATTCTTTGTCATCCCCTTTTTCATAGTTATGGGGGTACTTCAGGTGCTACTTTGACAAACTATTGTTCTTGTGGTGTGGTACTGAGGAGAATCTCAAAAATTTTGTGGGGGAATTAAATCATATATCCTCCACTATAAGATTTTCTATGCTCAATGATATGGGCAGCATTCATTTCCTAGATGTGATTGTGTACAAAGGTTGGGTTTCTAATCAACTACAGACTATAAACTAACAGACTACAAGCCTAAGTATTTATTGAATCCCTCTATGTAATGGTTCCGGTAATGAGTAAATGTGAGGGAGGGAGCTTTGGATGTTATGCTTTCTATAGAGGGGATACCCAGAGAAGTAGATTTTAGATGGACACCAAAGTATGAGCTAAAATATTGGACCATACATGCTCATGTGCACCACTCATAATGTGGCCTAATTTATTGTGGAAGGACTTGCAGGCAGTTGAGAGAAAGAATCAGTATGTAACACTCAACCATTATAGCTGCACTTAATCGAAACCACAAGAAGGATGTCAAACAGGATACCTCCAAACAGCGGGTGGTACAACAATGGGTGCAAGCTAAGCATTGTGCCTTCTGTGTTCAAATGTGTGCTTGTCGACTGGTTACTTCAGAGGGAGGCATTTTGGAAATATGAATTGAATTGTGTGGCCCCTAGAGGCCTCAACAGCTCACTGTCACTGAACTGTTTGCTTTGAAAAGAATTGCCTGGTGATTGTAAAATCTAAGATATATGTTCAAAGGTCTACTCTGCTTTCCAGGTTATTTAAGGTGTTATAGTAAAGTCTATTTATGCTGACAACACTGAGTTATAAGTTTGTATGTTGAGAAATTGATTCATTATGAATTGTATTAGAGATTTATGTTGTTCTATTTCCTGCTGTTGAAGTTACAGACTGTACCATTTTTGTTCATTTATGGGTTAATAAGGGGTTAAACATGAACTATGAATGGGGTCCACCATTCACTAGGTAAATCAATCAATTAGAATAGTTTACTGAGTGGTAAAGTGTTCTAATTCAAGGAACATATGGTTTAAGGGGACCTGTCATCTGAGAAAATATTTTATCATGTTAGTCAAGCAAAATAAACTTATAATTATAAACTATATAAATTATTTGAATATTTCCTTTGGTCTGGGAATTCATAATCATAGAAAGTAGGACACTGTTATTAAGGCAAGTGTTCTGTCCTCTCTACATATTACTGTGGGGCAGTGTGTAGTTCGATATGCAGCTAAACCTCCCACAATCCAATAAAGAGACTGAGTTGGGAGTCTGAGATTTTACTGGATAGCAAACAACAGAAAGTATCATAAGTATGTTAGCAATGAACTGTAGACTGGCACAAATGTCTATACAGCAACTTCTCTGGGGGTGCTGGTAGCTGTGGAGGTGATTTGGTGCAACTACAGATGAAGCCACAGCATCCCATCCAACTAAAGAGTTCACCATTGAAAACAATGGTGCTTTGGTATGCTAATGAAAAGGTTAAATGCATTAAAGATGACTTTAGTTAAGTTGACTTTAGATAACACAGTTTCTTCAATTAACACTGAGTCACAACACATTTAACACACAAATCCAAGTGGCCGCATCTTTATTTGCTTACCAACGATGCTACCATGAGGAGGAGATGAAACTGAGCATGCTTCTTCCACAGCATGGGCTGTAAAATAGAGTCTTAGCTCCCACAAGGCATCTGCCATAAACCATGCAGCGCTACGCAACAAGTTGGTGCTATAGAAATACATGTTAATAATAGTGATGGGCGAATTTATTCGCCAGGGGCGAATTCGCGGCGAATTCCCGCGATTCGTCGCTGGCGAATAAATTCGCGAAACTGGCAAAAAAATTCGCCAAAAAAAATTCGCCGCGCAAAAACGACGGACGCCGAAAATGACGCGACGGGTCGGAAACGACGCGACGCGCGTCAAAAACGACGCGACGCGCGACTCGTTTCGCGAATCGGTGAAAAATTCGCGAATTTCTCTGGAAATTCGCAAATTTTTCAGCGAAGCGAAACGCGCCCGTTTCGCCCATCACTAGTTATTAATAATAATAATAATAATAATAATAATGTAGAGGTGCAGAATAAATATAGGAAGTGGCCTTGCGTAATTGCAGCAAACATCCAGCAGAGGGTGTTCATTTTAAATGAGAGATGAAATGTACCAGCATGATGACAACTTATGCTGGAGACATGACAGCTAGCCTGAGCCTGTAAAAGGTATGGGAAATCTTAGCCAAACTGGGGGATGTTCACGCTGGAGAAGAGGTGCTTAAAGGGCACCAATCACAGCCAAAATAAAAAACACATTAACAACCTGACCAGTACAACCTAAACATGTTTAATCAAACTACATATACAATTTATTGGGAAAATAACAGCACTTTTTAAAAGTGCTCATGTGCACCACTCATAATGTGGCCTAATTTATTGTGGAAGGACTTGCAGGCAGCACTTTTTAAAAGTTCCGATACTTTGTCAAATGGGTTCTTTCACTGATGGGAGTCCATACAGTGACTACAACATGGGAATGCGTTCACCAGAATGCTCAGATTGTAGCACTGCCCTGAGTATTCTACCCAGAATGCCTAGCTTTAGTAAACTCCTCCACTAGAAGTATCACAAGATTTCCCTATCTTATCCCCTGCAGGTGATGTTATTATGCAAATGAAGGGCAGACAGCAAGTTCCAGAAAGTGGCAGCAGTAACACAGAAGTTTGGCATTTTTCAAAATAGCTTAGAAGGTTTATTAAGCAACAAAGACATTTCAACTGAGCATGTGCGAGATTTCAGCATTACAATTGGCTGTGAAGATATAGGCAGGAGGTGTCAGTGAAATCCAGGATGCCTGCCTCAAGTAGAACGACAGTGGAGATAGGGGAGATAGTGAGGTGATGAGTTACATTATACAAACAATTCTAACTGATTTTTTCACACAGTGTATTTACTTAGTAAAATGATTTTAGTTATGACTGGTGCCCTTTAAGGGGTAATATGATAACTATGTACATAAAAAACTGTACCAGAGGAAGGACCCTAGAGGTCCGAAACATGTAGTGCTTATGCATCTTCAATAAACACAACACTGAATCGTATTTGCTCTCCAGTGGACCTTCTTCATATTAACCTATATGCTTATGTGGACTTGGCAAACCCCAACCCTGTGTGATTGAGCATCTGACACTACAGTGTAAAGGTGATTTCTGATCTTCATTTTGTACCTATTAAGATGTCCGTCACTTGGCTTTGTTAAGGGAGAAAGGTCCCAATTCGGACCAAAACATCATGGTCGCTGTTAATGCTATAATTAGCACAAATCAATTTTTTTCAAGCTTAATCCTGGTCGTGCTAGTCTTCTCTAAAGTATTTATAAATGTTTATAGCACACCAGGGTGGCTATTAATGCATTGTACCACCTAAAAGAGATTTTTCCTGCAAGTTTTGAAATGTATTCTGAGAGGTATTTTACATGAAACTGCCACTGCATTCATCCTGCCATGTGTTCAGGGTGGTACAAATTAAATAGGTTTTGATAGTAACTGTGCAGAAAATGTTTTGAACTATCTCCCTCCACGATGAACAATAGCAGTGTTAGTCTGGCCCAACAGGACAGTAGGACAAACTCTGTGTGGGCTCTCCAGTTCCACTGTGCCTTGTATGCCTATATCTTGGTAATTTCTGTATAAAAACAGCAGTAATAGAGAGAAGGCTTAATGATAGTATAAAGAGGTATGAAAAAAGAGAAGAGAGACTAGGAGAATAAAGAGTCTGAGTGTAAAGAGGAATACAAATGTGAAAAGTGGGCTTTTGATGTAATGTTTTCTGGTGGGCCCCAGTATCCCAGTTCGATACTGGAAAATAGTATATCTACAAGGCTACTTTTCACCCCATGGACCCCTAGTTAAGGACCTTATTGTTAGCCAATGGGGAGCTATTGATGACAATTATACAAACTGAATGACAATTATATTACCAAAATCTCTCCCTGAGTTCAGAACAGTTTTATCACCCATCTGATATCAGTCATCCCCTATTCAAACAATAGACCTCACCACAGAACACAGACAGCATTTTGGTGTCAGAATGATATGCAGTGTGTGCAGTCCAACTGAATGCAATCATTTTCCTCAAGACTCATCCTCTAGTGAGTAGGTGATTTTTGCAAACATTTTTCCATTTAAAACCCCAAAACTGTTGTAAAACATTTACACGGAATTACATTCAGTTGTGTTCTTAGAGTTAAACTTACCAAAGATTGAGATGTAGTGCCAATTAAGGTATCATCCCCGGCTTTATAGTGTTTTCCAAGGTGGGTGTACAGTAGAGAGTTCTCTTGTGCCAAAAGTGCTGTACACTGGCCCTTGCACTTCACCCACAACCAATAGGCACAGGTAAGTCAGGTACTACACTACTAACAATAACAAGACATAGTAACATAGTAACATAGTAAGTTAGGCTGAAAAAAGACTCGCGTCCATCAAGTTCAACCTTTTTTAATTTTTTTTATTTTAACTGCCTAACTGCTAGTTGATCCAGAGGAAGGCAAAAACCCTGGCCCTTGCACTTCACCCACAACCAACACACAAGACCTCAGCTTCATTCATGCCATGTAAAATCATATGGCATATATAGTATTTATGCAGATGCACATTTTCACCCTTTTTTGAGCCTAGAACTTTATTTGTGAGGTTTATTATAAGGAGACAGGGAGGAATCATGTTGACCAGTTGTTCCACCACCTAGCCCCCAAGGCCCTGGTCTTACATATTTGAAGGGTCTAGATAGTATGGGGGTAAGTATTTTTATTTCTTCATGCAACCATCTTGGTTTAAAGCCAAGCCCATATCCAACAAGTGCCCGTGCTCTGGGATATTTGCTGAATATGCCCCTGTATGTACCCAGTATTTCTGTATGCATTGGAAGATGACAGCAAGTTCAAAACCCTAGGTGGGGGTCCACTGACAGTATCCTTCCCCCTCATCATGGGGGCAGTGGGTGGGCTATGTGGTGGAAATACATTTGCATTTAAAGGTTCCCTTTAAAGTTACAGATTGCCTGATGGTAGAAACACCCCTTGTAACTGCCTCAGGTTCTGAAGCCCCCATGGGTGTATATTATAGAGGGAGCACCAGCCACGTGTCCAGTTTGTGATAGAGCAGCTACTCCAGCAAAGGGAATACAAGCGTTTGATGGATGTATTGTGATTACATGGACAAAAATCCCACAGTTTAAGTTTATTGGGTTTTATACAATTTCCTGTAGAATCAAAGCATTTATTGAGCCATGACAGGTACACTCTAATATTAATAACACAGCAGTAAAAAGCCAGTGAGCTGCAGATATTACCATTAATGTGCTAGGCATACATAACAACTATGATTGTTTTGACAGCTTATCCAACTGAACCATCATTCTGAATCCAGTTGGTAGTATGGCTTAATTATTCTAAAGTCTTCGGCTCTGTAAGTAACAGTAGGGTTTCCCATAATACATAGTTATTTCCCTGTGGCATCACAGCAAGCACAGCTAGTTTGAAAACATGATTTACACCTCATACTCTTATAATCTGAAGCTGTTTGGGCTAAAATTAGATGTTTTGTAGGAAACTTTAATTTCCAGTGTGTGTGTTTGTGTGTGTTTAATTTATCCTCTACCTCTCCCTGAGGCTTATGGTACACAGTGAAATGCAACTGCCCCTGTGGAAAACAGAGGTGTTCAAATCAGACAGGAATAACAGAGTAAGAGGTGAGTGGTATTATGATTTACGCATATTCACTCCTATAAAAAAAGTAATAGCAACATAAATATATTATAATTTTTCAATGACTCACAAGGTTCCTCCAAGCCCTTAAAGAAGGAAAGCTAGTGAAGCAGTTTATAGCCAACAGATTAACCACAATAGTGCAAGATGTAATACTATATTTATTCTGCAGAATGCTTTACCATACCTGAGTAAACAGCTCTAGAAGCTCTATCTGTTTGTTTAGGATAGCAGCTGCCATATTAGCTTGGTGTGACATCACTTCTTGCATGAGTCTCTCCCTGCTCACGTATAGCTCTGGGCTGATATTATATATAAGAGAGAGGAGCAAACTGAGCATGCACAAGCCTTAGCCCTGGAGGTTTAAACTGTAAACAGGAAGTCTGATACAGAAGCCCATCTGCACACAATAGAAGGAAAGAAATTCAGTGTTTCTTTTGACAGAGGACTCTGAGCAGCAATACTTTGAGGATTTACTTGTGTATTTATATAGACCTTTCTGATAAAGCTTACTTAATTGCATCCTTTCCTTCACCTATAACAAATATACACACACTGTTTTGTTGCAAGAAACTGTATGTTTATATATGCTATACCTATAGCCCACTCCAAAAAAGTGAAATGGGGCAGCTGCTACATATTCAGAATGTAGAGAGGCAGCCCAACCTCTTAGTGTGCCAGTTTCGCTGGCAATGTACACCTGTAGTTGGAGGTCATTGTGTGTTAGACTTTATGACTTGACTACTGTGACTTGCAGCTTAGAATTTCATGATCAGTGAGGAAATATACAATAAAGCAGCTGCACTCTAAATTCTGACTGGGCAGTCAAAGCAATGATAGAAGCCACAAATGCACTGCACTTTCAGGTAGTCAGGGAGACGCTTTTATAAAGATACAGAGGCAGTGCACATTGCAGTGCAGTTATAGAAGTACCAGGGACAACGGCACTGTATATTCGAATTGGTCAGGTGATGCAGTTAGAGACGCTGAGCTACTATAGTAGCACTGATTTTTGAACATCTAAAGTTTCAGTACAAGAACTCATCAGTCTACTGAGAATATGTCTTTGTGCCCTTTAAGTACTGTAGGGTCCATCTTCCAAAGCTTTGGGATTTACATACACCATGCTGTTTTGTAAATTATCATTGGTCTCTTGGTTTTCTATAAGATTTTCATCATCGTCATATCTCCTCCGGTAAAGCACTCGGCAGACAACTGTGACCAGGAACATTTCCATAATGAGAAGCTGCTGGTTCACGTCTGACAAACAAACACAATATATATATTTATATATTTATATCTATAGAGATGGAGAGTTAAAGGGCAAGAACAATCACCCACCCTCCTTAGGCTGTTTATTTGATTCGGGAGTTGTAGTTCAACAACCGCAGCATGAAACAGCAGTGCTGAAAATAAAAAAGCTTTTCGGGCTAATTTCAGCACAGACCATAGAAACTTCCAAATAGTGTAGGGACCTCTCCCACCTCGGCAGGTCTGAGATGCCAGATTTTCAGATTCAGACTTTTTCCATTCTCGGGTAAACTAAATCTTGAAAAATTTTAAATTTATTTTCCACAAAAAATTTGCATTTCATAGGTAAAACTTTTTCGAGTTTTTTGCATTCTGACTTTACTAAATAACCCCATACATGATCTAATCTGGGGAACGTAAAGGTACTTACAGGAAGCCCTTGATGAGCTGGGGAGAGGAGGAACACAACCAATAATACCCATTGTACCAAGAACATTGATGACTGCAGTTTGCAATTGGCTCAGAATGACTGTAAACTGTAATTAAAAAAATCAGAATATACGGTTAAAAGTTGAATGAGAGGGAAAATGATAATAGAGGCAACATTGTGACACCAATGCCCATGTTGGGAGATCTTTATTTCAGGTAATGCGCTCATACTGGGAGGCTTTAGCATTTGATATTATAACAAGAGGTAAATAGTCAGGGACGCCATATAGGTTTTACCTCGACGTGGTATGGTGGCTTATCAATCTTATGATCATAATTTTGTAACTAAAAAGCCCTGTCTTTGTAAATAAATGCATCTGCATAGATTACTTATGTGTCAGGGGACAAGGGAATGTGCATTGATTCATCAAAGAGTGAAGTTCCGCCACTAGAGGGAAATTCCACAGCTCTCAATTAATTTCTATGGGATTTTGAAAGGCGTCAATGGATGAAGTGAAAGTTCACCCTTTGATGATTACGCCTTTAAAAATCCCATAGAAATGAATGGAGAGTGGCGGAATTTCACTCTAGTGGCGGAACTTCACTCTTAACTTCACTCTTTGATGAATCTCCCCCTATGTCTGTAGTTAATTTGGCCAGATCAGTAGCACTTCCATTGTATTTTAGTACATTTTAATTTAGCCATGGAGTGCTCCCATAACCTTTCTTTCTTGCATTGTGACAGCAATAGCTGAAGGTGCATCCTTATACATGTAGGGGCCTTACCTGGATAATAAAGTGATAAAGGCACCGTACACTACGATCTTTCTTAATAAAGGAAAAACTTTTATTTACTCATTTTATTTACTTATTTCACATCTCAACAGGCAATTCTTCCATCAAATAACATATAGCCCCTTTTACCAGGAACCTAGCCCCCTTTCACTTATATGATTCTTTCAAGTATTACCATCTTAATACCAATGGGCCAGTCCTGTTCCACCGGCCTCAATGGGATCTCAGTATCCCCACCTGTCTTCAGCAACCTGACGCTCCTCACTGCCCCCCCCCCCTTTCTACTCCGGACAGGACTTTTCTGGTGGCCACAGTCCCATAGCCCTTCTTTTACTAGCCTGTTTCCTATCACTGCATCCCTGACTGGTAGAGGATCTACCGGAAGGCTAGTTCCACTTACTCCTGGTTGGGGCTCTGAGCTGCCCTTGCTACCTTTCCTAACTACCTTGTACACCTAGTGCACACTATAACACAAATCTCCTAATTCTGGCTGAGCCTATTACTTACTTCAGGGCTGGGCTCTTCTTCCCTCCAGCAGATGTTCTTCACTGCACCATGCCCACCTATGAACTGCCACACCAGTGGTTTCTTGCCCCTATTTATAGTGTTTTTCTTCCCATTAGCTCCCTCTAGTGGCCGGGGTAAAAATTATATATATATAACAGGCATTTTCACATTTTCACAACATCATCTTCATCCACCTCACATACATTTGTATATGTTGATCATCAGTCCTTGTATGATTTGTGGCTCCTCCAATTTAGCAGTAAATAATAAATAGTCATGTTGTTTTATTTATTCTAACAAGTATGGGCAAAATAGCAGTGGTGAATTACCAATGCAACTCAGCTAAATTAATCATTATAGCTGCTGCTCCATTTGCAGACAAATTATGGGATGCTGTTAAACATCACTGGAGGCAAATGGACACCAAGGCTCAAATACATTATATATAAAATAACAGTAAGCTCACCCCATTTGCTCCAAGGCTATAAGAGATAACATAGTGCCAATTTAGGAAGAGTTTAGTAGTACAGGTATGGGACCTGTTATGCGAAATGCTCGGGACCTGGGGTTCTGTAATTTGGATCTTCATGCCTTAAAGCTACTAGAAAATCATGTTAACATTAAATAACCCCAATAGACTAGTTTTGTTTCCAATAAGAATTAATTAATATCTTAATTTGGATAAAGTTTAAAGGGGTTGTTCACCTCTAAGTTAACTTTTAGTATAATGTAGAGAGTGATATTCTGAGACAATTTGCAATTGTAAATTATCATTGGTCTCTTGGTTTTCTATAAGATTTTCATCATCGTCATATCTCCTCCGGTAAAGCACTCGGCAGACGACTGTGACCAGGAACATTTCCATAATGAGAAGCTGCTGGTTCACGTATGACAAACAAACACAATATATACATTTATAAATTTATATCTTGAAGGTGAACCACCCCTTTAAGCTACTGTTATTATTACAGAGAAAAAGGAAATCATTTCTAAAAATTTTGATAAATTAGAGCCTATTGGAGATGGCCTTTCCATAATTCCTGGATAATGGCTTTCTGGATAATGGATCCCATACTATAAGTTAAGGTCATAGACACTTTTATCTTCATGCAGTAGCTCTCTAATATAGATCTTTAGGAATCATTCAGAGGAAATACTACTTTTTATAATTTTAAGAACTTTTTATAGTGTTATTTGGCCTCTTTAGGGTAGGGACAGACAGGGAGAATTTCCTTCTCCTCCCTGTCTGTCCCTACCCTTATCTGGCTCCCAAAGCCATCAATGCATACCATAACTGGAACAGATATATATTAGAGCAGAACTTGTAAGATCTTCACAACACCAAGTCCTATTGCTGGAGGGAAAGCTGTGAATAAATCATCAGTACCGGTGGGCTGTGTTGTGAGTGCATTTTAATGATGCATTGGTAGTTTGTGAGTTGCTTTTCCCTAATTTTAGTAAAAAAATTAGCACGCTCTTCTTTTCATTTTTTGTCTTTAGAAAATTAAATAAACCCAATAGAATTACTTTGCTACCAATAAGGATTAATTAGTTGGGAGCAAGTACAAAGTACTGTTTTATTATTACAGAGAAAAAAGAAATAATTTTTAAATTTTTTTGGTTAAAACGTAGTCTACGGGAGATGGCCTTTCTGTTCATTTCTGCATACTGGGTTTTCACTAAACGGATACCATACCTGTGTGTATACAGTAAAACCCCAGAAGTCAGCTCAAATCAGCCAACATCCCTTTGTCCTTCTGCCCTGTCAATGAGAATGAGAATTTTGCACTGCCCCTGAGATGCAGGTTACGCCCTCTTATTTTAAAAATGCAATGGCAACCTCTTTGCATCTTTTAGTATGATAATGTCTGTAGCTGTCAAGGCTATTTAAGGCATTCATTTACAGGAGTATGATGTTTCCGATCTTACCTGATACACTGCAAACTTGGGAACAATATTTTTGTCATTCAAAGTGTTCTTTACCAGATTAAACATAACTCCCACTGCCCAAAGGGCTGTTATTGTCATAATAGCAATAGCAACGTTAATCCACATTGTGGCATTATTCAAAGATGACTGGAAGAAAGGAGAAGGAAAGAACATGGTATCAGTAAACTGTTCTAGTTATTATATATATAAAAAGTAACTCAAAGCAACTGGACTTGCTGAGATATTTTAATGAAGACGTTTCACTGCTCATCGGGGCATCTTCTTCAGTTCAACTGACTGGTGTAGGGGAAAATAGACTCTTTCACCACAACTCTCTCATCACAATTGTTGGAAGAGTCTATTTGCCGAGAACTCCCCTACACCAGTCAGTTGAACTGAAGAAGCTGCTCAGATGAGCAGTGAAACATCTTCATTAAAATATCTCAGCAAGTCCAGTGGCTTTGAGTTACTTTTTATATATATATATATACCATGACCTGAATGAATGAGAATCTTCATAGTTATGTTCTAGTTATTAAAAATCTTATATTACATTATAATACACAAGAGCCATGAATATCCTATAAATTACATCCTTATACATTTTAATGATGTAATTGGTTATAATTGGAACTTGTGATGTCACATGACTGAAAAAAATATCTGATTTGAAGATTTACATGACATTTATTCTCCTATAAATGCATAGTGCAACCTAATGGCCAGAAGACAGTTTGCATATATGTATTTATTTATGTGAGTTGGAGCAGCCATGATTATTGTGCCAAAGTGATTTGCAATTACTGTACATTTTTATCAAATCCAAAGCCCTGTTTCTTTTTTTTTTATTTCTCAGCAAGTCCAGTTGTTTTTTGAATTACTAATATTAAATACGTATTGTAAACTAAAACTCAAAGGCTTCTGTAAAGGTTGGAACTGTCTATAATAGCTGATGTTGAAAGCAATGTCAAAGTAGTTCTTGGAATGATATAACTGCACTGAAATCTTTAAATGAATGCATGCAAAAAAAAGTCGCTTTCATTATTCAAAATGTATATTTGGGTTTCTATTCCCTTTGACTAAACTACCAGTTGGTAAAATAATAGTGACAGTGGTTGTAAAATACTTTTTCAAAGGAAATAATGTGATTTCAGCAGGTGGAAACGGCAAAACAACAGATGTCAAACGTTTACATCCATGGAAGGAACTGAGAAATAAAGGGCTGAATTTAAATGTCATCAAACTTTTGTCTAAATGGAAGGTGTCATCAAAATGTATTTTTTCCCAAATTCAACCTTCTAAACAGGGCCCTAAAGATTGAACAATGAGAATTCAGCACAACGTGAATCACTCAAATGCTAGTTTACTGAAGCACCCCCAAATTAAATATTGAGTTCTATTTTGATTACAGTATTGTGTTAAATATTTATTAATAATATTCAGGCTCTCAGAGCACAGGCTATAACTCTGCTGTACAAGAGAGTGTCATTGCAGAAAGGACACTGAAAGAAACTGCCGCAGGTATAGCACTGTGCCCTCAATAGATCTACCAGATATATAAATGCTACACAAGGAATCTCTCTGAGTTAAAAACTATAAAATCATATTTTTTCTCAAAATCCACAACTTTATGATATCCTGTTAAAGCGAATAAGGCAATACAGGACACAGACTATGAACTACTGTACATGACCTAGAATTTGCGCTACAGAAACTGACACAATGTTAAATATCCATATTAAGAATATCATTCTAGAAAAACCTTTCATCATTTCAAAGTAATGCAGAGAAGTACTTACATTGCCAATTAAAAAGTTTCCGTTTGTCCACAGAACTACAGCCAGAAACATAAGCACTGGGCGTAGAAATGCAAACTGAAACGTACCCAGCTTCAGGATGAATAAAGTCCGTCTACAAATGGGACAGAGAGCAAAGTCTTGGGAAAACATGTTTTTTTAATTTTTTAAAATGCATCAGTTAATAACGCTGCTCCAGCAGAATTCTGCAGTGAAATCCATTTCTCAAAAGAGCAAAAAGATTTTTTTATATTCAGTTTTGAAATCTGACATGGGGCTAGACATTTTGTCAATTTCCCAGCTGCCCCTGGTCATGTGACTTGTGCCAGCACTTTAGGATGGATTTGCTTTCTGACCGGATGTAGTTTTTCCTTCTCAATGTAACTAAATAGTACGCAGTGGGACATGGGTTTTTACTATTGAGTGCTGTTCTTAGATTTACCAGGCAGCTGTTATCTTGTGTTAGGGAGCTGTTATCTGGTTCTTTCTCAATGTTCTGTTGTTAGGCTGCTGGGTGGGGGAAAGAGAGGGGGTGATATCACTCCAACTTGCAGTACAGCAGTAAAGAGTGATTGAGGTTTAACAGAAGGGCAGCTGGGAAACTGACAAAATGTCTAGCCCCATGCCAGATTTCAAAATTAAATATAAAAAAAATATGTTTGCTCTTTTGAGAAATGGATTTCAGTGCAGATGGAACAGCACTATTAACTGATGCATTTTGAAAAAATAACTTTTCTCATGACAGGATCCCTTTAAGAAATTTAAATAATTATTTTAAGTGTGGGTAAGTAAGATACTGGATTAGAAATTCAGTTAATACATATTAATTTCCCTTTTGGTTATACTGCAACTCTACAAGCACACGGATTAAATGCACTCACTATGGATTAAAATGCACGTCAATGTCAAACGCTATGAGCATTTAATGTACTTGTGTCAGTACATGCTCCTTTAAACTTGTGCCTGGTTCCAAAACACCAATTGGCTTTCTTTTCTCTGAACAAGGTGCATGGTACACAGATACAAAGGAGTCCTGGACTGACACATGTCTAGGACTTTTTATCAGTTGCTGGTAACTCCATTTCTAGTGACCAATGCCATGTTGTGGTCCTGTAGGAGTTTAAACTGTGTGAACTCTCTCTTTCTGATGTGCCAGTATTGTATATTCGGAATCCATACTGACCCCCTATATTCCTTACTTATTATTTTGGATGATGCAAAGGTGTGCTGGTGAAGTATTTCCACAATATTCAAAATGACACAATTTGAACCCTCAATAATGCTATCAAAATGAATACACATCTAGCGCACAACATAGACACTACTAAGCATCTGCATTGCTTTATCATGCAAAAGCTGTGATGCTTGTAACTTAGTGAAACATTCCTTATATCAGTTCTTGTTTTCTACACACTTCTCACTTTAATATATATATATATATACAGTTCAGGCTGTGGTGCACTCCAATTCTGCAGAGTTTAACTGCCTGGGTGCTGTCATATATTGTGTAAATATTCATGTTCCAAGGAATGACGCACTCCAGGACTTCATAGTGAGATGAAAAAGTGAAGTTTATTTGTCAACGTTTCGGTCCAGTCTGGACCTTTCTCAAGACATAACAAACATATATATATATATTACTGTATTACTAATAATCCAATAGTGTTATATGGTGCCTAGCTCCATGTTGTGATTCCTTGATACTGACCTGTTGATGGCTGTATGTGGCAGGCACAGGCAACAGCAGCACAAGGGACCCGTGCTAATCTTAAGTTTCAGATCACTAAATTTCCTGAGAAATTCTGTTCTTCCCCCGCATTCATTTACCAGCATGAGCTGAAACTTGTGTACTAACATTGCAAGGAACCTGTAAATGACAGCAGGTTAGAATTGCATGAATACAGTTACTTCCTCTAGAGTTACCTAATGATCTTACAATAGTGAACTAAAAGTTATATGAAAAACAGATAAAAACGATCGCTAACAGGCATGGGATTTGTTATCTAAAATGTTTGGGTCCTGGAGTTTTCCAGACATGCAATCTTTTGGATAACTATGCTTTGTCTAAAAGTTGTTCACCTTCAAATAACTAGTTGTTTTCAGATAGATCACCAGAAATAAAGACTTTTTCCAATTACTGTCTATTTTCTATTTGTAACATTTTTCTAATATTGAAGTGTAAAGTGTCATTTTTCACCTTCTAAAGCAGCTCTGGGAGGGGGGGTCGCTGACCCCCCCAACTGTTCTAAACTGATACATTTAATGGATACATTTCTTATCTTTGTCCCTGCTGAGCAGAATCTCTGGGTTGCATTACAGGCAGCTGTTAGAATTGATACAATAGTTGCTAATACTCCAGAGATGTTGCTGTGAAATGTATCAATTAAATGTTGCAAAATTGTATCAGTTTAGAGTCTGCACCTGAATTACTGAGCTGCCAGACTAACTTTAAACTTAGATTTTGGAAAAACAGTAAATGATAAATAATGGAAAGTCTTTATTTCTGGGGGAACAATTTGAAAACAACTGAACAGAAAAAAGTGTTTGGAAGGTGAACAACCCCTTTAAGCATTAAATAAACATAATAGGAATGTTTATGGAGCTTAGTTTGGATTAAGTCAATGTCAAATTGGAATATCCAGGGCCCACCAGAAAAGCCTTAGACCTTTGGGTTACTCGGAAGGTTGTTTGCACACATCTCCTCACTTCATTCTCCTATTCTCTTTTCTTTACATACTATCATTTATACTTCCATGAATTTGTTTTCATACAAAAACAAGAAAAGACCATGAAATAGGAGCAGAGGGACCACTGACTCCAGGGCCTACCTGGAGCTTTCCTGGTATCCTGCTGAGCCCGTTCAAATAGGGTTGTCACATGTCTGTTTTGACAGCCTGGTTTTTTGAAGGTCTGTTCAGGTCAAAACCAAATTAGAAAAACCGGGCAGGATTTCCTGATATTGATGCGGCGATTTGCCATTCGCCAGATCATAGCCTGCCCCTGACATCACAGTCCCCCCATCATGGCAATTCCCTGCCCCCACTGCTTCACGGCCCCCGCCTCCCCCCAGAGTTCATCGGGGGGGAAAGGTGGCAATACTATGTACAATACTGGATCAAGCATAAAGTACTGTTCTTATAATTATTAAAGTTATTTGTTTAAATAGGATTAATTCCCAAATGTATTAACTTTTTGAATAATAGGTTTCTGAATATCCGATCCCATGCATGTACCAAGAAAACATTAGGAAGTGCCTGCCTAGTCTAACTGGACTGACTGGCACCCTATACAGTCTCACATTCATTCCAAACTCCAACCGCCCAATCTCAACATTCCTCCGATGACATGACAACTGCTCCCCTATGCCTTGTTTGTATGCACTCTGCCAGGACTTGTATAAATATTATAAATATTTATAAATAAATAGTTGCAAGAAAATGACAACTGAGCCTAATAAAAGTAATCAAGTCATTTGGATATTAGTGCCAGATGAGAGGCATAAGTAATGGATGGGTGACCCCAAATGGCCACAGTGTTAGGAACCAACATTTAATATCTCTGTATCCAGTGTCCAAGAACCTGTCTGAACAGGTTTCATCTTTACACCCTTATAACATAGGTAAATACAGAATATTTCCTTAAAAATGCTAAAACTTACACAGAGGCTGTGAAGTCTGTAAACATGGTACTACGTGGAATCCACATTCCAAAGCAGGACGTGGTTGAAATCATCTAAAAAATAAAAGATTGACAAAATGGGTAATGTTGAGCATGAAGAGGCAATGTTAATATATGGGGAAAGTCACACAGTTTACCCTAGGTCTAGTAACCCATAGCAACCAAGATATTGTTTTACAAATGTAATGCAACCTGTTGACTGATTGATTGCTATGGGTTACTAAAGCTTGCACAATTTTTAGCACACAGTATTTGACTCTTATAGAGTACAGGTATGGGATTTGTTATACAGAAACTAGTTATCCCGAAATTTATGAATTATGAAAAGGCCATCTCCCATAGGCTCTATTTTATCCAAATATTCCAAAATTTTAAATTGATTTCCTTTTTCTCTGTATTAATAAAACAGTACCATGTTCCAAACCAAGATATAATTAATCCTTATTGGAAACAAAAGCAGCCTATTGGGTTTATTTAATGTTTAAAAGATTTTCTAGTAGACTCAACTGGTCCCACACCTGTACTACATTCTTTGTTAATCAATTTCAAGCCAGTGAATCCTTTTACATGCTAATCTGGCTGCACACTATGCAATCATCAATAAATCAAGTTCATTCCTTTGCATTGTAGCCACATGAATGTCCAAAATGTACCAATCAGGTTCTTTCTGCTTATCTGTCTTTTCTCCTACAGATGCAGTCACTTGGATTTGTAAGTTAAATGCATCGTGACTTAACTCATCTATCTCATTTATCCCACTTAGCACAGAATATTGTGTCACAGCATCCCATCCAACTAAAGAGTTTACCATTGAAAACAATGGTGCTTTGGTATGCTAATGAAAAGGTTAAATGCATTAAATGAGTTAAGATAACTTTGGATAACACAGTTTCTTCAATTAGCCCTGAGTCACGACGCATTTATCTTACAAATCCAAGTGACTGCATCTGTATGTATCTTTTCATTTTGAAACTGCTGTCTGGTTCATATGGTAATACATCAATAGCACCCATTTTTTTATGCCAAGCCTAAAGTTTTACATAAATAATTTAAAACAAAAACCAAAGTTCAGTTGCAAATTTTCTGTAAATTGCCTGCTGTTTATACCACTCTAAAATTGAAGGTGAGCTAAACAACACCTTTAGAATTTTTAGAATTTTAAGGTAGACATGACCCTAATATTATCTTTCATCGTTGTTAGTTGCATGGGAGCACCAGAGTGTACTAGTCCGTGACACATCTCAATTATTACTGTCATATAATTACTGCTGAATTCATTTCATAGTTATGCCCAAATGGGAAGTAATTATAAGGCTAAAAGGGATTGTTTCATGGCATAACTCCTGTAGCTAGATATGGACTTACCATGGCTCCTGCATTTATCCAAATGATTAAGTAATATCTGTGGCTAGGAAATTTTCTGTACATATAGTAAGCTTCTTCCAGGAACACCAACAGTGATACTAGCGTCATAAATGTTAACATAGCAAAGAGCAATATACCAGTCGTATCAAGACCTAGAAGAATAAAGAGTACAATGGTTTTGTTAGCTAGCTTGCACTATTACACACTTATTTATATATTGGACATTCATAATGGAGCTGCAACATTAGGGACATCTGCCATTGACTTCATGACCTTCGACAGGTTTGAGATTGTGTATTTTCGGGATTCAGATTTTTAGCAGCTTTGGGTTATAACAAATCTCTAAAAATCTGAGTTTTCATTTTTCTGCAAAAAAATTTAACTTTTCCCCTTAAAAAACTTCACCCCCTAAATGTCCATCCTACATTACAGTGCTTAGATATTGTTGAGATAATGCCAAATGAAGGCACAGTTTTGCAAGTCTGTGTATATTATGTGATTTCTGTAGACCTGCTGTACAGAATTAACTAATTAGCAAACACATTGATTCAATAGATGATGAGGGCCCTGCCCTTCTCTGGTGAAGTATTGGAGGTGTGAATTTGGTGAGGTTTCAAGGGCAGAAGAAAGTTAACATCATTAGAGAAGCAAAGGGGTCAGTTCGAAACATTCCTAGGGATAAGGATTGAAATGTAAAGTGGAACATTGTTATTGAGAACTTTGTAGGTGAGTGTGATAAGTTTAAATTTAAGGCAAGAATTTAGTGGGAGCCCATGCATGGATCTGCAGAGAGGTGCAGCAGAAATGGATTAAGGTGGATGAGGCTTACAGTTGTATTCTGGATGAATATATATATAGGGAATAAGCAAATTAGTATAAATGCTGTTAAAGAGGAGGTTGCAATAGTTTAAGCAGGAGATGATTGGGGGCGTGGCCAACTAGCAATGTGAGCAGACGCGTGGCAGCTGAGCTCCGCTAGAAACCCAAATAAATCCGGCAGATAACCTGAACAAACCAGAGAATATCCTCTAGATGCTAAAAATACAACCCACGGACAGTCGATTTACAATGGGCAGAAAGAAACAAGGCTTGGCAGAAGCTTCCGACATCAGATCACATATGCGCAACCAAACGAGGCCTCCCAAAATGGCGGACCTGCGTAGTGGAGACGCGCCAAAGGACCAGCGCCCCAGTGGAACACAGACAACTGATCCAAAGCAGAACAAAACAGTGAGTAACCCAGTCTCCCCCCCTGATACCTCGGACTCAGAGCTATTCACCCAACTCCCAGCTGAGGAACCCAAAACGGCCTGGAGCCAGGATGCAGCCGACGAGCCCTCCCCCACGGAGGTAGTGGCGATCCTACAGAATACCATTCAAACATGCCACAATGAAACAATGGCCGAGGAACTGAAAGTAGAATTCGCTATTCTGCGGCAGGATGTTCAGAAGCTCCGGGAGCGTACCACTGAAGTGGAATGTAGGGTGGGGGAACTTGAGGACTCATGTCATCCACTTCCAGAGCGAGTGGGACAGCTAAATCGCAGGCTCGAAATGGCTGAAGCAAAGTCGGATGACTTAGAAAACCGGCTGCGAAGAAATAAAGTAAGGATCATCGGCCTCCCTGAAAGGGCGGAAGGCCCTGATACATCTAAATTCCTTGAAACTTGGCTTAAAACAGAATTCGGGGCTGATACCTTTTCCCCAATCCTTATTATTGAGAGAGC
>CM044433.1:36966875-36991314 GCA_024363595.1 Xenopus borealis
AAAAAAAAAAATCAGGAGATGATTAATGAGTAGACTAGTATTTGATGTTTCCTGTCTGAGAAAGAGTTTATTCTTGCAATAATTTAAAGATGCAATGGGAAAGACTTTGCAACAGATTGGATGTGATGAATGAAGGAGAATGCCAAATCAAGTTTGACCAAACAGCAAACTTTTGTACTAGAATGGACTATAGGATTGTTTACAGTAACAGACAATGATAGGGTATGGCATTTTTGTGTGTTTCTGGGAATATAATGTTATATTTTCTCCAAGTAGAGTTTAAAAAAAGGGAAGGCCTTCAAGAGGACTTTTGTCTTTTACTTCACTTTCCATTTACATTGTTTTTATGCCAATTTGTGCCTTGTTTCCCATATCCACCCATACGTTATTGTATATAAATGAAGAAATGGTGGTAAGACTAGAGGGATGTGCATGCAGTTATGCAAAATTAATACTATGGAGCCTGTGCATCTGGCCAGGAAAACATACACACCAATATTTTTAAAATAGTTTTCCCTGTATCAGTGGTGTATATATATATATATATATATATATATATATATATATATATAACTCCTACAAAAAGGTCCGCACTCTCAGGACTTATAAAAATCATAATATTTATTATAAATGACTAACGTTTTGGCTAGGTCCCTAGCCTTTCTCAAAGTGTATATATACACACAAATGCAATTGCCATGGTTTTTTACCGACAAAACAGCATTTTCAGCCTATTTTCAGTCACAAGGGGAAGATGTGCCTGATGCAATTGCATTCAAACCCATTCGGTTGTGCTTTGATGTGACTCAGACTTAGTTGTGTTGATATTGGGTGTATGTGAACTTTTCGTTCAATGTCTGTACAGCGCTGTGAAAAATGCTGCTGCTCTATAAATCTTTGTTAATAATATTCATTGAAAAGTTGCTTAGAATTGACCATTCTAATAAATATTTAAAGTAAAATTAAAGGTGAACCACCCCTTTAATATCAGACCCTGGTTTGCCCACTACAGCACTCTCTTTATGTAAGACAAGTTGAAGACAATTGGGAGCTGCTGCACCTGTTCAGAATAGTAAACAGGTTTGCATGATTATTTAGGAATAAGTGCACTGGCCTTGGATTTCAGGTTTGCAACTGGAGAGGGTTCGCACATTGGTACCCAGGGGTATAACTACAGAGGAAGCAGACCCTGTGGCTGCAGGGGGACCCAGGATGTATAGGGGGTCCATAAGGCCCTAATTCATATATAGTTTAAATAAATATTGGTAAAACATTTTGGGGGCCTGAAAATTTGCTGTGGGGCTCAGTAATATTTACTTACTCCTTTGTTGGCATCCTTCAAAATTGTGTATTGATTTACCCTTTAAAGCCATACCCCAATAATCTTGTGAGTCAGATTGCACATTCAGTTTCTATACAAGCTCACCAACACTAAGGTGGTTATTACTAAAATCCAAATTCATCTCATATTTAATTTTAAAAAATCCCAACCAAGTTCCCATACTCGATCTGATCTTATTTATTACTAAAATAACCCAAATTAATTGGATTGTGGAAAAACTCGATAACATAGAGCAAAAACTCGGCTTTTTCCCCCAAATTGCTCGATTTGTTTGAGTTTTTGCCCAAAAACCATGAAAAAGGTTGGATTCTCGTGCAAAATCCCCCAAAGACCCAATAACTTCAATTTGAGATAGGTGCCTCCCTCACTGACTTTCACGTTTTTTTTCCATTCGGACTTCAATAAATAACCACAAATGGGTGATTGACAAGTCATCCTCAAAGAATCTTTATTACAGTGTTTTGATTAATTTCTAAGAGTTTACACAGAACATTTCCCATTCAGCAGAATCTAACTTATAAAACCTTTAAAATACAATACAAAAGCCCATAACGACTTTGATGCACTTACAAACACCTATATGTGCTACATACATAACCCACTTTGATGCACTTACGAACACCTATATGTGCTACATACATAACCCACTGGTTTTAGAGCTTATTATTGTCAGCCTGTCTTATTAGTCACTTGATTTCAGATATTTTTAGAACGTTTGCTCATTTCCCCTGTTAACTTATACAAAGGTATATGTAATCTTATATCTTGGCATCATGTGTCCATATACTGTACTAAAATATAGACAATGTTTTCCCATAGCTTGATTGACTCCTTATAGAAGTCATTGTCTTCATCCTCATATCACCATCCTCATAGGTGGAGAATAATGATGATTTAGAAAGGCTTAGCCTCCCAAAACTGCTATATATTCTGATATAGTCCAGTCCTTCAGTTAGAAGCCTCAGATTAAATATTAGTTGTAAAATAACCAAATCACATGTAATAAAGGCAGAGCTGAACTACAATGTGCTGTCCAACACTGCTATCCAAAGCTGGACCTGAGAGTTGCACTTACTTTGCAGGATTTCATAGGAGTAAGGAGCATCCCTGGTTCTACAGATGGGGTTGACTGGTGGTTGGGTAGCATTTTCCTGAGGATCCATTTATTCAGTGTGTTTCAGGCTTGTTCTTGTTCAATTTCCCTGCTGGTTGGTGCCTCCCCTGAGTTTTCCTTCTGCCTTGCAGCCCAGCTCCTGTGTGTGAATGTTTATGAGATACAGAACAATAAAGCCCAGCTCTATCTTTGCCCTGGCACTGAGGCTCTTGGAATTAAAAAGGCCAGAAGCCAGGAGGATGCTGCGTGTGAGCTGTGCTGAACAGAACTCCAGATCTCCAGTACACTACTTCTTATATCGTGCAGCACAAGTTCAAAGGCACATCCAGGTAAACATCAACCTAAAGATATAAAAGCAGGTTGCACATCCGTTTTACACGTGTCTCAGATGAGTTTGCCCCTGACACACAATAAACCCAGCTGAGAAGACAACAGAGACATTCCCTATGGTTCCTGGGAGTCTCAATAAGGCTGCTGTTATGCATAACATTATGTCTGCCAGTGGCTCAGCATAGTCCTGGGCCGGAAACCACAAATAAACAGAGTTACAATTATCAATATCAACAAAAAATAGTATTAAGGTAGCCATACACGGGCAGATAAAGCTGCCTATATCGGTTCTTTAATCCAAAAAGGAAAAAAGCGCCACTAAGATGTTTTAGTCAAAAAGTGAAAATTCTTTATTGTTATTCAGCCCTCCACAATGCAAAACTGGCAACGTTTCGGACCCCACTGGGCCCTTTTTCAAGCCTCTGTGATCAGTGCACCTTCTTATAGCCTCAAACAGATTGTGGGGTAAAAGGTTCCCATCCATCAATCAATGACATTGCATTATTATTATTAACCCCCCAATGCCCATTGGAGCCCATTGCTCCACATTGTAATCCGATTGTCCGGCCCTTGTTCAGATTACCCTGATATAGCCCTTCTGTTGGTGGGCAAATTGGGGAAAGATCTGCTCGTTTGTCGATGTCGCCAGATGAGCAGCTCTCTTTGTGTATGGCCAGGGGTCAAAGGTCCAGGAACAAACAAATAGTGCAGTATAAACACCCAGGTACACTTGGAAAAGTAACCTATAATTGGGCAATGAACTGGTGCCCCCCCTGCAAACTGGGCAAATGAGGAATATTCTGCCCGAGTCTCAATCATATTGTGGATATTCCGCGGTATACACATGTACCCGACCCAATGCAGGACAGAGCTGTCCTCAAAAACTCATATCTAGGGGGAAATTTTTCATACCTGGAAGTGCCCTGGGCAGAAGTGACATCATGCACAGGCCTTTCCTGAAGCCAAAAAACCCGCACACTGGCCAGACACAAATCTACTGACATCGCAGAAAATTATCTGAAATCTGTGGAATGCTTAAGAGTGATGGGAGACTGGGGGATGGAGCCAGTGCCGGATTCGCTGGGCACAAGCACCCTTAGCGTTGGAGCGTCCTCGGTGCTCGCCACAGAGTGGCGGAGCAGGTAGAGAAGAGCTAAATAAACTCCTTCGGTGTCTTCGTGTTGGCTCCCTTCGGCAGCTTGGCACATGTTCTTGTGGGGGGGTCACCAATGGATTTAGAATAAAACACTGGTGGCTAAACCCAGACTTCAACCATTTGCTATTGGCATGGAGTTTGTATGACGAATATGTGCTCAAGAACATACTGGTTGAGCTGGCTTCATGAGTAGTGGCATATTTATTCGGCAGGTGCGAATTAGCATCAAATTCCTGTATTTTGCCACCGGTGAATAAATTTGCGAATCACCCGCAAAAATGCACCAACAAAAATTTGCCTGCATAAAAAAGCAGCTTTTTCACCTGTGTCCAAAAATGAACTCTGTGTCAAAAACGAGACACCGAAGCCACTTTGCAAATTTTTCGCTATTTCGCAAATTTCGCGGGAAATTCACAAATTTTTTGGGGAAACGGGACAAATTCTCCCATCACTATTCATGAGGAGCACAAGCTCTTAATGATCCCTAGACATTACAATATAACAATACATTTATAATTACACTCATTATTGCCCCAAAAGGAATTCAAATGATCTTGTCTTATCTTACTAATTACACCTAGGAATGTAGCTGAGCTAATTGGTGCAGACAGAGATATCTCTATGTGATAACTCTGGGTACATCTGTAATACTGAACATACTACTGTATCTTTGTGGGAAACATAACAAGACACTCCTAGCCATTATGGTAATTGAACAGTAGGTTATTTTCCAAGTGGTCACTCTCCATCATAATCAAAGAAAGAATAGCCTACAGACAAGTATTACTAAAAAAAGGAGAAAATAAATGGTGTCTTTTCTGGTATTTGCAGTGCTTACAAGGAAATCTTGTCAGCTGCATCTGCAATTTTCATAAAGCTCCCACTGTAGGGTGGTAGTACCCATTTGTTTATATTTTAATGCAATCGGAGGCAATGGGGGATACTTTTTGGCATTTTCATTAACCAGAATCTGCCACGTGCAGGGCTTGCATTAAGGGACAAGCCTGGTGGATTTCTAGGTTTAATGAAAACCAACAAAGGCAGCTCAAGTGAAGCAGCCCAATGGAGTTGAAGTCAAGCTGCCAAACGGAACCAAACCCTAGAATGAAGCCACTGAAGGGAACTGAAGTGAAGCCGCTGAAGGGAGCTGAATTAAAGCCTCCAAAGGCACTGGAGCCACAGCCTAGGATGAAACAGCAAAATAGAGCTGAAGCCAAAGCTGCCACAGTCAACTAACTTGTAGTAGGGGTCATGGCCACCAGCTCTTGTGGAGAGTTCCCTGGCCAACAATTTTTTTTTTACTTTTATGGGGGGACCCTGACTACCAATGTTTTTTTTTAACTTGAAGGTGGGGTGGCCCTGGCCACCAATGTTTTTTTTTTATTTTGTGGAGGTACCCTGGCAACTGATGTCATCATCATCATCCTTTATATATTGCCAGAAAATGATGCATTGCTTTACATTAATTCATAATGGACAAGGATCTTACAAAAATTTATATTTACCTCTAGATAAGAGGGGACCAACTCACCAGAGCTTACAATCTCACCCATAATTAATGTAATCAATGTAAATTAAACAGTATATCCAAAAGGAAAGAGGTGCATCTGTTATCTAAACCCATTTATATCGGGAAAAAATGTAAAGTTAAGCAGTGAAATAAAACGAGAAGAACCTGCTTGAATATGCACTTGTATTGTAGTAAGGAAAATGAGCAGACAGATATACATGGAACACACTAAATAGAAAAACAATTGTGTTATTCAGGGAACCATTTGGCTTTATACTTTTCTCTACCATCAATAGGAGGTTGTTTGGATGTCTAAAGTTACTTCTGTAAACAACTCAAATGTCTATGTGTAGCACAAACTAATCATCGTGCCTTGGTGCGCAGCGAATTTCCGACATTGGTGAAAGTTTTGGCGAAACACTCACAAAAATTCGCCTCGTGTTTTGTTTCGCCGCGCGTCTTGTTACGTCGCACGTCAAGTTCGTCGCTTCACTTCACAACAGCACAATCTGTGCATTGAAAAATATTTTTAAAAATAAATGAATATATATTAAAGTATGCCTTTTTAATGTTTCACTATTTTAAATAATAATCACAGATGTTTTTAAGAAGCTGGCAAAATGGGAGGCCTTTTTTTCTTTTGAAAAGATAAGAGTCCACTAACAATGCAGGGCATGTGTGTATACTAAGTGAAACACATGTAAATTGCTCTTCTCATTGACTCCAATGCTATTCAGCGCATTCACACACAAAGCAAAGGATGCCATTTTTTACAATTTTTTTTTCACATTTCTATTCCTCCCAACATTTTGGAAGTAAAAAGAGGGACAGAAATTTTTTTTTCCATACGTAGCGCTGCAACATTTTGACCACACCCATTTTTGTGGTCACACCCACTAATTAACATGTTTGTTTTACCAAATTTGGCAGATTATGAAAGTTTGAAAATATTTCTCCTTATCTAAACTGTTACAAATACAATCAATTACTTATTTTATTATATCACAATTGTTAAAAAGCATCTTTTTTACACCTGTTAGCTGTTCTTCTAGGCTATTCTGTGCAGAGAAAAGAGGGACTTTCCAATACAAATGAAATGAGGGACTGCAGGTTCCGCTGTCAAAAGAGGGAATGTCCCTCCAAAAATAGGGACCGTTGGGGGTATGCATTTCACCTGGCAGTTTTATTACATAACACAGTGCGTCCAAACTATTCTGACGCGCGTCAAAATAAGCGCGCGTCAACTTGGGCGCGCGACAAAACATCAGCGTGACTCGTTTCGCTAATTTTTTTGCCGAAGCGAAACGCCACAGATTCGCCCATCACTACTAATCCCTGAACTGTTGCTTCTGTCCAAAACCTTGGAAACACATAGAATATAAATGTCACACTATAAGACTGATTAGAAATTAATATGAATAATTACTACATGGCAGCACAGAAACCAGTGCAATTAGCATCTCTATTTAATCATCAGCCCTGTAGCATCATCTTATATTACAGGCCAACCTCATTTTCTGCTTGATAATTAGCGATGACCCCTAATCTTAGCTTCTCAACAGCTGCTCAGAGCCCACTGAGCATGTGAGTGTCACAGACACTTTCCAAGATGGTGACCTCCTGTGACAAGTTTGAAGTCCTGGATCATTGATGCTATTGACAAGCTGAAACTTTAGGCTGGTGTAATAAGTTCAGTATATAAGATATGGCATTTTTATCCATTTTGAATTGTAGGGGTTATTTCTCCTTTTAGGGGTGGGGAAAGTCAGGAATTACAAGTAGAGAATGTTTGTGGAAGAGTAAATGAATGAATACAGAGCTATAGGAAATGAAGTGGAAGCTAAAGTGTGAAGCCTGGTAAGGACTGAAAGTAATCAAATACATGTTTGACTAGCTCTTTTTAAAGGAGAACTAAACCTGTTCTTTAAAGGGGTGGTTCACCTTCAAATTAACTTTTAGTATATTGTAGAAGGGCCAATTCTAAGAAACTTTTCAATTGGTCTTCATTATTTATTTTTCATAGTTTTTTAATTATTTGCAATTTTCTTCTGTTTCTTTGCAGCTTTCAAATGGGGGTCACTGACACCATCTAAAAACAAATGCTCTGTAAGGCTACAAATGTATTGTTACTGCCACTTTTTATTACTTATCATTCTATTCAGTCCCTCTCTTCCAATATTCCAGTCTCTTGTTCAAATCAATGCAGGGTTGCTAGTGTAATTTGTACCCTAGAAACCAAATTGCTGACACTGCAAAATAGAGAGCTGCTGAATAAAAAGTTAAATAATTATAAAACCACAAACAATAAAAAGTGAAAACCAATTGCAAATTGTCTCAGAATATCACTCTCTACATTATACTAAAAGTTAACTCAAAGGTGAACAACCCCTTTAAAAAACCCTAGGTAAACCCCCCTCACTCCTCCCCCCCAACCTAGTTGCCCTCCTGAGCAAATGGCCCTAATTTTTTACTTACCTCTCCGTGCAGATTTGGGACTCAGGAGTTAACAGACACCAACTTATTTTTTTGTTTTCAGCGCATTCACAGTTATAGTAAATTTTTCAGAAATTAAGAGGGTAGGGTTTTTTTTCAAGAACAGGTTTAGTTCTCTTTAACAAAAACTGGCCAAATGTATTTGATTACTTCCAGTCCTTACCAGCCTTCACACTTTAGCTTCCACTTCTATCATTTCCTACAGCTCTGCGATTATTCATTTACTCTTATTGCTTTCACCCCTGTTTGTCTGGTTTTCTGTACAGCGCTGCATGCGCAAGTAGCACTATATAAATAAAAAATATACATACTGTACCTATGCACAACTGCCTCCGTTTGTAAAATATCAAAATTTGTTAGATACAGTTCCAAACAATGCTTTCTATAAACACATATTTCAAAACAAAATGAATAAATAACACTAAAGGGATAAAATAAATCATCAGGGAATACAGTATTTGTCTATCTATTGGGGAAAAGATTGTGGACAATACAAATATATTCCCTGTAAAGAGACTGCAGAGTGGCGCTGTCCAAATTGCTTGTGGGAAGGTATGAGTGCGGTCTCACAGGATATGTCTGATTTTATTTTGAAGGCTTTAGTCAAAGTCACAACAGGAAAAGGTTTTGTTTGAAGTTTAACAAACTCCGCTCTGCTATAACCATATAAAAACATTTTTTTTTTTGCAACCGAATAATTACAGTTGTTTCTATTATCTGGCCAAATAGTATATGATTTTCTTTCTGTGTCGATTTACAATTTCACATATTTTAAAACATGACATTAAGAATGTTAAAGTAATGAAAGAACCACATAATTTTTTTAAAATGAAACAACAATACGTTCTTCTATAAATAAACACGCTATACATGTTGCTAGTGACAATTGTGGCTACTCTATAATTTTAAAACATTTCAATGAGCAAAAACCCACAAACGGGTATTATAAGCAGCGGTGGATTCAAAAAATGTATGCTTTATCCATGCCAGCCTGCAGAGTTTCAATGGTTAGCCCCTATGCACAGGAATCTACAGTAAGTGGGACAAGCACAAGATCAGCTTAAAGCTTCAAAACAGTGTATGGGTAGAATGGCTTGGGAATATAAATAGTGAATATCAGATAAAATGCAATGACTAACTCAAGGTTAGAGAGCTGAAAAGCGGGAAATTTAGTTATTATTATTATTATTATTATTAACATGTATTTCTATAGCGCCAACATATTGTGTAGCGCTTTAAAGTAAATGTGATTATACAATTAAATCACAGGAATTACATGCATATGGAGTTACATTCAATCACAATCAATGCAGATAAAAAAGGTGAGGAGGTCATATACAGAAAGAGCTTACAATCTAATGGTAAGGCAGTTATTTATAAGATGTGGGAATGGGCAAGATCGAATTAAGTGGGTGAGAAATGTGGTACAGTATGTAGTGTTGCAGTTGGTAGTTAAGAGTGAGGGTAGGCTTCTCAAAAGAAGTGCGTTTTAAGAGATTTCTTGAAAGGTTGGGAGAAAGTTGGACAGACCGTGGCAGAGAATTCCAGAGGAGGGGTGCAGCTCTTGCAAAGTCTTGAATTCGAGCACGTGAGGAGGTAATGAGAGAAGAGTTGAGTAGCAGATCAGTAGAGGAGCATAGTGAGCGGTTGGGTGAGTATTTAGAGATGAGTTCAGAGATGTAGGGCGGGGCAGAGTTATGAAGTGCTTTGAATGCCAGGGTCATTAATTTGAATTTAATTCTAAAGGGTAGTGGAAGCCAGTGCAGTGATTGGCAGAATGGTGTGGCAGAGGAGGAGCAGTTGCTGAGGTATATGAGCCTCGCGGCGGTGTTCATTATGGACTGGAGAGGTGACAGTCTCTGGCGGGGAAGGCCAATTAAAAGAGAGTTACAATAGTCTAGACGTGATATGACGAGAGAGAGAATAAGAATTTTGGCAGCATCTTTGGTGATAAATGATCATATTTTGGATATGTTGGAAGTGACATGATTTAATAAGTGACTGGATATGAGGAGTGAATGACAGGGCAGAATCTAGTATAACCATTTGCAAAATTTGTTAGATACAGTACCAAACAATGCTTTCTGTAAACACATATTCCAAAACAAAATGCACTTGATACAAACTAAGATATAATTAACCCTCATTAAAAGCAAAACAATACTATTTATAAAAATAAATTATTTTCTAGATATGAAGATATGAAGATTCAAATTACCATATCCGCAAAAACCCAGGTCCCAAGATTTATGCAGTTTATTCACCATCTAGTACAAGCTACGGTTTTATTATTACAGGGAAAAGGGAAACAATTAAAAGCACAAATGAAATTATTAAAATTGACTTTGAACCAGAGCTTTCTGGATATTGGGTTTCTGGATAAGAGATCCCAGACGGTACTAATTCTGTTGGTAACTTAGTTCTTCTGCATTACATTGCAGTCAGTTGCGCATCATTTATACCCTCACATATTTCAGTTAATAAATGATCAAGTTGGTGGACAGTTTATTATGTCATCCTTCCCACCTACGTACAGTATGGGTCATGAATCATATTGAATTAGAGAGATCTGTGTAACCCAAATGGCCTAAATAACATTATAAAATAATCTATATTTCACCTTTACATACTTGGTGCTGTTCCGCACAGAGGCTCTTAATATTTGAACCATAATTCAGTGCTCAGTCATTTCAGAGCAGTAAATAAATATAGCAAGTTATGGTTTCACCTATATAGTTTGGTAACACAAAGGAAACTGTAGGAGAGTGTATAATATTACAGATGTTGATGTTGCATAAATGTGGGGAAATAGCAGCTTCCTGGAAGGTCTCAGGTTGAGCCATATATGAGCTGATGAAAATGTTAAATCTCTGTTTTTTTTAGATCAGATTGATTAGAACGGTTTTGTTTCCTTTTTGTAACAATTACAGATGAATAATTAAAAAAAATATTGGAATGTAAATGTTTCATTGTTTGAATGAGCTTATCTCTAATATCTTATGTACATGCAGGGGCGTTTTGGGGGCTGCTGCCGCTTGAGGCAGCAGCCCCGATGCCGCCCCCCCTCCCGCTCCGTGCTTCTAACTTATAGCGTCGGAGCGGGTGGAGGAGGGGCTGCATCACTATCGCTATTGCACTCGCTGCACTAGAAGAGCCGAATCTCCGTTTTAAAAAATGGAAATTCGTCTCTTAAAGTTACCAGAGGTGGCTCTTTGCCGCCCCTGCTAACAGGCCGCTCCGTGCCGCCTGAGGCAAGGGTCTCACCTTGCCTCATGGCCGGAGCGGCCCTGTTTACATGTACATGTATTAACAATATAACAAATAACAAATAATACCTTTTGGCTTCCCTGAGCCACAAAAAGAAAAATAGTCTGGGCCACACATTAAATACACAAACACTTATTATTTGTAAAAGTAAAGAAAATGCACAGAAAAGAACTACAATACCAGTTGGATAACCAGATGGAGCTATACACTGAGAAACCTGGATATTATATAGACTTATTATTACTATTACTAACTGGGCAATAGGCAGATTCCCTCCTCCACCTACAGTATATACTTTGCGACATGACGTTTCCTTTGCCATAACCGGGCCACATTCACATCCACCCTGGGCACATATGCAGCTCCCTAGACACCTTGGGGCAGATTTACTAAAGGGCGATGTGACTAATGATTGCGTTATCTTCAGTTACTTACATTATATTTTTTGAGTGGAAAAACTTCAAAAAAAACGCTGGTGGCTTTTCCTTTTTTCAGGGTGATAGGCTGCAAAAGTCTTAAAAATGTTTTGTGTAACCAGTTTCCCCCATACATTTTCTACCATATAGAGTTACTGCTGAAGTACAGTAACTCTAGTGAAAATTCGCCAACATTTGTTGGCCAGGACAAAACTTTGCTTTTTAGTAAATTAGCGTTGTCCTAGTGTTTGCCTGGCAAATTGTTGCGATGACTGTGAAGCCGTCGCTGGTGAATTTTACACTTTTAGTAAATCTGCCCCCTTATTTCTTTAATGGAGTTTCACTGCAGATTTTATCATAGAGTGAATGGACAAGTTCCTTTTTTTGTTTGCATTTCTAACATACAACTCATTTACTAAGATTGGGCAAATTTGCATTAGTGCAGTTACCAATAGCAACCCGCCAGCAATGGTTTTTGAGCAGTGTGTGAAGTGGTTGCTATGACAGTAACACAGAGTTCGGGGAAGGCAAAATATGATTGACAGCCGACATCTCTAAATAACTGGCACAGATGTTTTACAAAAAATTATCACTGTCCAGAGGTTGACCTGTTTTACCAATATTTTTACCCTATACTTCCTAGCCCCCCCCCTGCAGCCTCAGGGTCTGCTTCCTCTGTAGGTACACCCCTGGGCTTCATTTAATTTAATTTAGAAAGGGTTTTTATGTATCCCCTACCTCTGAATTATAGCCCATTGGATGTCTGATCGCTGCAGAAGTGCAAGAATCACAGCTTTCTTTGTTATTATAGCATGGGCTCCTGAATTGCATTTGTGCAAGTCTGTATGCCTGTATGTCTGTATAAATATATATATGCATATATATATGCATTGGAAGGCTTAGGCACTCACTTATGCGGTTATACACCTGGGTGCAATTCAGTAATTGAATATCCACTTGCAAGAAAAGCTGATGCACACCAGACTATGAAGATTCTCATTCATCCAGGTAATGGTATATTTAACAAAAGGAACTCAAAGCAACTGGACTTGCTGAGAAATTTTAATGAAGACGTTTCACTGCTCATCCAAGCAGCTTCTTCAGTTCAACTGACTGGTGTAGGGGAGTTCTCGGCATATAGACGCTTCAAAAAGGCACCACAGGATTTATCTTAGAAAAGATGATTTATTTGATTGACGTTTCGGTCCTCACCATGGACCTTTATCAAGATGCAATAACAGCTTAGTGAAAAGACTTTATGGACTCACCCACCAAACATCCCCCGCCAAGCCACGCCCATATTTCAGGTGTGTGAATTAATCAATAAGTGGACATCAAATCAACTGGTATATATTCTCCTAGGGACATGGTCTGAAAGAAAAAAGAAAAAAATACGTAGTGCTATATAAATATACTGTTGTAGTGCACATCATAAAATATTCTAAAATTATTAAGATCACATAAAACACTCCATAAATATTAAATTGTTACATTGATAACCATAAATAACTGTTTGAGAAGGGCACAAAAGCTAAAATTTACTTTAGTATTTAGTGGAGATTGAATAGTTTTATCTGACATCTACGAAGGGGGTAAGGGTAAGGACAGACAGGGAGATTCGGGGAGATTGTCGCCTACTATTAAACGCCAGGCGACTGAATCTCCCCGAATCTCCCTGTCTGTCCCCAGCCTAAAGGAACATTTTTTGTTTAATCCCCGTGGGGCCACATAACGTTTTGATCCAATAAACTTCTTTTTGTAATTGGTTCAGGTACTAAATCAATACCCATACAGTTTAAAGTGGGGAGTCTATGTCCCTTTATTAAAAAATGTTGGGGTAAGGGTAAATCTGATTTACCTGTTTCGAAAGCATGTTTAAAGGGCAAGGAAAGTGTAAAATAGAATAAGGCTAGAAATGCTGTATTTTGTATACTAAACATAAACATGAACTTACTGCACTACAAGCCTAATCAAACAAATGATTTATGCTTTCAAAGTTGACCACAGGGGGCTGTCATCTTGTAACTTTGTTATACATCTTTGCTAGACTACATACACATGCTCAGTGTGGTCTGGGCTTCTTAGGGATCATCATAAATGATCAAAAAAACAAAGCTGCTTGAGTTCTGCATGGCTGGTAAGTAAGGCAGGTGCTTCCCCTGCTGTTCATAAGTATGATTGTTTCCCTGCCAGAAGTCAGGGACCGTCCGACATTGTTGTACATTTGATGCAGTTTTTAATTTGTATCTCTCTACCAGAATGGGGATGTCTAAAGGATTTCCCGGATGTCATAAATCTGCACTGATCACATCCCTTTAACTACACTGCTTACAACAAAGGGACTAGGAAGAGCTGGAATGCGTATAGCTAGATGGTCAGCAATGCTACTGAATATCATCTACAAAATGCAATACAAACCAGGTTTGAAAAATGTTACTGCTGATTTCTTGTCACGTTTACCTTTACCTGCAGCTTCTGATACGCTGGATGAGGACATAGAATTTGTAGCACTGACTGATTTACTATCATCTATAGTTACAGCTTCTGATTTTAAGCAAGCTTGCCTCACATTTCAAGTAATTCAAGTAAAACTACAGGTCATATAAAGCTGGCCATAGACGTAAAGATTTTTGAAAGATCCAATGGTTATCGTGAGACCACGATTGTCTCAAAACGATTGTTTAAATTTCCGATGTGTCCATCAACTAAAAAGACCATTTCAGGTGATATTGCCAGCAAAACTGAAGGATCGCAGCCTGCTTTGCCCTGCAAACACAGGTAGATTGCATGGGGACCGATAAAGATTTTCTAACCTGGTCGATCAATTTTTAGACCGATGTCGGACAAAAAAATCTTAAGACGTACGATCGTTTGTATCCCACTAACCGCACAATAATTTAACTGGTTGGACTTTGCTAAGATCGGTCATTCCGCAGAGAAAGATCTTTGCTTCTGTGGGGACCTTTACAAAGCAAATGGATGATCAGAGTATAACAGTGGTTAATAGCAGGTTCATGCAGCCATTACACTTCAACAGTAACTTGAACTCTAATACTTTAAAACAGCATAGTAGGCACTGTGCATGAACAGCTTGACTCCTGTGCACAGTGACACCTACAGACACCTTGCACAAACATCACAAGATAGATAGACGATTGATTGATTGATTGAATGATAGAGAGACAAATAGATAAATAGATAGATAAATAGATAGATTATAAACAGATAGTCAATAGATTGCTAGATAAGAAATTAGTAAACAGAGTCGAGACAAAGATGGAAAGACCCTGGCAATGAAGAAAGAATGGGCTCCAGTTGGGATTTTGAAGTTGCACTTCACCAACAGCTGGAGGACTGCAGACTGGACATCCCTGCTGAATATTCTAAAAATATCAAGATAATATACTGTAGTATTTCCTGATGCCCTTTTCTACCCCAGCCCTGTATTACTGATTGGGGTCCAGAAAATAAAGCTCATGTTTCAATGGCCTACAAGGAATGCTACAAGAGCTCTATACAGGCATTCAGGATAATGATTTGTCAGCTAAGCATCAGCACTGAACATTTAGCATGGCTGGTATGGATAAAGGTAGTTGTGATAGAAGTTGTTAGGGATTGGCAGTCCAGATTTTGCTTAACCAAAGGTTAGTGGGGTTCTATATACTGTAAGTATTTGTGGATCTCACTGACTTGATCCACAAATACATACAAAGGCCCTGAACGTCGGAGCATGTCAGCATCATATGCAGTTTATTATCCATGAAACATTTTTTTCCTATAAATTATTATTAATAACTGATTAAAAATTTTTTAAAAATATTCTACACAGCCACTTAGCCAGGCGTGAGTGTTATGTGGAGTTATAAGGATGTTATATTGCAGAACTAACTATTTATATAGATAAGCAGGACCAGTGTATGGCTGAGAGATTCTTTTGTTTAAGGTCCTTTCTGCAGGGAATAAAGAAATGCTCCATTCTGTTAAGGATCACATTTCCAATTCATTTATGTTTTCTCGTTCATCTCCA
The DNA here is from genome assembly GCA_024363595.1 of Xenopus borealis. Classification (NCBI taxonomy): domain Eukaryota; kingdom Metazoa; phylum Chordata; class Amphibia; order Anura; family Pipidae; genus Xenopus; species Xenopus borealis. The sequence goes on from CM044433.1 coordinate 36,982,531, forward strand.
TTTTTCCATTGCTATTACTTTTATCAGCTCTGTTTTGACATGTAGTTATTATGTATATATGTATGCATACATATTTTTATTTGTATCGTGCCATTATGGTATGTAGCACTCGACATTCTAGCAACAAATTTATAATACAGACAAGGCAGGTTGTGCTGAAAACAGTGCAGGGAAGTAAATACAAAGCAATGCTGTTATGTCCAGTTGCATTGCAATTGCTTTATATTATTTATTTCTCAGCAAGATCAAAACAACAGTAAGATATTGGGCAATTCTGCATCGTTCTATTTATTTTAGATATACTCACAGTGTTAGTGTTGCTGGCTGAGTCCTAAAGTTCATTGGCTTTGAGCCTTGATTTTTTATCAGGGAACGATTACAATTCAGATATCAAATCTTGCAAAACATCTCCATCCCAAGCGTAACTGTAATAATGCTGTAAAAAAAACTAATTGGGATCTTGTACTTATTTCCTTGCAATGCTTCGTAAACCTCATAAAAATGAAGAAATACAGATGTTATCTTATCGATCAATGAAACTTAAAAAAAATTATCTGTGTCCTTGGCGCACCTTTCAGTTCTTGGAATTTGTTCAAGTTACTGTTCTGTGACCCCACCTCTGTACGCATATATCCCTCAACACCAGCCTGTACACCATAGATCTAAAGGATCAGACACAACCTTGTACAAACCCCAAGCTAGAACATAACATTACCATATACAATTTATTCTATGGACATCATGGGCTACGAGTTGCATAGGCAGGCCCAGATTTGTGGAAAGGCCACATTGGCCTGGGCCTAGGGCAGCAAAAAATTAGGGGCGGCATGCCGCCCAGCCGCATTATGGGGGCCTGTGTGTCCCCATTCAATGGCGCCTTTGCCGGCACTTACGCGCAGGTGCGTGTGCACTCGACCTAGGGGTGCCTCCCAAGAAATCCGGGCTTGTGCATAGGAATTATCATATAAACTAAAGGTGGTCATATAACGTTGCCAAAGGAGTGGATCTTTCCCTTCAATTTGGTTAATCCGATCATTTTGCACTTGTGCTGATCAGATTACAATGACCAAATAGGGGCTGTCAAGCTGAGGACTAATTTTTACAAACTAATACGGTCCTTAATCCAAAGAGCGATTCAAACCTGCCCAACTGACATCTGGCATTTTCGGGCATCTATCCAGGTCTGGAATTGTGGACCTAAGGAGGCAAAAATCAAGGGGCATCATGCCGATCTCTTGATGGATGCATCAAGACATTGCAAAGTAACTGAGTCTGCAGGGGAATCAAGTTGGTGCAAGGATTCTGAACAGCTGGTGGGGTTAGGAGAGAGATGTGGGGGGCTTAGAGGCGAAGGCATCTTGAAATCTGGCCCTGTAGATATTGGATGGATATTGGATGAGTGTCTTAAAATTTGCCTTGTTCCCTCTGTTGCCGTAGTACCTGGTGGGCAGGTCTGTGCTGGATAACATAGACATTTTCACAACTGAAATCTGCTAGTGATTTATGATGCCTTCTGGTGGTCTATATAGTACCAGTATGACACCTGGGTTCACTCAAATTCAGTAAACTGTATGAAGAAGTAGAAGAATGTGATACAGAGACAACCTGCATGTATATACAGTATCTATATTTATATTTGTGTCATGGGGTGTATATGATAACAAAGATACAGTATAAGCCACACAAGTTGTTGGAGTAAGAGTTTACAATCTACAAAGCTGGCATAATGTTATGAACACCAATAATAAAATGTTGTTGAAGGAATTGTTCAGAATAAAAATAAAAACTGGGTAAATAGATAGGCAGTGCAAAATAAAAAATGTTTCCAATTTAGTTAGTTAGCCAAAAATATAATGTATAAAGTCTGGAGTGACTGGATGTCTAACATAATAGCCAAAACACTACTTCCTGCTTTTCAGCTCTCTTGTTTTGCACTGACTGGTTACCCTGGTGACCAGGCAGTAACTAATCAGTGTCTTAAGGGAGGGCCACACGTGCCATGACTGTTGCTTTTTAATCTGAGCTGAATGCTGAGTATCAATTGCAAACTCACTGAACAGTTATGTCCCATGTGGCCCCCCTTCAAGTCAATGACTTACTCAAAGTTAAATAGCTGAAAAGAAGGAAGTTGGATTCTGGCTATTATATTAGATATCCAGTCTCTCCAGCCTTTATACATTACATTTTTTGCTAACTGACTATATTAGAAACATTTTTTATTTTGCACAGCCTATTTACCCATTTTTTATTTTTAACCTTGAACTGTTCCTTTAAGGCTGTTGCTCAGACAGCACATTCTGAAAATGTTTCGGGTTCTGAATAGAATTCAGCTCAGTCCTAAATTATGCATTTTTCATTTTTTACAGGTAAGTTGAGGTAACTTTAGATGAAAAGTCCCAGCATGCCACAAGTGAGCCAGCAGCAAAACAGATAATAATGTTTTTAGTTTTATACCCATGGTGGATTTTCATTAAGTTCAGTTACTGCATAAATGCCGTGTCTTTAAGGCTTCTAGTTTAATTTCCAGTATATGTTGGATATGTAAAGAATATAACTTCCCTTATATTATACAAACTCGAGAAGGTTCTGGTAATACAAGCAATTAGGTGCAACAACTTGATATACAATGTTCATTTTTCATTCTGATTGAAGAAGGAGCACTTTAGCTGTGTAACCACCTCCCCTCAATTCTTCTCAAAGTAAATACCAGCTAAACTTCCATTATTCTGTAAAGAAAATGATCTTTGATCTCAATCATTGGAATAAATATTCTTTCTCAAGAATAAGAAGCAAATCGATCTTCACTGTTTCAATTTTGTTACAGGAAAAAGTGATAAAATGCAGCGTGCTTTGAAGTTCCAAATGCAATTGGGACCACATAAGAATTGTACATTTAACCATCATATAGATACTTATCTCGAGATGACTATCTCTGTGCCCTTCAGAGTAATAACTCTAACAGCTGTGAATATGATAGAGAGCTTAAATGTTATGACTCATTTGTGTCTACCAACTCAAAAACTCTTCAGAAGAAATATATTGAATAACACGAGGGGCTCTCAGACTATAAATGACAAGCTATTAACATAAAATGTCACCTATTAAGGCTGCTGCTCACATTTTGAAGCGTATAGTTTAAGCCAGAAATGGAGTTCGGTTTTCAAATGAATTATTTTATCATTTTCATGGAAAAGTAATAGAACTCATGCCTTAAAAGTACAGCCGTGCTGGCTCACAAATAATGCAAAATCAATGGCCGCCTGGTAGAGAGCATACTGAATGAGTAAAAGACATTCTAAAAACAGAAACCGCAGGGGACAGCTACGCGGGCAAGCACAGAACTGTCAGTTTCTATCCAAATAACAATGGAATACGAATTTAAATCTATGGCTAAGAAAAAATGAATCTGTGCAAGGGACACTATAGGGCTCATTTGCTAAACAGACGGTGATGGGCTCAGTAGTTTTCCCCTAGAGTGCACATTGATCTTCTGTATATGCACCCACCACTGTCAGGTGCAAATCAATGAATAGTAAACACTAAAGATCAACTTGTGGCCACCATGTAAGTTTAAAGGAGAACTAAACCCTAAAAACTAATATGGTTAAATAAATATATATTTTTATATATATATATATATATACTGTATATATATATATATATATATATATATATATATATACTGAACTTATAGCACCAGCCTTGAGTTTCATAAGTTTCAGTTTGTCAATAGCAGCAATGATCCAGGACTTCAACTTGTAACAGGGGGTCACCAACTTGTAAAGTGTCTGCAACACTCACATGCTCAGTGGGCTCTGAGCAGCTGTTGAGAAGCTAAGCTTAGGGGTCGTCACATATTTACAAGCAAAAAAAAAATTGTCTGTAATGTAAGCTGATGCTATAGGGAAGATTATTACATTCTGCTGCTAGTTGCACTGGATTACGAGCTGCCATGTAGTAATTATCTGTATTAACTTATATCTGTGTGTACTGTATATTGTGAGTGGGTCCCTAAGCTCAGTAAGTGACAGCAGCACAGAGCATGTGAATCAGTGAATCAGCAGAAAAGAAGATGGGGAGCTACTGGGGCATCTTTGAAGACACAGATCTTTACTGCTAAAGGGCTGTGGTTGCTTTGGGCTGGTACAGAAGTCCAAAACATAATGTACAACATCTGTAACCTGCTTCTTTGGTTAAGCTTTAGTTATCCTTTAAGGCAGCATTTAAACAACCCACATGTACACCTTTTAATAGTGCACAATTCATTAGGCACATGTGGAGTAATGCAGTAAAGGGCACCTCAGGGTAACAGTCTAAGCTTTGATCAGTTGCAGCAAGGGAACAAAGCACTCTTGCATTACACAAGATGTAGGTGCAAGGTATATGGTATGGTCATCTTCACAGTTTTGCCCATTGTCATGGCACTGCTTGTGCTTATCCTTTCCTAAATGAGTAATTTCCCTCCATCCTTTCCGAACTTTCTAAAAAGGCCATTGTAACCTTTCTCAGGATTTATATTTATTGTACTCCTTAGTGTTTAGCTAAAGATCTGTAGGGACCCATAAGTAGCATGGCCCTTATGGCTTCTTCCCTTGCCCTTACTTTAACTACCTGCTATTGGACTAAGGTCCAGATAGCTATAATGTTTCATATTATTGGCTACAGGTTGTGACCCACCCCTGCAGTGCAGTAATAAAGGTGATTGCAGGGAGTGGCACTTCCTCTTTGGCCTGCAGCAGAGGAGAGGGGCAATGCTCCATTGAGCCTGGGTGCCAACCGGGCCCCAGAGGCACTCTACCCTAAAGGGACAGCACACCTTTAGAGGTACTACTACCTGTATTAAGTTGGGGAACAGGGCCCCGTGAATGAGGAATAGTCAGAGTGAGGATATTCCTGTAATAGCACTCTCTAGGAGAGGTGAGATAGAGAGGAAAGAGAGAAAGGGCAGCTCAAAGCCCCATCAAGGAGGATAGTAGGGAGTAGCTCTCCCCCAGGCTCTACCTTGCCTGAAGTGAAGGGACCTCAGATATAGGGACTACAGGAAGGGTATTTAACCCCTGAGTCACCTGAACTTGCTGGTGGGATCCGGACCACATGGGCATTGATAACCTGGTTGGTGCAACTACAACTCCCATCTTTGTATCCTACCTGAGGGCATAATCTACGCTGTGCCTGTGCTAAAGCATTGCTGCTTTTATTACCACTGTCTGTGAGTATATGATACCCTGTGCTGCTACTTGTAAATAAACTTGTTCTACTTGTTTGCACAAAGAACCCCTGGCGTCCAACACCTTTATTACACTATATGCAGTATTGAGTTGTAGTTCAACTACCTCACACGTGATTTTCCACATAGCGAAAGCCCTACCTGAGAGTGAAAGAGTCGCGTGTAACCAATGCTCTACCCATGCTAGTTTGGTTTGGTTAATTATAGCCAAGAAAGGGTTACAGATCTAAAAAGCCAAATGACTTTAAAGTATTGGACAGCTGCAGCTCTGGATTTCCAAACAACTCAGCCCTATGATGCACATAACCTCATTGTTTAGTTGGCTCTTCTAAAGAAAACAAACTAGGAGAATAGAGTTTGATTGAGGAGATGAAGAATATTAGTACTTAGAGTGGCCCCTGGTCTAAGATTTTATGGTGGGCCCCTGGTCTTAGGTTTTTTGGTGGGCCCCTGGTGTCCCAGTCCGACACTGTGACTGGGGCTCCAGTAACTAATGAAAAGAGTGCAGTTATTGGAAAATAATTGTGTATCAGTCTTAATTTCAAATATATCCAGAAGAACAAAGACATATGCACCCTACATTTCACCCAAGCTGGTCATTCAGGTATATCTAGGAGAGCAAATGTCCCTTCTCCCTAATACTTGCCCCCCTTGCTACTGCTCCAAGATCCCCTGCTCTACTGTAACTCTGCCAGGATGCCCAGGAGGTATAAGGGCCCCAGAAGGACCCAATGTTTTATTGGTAAAACAAGACAACCTCTGGATTTGTTGGGGGGCCTTAAAATTAGTTTGCTGTAGGGCCCTGTTAGTCTAATCAAGCCACTGACTGTGAGGCTTTAGTTTTCTTGTTATTCTTAATTTTTACTGCTTAGTTTTCTTTTTCAGGTCTTCTATTCGATTTCAAGACTCCTCCATTGCTTCTAGGGTAATTAAGCCCTGGCAACTAGATTCAGCTCCAAGCCTGAAAGCTGTAGAACATAAAATCTAAATATTTCAAAACTAAATACTGGTGGTATATTGTCTTAGAATTCATGCCAAGCTACTCCTTTAACTTCCCAGTCACAGAGCATGCAGATGTGTGTATGAAATGCAGTAATTGAAGATAATTCAAGCCATATTTATATCACAGCATTCAGACCACAGTGATCTGATATCCTATCTGAAACCCCATTGTTTATATCACTGCAGGACTTTGAACTCTTAAAAGTATTAATTAAGAGAACGAATGAGATGAAGCTTAGCAAATCAAGAGAAACAACTCAGCTGTGGGTTTACGGTATGTACATTTGTCAAGATCTGATATATTTAGCAACTGCCCATCACTGATCAGAAAAAAACAGATATTTTTAAAATGGAGATGATAAAAATTATGCCTCTACACATACCCACAGAGGAAAATTTGCTGAAACAAAATTGACAAGACGATTTTATTATAGTCTGAACTTCATGGAATTATATATATATACACTTTTGTTATGAGCAATGAATTGAATTATGCAGGTATAGTGACTTTTCCAATACAACGCAGAACGTTACCTTTTTAAGAGGAAAGAGATTTCTCTATTCAAACATGAAATGTTGTTTTAAAGAGTCGCGCTTAAAGGTTATGTAATTATACCCATTTAATATCCTCGTAGGGGGCTTTCAGAATCTCCTCTGGGAACTCCTTGTCGTCAGCTTGTGCACCGCACGATTAAAATACGCTTTCAGGCACTACAGCTCAATTCAGGCTGTCACACCGCAGGGAAAAAATCCGAATCAAGTTCTATTCTTTAATAGAAAGCAATACTGTAGTTTAAATTAGCAAGCAGCTGCTGAACTGCTATTTAAATCAGTGTTTGCACTGACATCCCCCAAAAAGTGCATGCTTTTTCTACCATTTTAATTATACTGTCAGTGCAGCACGCTGCTCCTCAAAAACCTTCTGATTTGGACCTTTTAATAGAAAGTGACAATTTAAACTGCCATGTTAGCAGCGAGCGATGCTCAAAGCTATTACTCAACTGATGCCTTTGCTGGCTGCAGACCAGGTTGTTAAGCGGAGACAGGGGGAAAAAACAGTGTTTGGGGGAGGAGAGAAGCAGCATGGCTGAAATCTCCAGCACTTATAAAAATGACCTTTATCACTATTAGCTGATTAGCTGATAGGGTAGGAATCATTTTCCACAAGTTACATGGCAACATAATAATTAACGTCCATTTGTTATCAATTGAAACCAAATAATTAGGCTGTGGAAACCCTTTCAGTGCCAGACACATATATAGACAAGTATAGACAATGGAAAAAGCAACACCCATCCTGTTATTGTAAGGAGCTGCTATTATTATGTACACATTTTCTAAATGTGTCTGATGTCAGTAATATAACTAGAGGGGGGCAGGCCCTGGTGTGGGACATGCAGCCGGGCCCCCTCACCCCACTCTGTACGCCCAGAGTCCGGGCCCGGAGGGGTGCGGACCCTCTCTCAATCGCTCCCTCTGTAGTTCCACCACTGTCTGATGTGCTCCTTCTCATAGGCATGTTCCCACATAGATGGAGACAAATGCTAAACAAAACAAAAAGAGAAAGGGGGAATAATCCCAAAAAGAAAAAAAACCTGCCTCTTCTGGAGTCTTGTTAACTCCAGGTTCAATGAACATCCACCCAAATCATCTGCTGCAGACCAAAGAGGAAGGACCTTCCCCTGCATAGCACTATGTTACACTGATGCAGGAACCAACGGGTTAATGAACTGGGTGTGTAAATAAATGCAATTGGTTACATGGGTTTTAACCCAGTATCAAGGTAATGAGGCACTGGTAGGCAAATAAAGCCATAGGGGCAGGCCCGGACTGGCCATTTGTGGGTTAGGGCAAATGCCAGAGGGGCTGCTATAAGGTCCCATAGAAAGTCAGTGTTTAGTGGGCTGGTGGGGACTGTTTGGGCCTCTATGTGGGCTGATTGGGCCTCTTGTGTACCTGAAATGCCAGGGCCTATTTTAATTCTCAGTCCAGTCCTGCATAGGGGCCATTAAACCTATGGTTCCCTGTATACATCTGCAAGTACAGTGAGCACAGTGCAATTTTGCGATGTTTTTCTCCCACGATCATCATTGTCATCATCATCATTTATTTATTTATCTAGCGCCAGCATTTTATGCAGTACTTTACATTAATTTATGATGGACAGGGGTTGCAGAGTAAAATAAAAAAAGGGCCCTATTTGCAAGAGCTTACAATCGAAAGGGTTAGGGTACATCTGAAACATAATCACTAAAAAACAATTGTTGATTTATGATAAATTGACAAGTTTTGGGGAATTCATTTTGAAGGTGAAAATTCTCATTGCAACTGGCAAAAATTCACATCTCTTCTCCACAAGAATAATCTCCAGTGAAAATTATTTAAAGTGAAAAGATACTGGTGAATTTTCACAGAGACTATATGCCACATTTCTCTTGAAAAAGTCTACTCTAAGAATGAGATCCAGAGACAGACAGAATCTCATGAGAAGTTTCCATTGTTAAAGTGGACCTGTCACCCAGACACAAAAATCTGTATAATAAAAGTCCTTTTCA
>CM044433.1:36996116-37013003 GCA_024363595.1 Xenopus borealis
GCTGGCCGGTGGGTGACAGAGGAGCAGCTACTGTCTGGCCTCCCATAGCTGTGAAAGTACGCTCTCTGTCTCACTCAACTCCGCCTACAGGACGCCAAGGAAAAAATATGATTGGCGGAAAATGGGCATGCGCACATGAAGCGCGAATGATCAAGAGGTGGGGGCGGTGCCAACTGTTCCTATCTTAAATCTCGTGTTGTTAGAAGCGAGACCCGCTCACTCAGCGCATGTCCCCAACGTTGCTACAGGGATGCTGAGCTTACAAAGTCAGACGGCTCTTTTTCTAAAAGTAACATTGAGGCAGAGTCGCCTCTGAAATTCTGTAGGACAAACATTTTTTTGTGGAAAAAAAACACTGGTGTGATCTATGCCATAAACAAACATTTAGGAAGCAGTAGTATTTTTAAAACAACTGAGAAGCACCCTAGGTGTCCACCATGGTTGTCCACTTTTTCTTGGACTGGAACAAGTCTGTTTTTATAAATGTTTGACTACATATGTTCTAGCGCCTGTTAATTTAACGGGCTTAATGTCTAGTTATGTAAAAAAATTGCTACAACTCTCAAATGTTTTTCACTTTTTATAATACATTTTATAATACATTTTGTGTTCATGTTTTGTCTATACATTTTCTGACTGAAATTGCTCCATGTGTGTGCTCACAGGCTGTCCTTTGTAAAATGGAGTTGTTGGAAGGGCATCAGTTTTACTCCTCCTGGGTAGAAAATGCAGATGAAAAAAATGGACAGTCCTGTACGCCAATAGCCTAAACACTGTCTTTTCATGAATGTGAAGAAAATTTGACAAAAAAAGCTTTTGTAATCAAAAGCAAGAAGGGAAAAAAACTTGACTTTGAAATATACCTTGAACTATACTATGGTTATTTCTGTTTGCATATATAAAAGGCCATACATAGCTGGGCGATGTGTCCTTTGTTCAGATTAGGGTTGCAACAGTTTTGATAATTTTTTACAAGCTAGGAGGGAGTGGGATTCTGAGGAGGTTGCCTGTGATGTCAGGGTTGGCCTGCTATGCAATTGGGGTTGATGCCAGGCATCATGGAGAATACATTGAAGAAAACTTAATGGGTTTGGCAGGCTAGAGGGAGAGCAGGTGGAGATGGGAAAGGGGATGTGAGGCAGGCAGGATAGAAGTTAATAGTGCTGCTCCAGTAGTATCCTGCATTATAATCAATTTTTCAAAAGAGCAAACAGATTTTTTTATATTTAATTTTGAAATCTGACATGGAACTGGACATGTTATTTATTTCCAAAGAGCCCCCAGTCATGTGACTTGTGCTCTGGAAAACTTCAGTTACACAGCAAGTTGGAGTAATATCACCCCCCTCCCCTTTCCCCAGAGCAGTCCATTAACAGAACAATGGGAACAAGATAACAGCTTTCTGGCACAAAATAACAACTGCCTGGCACAGTTCCTTGGTAGATATGAGAATAGAACTTAATAGTAAAAATCCAAGTCCCACTGCAACTCCTTCTGTTACACTGAGTTGGAGAAACAATACTGTAGCTTAAATGAAAGTAGTTCCATAGTGCAGCACTGGCTCTTTCTGAAAGCACATGACCAGGCAAAATGACCTGAGATGGCTGCCTAAACACCAATATTACAACTAAAAATTACACTTGCTGGTTCAGGAATTAAATTGGTATGATAGAGTGAATTATTTGCAGTGTAAACAAAGTACTTTAGAAATAAAAACTACACCATAAAAATCATGACATCATTCCTTTAAAGTAGCCTTATGCTAAAAAGCATGTTATGGAAGGTTCTCCTCTGTCTTCTTTTTGTCCAAAGTAGAATTATATGGGCACCTCAAAGCTGTGAAGGAACACGTACCTCTTCCTTCTGCTTGCTTGTTGCATAATGTGAACCTGGGCTTGTGTATGGCAGTGATAAGAACAATGGTACATGAACTTGTAAGGGACGCAATGTGAGTTGTATGGCATAGACCAGGGCTGTCCTTGTGTGCCTCCCCACCTACCTGTTGTGTTTGTTTGCCATGTGTAAGTTTAGGAAAAGGGGAAGGAAAGGAGTTTTACACATGGGGGTGCTTAATGTTAGGCACCCCCAAGTGACTACTTTTATGTACCTAATACCCCAGGCCAGTGCTCATATCAGCCAGAACTGCACTGGTCTGGGGTTCTTCTAGCGAGCACCACAGAAAGATCGACTTCCTACTTCCTGTGGTTTTCTCAGGCTGCGCATGCAAAGTAGCGATGGAAGCTGAACTTTAACAAAAAAGTCGTCTATTTTGCTCTACTGCGCATGCGATTTTCCCAGGAACGTTGAAATCAAAGCAGAAGGAAGTTGACTGATTCAGACTGTAATCCCCTGTATTGTTCACACCTGTGGTCCCTCTGCATTGTTAACATCTGTGACACCTCACCTGTAAAGACCTGTTCTGTTCACACCTGAGACCCAGACTGAAACTGTCCACATTGTTCACCTGTTCACACTTTATACAAAATGCTAATGGGGCACCACCACTGTGTCACTGTATGTGGTCCTGATGGGTTCCCCTTTTTCCTGCTCTGTTCTGCCCTGCTCTGCCTGTGTGTGCCCTACTCTGCCTGTGTGGGACATACTGAGCCTGTGTGTGCCCTGCTCTGCCTGTGTGGGACATACTCTGTGTGTGTGTGCGCCCTACTCTGCCTGTGTGGGACATACTCTGTCTGTGTGTGCTCTGCTCTGCCTGCGTGAGCCATACTCTGCCTGTGTGGGACATACTCTGCCTGTGTGGGACATACTCTGCCTGTGTGTCACATACTCTGCCTGTATGTGACTACTCTGCCTGTGAGGGACATACTCTGTCTGTGTGTGTGCCCTACTCTGCCTGTGTGGGGGACATACTCTGCCTGTGTGTGCCCTGCTCTGCCTGTGTGGGACATACAGTGTTTGTGTGTGTGTGTGTGTGTGTGACATACTCTGCCTGTGTGTGCCCTGCCCTGCCTGTGGAACATAAGCCTGGTATTTGTTCTGGGAGTTTGTTAGCATTTGAAAATAAATTATTGTTAGGGGCCCCTTAGGTATTTAATCATGTGCTGCGGGTGCTGTGTTATTCATAGGGGTTTAAGGGTATGTCTTATTATGACAACTTTTTACACATATGACTGAGTGATAAGTGCTATCCCTGCAGTGACCACCAACCCTTTGGCTTTTTGGTTTGCTACCACAATTAATGAGGACATAGTCTTGTGGTAACATAGGTGTGATTTAAAGTGGGTGTGGTTTAAAAACAGGGAACGGTAAACACTGGCTTCTATTATTGGCCCTCCACCATGTAGACCAGAAAAAATTCGGTCCTTGGTAACAGGAGTTCCAGAAGCATACAAGGAATTGAACATGTTTAAGAGCTGGAGTAAGTACATACACAATTTTTAGGTAATAATAAAGGACATATGAAAGGGTGAAAGTTGGACAGCACTGGCTTAGACAGTTATTGCAGCAGGTAGTGGTAGGGTTGCCACCTCACCCCTTTAAAACCAAACACATATGGAATACACAACCTGCATGGCTAATTAGCAATACATTTAGATGCATGCTGCAGACTGAACTGATTTATGTGCAGCCATGCATCATGCATCTAAATGAATTGCTAATTAGCCATGCAGGCTGTGTATTCCATATGTGTTCGGTTTTAAAGGGGTGAGGTGGCAACCCTAGGTAGTGGGTGTTCTGATCTCCTCTACAAGTAGGCGTAATCTAAAAACTGAGTTTGCCATAGCGAGGGTTGCCACCTTTTCCTGAAAAAAATACCGGCCTTCCTATACATTTATCTTTTTTCCTATTAATAACATTGGGATCAAACATCAAAAATACCAGTCAGGTGGCAACCCTAGACATAGCCCATAAAAAGGAAGGGTATGTCGGAGATCCAACTATGAAATAAATCTTTGTCCTGTGAAAGTATTTGTTTCTGTTTCTGTGTCAGGCTTTGTAACAAACAATCAGCAAATTTGCACTTCAGCAGGATCCAATAGCAACCAGTCAGTGATTAGCTTTGTTCCAACAGCTGCAGGAAACCATTTGATTGGTTGCCAGGGGTATCTGCACTAGAGTGAATTTGCCCAGTGTTAGTAAATGAGCTCCAAAGGATATGTGTTGCCTCAGAATTGCCTTAGAATTAGGGCTCTTTTAACTAGAGATTAATAAGGTTGATCAACACAACATACTTTCTGCTTTCAAAAGGGAAACAACAAACAACGGTAAATAAATACAGTAATTAAAAATGGAAAAAGGCTTTTCCTCGAGCGAGCCTGAATGAGTCCAGGTGCACATAATTACTTTGACAAGTCACACAATTAGTTCATTGGCCTCATTCTGAGTGTACAGGATTTCAGAATCTTTCTCACTCAAGATTAACTTTCGAGAAAAAGAAAAAACATCAAGACCTTGGGGGGGGTTGCCAGAATAATTCCACTGTGACATTAAAGGGAATTTTTACTAAGTCATCTAATGAGCATATTTAATGGATTTTCATTGTGTTATATTAACATTTAGGCATGAAAAAAGTAACATTCCCAAATGATCTTACAGAAAAGATGAGTTTAATGCTAAAAAGCCAATAGTGTAAGGAATATGGGTATTGATTTCATTCAGTAGAATGGGAAGTGGCTTCCTGTTAGTGTAGTTCTCCCTGAAGGCTTAGTTTTTGTCATAAAGACAAACAAATAACTCAATCTGCCCCTAAAGTGCTCCTGTGGATTTTAAACATTTCTAGGTCTACTATACTGATCCATAGTATATGAAATAAACTAGGTTCTAAATCCTCTGAAACACACTGAAGAAGGGTTAGAGAAGATCTGCATCTTATTGGTTATCCTAGGGATTATATCATGATTTTTATGATGTAGTTTTTATTTATAAATTACACTGCTTACACTGCAAATAATTCTCGCTACCATATAATATATATATATATATATATATATTCCTGAACCAGCAAGTGTATTTCTTTAGTTGTAATATTGGTGTGTAGGCGCCATCTCTTTTCATTTTGCCTGGTCATGTGAGTTCAGACAGAGCCAGCACTTTATAATGGGACTGCTTTCTGGCAGGCTGTTGTTTCGCCTTCTCAATGTAACTTAATTTGTCGCATTGGGACCTGGATTTTACTACTGAGTGCTGTTCTTAGATCTACCAGGGAGCTGTTATCGTTTGCTATCTGGTTACCTTTCCATTGTTCTGCTGATGGGCTGCTAGGGGGGGAAGGGAGGGGGTGATATCACTCCCAACTTGAGGTACAACAGTAAAGAACGACTGAAGTTTGAGTGGGAAGCATCTCAGGTTACCTGGTAGCTGTGATTAATGTATGACACAATGCAAGATGCATTTTCCAGCAATGCACTGTGATTTTCAGTGCTTCCAGTTCCACAGATGTAGGAAATCTAAAGCACAAAGAGACGCCACAGGTAGTCACATATAGTTTTGGGTACTATTGAATTACCATTGCCTGACTCTGAATCTCAAAAGCTTATCTTCATATATGTAATTTTTATCTACCTGGCCAGTTTTATAATGCAGTACAGTATTTTCATTAGCTTTTTTCTTAACTTGCTCTGCCATCTAGTGTACAAATGTATCAGTTACAAAAAATGTGTCTGAACAAAGGGGTGTCCAAATTATAACCCACAGTTAGTGCATTACTCCTATTTATCTATCCGCTCTCAGAATCGTGTTTGTATAATACTAATCAAACAATAAAGGTAAAAAAAAAAAAGTTCACATAAAAGTCAATGGGAGCTGTCTATGGCAAATTGAATGAGTTTTTTCAAATTTGATCTCAGCCCATATACTGAATCAAGCAAGACCAGAGAGGAAGGTACATCAACAGATAAAACACAAAGCACCTCATTTTTTTAGGGAGGAGACGAGAACAAAGGGTTGGTAATCAGGGCTGGATTTACATAGCGGGTGCTATTTCATCCAAATATCAATCAGATATTTTTGAGTTGAAGATGTCAACTTATTTGCAAGAAGACTTTTGAAGAAACTTTTAACGCAAACAAAATAGTATTGCGATTGAGGGTGGAGAATTATTATCCCTGGAGGCTCAAGCACTTTTTCTTCTGACACTTTTCAGATTTCAAATGGGGGACACTCTGCTTTCAAATGCTCTGTAAGGCTACAAATGTATTGTTATTACTACTTTGTATTACTTATTTTTCTATTCAGGCCCTCTCTTATCCATATTCCAGTCTCTTATATTATGCAACAAAACTGCGACAATTCCAAATATGAAAATACTTCAGCTAAAAACAGTCATCTGGAAGATATTTATTTGATTCAAGTTTTTCAGGAATTTTTGATGCTGCCTTTTGTTTGAAAATACCAAAAAGTTGCAGTTTTCACAACTTTTCTCATTAAATGATTTTTCAGTTCGGATTTTTTAATATTTTGACATTCACAGTTTTAGAGATAGAGAGTACTGGGGGTTATTTATAAACACTGGGCAAATTTGCACCTGGGCAGTAACCTCTGACAACCAATAACATTGCTTTCCTTGTTCAACCTACAGCTGGCTGAAATAAGCGAATCACTGATTGGTTGCTATGGTTTACTGCCCAGGTGCAAATTTGCCCAGTGTTTATAAATGAGGCCCATTGAGTTTATTTGTGGTTTCAAAACCAGTAAAACCCAAATTTTGCCTTTTTAGCAAAGGGTACTGTCCAATAGCCATTTGTTTTTAGCAAGAGCCCAGCTTTCCATCACAGGCAAGCTAGCACCAGTGATGAGCTTTTGGTGTTCTCTCTCTGTTCTCTCTCTCTGTTCATTGTGATTGGCCCCCACATTTTGACAGGTAGCTTGCCATTCCAGGTGTGAGAGTTACTCACCCTGGTGGTCTAGTGGTGCGGCGGAGACGCCTGCCGCACTGCTCCGTTCCCCCTGCTGCGCTGACATCATGACGTCAGCGTGCAATGGCGCCAAAATTCAAATATTTAAAGGGGCATTCTGAATTTACATGTTGCCCATGATAGGTTTAATCCTGGTGCCTTGTACCTGTGCTGATAAGCTTTTGTTTGTTCCTGAATACCTGTTTGACCCTGCCTGGCTTTGACTACTCTGATTATTCTGTATCCTGACCTGTGCCTGTTATTTGACTATCAATTCTGCCTCATCCTCATCTGATTGATTACCCGGTTTGACCCTTTGCCTGCTTGACGTTCCTTGCTGTCTGCCTGCCTCGACCCAGCCTGTCTGACCACGAATCTGCTTATCCCGCCTGTACCGTGACCTTCGGCCTTTAAAGACTTTAACTACAGTCGTGCCCCATTGCTGGCCAGAACTCCTGCTCTGCACCTCTTGTTTAAGTCCAGGTGGCATCTGAGTAGCTGAGGGCTCCTCCTGAAGCCAAAGGCGGTCACACTACTGGTGAAGCACGAGCCTAGACCAGGGTGCTTGACATTTATTCTGGTATTGGGTGCCGACCGTGACATTATCATGGGCCAATATGGAAGATGACGGTCACATCGGTGCCGCTGCTGCTGCTCTGCCTACTCCAACCACTACCGAAGCACTACTAACCACTCTGCTACAGCGCTTGGAGGATCAGGAGCGAAAGCAGAACTATCTTCTGCAGGGTTTCCACAACTTAGCCCACCAGTTGGAGGCTCCGTCAGTTCCTCAGCAGCACCCTGTTCCTGGTCCCTTTTCTCCTGTGGGTTCTTCTGTCATGTGGGGTAGCATCTCTAGGCCCCAAGAACCCAAAATTGCATTCCCAATGAAATTCTCTGGGGACAGAACCAAATTTTTTATCTTCAAAGAGGCATGCAACATTTATCTTAGCATTTTCCCACACTCTTTTCCAACTGGTGAGGAAAAAGTAAGATTTGTAATGACCCTACTACAAGGTGATCCCCAAATTTGGGCTCTTAGACTGCCCGCCTCTGATTCAGCCCATTTCTCCTTAGATACATTCTTTGAGTCCATGGCCATTCTTTACGATCACCCGGATCGTGCCTCTACGGCCGATACCGCGATTCGTAAGTTACACCAGGGGAAACGGCATGCGGAGGTGTATTGCACCGAGTTCTGCCAGTGGGCAGTAGAGACCGGGTAGAACGATACAGCTCTACGTAGCCAGTTCCGTATTGTGGTGTTTATACAAATGGCCTGCAGGTGGCACTGTGCATACATAAGACTTTCTGTACAACTTAAAAGTGAAAGTAAGACCTTATGCTGTTATGTAATGGCTGCATGACCTGCTAATAAAGCATTGTTATCCTCGGCTACCAAACACAACACGTATAGGGCTGTCTGATTCTATCAAAGACAGTCTTGTTAATTACCCTCTGTCTTCTAACCTGGACGATTTCATGTCCCTTGCCATCCAGGTAGATAGGAGACAGAAGGAGAGAAGGAGTGAAAAGGGTCCTTCAAATTCGTCTGGGACTTCTAATGGTAAATCTGCCTTAGTTACCTCTGATAAGTTCCCTGAAGCCTCTGTGCCCGCTCCTCAGGAGGAACCTATGCAAATAGGTACTTCTCATCTATCTCCTGAGGAAAAGGCACGCAGGCGCTCTTTGGCTCTCTGCCTATATTGCGGAGAGAAGGGTCATTTTCTTAACCAATGTACTAAGAGGCCGGGAAACGCCCAAGTCTAAATGGAGAAGGGGAGCTCCATTTGGGTGCATAGTGTTATTTCCAGTCAAACTAACCTGGCCTACAGGCTCAATTATGGTTTCAGCCTTTGTGGATGCTGGGGCTGAGGGGAATTTTTTGGATGCCACCTTTGCAACCAAAAACAATATTTCCTTGATTTCCTTATGCCCTCCTTTGAGAATACTTGCGGTAGATAGAAGACCCTTAGTGTCAGGGTTAGTGTCTTGGAAAACAGTTTCTGTATCTATGTGTGTCAATAATTCACATTGTGAGGAAATTTCCTTTTCCATTATTGAAGGTGCTTTCTCTCCTTTGATATTAGGATTACCATGGTTGCAAAAACACAACCCTCATATTGATTGGCTAACCAGGGAGTTTCTTTTTTGGGGTTCTAATTGCCAAGGGTCCTGTGTCCCTTCTGTACTGGCAACTACCTTTGTTGAAGGTTTGCCTGCAGCTTACTTGGATTTTGTATTTTCTAAGAAAGCTGAAGAAATTCTACGACCTCATAGGCAGTATGATTGCTCGATTGACTTAATCCCTGGGATGGAAGTGGTTCCCTCCAGTTGACTTCCTGGTGAACTGTTCTGGTAATCTCCAGGGGGAAAGCCACTCTACCTACGAATTCAACCTTAGGCTGGGCACCTTTGGCACCTCGCCCCCCATGGAAGTGGTTCCCTACAGTGGACTTCACGGTAAGCTGCACCGGCAGCCTCCATTGGCTGCCTTCCTGTGAATGCTTCACCATTATGGTCTTCAATTCTGTTTGAGGGTGTGTGTGTGGTACTTTCCTGTCAGAGGGTTTTTCCACATTAGGCATTAGCGCTCAGTAGAGTCAATCCCAAGGGTCCTATCTTCTTTCCCCCCTCTCCCTTTCCGGGGAGGAGAGGCAGAGGAGATGTGGGAGTCTGCTTGAGTATTGATGGGCAAGTGTATGCCATTTCGCAGAAAAATTTGTGAATTTCCTGCGAATTGGCAAAAAACTCGCAAAATGAGTCATGTCACGTTTTTTTGACGTGCGTTGCGCCTGGCGAAAAAATTTGCCCATCACTATGCTTGAGTGATTCAATCAATGTTTGTTTCCCCCAAAACCATTTTATTTTGCCTCCAGAGGGATATGTAATGTGTCATTTCCAGCCATACAGTGAAAATGTAGCCTCCACCCCCTGCACCTCCCAGTGAACCCAGCATGCAGAGGCTTTTACAACTTGTACAATTTGGTGGTTAGGAATCCTAGCATGGAGGGCAACTTTAGCCTCTCCTGACAGGAGAGGACGTGTTTTCATCCTCAGGCTTAGTGGTCACTCCCTGGAGCTGTGCGGCCAAGGCTTAATGATAGCTCTCCCTGGAGCTGTGCTGCCGGGGATTAAAGGTAGGTCTCCCTGGAGCTGCGCTGCCGGGGCTTAACCGGCGCTCTTCCTGGAGCTGCGTGGCCGGGGCTTAATGGTAGCTCTCCCTGGAGCTGTGCGGCCGGGGCTGTATGGCCAGGGCTTAATGGTCACTCCCGGGAGCTGTGCGGTAGGGGCTTAATGATCGCTTTCCCTGGAGATGTGAAATAACGCTCACTCTCCCGGGAGGTATGTGGCCGGGGCTGAAAGGTCAGTCTCTCTGGAGCTGTGCAGCTGGGGCTGAAAGGTTGGTGTCCCTGGAGCTGTGTGGCCAAGGCTTAATGGTCACCTCCTCCAGCTATGCGGTAGGGGCTTAATGATCACTTTCCCTGGAGCTGCGAAATAAGGATTTAACAATCACTCTCTCGGGAGCTGTGCAGCCGGGGCTGAAAGATGGGTCTCCCTGGAGCTGGGCGGCCGTGGCTGTAACGCCGGTCTACCTGGAGACACAGGGGCTTATGAAGGGATGGACTCCCCGGGGAGACTTAGTTTGAGTCACTGTGATTAAGTTGTGCTCTCATTAGTAAATAATTTTGCATACATTATGAAAGGACTTCCCTCATTGGTCAATAATTTTGCATAAATTATGAATGCTCTATCCTCATTGGTCAATTATTTTGCATACATTATGAATGCTCTTCCCTCATTGGTCATTCATTTTACATAAATTATGAAAGCTCGATCCTCATTGGTCAATAATTTTGCATACATTATGAGAGCTCTATCCTCATTGGTCAATAATTTTGCATACATTATGAAAGCTCTTCCCTCATTGGTCATTCGTTTTGCATAAATTATTCAAGCTCGATCCTCATTGGTCAAATATTTTGCATAAATTACTAAAGATCTTCCCTCATTGGTCATTCATTTTGCATGCATTATGAAAGCTGAGCTCTCATTGGTGAAATATTTTGCATAAATTATGAAAGCTCTTCCCTCATTGGATATTCATTTTGCATAAATTATGAAAGCTCTTCCCTCATTGGTCATTCATTTTGCATAAATTATGAAAGCTCGATCCTCATTGGTCAATAATTTTGCATACATTATGAGAGCTCTTCCCTCATTGGTCATTCATTTTGCATAAATTATGAAAGCTCAATCCTCATTGGTCAATTAATTTGCATACATTATAAAAGCTGTGCTCTCATTGGTCAATAATTTTGCATAAATTATAAAATCTCTTTCCTCATTGGTCAAATATTTTGCATGAATTATGAAAGCTCTTCCCTCATTGGTAAATTATTTTGCATGCATTATGAAAGCTGAGCTCTCATTGGTCAATAATTTAGCATACATTATGAAAGCCCTTACCCATTGGTCATTCATTTTGCATACATTATGAAAGCTCTTCCCTCATTGGTCAATTATTTGACATAAATTATAAAAGCAGTGCCCTCATTGGTCAATAACTTTGTCATAAATTATGAAAGCTCTTCCCTAATTGGTCAGTTATTTGGCATAAATTATTAAAGCTGCGCTCTCTCAAAAACAATTATTGGTTTCCCTTTGTCTCCATGTTTATTGTTTGGAGGCACCATGTGGCATACACCATTAGGTGATACATGATGCATATAAACCCTTTAACTGACAAACACTCCTGGCTCTACCGGGTGGCTGTGACACTTCCAGGCCCAACCCCCAGATTAGGCCCAGCCATGCTGTCTTTGCAGAGAGGGACAGTGATGTCACTTCCCAGAAGTCTGCATGAGCATGAATTTGCATATTCAGGTGTAGCAACAATCCAATGGACTGGCTCCCAGCAAAGGGTGCACTTTTCTTGTGTACGTAGAACGCGTTTCCCACCTTGAAAACTACCTTTGCAGTTTACTGGGAAGCCATCAGAGAGTGCAATTTCTGTGCTTCCCCCATTCTTTTTGGGGTGAAAGTTTTGAAATTGCACTGTTTCAGGGTTGGAAGAGATTGATTTTCTCCCAATGGAAACAACTGTTGTCCCCTGGTGGGCACCACATCTGTTCCCTGCTGGGGAGCACTTGATTCTGTGTAAGCAGAGCGTTTTCCAGCCCAGAGACTACCATTGCAGTGTACCAGGAAACCCACCAGAGGGTGCTACTTCCATGCCCCCACAGAGGGTGTGGTGCCGATGGCGCCCAGCCAAAAAGGCACTCTTTCTGGGTTAGCAGAGATTGATTTTCCCCACTAGAGACTACCGCTGTAGTTTTCCGTGAAGTCCACCGGTGGGCACCACTTCCGTGCCCCCCCCGGGGCGAGGCACCAAAGGCACCCAGGCTACTGTACACAGTTTCTGTGTAAGCAGAATGCCTTCCCCCCTGGAGACTACCATTGCAGTTTTCCGTGAAGTCCACCGGAGCGCACCACTTCCGTGCCCCTCCCTGGGGGCGAGGTGCGAAAGGTGCCCAGGCTACTGTGCACTATTCCTGTGTAGGCAGAGTATCCCAGCCCAGAGCCAACAGTGACTCTGTTTCGCAAAGTCTCCCACAACGAACGACTTGCATGGCCTGCCACGGCTTCCCATTGGCTGACCCCTGGCTGCCCTCCCATGGAAGTCCCGATGAGAATGGATTTGCCTGCCCGTGACTGGCCAGTTTTCCAGGAGCCTGGGGAGAGAACCCTGGATCCCGGCCTCTAGGCCCCCCGACACGGTGCTCTAAAGCTTCGCGTTTCAGGTCTGTGTGGACAGGAAGGTAGGGCGACACCAGCTCTTGGCTCAAATGTGGCCCAAAATGAGAACCAAAGGAGCGAGCCCCTTGATTCCCTGAAAGAGAAGAAGTACCTGGGGGATGAGGCGGCCGATGCAGCCCCAGCCTGGAGCCAATGGCCGGCCATGGAAGTCGCCGGGGGACGAGATGGCCGATACAGCCCCAGCCTGGAGCCAACAGCTGGCCATGGAAGTTCCTGGGGGATGAGGTGGCCGATGCACCCCTGGCCGACCCCGACTGCCCTCCTATGGTAGCCCCAATGAGAATGGATTTGCCTGCCCGTGATTGGCTAGTTTTCCAGGAGCCTGGGGAGAGAAGCCAGGATCCCGGCCTCTAGGGCCCCCCGCACGGTGCTCTAAAGCTACGCGTTTCAGGTCTGTGCGGACAGGAAGGTAGGGTGACACCAGCTCTTTGCTCACTGTGGCCCAAGATGAGAGCCAGAAGAGCGAGCCCCTTGATTCCCTCGAAGAGAAGAAGTACCTGGGGGATGAGGCAGCCGATGCAGCCCCAGCCTGTAGCCAACGTCCGGCCGGGGGACGAGATGGCTGATACAGCCCCAGCCTGGAGCCAACAGCTGGCCATAGAAGTTCCAGGGGGATGAGGTGGCCTACCCTGGGATGGAAGTGGTTCCTTCCAGTGGACTTCCTGGTAAACTGCTCTGGTAATCTCCAGGGGGAAAGCCACTCTGCCTACCAAGTCAACCTTAGGCTGGGCACCTTTGGCACCTCGCCCCAATGGAAGTCATGCCCTACGGTGGATTTCACGGTGAGCTGCACCGGTAATCTCTAGGGGGGGATAAAAGCCACTCTGACTACCCACACCAGCAACCACGGGCGGCTATTGAAGTTCCTGGGGGATGAGGCGGCCGATGCAGCCCCAGCCTGGAGCCAACGGCCGGCCATGAAAGTCACTGGGGGATGAGATGGCCGATGCAGCCACAGCCTGGAGCCAACAGCCAGCCATGGAAGTCCCCAGGGGACGAGGTGGCCGATGCAACCCTGGCCGACCCCGATTGCCCTCCTATGGTAGCCCCGATGAGAATGGATTTGCCTGCCCGTGACTGGCTCATTTACCAGGAGCCTGGGGAGAAAAGCCAGGATCCCGGCCTCTAGGGCCCCCCCGCACGGTGCTCTAAAGCTACACATTTCAGGTCAGTGCGGACAGGAAAGTAGGGTATTACCAGCTCTTTGCTCACTGTGGCCCAAGATGAGGAGCGAGCCCCTTGATTCCCTGGAAGAGAAGAAGTATCCGGGGGATGAGGCAGCGGATTCAGCCCCAGCCATGAGCCAA
This sequence comes from Xenopus borealis, assembly GCA_024363595.1. Classification (NCBI taxonomy): domain Eukaryota; kingdom Metazoa; phylum Chordata; class Amphibia; order Anura; family Pipidae; genus Xenopus; species Xenopus borealis. Next base: position 37,010,095 of record CM044433.1, read on the forward strand.
CATCCGGGGAAATGCTGCTCTGCCTACCCTGGGATGGAAGTGGTTCCTTCCATTGGACTTCCTGATAATCTCCAGGGGGAAAGCCACTCTGCCTACCAAGTCAACCTTAGGCTGGGCACCTTTGGCACCTGGCCCCCCATGGAAGTGGTGCCCTACGGTGGACTTCACGGTAAGCTGCACCAGTAATCTCAAGTGGGGGATAAAAGCCACTCTGACTACCCAAACCAACAACGGGAAGCCATGGAAGTTCCCGGGGGATGAGGCAGCCGATGCAGCCCCAGCCTGGAGCCAACGGCCGGCCATGGAAGTCGCCAGGGGACGAGATGGCCGATGCAGCCCCAGCCTGGATTCAACAGCTGGCCATGGAAGTTCCTTGGGGATGAGGTGGCCGATGCAACCCCAGCCCAGAGGATTCCCCCTGGCCCACCCCGGCTGCCCTCCTATGGAGGTCTCGATGAGAATGATTTGCCCGCCCATAAACAGCCAGAGTTCCAAGAGCCAGGGGATTGAAGCCAGGATCCTGGCCTCTAGGGCCCCCAGCATGGTGCTCTAAAGCTACACTTTTCAGGCCTGTGCAGACAGAAAGGTAGTGTGAGACCAGCTCTTGGCTCAAACGTGGCCCAAGATGAGAACCAGAGGAGTGAGCCCCTTGATTCCCTGGAAGAGAAGAAGTGCCTGGGGGATGAGGCAGCGGATGCAGCCCCAGCCAAGAGCCAATGGCCGGGGGAAAGCTGCTCTGCCTACCTTGGGATGGAAGTGGTTCCCACCAGTGGACTTCCTGGTAAACTGTTCTAGTAATCTCCAGGGGGAAAGCCACTCTGCCTACCAAGTCAACCTTAGGCTGGACACCTTTAGCACTCCACCCACCCCCCCCCATGGAAGTGGTTCCCTACGGTGGACTTCACGGTAAGCTGCACCGGTAATCTCCAGGGAGAGATAAAAGCCACTGTGATTCCCCCTGGCCAATGTGTTTGCCTTCCTGTGAAAGCTTTCACCATTATGGTCTTCAATTCTGTTTGAGTGTGTGTGTGTGTGTGTGTGGTGATTTCCTTTCAGAGTGTTTTTCCACATTAGGCATTAGCTCTCGGCAGAGTCAATCCCAAGGGTCCCATCTTCTTTCCCCCCTCTCCCGTTCAAGGGAAGAGATGCAGAGGAGATGTGGGAGTCTGCTTCTGCCTGCACCTCCCAGTGAACCCAGCATACAGAGGCTTTTACAACTTGTACAATTTGGTGGTTAGGAATCCCAGCATGGAGGGCAACGTTAGCCTCTCCTGACAGGAGAGGACGTGTTTTCATCCTCAGGCTTAGTGGTCACTTCCATGAGCTGTGCGGCCAAGGCTTAATGATAGCTCTCCCTGGAGCTGTCCTGCCGGGGATTAAAGGTCGGTTTCCCTGGAGCTGCGCTGCCAGGGCTTAACGGGAGCTCTCCCTGGAGTTGTGCAGCCGGGGCTTAACGGTAGCTCTCCCCAGAGCTGTGCGGCCGGGGCTGAATGGTCGGTCTCCCTGGAGCTGTATGGCCGGGGCTTAATGGTCACTCCCTGGAGCTGTGTGGCAGGGGCTTAATGATCGCTTTCCCTGGAACTGTGAGATAGGGACTTAACGATCGCTCTCCCGGGTGCTGTGCGACCGGGGATGAAAGGTCAGTCTGCCTGGAGCTGTTCTGCCAGGCCTTAAAAGTAGCTCCCTGGAGCTGTGCGGCCAAGGATTAATGATCGCTCTCCCTGGAGCTGTAGTGCCGGGATTAAAGGTAGGTCTCCCTGGGGCTGTGCGCCGGGGCTTAAAGGTCGGTCTCCCTGGAGCTGTGTGGCCGGGCTTAATGGTAGCTCCCTGGGGCTGTGCGGCCAGGGCTTAATGATCGCTCTTCCTGGAGCTGTGAGATAGCGACTTAGCGATTGCTCTCCCTGGAGCTGTGTGGCCGGGGCTGAAAGGTCGGTCTCCCTAGAGCTGTGCGGCTGGGGCTTAAAAGTAGCTCCGTTGAGCTGTGCAGCCAACGCTTAATGATTGCTCTGCCGGAAACTGTGAGATAGGGACTTAACGATAGCTCTCCCTGGAGCTTTGCGGCCGGGCCTGAAAGGTCGGTCTCCATGGAGCTGTGCGCCGGGGCTTAAAGGTCGGTCTCCCTGGAGCTGTGTGGCTGGGCTTAATGGTAGCTCCCTGGGGCTCTGCGGCCGGGGCTTAATGATCGCTCTCCCTGGAGCTGTGAGATAGCGACTTAGCGATCGCTCTCCCTGGAGCTGTGTGGCCGGGGCTGAAAGGTCGGTCTCCCTAGAGCTGTGCGGCTGGGGCTTAAAAGTAGCTCCCTTGAGCTGTGCAGCCAAGGCTTAATGATTGCTCTGCCTGAAACTGTGAGATAGGGATTTAACCATAGCTCTCCCTGGAGCTTTGCGGCCGGGCCTTAAAGGTCGGTCTCCATGGAGCTGTGCAGCCGGGGCTTAAAAGTAGCTCCATGGAGCTGTGTGGCCAAGGATTAATGATCGCTCTCCCTGGAGCTGTGAGATAGGGACTTAACGATCGCTCTCCCTGGAGCTATGCGGCCGGGTTTGAACGGTCGGTCTCCCTGGAGCTGTGCGGCCAGGGCTTCAAGGTCGGTCTCCCTGGAGCTTTGCGGCCGAGGCTTAATGATCGCTCTCCCTGGAGCTTTGAGTCCAGGGCTTATTGATCGCTCTCCCTGGAGCTGTGCAGCCGGGGCTGAAAGGTCGGTCTCCCTGAAGCTGTGCTGCTGTGGCTTAAAAGTAGCTCCCTGGAGCTGTGCGACCGGGGCTTAAAGGTCGGTCTCCCTGGAGCTGTGCGGCCGGGGCTTATTGATTGCTCTCCTGGGAGCTTTGCGGCCGGGGTTGTTGATATTTCTTTGGGAACGGTCTATATCCTTTGACGGGTGAATGGCTAGTGTCAGAGTGTAATCAGAGTAT
>CM044433.1:37023846-37048584 GCA_024363595.1 Xenopus borealis
TCTGCGTCCAGTCCCTGTGTGCGTGGAATTGCGCTACTGCGCATGTGCTGCACGGACCTTCTCTGGCGAATCTACGCTAGGGAAGTAGATAGACGCGTAACCGCACCCTTACGCTTTGGCGTGTTTTACCATTGTGGGTGATAGTCTGAAAAACGAAAATACGTTACCGTTCGCCGACCAGAGTGTAAATTCGCACGTTAGTGAATTTGCGCAGCGCAGGTGAAAATTCGCCTACAACAATTCTGTTTTTATAAATGTTTGACTACATATGTTCTAGCGCCCGTTAATTTAACGGGCTTAATGTAAAGTTCAAGTGTCTCTGCGTACAGTCCCTGTGTGCGTGGAATTGCGCTACTGCGCATGTGACGTATGGACCGTGTCTGGCGAATTTAAGCTAGGGAAGTAGATAGATGCGTAACTTTGCACCTTTATGCTGTGGCGTGTTTTACAATTGTGGGTGATAGTCTGAAAAATGTAAATACGTTACCGTTCGCCGACCAGAGTGTAAATTCGCACGTTAGTGAATTTGCGTAGCGCAGGCGAAAATTCGCCTACAACAATTCTGTTTTTATAAATGTTTGACTACATATGTTCTAGCGCCCGTTAATTTAACGGCCTTAATGTTAAGTTCAAGTGTCTCTGCTTCCAGTCCTTGTGTGCGTGGAATTGCGCTACTGCGCATGTGCCGCACGGACCGTGTCTGGCGAATTTACAGAAGGGAAGTAGATAGACGCGTAACTTTGCACCCTTACGCTTTGGCGTGTTTTACCATTGTGGGTGATAGTCTGAAAAATGTAAATACATTACCGTTCGCCGACCAGAGTGTAAATTCGCACGTTAGTGAATGCCTACAACAAATCTTTTTTTATAAATGTTTGACTACATATGTTCTAGCGCCCGTTAATTTAACGGGCTTAATGTAAAGTTCAAGTGTCTCTGCGTCCAGTCCCTGTGTGCGTGGAATTGCGCTACTGCGCATGTGCTGCACGGACCTTGTCTGGCGAATTTACGCTAGGGAAGTAGATAGATGCGTAACTTTGCACCCTTACGCTAGGGCGTGTTTTACCATTGTGGGTGAAATCCAGCTGCTTCTGCAGAGATAGGGAAGGCAGCATTCTCGGCTGATGGGTTAAGGCTCCATGCTACATATACTAGTTGAGCTGCCAAGTAATAAAGATGAAAATGTGGACAGGCCAACCCTCCTAGTGTTTTGGGGGCAGTTAAGGTTTTTATACTTATGCGGGTCTGTTTATTGCCCCATATAAATGTACATATGTGTGAGTCGAGTTTGGTAAATAGATTAAGGGGAAGGGGCACTGGGGAATTGTGAAATAGATACAACATTTTAGGGATAAGTCATTCATTTTGCGTGGTGTCGATGGTGCCCTGCCAAAGAGGCACTCTTTCTGGGTTGGCAGAAATTGCCATTTTGAGCGACTTTTAAAATCGGGCCACTGCGTGTGAACAACCGCAGGCGACTTTACGCCTACCGAGTGCGCAGTGCTGACTAGCTATTCGGGGAGGTTCCGGGGAGATTCGTCGCGGCGAGAAGTCGCCAGGCGACAGATCTCCCCCGAATTTCCCCGTCTGGCCCTGCCCTTACTGAAAGTGCCCTCAGCCAACGTTTTGAGCTACTATGGCAAATGCATTCATCCTCTTGATCAGTTCTCTCAGTGCACTGATTTAAGTCCTACACTGAAATCAAATTCACTATGGTTCTTTTTTTATTTAAAAGCATTGAAACTCACATTTATTTAATATTTAGTGACATTATAGTAGGAGAAAAAAAAATAAACTGGAATTTGATGTTTGCAAAAGTATATACCCCCATTTTAATATATTTAGAGTAACCCTTTTGCATCAGTTTGTAGCAGAGAATTGAACGAAAATTCTTCCCACTCCAACGCCCAAAGATTTCCCAACCATCTCTCTGTTTGTGGTTTTTCAAGGCTCAGTTTTTGGAAAGTTGCTCCAATTATAAACACGTATTATGCGTTTAAGCAAGAATGTCATTTAAGGGATGAAAGTTTCCATATCTCGCTACTACTTCTGGGACATAACTTTCGTACGATTGTTGTCTGTCCAGTAATGGCCAGAACATTGGGCACTGTATAGGAAGCAGAGGCACATGCAATCTTATCAGGATAGAGGCACAGAACCAGCATTTGCTGTGCAACAGGCAACTAACACACATACAGAAAAAACTGCTTTCACCACTGGATGTGCAGGCTCATTGGATGATGTGAACAGTAATATTTTTGCAGGAATATCTTCCTATTAATTGCTGTGCCCCCCTCCTCCGCCAGGTAATTGAACATTTTTAATTAGAAAGCCACACCCCCTAATTCCCATGTTCATTTTACAAAATTTTGGCAGGTTATGAAAGTATGAACACATTTCTGTGTTTTTATGTGTTATTACAGTTTTGCTAATGAAGGTGAATTTCCCTTTAAGCTGCAAATCACAGTGTCCAATCACATATCAAGTTTAAGGGTAGAACTAGACAAGAGTTTTGGCTGCAATATGCTTGGCGGCAAAACGCACACGCCAAGTCGGATGCGACTGGAAACAAGGTAAGCAATAGTAATGTCGGATGGTGTCACTGCGTTCATACGACACGACTGTCGGATGCAGACGCAGCTTGCATCGAATAGTTTTGTCGTATGCACGCTGCGACACCATCCGACTTTTGTATTACGTACCTTATTTTCTGTCACATCCAACTTGATGCTTGTGTTTTGCCGCCAAGCATTGGATCCAGCAGTATTGCGGCCAAAACGCTCGTCTAGTTCTACCCTAAACCTCAAACCCAGTGTGACCCCAGTTCAGTGATCCAGCAAGGCTCTCTTCTGCCCCCCAAAAATATAAGTGACCAGTGAAGAATATTTACATCACTCGTGTTTAATTAAAGTGGATGGAGAAGGATAGAGGTAAGTTTAATACCAACACTAAAGACCAGGATCGATTCAATAGTCGATGATACTCACAAGAGCCCCAATATGGGCAATATAAAGTGACACGTTTCTGCACTTTATATTGCCCACATAATGAGAAAGAAAAATTAAAAAACGCAGATGGGACATTTACATTCTGATTTACGCCATTTTATTTTGGGGCTCATGTAAGTATAATCGACTATTGAATTGATCTTTGTCTTTAGTGTTGGTATTAAACCTGAATCCTTCTTCATCCACTTTAATTAAACACACATAATGTAAATATTCTTCACTGGTCACTTCTATACATATACAGTATATAAACTGGGATGCACTGATTGAGTGTCACAGGTGCTAAAAAGTTTTTTTGACATATTACACTTTATATTTTTCTTTTCAGTATCTTTCCCTTCTCAAAAACGGATTGCTGTTGAGATCTGCAGTAATCCATTTTGGAATTTAAATCACCGTTTCCCCAAGAGACTGGCTTATCTTAAATTTTTACATTTACTTGTTTGCTTGTCTTAAATTGTTGCAAACGTATCCAAGTGCACTTCGTGGCTGTTCTGGGCTCTCTGCCAAAAGCCAATTAAATTAGAAACATTGCATTTTTTTCTGGCAGTTCAGTGCAGGAGATCAGTGCAGGAGATCAAAGATCAAAGAGAAAGTCGTGACATTTCAGTAAGGGCTAGACCACACAGGAAGATTCAGGGAGATTAGTCCCCTTGTGAGGTAATTTTGAGCGACTTAGAAAAACGCAGTGCCACTTTACAGGTGACTTTACATTTTAGCGGGCACGAGACATGGGCAAGCAATTCAGGGTGATTAGTAGCCCAAAGAAGCGCTGATTAGTCACCAGGCGGCTAATGTCCCTGAATCTTCCCGTCTGGTCTGGCACTAACAATCCAGGACTGTGGGTTTAGCTGTCAAAATCAGGACTGTCCTGAGAAAAACAGAACAGTTGGGAGGTATGCTCCAATCCAATCTGGCACTTTCTTCTATCACTACTTATGTTTTCTTTTTAGCACAGACTACACTAGATGGCACTGCTCTACCTAGTTTTATAGCTACACTTTGGGCACACAATAGCTACAAAAAGCAACCATAAATGGAGCAGAAATAATGGAGAAGCTCACCTAAAATGTAACTATATTGTGATGAAAATATCAGCTTTGCAGATGGTCATTTTTGTTCATGTAGGGAGTTACTGAATTATTTTCTAATTAATACCAATGCTACATTGATTGGATATTGTGTCAGTCGGGCCCCTATCCCCCTCAGTAAACGATTTTCTGCCCGGAATCCACGATAATCCGGCATCAGCGTTGCATGAGCTGCCAGGGGGCCCTCAGGGGGTGTGGGCCCTAGCCCAATTGCACCCCCTGCTAGTTACGCCACTGGTCAGAAGCCAATCAAACAGGCAGACATTGGGAGAACAATATAACTGAACACTCATTCTCAAAGTTGTGCAGCAGCGCCACTTACCAATTAGCTACCATTTTTTTTCAAATACCAGATTTGCACCAAAAGTGAAGCAAAGGGAACATATAGTAACAACTTTTTTTGTTAAAGGTAAACTAAAGCCTCAATAACATATTTATTTTTCAATAATCTTTATTTTCTTTTTCAACTTTTGTTTTGTACACTCGTTTTACAGACTTGAATATGAATATATAGTAATTAGTCACATAACATTTCAGTGTTGCATCAGATTTGTGCAACAAGGTAAGACAACATTAGGTAGAAGGAAAAAAGAATATAGCAAGGGAAGAAAACAAAGGAGTAAAGGAAACAGTAAACAAACTTGTACTCTAATTCCTTCTTGTTGGGGGAGTATATACCAGCAACACTAGATATAGTGGCTTTGGGGGCTTTCAGTTGAGTTGCCCATTTGTTGAAAGATCTATAATACCCCTTTATGACAACCAAGAGGATATTTTACTTTCATTAGGACTATTTCCTAGGTTTCCTACATTCTGAAGTCTCCATGAAGCCTATATTTTCAGTAGTGTCCCCTTCCTTTCCCTAATGCAACAACTTAGTTTTTTTTTCCTTTAAAATGGTTTGCAGGAATAAAATCTAATTCTTATCAGTGCAAGCACAGCAAAATTTTGAATGCTCCTCTTTCTAGATTATGGATTTAGAATAGACCCCTTATAAATTCAGAGGTCACCAATCAAATTCATTGAAACAGTCTCTCTGGGGCATTTATAGGACTATGTCAGGAACACACTATTATGTAGGTAGATTACTAACTCTAGCAGGGGCCAGACAGAAGGTCAGTTATGTAAGATGGAATATTACCTATAGGAGTAACAAGCAATGCTGGGTCCTAGGTTCAGTTCTAGCCAGGGCACTATCTGCAGTTGTTTCAAGGTATGTTGGTTGTCTCCCAAAGACAGCTTTTAAAGGAATTCAGTATAAAAACTGGAAAAATAAAAAAATATTTCTATTATAGTTAGTTAGTCAAAAATGTAATGTATAAAGGCTGGAGTGACTGGATGTGTAACATAATAGCCAGAACACTACTTTCTACTTTGCAGCTCTCTTGGTTTCCACTGATTGGTTACCAGGCAGTAACCAATCATATATGTTTAAAGTGACATGCACCCTGACATATGTATTGTGTCATTATCAGCAAAGCAGGTGTTAGGTTTTCCGGGAGTCGTGCAACCTGTGGGTGCAGGGGTTGCTATTCCCATTCACAGGACCACATACTTCTGTCTCCACTTTAAGTGTGAATGGATTGCAAGCTTCTTCCAAGTAAATTCATTGCCTCTCTAAAAAAAACACTTTTCCTATAAAGAGTAAGGACTAGTCCAGACGAGAAAATTTGGGGAGATTCGTCGCCTGGCGACTAATCGACTCGCGACTATCTCCCCAAACTGCTTCCCCCTTCCTTCCAACTGCTTCGATGAAGAATCGTCTGCGCCTATTCACATGCGGCACTGCGTTTTCTGAAGTTGCCTCGTTAGGCAATTTTGAGCGATTTTGGAAAACGCAGTGCCGTGTGTGAATAGGGGCAGGTGATTCTTCATCGAAGCAGCTGGAAAATCTAGAATATACTGTAAGTATAGGGCCACTAATCCAACTGATAGAATAGTTGTGATAAAAATATAGGGTGAGATATTTGTTGCAAGGACCAGTTTCAGCACATAGGGTGTATAATATTGCTGGGGATTATATGGTAATGGACTCTTAAAAATATCTATTCATAAACACTGGTCCTAGTAAACTTTAGGGTTGGAAATGCATTTGTGTAAATACATGGGCTGCTTTGATACTTTTGCCAGGGCTGCTTTTTCCTTCCAGTCCGGCCGTGGTTAAAAGTACCTGTTTGCTGCAGTGTCTGCCTGTGTTCTCCTTTCCTGAGCTCTCCCTGTGTCAGGTCTCTCTTTCTTAACTTTTCCCTGTGTCAGTCCTCCCTTCCTGAGTTTTCCCTGTGTCAGTTCTCCCTTCCTAAGCTTTTCCTGTGTCGGTTCTCCCTTCCTGATTTCTCCCTGTGTCAGTTCTCCCTTCCTAAGCTTTTCCTGTGTCGGTTCTCCCTTCCGGAGCTCTCCCTGAGTCAGTTCTCCCTTCCTGAGCTCTCCCTGTGTCAGTTCTCCCTTTCTGAGCTCTCCCTGTCAGTTCTCCCTTCCTAAGCTCTGTGACTGCTGACGCACCGGACTGTCCATGCTGATCTTCCTATCTGTGCTGCTGAGGGGAGTGGGAGGGGAGACCAAGCAGCTGCTCTCTCTTACGGAAAGCATTTTAGGACATCCTCACGAGAAATCACTCTCCTGTATGCGCTCTCCTAAAGAAGTCAATGCAGACTCCCCTTTTATTTCACTAACACATCTGGAAAAGCTGCAGTTACACCTCTGCTCTGGCCACAGATCAGTTCTGATCTCATCCCCGTGTCTCACTTCTCGGTCCTCCCTCAGGCCTTCCTCCTCAGCAGCTCTCCATGCTCAGCCCTCAGTCTCAGTTATGCGCTCTCCTAAAGCAGTGCAATGCAGTTGTGCCTGTTATTTTAGTCACACATCTGAAAAAGCTGTATTCACACCTCCGTCCTGGCTACATATAATTTTCACATCTCACCCCTAGAGTCTCCTTTCTCGGTCCTCCTTCCTTCGTACTCAGTTCACATGAGTCCTTCCACAGCCAGGAACTGGATTTCTTTCTTTAGTGCCCCTTTGCACCACAGTGTCCTGGTGCAAACCACATTTCAGGGTCCTCGTGCCCAATTTTCACGCTCAACCCCCCACAGGGGTGCTCACGCGCATGCGCCAGAGAGCTGGCACTTAGCGCTTTTCAGAATGTGGCTGGGCAACATGCTGCCTCTACAATCTTGCAGCCCTACAACCCTTTGTGGCCTCCCTACATATCTGGGCCTGTCTTTTGCCATCAGCCTTTATGGATGTGTTAGTAAAATAACAGGCACTGCTGTATTCTGCTGCCTTATGAGAGCAATTGCGCTCTCTGCACAAGAAGAGCCAAATTTCCTGGCTCAGAAACGGAAAATCAGCTCTTAGTTCCCAGGAGCAGCATTTTTGCCACCCCTGGTAACCAGGGCGGTACAGTGTCTCAACTCTCCTCATTGGTGGAGCGACCCTGTACGCTCAGTCTTTTCCTGCACTTGACAGAAGCCTCACTCCTCCTCTTCCCTGCATTTATAGGATGTGTTACTGGAGTGCTAATGTGGGGAACTTTTCTGCTCAAGGAGCCACTTGCTGCTTCTTCCGTGGGGTCTGAAGGGATTTCCCTAGAGGCTGCTTGACACTCTGCAAGGATGCTCGGCACATGTTGTGGCCCCGCCTCCTCCCTCTGCTATTCAGTGATACTGTTGAGCTAGTAGGTGTGAAGCGGGGCTAGCAAACTGCATCCTTTCCTGTGATAAGTGGCCTCACAGCTGCTTACACAGAGCTGAGCTGCTGCACACATTATGTCAGTACTTTCTCTCTCTCTCTCTGTCCTTTGGCATTGAGTTGCTGCTTTATAGGGAAAGGCAGCTATTTCGTATTTCATACCTGCTGCACGCCGTGCCGTACCCCTTCAGAAGCCAACCTGTTTCTTTTTTTCTATTGGCTCTCAAAGCGTTCACTCACGGTGCGAGTGTCCTCATTGGCTGGGAATCACGGCAGACCGGCGTTCTGTTGCTCTGGATACCTGGCTTTTGCGGAAGGAGTGGGAAGTTATTGGTGCAGAGGGCTGTCAAAAACAGTGGGCGGGCCAATGGATAGGGCGGAGTTAGACAGAAGTGGGCATGGTTCTGTTTTTTTTTCTTCTCTCCTGCCTTTGGTATTGAGTTGCTGTCTGAGGGAAAGCAGCAGCAGCAGCAGCGACAGACAAGCGAAGGAGGAGGAGGGGAGAAGATCCTTGGGCAGAGCAGGGAGGAGAGGAGGTGAGTGATAGTATAGTCAACAGGAGTGGGGCTTCCTTGGGCCTGAGGATCCCCCTATTCTTGCTGCATGGCAGAACCAGCCAGTGCCCCTCTCCAACTCACCCACTGTTCTCTTCCTAGCAGCTTGTCACCACCCTCTATATAACCCAATGAAGCTTCTCACACCTTTCTTGTATTGCTACAAGTCTCATATTCTCATATATAACTCAACCCTCCTGCAGAGCCATCTAGCCAACCCAACAGCATCACCAAAGCATACACAGGGGTGATGTCTACCCAGATGAGCCAACTGCGCTGTCCCTTCCATCCCCAATGATCCTGTCCCTTCCATCCCCAATGATCCTGTCCCTTCCATCCCCAATGATCCTGTCCCTTCCATCCCCAATGATCCTGTCCCTTCCATCCCCAATGATCCTGTCCCTTCCATTCCCAATGATCCTGTCCCTTCCATTCCCAATGATCCTGTCCCTTCCAACCCCAATGATCCTGTCCCTTCCATTCCCAATGATCCTGTCCCTTCCAACCCCAATGATTCTGTCCCTTCCATCCCCAATGATCCTGTCCCTTCCATTCCCAATGATCCTGTCATTTCCATCCCCAATGATCCTGACCCTTCCATCCCCAATGATTCTGTCCATTCCATCACTAAAGATCCTGTCCTTTCCATCCCCAATGATCCTGTCCTACACCTGCCTATTTATATCTACAAAAATTGCTAGAACCCTATACCAGAGCCCACCACAATGTAGCACGCCAGCCCACTAACACCCACCCCCAACCTATTAACACACTCTTCAAGCAGCACCCAAGCCTAGTGACACCTCATCCTCCAAGCTGCACCCTAGCTTGCCAACTCCAGTTCTACCTTCCCCCGTATTGCTGCAGTCAGAATACCTCGGAGCATCTCTCTGCATATTCCTTTGCATATCAGATGGTTAGCAGTGATTATGAAGCTGCCATGCTAATCACTCCTGGCTATTTATCCCTGCCCTTCTCGTCAGCTGTATCTGAAACACACTGGCATTTTATAGCAAGCACAAGGTTTAGCCTCCCTGAGATCATCCCCCCCTCCTGCTCATGTGTACCATAGGTAAGGTAGACAGGGCTTCACTAATAATTTCTATTGATCTGACTGCTTTATCTCAATAAGCTTTTAGTTTACAGGCATTTCTATTGTATTGTGCAGGAATGTGAGGGTAGCTAAAACCTGCCATTTTGCCTGGCTGTTGCTGGAGACGTGTCCTATTTTTACACCATGGAAGATGCTGTTTCTTTCTCTCTCGCTGGTGGGTAGCATGAGTAATGCTGGATGGCATCTTGCAGTTAGTACATATTGTAATTCATGAATTAGGTGGGTAGCACTATTAAGTCTTCATATCTATACTGTTTATAATAGGGGGTTTTCTTCCCTGCTTTTGAACAGTCATTGTGCTTTAGCAGCATGCGAGGAGGGAGTAAAGAACAGCAATTTCCTAAGAATAAAAAAGAAGCACAGTGAATAAGCCATTCTTTTCTATGATGCCTATTATATGTCAGATACATATTTCTTCCATCATCTGTTGTTTCTGTTTCTTGTACATGCTGTTTTTCTGGGCCACAAGATGCGTTTATATACTATGCCAGTGCTAGTGATCTCCAAAAACTTAATCTAGTAGCAGATGGGTTGGTTGTGGCTGCAAATGACATTGATTGAAATGAATTGAAATACTCTGGATTTAACTAATTTTTCATTTTGGTCTTATTATTTTTTTTAGTTATTTCCCTCTGCTCCATTTTGTTCCTGTGGAAGAAATCCTAGATTTTATTCAATAAATCTCTGTATATTTGATTTGTGTATCTTTCATTGGTGAAATATTGTTTAACAATGTTGTATATTTGATATGTGACATGTTTAGTTCCATAGGTAATCTGTAATTGTTTCTGCTTGTCAGCACCTCTGTGGGCTGAGAAATTTACACACCCCATTGGTTTTTTGTTTTCACTATAGGGAAAGCTACCCAGGTATCCTTCACACAGCTGCCTTGTGATTGATGGGAGCAAAAATTATGCATTGTAAATCAATATACCATATGCCCTATATGTATAAGTACAAAGATTAAGTTATATTACATACTGTACGTTGTATCTGACAAACTAGAACTAAAGATGAGGGATATGATACACGACTATTGAAGTACAGGTATGGTATCTGTTATCTGGAAACCCATTATCCAGAAAGCTCCGAATTAAAGAAAGGACATGTCCTATAGACTCCATTTTATCCAAAAAATGATTTCCTTTTCCTATGTAATAATAAAACAGTACCTGTACTTCATCCAAACTAAGATATAATTGCTCCTTACTGGAAGGAAAACCAGGCGGTTGAGTTAATTTAATGTTTACATGATTTTCTAGTCTATAAGGAATAAAGATCCACATTACGGAAAGATCTGTTATCTGGAAAACCCTAGGATATTCTGGATAAAAGGTCCTATACCTGTACTTGTCATTTTAGCACATGCTGAAAATATTGTTTCAATGATAATAAAGGAGGTGTATGTCCTGGTTTCATCTGCAAGTGCCTCTATTTCTTGGTTGCACCTCCGCCTTGGGTGCCAGAAGACTCAAAGTAATTTAATTAATAAAGCAAGAAAGGCACTTAAAAGCAGTGCAACTGCAAAATGTGCTGTTTATTTGCCACACAACATGTTTCGAGGGGTTAAACTTGTGGGGGTTAAACTTGTACTGATGTCACTTCCTGTGTAAGACTTTAAATTGTACATACTTGATGGGATGTGTTACACTTGACAAAGAGCCTCACATGCTCGAAACATGTTGTGTGGCAAATAAACAGCACATTTTGCAGTTACACTGCTTTTAAGTGCCTTTCTTGCTTTATTAATTACTCTGAAAATATTGTTTGTCCTCTAAGCTATTATATTGTATTCTCTCTTATATTATCAGACTTACATACATACTGTAATATAGTGGTTTAGCATGAATTCTATGTGGTATAAATGTGTATATAAACAAAATGAATTCAAAATATACATCTCTGTGGAATGTTTACCATAATACCGTGAGGCAATAAATACATTATTGTTTTTATTATCCTTGATTGAAGTGCCAACATGTTACCAGGGATTTGCAGAGATTGTTCATCAGTCCATACCTCATCTGACCATACACATTCACCCCCTATCAAGTTGGTAGAGATTGTTTGGCCGAGGGACAAACAATCAAATCAGCCCAATATCATCCACCTCAAGGTGGACACATTGGTGTAAGATCTGCTTCTTTGGCAATGTCACCAAAAGAACGGATCATTACCTGCGTGTCCACCTTAAGGTCTACACACCAATTTCATAAGGAGCCTGTTAACTGTGCCTCTATGAGTATGAAGGGAAAACCTAGAGAAAACTCAAGCAAGCATGGGGAGAACATACAGCCTCATGAATTCTGAATTCAAATGAACAACATTGTTTCCCATGTCAATTTATTTAAGATCCAAATATTCATAAGTACCCAGAAGGGGATCTAATAAAACCATTTAAAGAGCACCAATCACAGCCAAAATTTAACACATATTACCAATCTGACCAGTACAACCTAAACATGTTTAATGAAACTTACATATACAGTTTTTTGGAAAAAAAAAAAAAAAAAACCTGCAGTTTTTAAAAAATCCCATACTTTGTCAAATGGGTTCTTTTGACAAAGTCCATACTGTGACTACAACATCCAAATGAGTTCACAAGCATGCTCAGATTGTAGCACTGTACTGGGTGTTCTACCCTAGCTTTACCCTAGCTTTAGTAAACTCCTCCACTGGTGATTATGCAAATGAAGAGCACACACTAACTCCCAGAAGGTGGCAGCACTACTGAACAGCAGCTAACACAGAAGTTTTGAAAATAGCTTAAGGTGGCCGTACATAGTGAGATCTCTCCCCGATATGCCCACCTTGCGGTGGGCGATATCGGGGTGATCAGATTGTTGGGCCCTAGGGCCCAGTGATCGGATCACAATGAAGGATGTACATGCAGTCAGATAGTAGGACCACATCAACAAACAGATGCTGCTGTGATCCGACGGGATTTTTAGTCCCTTCCAATAGACATCTGGCCGACTTTCAGCCAGATAGCGATTGCGTAAGCCCGTCAGAGGGCCCCACACACGGGCTGGTAAACTGCCAACTCAGTCTGTCGGTAGCTTTTTCCGACCCATGTATGGCCACCTTTAGAAGGTTTATTAGGCAACCAAGAAATTTCAGTTGAGCATGTGCAGGTTTCAGAGCTGCAGTTGGCTGTGAAGATATAGGTAGGGGGAGCCAGTGAAATACAAGATGCCCGCTTCAAGTAAAACTGCAGTGGAGATAGGGGAGATTTTGCATAATTTTGATAATTTTCAGTTTTTTTCTTAAGTTGCTTTTCAATTCGTTAAAATTGTAGTTCTGGATCTCTCTATTTAGCTTCCAGCAACCATACAATGACTTGATTGAAACATGAGTAGTTACTAGGGTTGCCACCCAGCCGGTATTTTACACCTTAACACCTGCTAAGGCTGATGCCGGTATTACAAATTTACCGGCAGTGTAGTCGCTGGTAATTTTGTAAAACCCTTAACAAAACCTTAAAACTTAAAAAAAAGTCCCCAATTCGCTGGAAACCTAACTGTTCTCCTCCTCCTGGCCATCGCTGCAATGTGACTGTGCCCATTTCACATGACGGCCCGCCTCCTTTTCATCATGGCCCACTCCTTTTGACCACACCCCCACCACTGGCCGGTAGAAAATTTATGAAAAGTTGGCAACCCTAGTAGGAACACAGTTCAATTGAAAGCTAAATAATACAAATTATTATCAATCTAAAATCAAGCCTCACAATCAAGACATAAACCCCTATATGTAATATAAGGCACTAAGTTTGCCCAGGAGCAGTAACTCATGGCAACCAATAAGATACTTGCATTTAAACAGGTGACTAGTGAATTGTACCTGCTGATTGGTTGCTATAGGTTACTGCCCCTGGTCAAACTTAGTGCCTTTTATTACATTACCCCTCTGTTTAATTAATGTTAAAATCCAACCAGTACCAGTAAGCCATAGCACCCAATCACATAAGCGTTTCCATTTTCTAACATTTATAAGAATACTGTTTACTAGGAGCTGTGTGCATTGCTTCAATTTAGCACCTTTGTCTTGATGAATGAATCTGAGTTTTAACTGTATTCAGTGGACAATTAAACTCCTGAGACCCTTGTAGATGCAGGGACTGGTTAAAAAGTAGGAAGCCCACTGACAAAGTTGACATTTGTACATTTAAGTGACTGAGCTGACGCCTCTACATAGCAGCACACTGATATATTCAGTCTTCAGTTGCACCTGATTATTAAAGCAGACTTGTAACCCAGACATAAAATCTGTATAATAAAAGTCCTTTTCAAATTAAACATGAAATCCAAATTCTTTTTTTATTAAAGTATTCATAGCTGTTGTAAACTCATTTAAAAATCTCAGCTGTTAATAAAATATTGTCTGCCCTTCTATGCCTTAGGCATAGAGGCGGGGCAGACTATTACTTTCTCTTTCCATTCAGCACTTACTAGATGTCACTGCACTCCCCAATTGTGTAACCAGTGCATGGGGATGGACATCAGGCCCCCCATTCTTGAGTTTGAGATTATGCAACGCTTGCCAGACAGAAGGAAACAATATTCAGAAAATTTATATAATGTAATTAAAGTTTGTTTTGCTTGACTAAAGTGATAAAATAGGATTTGGAATTTTTTTTTTTTTGGGTGACAGGTCCCCTTTCAATTTGCTCTTCCACTTTTACGGACTGGTCTAACTGGTACAAAATTTACAAGAGAGGGGGCCAACCCAAAAGAAAATGTGTGAACCAGGTAACTAAGAGCAAATAAGGTAAGGTATGACCTTGTGCTCATTTCTCTTTATCTATGTAATTTGTATACATGGTATGGAACAGACATGACAAAGTAGCACCACTTGATTGATTATTTAAAGGGGTTGTTCACCTTTTTGTTGACTTTTAGTATGATGTAGAGAGTGGTATTCTGAGACAATTTCTAATTGGTTTTCATTTTTTATTATTTATGGTTTTTGAGCTATTTAGCTTTTTATTTGGCAGCTTTCCAGTTTGCAGTGTCAGCAATCTGGTTGCTAGGGTCCAATTTAGAATTCAGGAGAAGAAGACAAATAATTTATAAACTATAAAAAATAAATAATGAAGACCAATTGAAATGTTGCTTAGAATTGGCCATTCTATAACATACTAAAAGTTAACCTGAAGGTGAACCACCCCTTTAAGCTAAAGATAAAGCTAGGAATTCTGTGGCACAGTAATGCCCTTAGCAAAGCAGCTCCGTTCTGCAACATCACACTTATCTATTATTTATTATAGGTCAGGAATTCTCAACTTTGAAGTTCCCTGGCCCAGTTACATATTGCATACATAACCAGTCATGATAGTGTGCAGCATACACAAGAAGACTACCCAAAAGTGTCCAAACCTATGGGTGTACTAGCTGCGGAGAAGTCCATTCATTGTGAATAACCTCTTGTTAAAGGAGAACTAATGCAAAAATGAAAATGCATTATGAACTTCATCTCATCCCCTTTGGATTGAATAACTGTGAAATTGAGCAGCCTGTGTCAGTGAAAATAATTTTCCAAATTATGCTTTCCTGAAAGTTTCTTGCAGTCTTTTTTTTTACTCTTAATCCTATGCCACATCCATTAAGGAACTTGATGACCATGGGGCCACTGTGCATGTTTCTTCTATTCCACCTCATTTATATATGCATTTTGTCCCAAACTTCCTTCTTTGGCTTCCTGCACATTAACCTGAAACTTTTGGGATCAGGGAACCACTGCTATACCTCTTCTAAAATAAACAAGTTACGCTTCAGTGTCCCCATCTCAGCAACCTGTCTTCCTTGATTTTGGAGCTGGAGCCAGATTTTGATGGACATTTAGGTCAAGTGTATTGGTGTGTGGTACGCCCTATCCTGCATGTAGAGAGACAGATGTTGAGAGGGGATACCAAAGTTGATTATTTCAGAAACAGTACAGATTGTATAATTCATTGCGCTTAGCATGTTTAAAATTTCCAGGAAGTTAAACTTCTATAAAATTAAAATTTTCTCTGTAGTTCCTCTTGAAAAGTGTATCATTATAGAGGCAAAGGTAACATTCTGCAATGTATGTCCCACTATTTGCATTACAAAAAGCCAACACTTTGTTACAAACTATACAGGCTTACTGGCTTCTATTTAGCAAACAAAGGGCACTGTGGTTATAAATAATTGAAATAGAAATGGAAATTGAGATGTGAGCTTATATTGTGTTGACATGACATGACGTAATAGAAGTCATGCAAAGATTGGCTGTATATGTCACATAATATGGAATGTCCAGCTGATCCTTATTGGCAGTGCAACGTCAAATGGCTTTGATGTATTGCAACGTCATGTGGCTTTTGATGGGTAAAAGGAACAGCAAGCCTCCACTGTGGTGGTGTATGGGGCACTATAGCTATTTGAAGAGTAGGTGTGAGGTTTGTATTGTGGTTAGATGATTTAATATTAGGGATGCTCCGAATCCAGGATTCGGTTCAGGATTCCGCAAGAACTCAGCCTTTTTCAGCAGGATTCTGGCGAATCCTTCTACCTGGCCGAACCAAGTTTTAATTTGCATATGCAAATTAGGGTTCGGATTCGGTTCGGTATTTGGCCGAATTTTTCAGGAAGGAGTCAGGGGTTCGGCCGAATCCAAAATAGTGGATTCGGTGCATCCCTGTTTAATATTCTCTATATGTTTATGTTGTATCCTTAGTATACAAACAACAACAGTAGTCTAGGCAACTAAGTATATAGTCTTCTGGAAGTTGCTTCCTGGAGATTATTACTTATTTTCTTCATCCTTTCTCCTGCTGTCAGTGATGCCCCAAAATTACAGTATTTGGTGGGTTTCTTTAGGTAGAATACACAATTAAGTGTCATCCAGATGGTCTTAAAAATGTACCCATTTATATAATACCTCCAATCCACATTCACATTTAATCACATTATATATTCCACCTTGACACTGACCTACATCATTCTAATGACTATATTCTATCAGAAATGATGCACACATTCCTCCACTCTTACTTACTATGCCCTACTCCTTCATTCTGCAACCCTGCTCTTCCCCTGTTGCTATTCAGATTTCCTAAATATGGTCTCTCACCCAGTGTTTCCAGAAAAAGCGAACTCACAATGTGAGCACAAAAAGCTCCTGGATCCAAAGAGCAGTAGGACCAGTTGCAGATATGCAGGACAGAGAAGCAAACGCAAAGGGAAATAGAAAATAGTGGTGCTTCTTCCTTTTAACTATGTTCTGTTGGCTGTGTGCTTGGCTTTAGGTCATAGCAAATTAGTAGTGCTGTATGAGCAAGAATGCAATTAGGAAATCACCTTGAGGCACTTTCCTGTTAGTAAGGACGCATAGTGCTATTCTATAAAGCAAAGTTGAGAGCAATAAATATTTAGAATATGATGTTAGGTAGGCACCAAAACCAGTATCTGTTTTGGGATTTGGCCTTTTTCAGCAGAATTTTGTTCTGGACATTCCAAGTGCCTCTTGTGAAGTGTCATATAAACAAGGATATTGTGATTTATGTTACCTTTTGTATTAGTATATACAAATCAGGGTTTGGGTTAAGTTTGGGAATCCTTCATGAAAGTTTCAGGATTCTGCTGAATCCCCAAATAGTGGATTTTGTGTATCCCTAGTTAAAAATGGGTCATATTTATTTTTATCATTAGGTTCGGGGTCAAACAGGTGCAACCAGGGGCCCATCAGGACAGTCAAAGTCCTCCATGAGAACTAAAGAGCCTTTCTTTCTGCTCCCAAATTTGTATCACTCCCAGGTCCACCCAATCATGCACGAGAAAGCAGCAAGTATTTCCCTCCTATCCTGTGATCTGGTACCGCAGGGGGGGAGAGGAGAGGAGACGTCTGGGAGGGGGAGCAGGTCTGGGCAAGTGAGGCCCATGAAGACCGGGCCCACCAGATTTTTTCTTGCCATCCCACTGGCCCAGTCTGACACTGATTATATTTATGCTCCACACAGGGATCTTTTAAACTAGATAAAAAGCACCAACAATCTTAGTCTATTGCCTATAGTTCCTAGTTTCCCTAGCAACAATTGATTCATTTGTGCACAATTCAGTGAAGAGGAAGAACTGACACTATGACATGTAGTGCAACTATAAGGAAATTACAGCAGAATATTTGGACACAAGTACCTTTTTTAATTACGGGCAACATTTTTGGCCACTATATCTAAACTGGACTTGTGGCTGCATTTGTGAATGACCTTTTAAAGGAACAGTTCTGTGTGAAAATAAAAACTGGGTAAATGGATAGGCTGCGCAAAATAAAAAATGTTTCTAATATAGTTAGTTAGCCAAAAATGTCATGTATAAATGCTGGAGTTACTGGATGTCTAATATAATAGCCAGAATACCACTTTCTGCTTTTCAGCTCCATAACTCTGAGTTAGTCAGCGACTTGAAGGGGGGCCACATGGGACATAATTGTTCAGTGAGTTTGCAATTGATCCACAGCATTCAGCTATGATTCAAAAGCAACAGTTGTGAACCATGTGCCCCCCCTCAAGTCACTGATTGGTTACTGCCTGGTCCCCGGGGTAACCAGTCAGTGTAAACCAAGACAGGAAGTTGTGTTCTGACTGATATGTTACACATCCAGTCACTCCAGCCTTTATACATTACATTTTTGCCTAACTAACTATATTAGATTTTTTATTTTATTTTGCACAGCCTATCTATTTACTGAGTTTTTATTTTTATACTGAACAATTCATTTAAGACTTGGCAAGAAATATGTATTTGTAGTTGCTGGACAGATAGCTGTCATCTATAAGTAGATATAAAATCCTGGTGTTAATGCAACATTAAAGACTTGTCTTTAACTATAATCATGTAAATGGAGTGTAGCCAATGTTTAATAAATGCACTTCATACATTGTTTTCACCTTAAAGCTGCTGAATTGCCATTTCCTGTCATGGGGAAATTTTTTTTTTCAAAATGCATCAGTTAATAGTGCTGTTCCAGAAGAATTCTGCATTGAAATCCATTTCTCAAAAGAGCAAACAGATTTTTTTATGTTTCATTTTGAAATCTGGCATGGGGCTAGACATTTTGGCAATTTCCCAGCTGCCCCAAGTCATGTGACTTGTGCTCTGATAAA
Organism: Xenopus borealis; assembly: GCA_024363595.1. Classification (NCBI taxonomy): domain Eukaryota; kingdom Metazoa; phylum Chordata; class Amphibia; order Anura; family Pipidae; genus Xenopus; species Xenopus borealis. Next base: position 37,042,425 of record CM044433.1, read on the forward strand.
CTTCAATCACTCTTTACTGCTGTTTCAAAGTGCCCCATAATTTCTTAATGTACTTTTTTAACCTGGCTGGCTTGCAGCAGTAAAATAAATGTTGGCTTGAGAAAAGAAAAAAATAAATTCCATTTGTAAAACCGATTTATCAGACATCTACTGCAGTTTAATGAATTTTGGGGAATTATGAAAATTCCCCTTTAAAGGACAAAGTCAGATTTTCCTGCAGCATAGTGCTGGGACACCAAACTGACTGTAACAGCATAGCTTTATGGTCTCTCTTATAGGGATAATAAAAAAACGAGGGAGCTATTGAATGTGATAGTCCTGTGTCCTGACCATGCCTCTCATTGTCATATACACATAACAACTAGGCTGCTAGAACTCTCCCCTTCGCCCCTTTTTTGTTATGGGGTTATAATAAATTATCAGGTCCTACAATGGGTTTTGGTTTTGGTTTTGGGCAGCATACCAGAGGGACAGTGGCTGCAAGCTGAGTTAGTAGAAACTTCATACAAGCTTGGGTTGTACAGCAAAAGTAAAATAAATATACATTGATTTCATAATATTTCCATTAGAGTATTTACTGTAAATAATTATACAGTGGCTCTTTAACTCTAACAACCATAAGCATGTGACATTCCCTGGGAACCAAAGACATGTAATATATGAAAAAGATAGGGGGACAAGTTAGGGAATAAAAATTCTCCAAATTCAAATTCGAAGGATTTTTACTGCAATTCGATTGGTCGAACGATCGAATATAAAATCGTTCAAATCGTAAGATTCCAATGATTTTAACCATTCTATCGATTTTTTTATTCAATCAAAATTTTTGAAATCCAATTCGGTAGGTTGAAACTGGCGAACTAGGCAGTCGAATTAAAAATTTAAAGGGGAAGTACTTCGATTGTTGAATATTCGAATGGATTTTTATTTGAATCATTGGAATCATTCGATTCGATCGAATTTTCAAAATTCACTGGTTGAAGTGGTCTTCAAAAACATTCGAAAATTCGAATTAGAAACTTTTTGAAAATTCGATCGAATCTGCCCCTTAGACTTCCTGCTAGTTTTTAAAACAGCATTGCTGACCCTTTACACACAAACTGGTTTGTAAATTATTTCACGCATTTGGTCTAGTTCTTGCCAAGTTTAGTTTTACCTTGCAGACAATTTAAAGGTCTTTTTTAATGCATTTTAAATGACGGAACAGCATTTTTCAAAACACGGTCTTCATTCCATTAGTACAGCTTCAGCATTTGTCTCTGTTTCATATGTTCTTGGCAAAGAAAAACCACATTACATGCATATGCCTTCATTTGCTATGACTCATTTCTTTTATGAATTTTAGGCTTGTATTTAGAAAGCTGTCAGCTGTGTTTTAAATTAGAATTTAGGCATTCATGTGGTTGACTAATTGTTCTTGAAGGACTTTTCTTTTTAATTGCTTTGATGACGTATGCCACTCTTTGGGGCAAATGTAAATGAAAAATGGCAAGATTTAATTTGCAACAAAAAAATATAATATGCAGAAAAAACATTCCCACAAAATTATAAAGAAGGGTCATTCAGAATTCCCAAATGGATCCTGCATATTATGAAGAGAGTATACGCCAACATGTATGCCTGTTGTTTGTACTTTGATGTGGGCTGTTAAATTAACTTTTAGTATGATGTAGAGAGCAATATTCTAATACAAATTGCAATAGGTGTTGATTTTTTATTTGTAGTTTTTGAATCAATATGCTTGTTGAGCAGCTCTCTAGTATTTAAGTTCAGCAGGGTTTTTATTGAGAGAGAGCAGAGCAATAGTGTTTTTGGCTGCTTGGGTCAGTGACCCCATTTGAAGCCTTGATAGAGGCACAAGAGCAAGGCAAATATTAATATGTATTAATACATTATTAAAATGTATAAGATTGTGATGCTAACTTGGTCCAGTAAAACACTGGATTATTATTGGGCCATATTCTGACTTTATATCTCCAAAGCTTTAGAATGATATTACACAAATATTAGGGATGCACCGACCCTTGTGCCGGGCCGAACCAAATCCTTAAAATCATGTGACTTTTCGTCACAAAACAAGAAAATATTTTTTTTTTGCTGTGCACTATGTGCACGGCTGGCTTTTGCCCTTCCTCTCACTAATTTGCATATGCAAATTAGGGTTCGGATTCGGTTCGGTATCTTTCGCAATTGATTTGGGAGTTCGGCTGCATCCCTAACAAATATACATTTAACTGCCTACTCACATACATCCCTTAGGCTAAGGCCAGACGGGGAGATTTGGGGACGATCCGTCGCCTGGCAGTTAGGAGGGAACTGCTTTCTGGCAGGCTGTTGTTTTTCCTGCTCAATGTAACTGAAGGTTTCTCAGTGGCACTTTTTTTTTAACTTTTTTACTACTGAGTGCTGTTCTTAGATCTACCAGGCAGCTGTTATAGGGAGCTGCTGTCTTGTTACCTTCCTGTTTTTCTCCTGAAGGGGTGATATCACTCCCAACTTGTGGTACAGCAGTAAGGCTAGTGGTAGACAAGCAGATTCGGGGAGATTTAGTCTTCAGGCGACTAATCGCCCCTTCAGCCCAGCAACAATCTCCCCGAACTGCCTTCCGTCTGCCTGAATGAGGAATGGCCTGCGCTAATGCACTCGCTGCGCTTCGATTTCCAAAGTCACCTGAACTTCAGGTGTCTTCGGAAATCAAAGTGCTGCGAGTGTATTTGCGCAGGCAATTCCCCATTCAAGCGCAGGGAAGGCAGGAAGAAGGCAGTTCGGGGGAGATTGTCGCTGGGTTTAAGAAGCGATTAGTCGCCTGACAATGTGTCTAGCGCCATGTCAGATTTCGAAATCAAATATAAAAAAAACTCTGTTTGCCCTTTTGAGAAACAGATTTCAGTGCAGAATTCTGCTGGAGCAGTAACACCAAAAAATTTAAGTGTTTTAAAGTAATGAAAATATCATGTAGTGTTGCCCTGCACTGGTAAAACTAATCTGTTTGCTTCAGAAACACTACTATAGTTCACATAGACATATAAGCTGCTGAGTACCATTGGCTGAGTACCATTGGCAGAAATTGAAAAAAGGCTACATGGCACAGGATAAATAATGGATAAGAGATAACATTATGTTCTACATAACTTATCTACTGTGTAACTTGAGCTTTTTCTCCTTTGAATGGCTGCCCCCATGGCTACACAGCATCTTATTTATATAAACTATAGTAGTGCAAACACAGTAGTTTTACCAGTGCAGGGCAACACTGCATTATGTTTTTATTACTTTAAAACAATAATATTTTTGTGATCTGCTGCCCCTTTTCTTACACCCCTGTAGTGAGATCCATGTCCATTTCAGATGATTTCAATCAATCCTGCCAATGTGCCTTATCTACTTTAGAACTGGAGACTGGCTGCCCAAAAAGGTATGTGACCAGTAGGTCTTTGATTGTGACAATGAATGACTGGGCATACTTTATATTATGGTTGTAACCTTTCTGAACAACAACAATATTGAATGGACGCCTAGAGGTGCAATACATTGGCATTACAATCACTTTATGCAAAAATATTGACCAATGAGAGCACAGCTTAATCGTTGCGACTCAATCCAAGTCTCCCCGGGGATACCATCCCTTAATATGCCCCTGTTTCCTAATGATACTTGAAACATGGTATTTCAAAATGTCATGCCTGGAGGGAATGTATGCAAAAAAATTGACCAAAGAGAAAAGTGATATTATAATTTATGTAAAATTATTGACCAATGAGGTAAGAGCTTTCATAATTGATGCAAAATCATTGACCAATGAGAGCACATCTTAAGCGATGTGACTTAACCCAAGTCTCCCCGGGGATACCATCTCTTAAAATGCCCCAGTGTCTCTAGCCTATGTGCAATGAAATATTGGGATAGTTATTCAAAATGTTAATGAATTCTATTACACCATGTAGAAGGTGAAAGATGCGAAGTTCTTGTTAGAGTTTGGAGCTTATACTCCATCATATACTTACAGCTCACCTATGAAGGTGCCAGAATTCTCCCATATTAAAGTTAAAGGAAAACTATACCCCCTGAACTATGTAGGTCTCTATAAAAAGATATTGCCTAAAACAACTCCTATATAAAACCCTGCTTCATGTAAATAAACCATTTTCATAATAATATACTTTTTTAGTAGCATGTGCCATTGGGTAATCATAAATAGAAAATAGCCATTTCAAAAAATAAGGACAGCCTCCTGGGATCCTAGGAGCCAACAGTGCACACAAACATACCAAACAAACTATAAAGTTAGATCACATGAGCCAATTAACAGACAGAGTTGTGTCTTTTGCTTCCAGACTTCTTCCTGTTACAGTTAGAGTTGAAATATTTCTGGTCAGGTGATCTTTGAGGCAACACACAGACCATCATGAAATGGAGGTTCAAGGCAAGAGATGTAAAAGGGTAATATTTACTTAAATATATATTCCAGTTTGGTAAGATTCTTTAATATGTCACTTGATATGATATAAACTATCTGTTGCTCAAAAATTCATTTTCGGGATATAGTTTTCCTTTAAGGGCTAGACATGACTGCATGCCAGTTCTTGAAAATTATACCTTTTAAGAAGGTGAATGACAAATTTTAAGATCCTGCAGTCATTTGTTTTGTGGTGTAAGTTAGTTCCTATGTTTAGGTGGGGTTAGATGAGTGCTCTAATCTCACCAGAGGGAGAACTGATGTAGTTCACACCCTGTGCAAAACCAAGGCTCAAGCATATTAAAGGGATGCTGTCATGGGAATTTTTTTTTTTTAACAGCTGCATGGTAGATCTAAGAACAGCACTCAATAGTAAAAACCCATGTCCCACTGTGTTCTATTCAGTTACATTGAGAAGGAAAAACAACAGCCTGACAGAAAGCAGTTCCCTCCTAAAGTGCTGTCACATGTCACATGACCTGGGGCAGCTGGGAAATTTACAAAATGTCTAGCCCCATGTCAGATTTCAAAACTGAATATAAAAAAATCTGTTTTCTCTTTTGAGAAATGGATTTCAGTGCAGAAGTCTACTGGAGCAGTACTATTAACTGATGCATTTTGAAAAAAACGTGTTTTTCCATGACAGTATCCTGGTGTCTACCTGGAGAAATGGCCTTCGACCGGGAAGGGGACCTGGCCATTCAGCACCTATGGGATAAACTAGTAGACTGAGTAAAGCAGGAGAGTTTTTTTATGAATCAAAGAAAGGCAGTAGAACTTATATCTTGTTGGTGTGCATGGGGAATACTAAGACGAGCAGAATGACAATTTTAGTTTTTGAGCCTTGTCATTTGTTCGTCATTTTCTACCTGCTCTCCTTCTCTGATTCTGGAAAGACATGAAATTGCAATGTTTCCAGGTCCCTGCTAGGCAGCAGCCTGATAGCTCTGGCATAGACTTCGGCATTTCAAAAACTCACTACAGGTATGGGACCTATTATCCTGAATGCTTGGGACCTAGGGTTTTCCTGCATAAGGAATCTTTCTGTAATTTGGATCTCCAATAAGGATTCGTTTGTATCTTAGTTGAGACAGATAAAAAGGAATTAATTTAATTAAAATGGAGCCTATGGGAGACAGCCTTCCTGTAATTCTGAGCTTTCTGGTGAATGGGCTTCTGGATAATGGATCCCATACCTGTACTACAATGTGCCCCTTTCCACTGCACAGAACCAAAAAACAGTGCTCAGGTAAAAGGCAGAACTCAGGGAAGAGGGAATCTCAGAATGGTTATGATGTGTTACATAGGTATGCTGTATCAGACCTTTAGCTCTCTCTCTCTCTCTCTCTCTCTATATATATATATATATATAAACATATATATGTATGGGATATGTTATCTGGAAACCCATTATCCAGAAAGTTCCAAAATACAGAAAGGCAATCTCCCATAGACTCCATTTTATCCAAATGATCCGAATTGTAAACAAGTATTTCCTTTTTGTCTGTAATAATAAAACAGTAGCTTGTTCTTGATCCCAACTAAGATATTATTAATTCTTATTGGAAGCAGAACCAGCCTATTAGGTTTATTTAACGTTTAAAAGATTTTCTAGTAGACTTAAGGTATGAAGATCCAAATTCCGGAAAGATCCATTATCCGGAAAGCCCCAGGTCCCGAGCATTCTGGATAACAGGTCCCATA
>CM044433.1:37051128-37136159 GCA_024363595.1 Xenopus borealis
CACCTTAGAAAAATAATGATATTTGGATTTAATACCCGGGTGCCGCTGTGAGGAAAAATTGAAAACGATAGATTTTGAATCAGCGCACTCCTGGGATTTTTTTTAGAAAATGTTTAAACTTTATTGTATATAGTGGATTATGTATTATGTATACGTTAAAAGTATATGCAAAAAGAGACCTACTTAAAACAGTTTATTTTCCTTTTAGAGAGCAACTACAGGCCTGCAAAGGTAATTTTGTTACCTCTCAGTTATATTTCTTCCAAAGTTGTCACTTCTTGATACATAAGTTTTCTTTAAAGTATGTTTTTGCATAAATTATGTAAATGTAAAGGTGGCCATACACAGGCCAATAGACTGAATCAGCAGCTTATTGGCCTGTGTATGGGCCCCTCCGCAGCAGGTCCGACTGAGAACTAAAATAGGCCCTGGCATTTCAGGTACACAGATGCCAGGCCAGCTCACACAGAGGCCCAAACAGCCCCCACCAGCCCACTAAATACTGACTTTCTATGGCACCTCTGGCATTTGCCAAAACCCCGAGATTGCTCCGATAGGCTTCCCCGATCGTTATCTGGCCGAAAGTTGGGCAGATGTCAGTTGGATGGGACTAAAAATCCCATACACTTTGTTATGATCCTATTGCTGGGCCCTAGGGTTGTTTTTAACCTGAAAATTTCGAGTTTTCAAGGGTATATTTCAGTCAAACCGTGAATTTTCAGGTTAAAAATAAGAAACTCAAATTTTTAACATGACTGAATTATTTCAAGGAATTCATTGCCTGAATGGAAATACGTTTTTTTTCCCCACAGCTCTAACAATAACAGATGCCACTGAAGCTGGATATTTCTTAAAGGAAAACTATACCCCCAAAATGAATACGTGAACAACAGATAGTTTATATAAAATTAAGTGGCATATTAAAGAATCTTATCAAACTGGTATATATTTAAGTAAATATTGCATCAACATAATCTGCCTTTTTTTTTCAGAGACGCTATTATTCCCCTTGTTGAACCTTGCTTTTCCATTGTGGATCAGTGCTGTTAGGCAAATATGCAGAAAGGCATGGAGCTTACAAAATTCCATTACATTTGCAGAGGGTTTTCAGCTGGAAGGCTTTGGATGAAGCTAATTTGCCCGTAGTATTGTTGGTAGCAAAATATGGTTTTGTGATTTATCTTAACCGCATTCTTACCATGTTTTTTTCTTTGTATTATATGACCCCATTATATTCATTTTCTTTAACAGGGTGCCCTGTGTGTACATTGCAAGATGAAATGCATGCCTGCACACAGACAATATATGATGTGCAAATGACTCTAGATATTATGAACAGTGCATAAAAGGAAGTGACTAGTATATGGAATTCATGTTCACTTATTATATACTTTCCACAAAGCCTTTGAAGTCAGAAATACACAATGTTATTACAGCTTCCTAACAAGTTCAAATGCAAGGATGCATTCCCTTGTAAGTGCAAATTAATAGACCCTGGTGCCAGGCAAGAAACATTTTGGTTAAAACCTGTTGGTCAGTGTTAAAGACCGTAACCCAGAAGATGTAGATAACCCCCTTTTCTGTTGTTGCCTGCTAGTGATAGTGAAGGGATACTGTCATGGGAAACATGTTTTTTCAAAACGCATTAGTTAATAGTGCTGCTCCAGCAGAATTCTGCACTGAAATCCATTTTTCAAAAGAGCAAACAGATTTTTTAATATTTAGTTTTGAAATCTTACATAGGGCTAGACATATTGTCAATTTCCCGTTGCCCCCAGTCATATGACTTGTGCTCTCTTTACTCACTCGTTACTGCTGTACTGCAAGTTGGAGTGATATTACCCCCAGCAGCCTAACAACAGAGCAATGGGAAGGTAAACAGATAGCTGCTCCCTAACACAAGATAACAGCTCCCTGGTAGATCTAAGAGCAACACTCAATATTAAAAGCCAAGTTCCACTGAGACGGATTCCGTTACACCCTTCCAGAAATTAGTTCCATTCTAAAGTGCAGGCACAAGTCACGTGACTGGGGCAGCTGGGAAACTGACAGTATGTCTAGCACCATGTCAGATTTCAAAATTGAATATAAAAAATTTGTTTGCTCTTTTGAAAAATGGAAGTCAACTGGAGCAGCACTATTAACCAATGTGTTTTGAAAAAAACATGTTTTCCCATGACAGTATCCCTTTTACAATCTTTGTTACCATGTTGGGCAATGAAACTCAGTACCAGGATGTGTTTCATACAGATGGATCTGGCGTTCTGGATAATGGATCCTATACCTGTACCGTCTTGTCTTATACTCTTAAAGCATCCCAGTATCTTATAATGTTATCTACATTAACCTCAAAATAAGTTTGAGGTTGATGTAGATAACAAAGTTCACACAACTTTAAGGGTAAGGCCAGACGGGAAGATTCGGGGAGATCTGTCGCCTGGCGACTAATCGCCTCTTCTTTGGGGCGACAAATCTCCCTGAACCGCTTCCCCCTGCCTTCCAGCTGATTAATGAGTAAACGCCTGCGCCTATTCACACGCGGTGCTGGCTTTTCCGAAGTCGCTTCCTTAGGCAATTTCGAGCGATTTAGGGGAAGCGCAGCGCCGCGTGTGAAATAGGTGCAGGCGATTATTCATTAAGCCACTGGAAGGTTCGGAGAGATTAGTCACCAGGCTACGAATCTCCCCAAATCTTCCAGTCTGACCTTATCCTAAAACAACAGATTATGGCTTATGATCCAGTTGTCAGTTTATTAATTATTGTGTAAAAGTCACCAACTTCCGAATAAATATATACACTGCTGTGTTGACTATATATTTTGTACACTACTGATTATTCATGTGTTTGCCTCCTTATATAAGCTGTCTTAGCTCTCTGCAACTGTTAACCTTGATTTGTTAGGGCTAGGGCAGATGGGGAGATTCGGGGGCAATTTGTCGCCTGGCGACTTCTCGCCGCGACATGTAGCCCCCGAACCCCGAGTCAATTTGGAGCGATTTCAAAAAGCGCGCCGCTCCGTGTGAATAGGCGCCGGCGTTTTCAAGCAACACCGGTGCGCCCCAGGACTTGGCTATTCGGGGAGGTTCGGGGGCTACAAGTCGCGGCGAGAAGTCGCCAGGCGACAAAATGCCCCAGAATCTCCCCGTCTGGCCTTAGCCTTAACAAGGCTACTCTTTCATAAGGTTTGTTAGCCTTTTGCTAATAGAGATAGGATGTTCTTTGTTCAGCAGGCTTTGAATCTGGAATGCAGATAAGGTGGCAACCCTGCTGACATAGCTGGAAGCACACCAGCCAAGGCCAGGGCTGGTATTATAAATTTAACATCAATGTACTTGCCAGTAATTTTTTTTATAAATCCTCGTTCCACCTATGATTTGCTCACTTAAGCCCAAACTTGACCCACATCTAACTTCATCTTACCTCTTCCTTGCTGGCATCATGCAGAGTTTTCTTTTATGACCCACCCATTACATCATCAAAGTTCCTAGTGACATCTTTGCTGTTACCAGTTATGTCATAGTTTTGCCCCATCTTGGCTGGTAAGATTCTATTAGAAAGTTACAAAGCCTAAGTGAAAATGCTTTTCCATCCAACATGACATTAGCTTGAAATACTGTTCTTCTGAAGCTGTGGCCATTTTAGGCCTGTCTGGTCTGTCTTTGGATGCTAATAACCTAAGCTGTTTACTGAACAATGATTTTCTCAAGTCAATTTACATATGATTTGCTGCTGTTTGACCTCAAACTCCTAAACTTCTTTTGACAAACAGCTGAAAAATATGGAACACACAGAAATTGTTATAACTCACCCCGGTGGTCTACTGGTGCGGCGGGGACGTCCGCCACGCCGCTCCTCTTCCTCCTGTGCGCCAGTAACTTGCACATCTTCTTTATAGGTGCAAAACCAGCATGACCACGCCAGCGCGCAGTGGCGTGAAATTTAAAGACATTTTTTTTTCATTGCCCGTTATAGGTCTCCTCCTTGTGAGTTCCTGGTGCCTCTGTGCTGTTTAAAGTCCCGTCACCCCAAAAAATATTCAAAATAATATTTTAACACATTAGTCAAGCAAAATGAACATTAATTACACTATATACATTTTTTTTATCTTGTTTCCTTCAGTCTGGGAATTCATAATTATAACAAGCAGGCAGGAGCCATTTTGTGGACACTGTTATTAAGGCAATCCTTGCATCATCTCAGAATCTTGTTTGTGCGCCAGAATGGGGGACCTGATGTCTATCTCCATGTCCTGGCTACACAATTAAATGGTTTTGAGAACTGGGGGAATGTGTGGGGAGCAGTGACATCTAGGAAGTGCTGAATGGAAAGTGAAAGTAATTATCTGCCCCGCTATGCTAAGGCATAGAGGAGGAGCAGACAATATTTGATTGACAGCTTGGATTTTTAAATGTGCTTAAAACAGCTATGAATGCTTTAATAAAAATTTAAATTGGATTTCATGTTTAATTTCAAGAGGGCTTTTATTATACAGATTTTTGTGTCTGGGTAACGGCTCCACTTCAAAACTTCTGATATCTGATTACCTGTTGTGACCCCTGCCTGTTTGTGACCATACTGACTTCTGAAATCCTGACCCTTGCTGGTAACCGAGTCTTCTGTATCCATAGCCCTCCTGATGGATCTCCTGGTTTGACCCTTGCTTATACTCTGCCTGCACCGACCCGGCCTGATTTGACTACGCTATCTGTCTTCACTTTGTACTGTGACCTTCTGCCCAATAGACTTTGCCTTACGTTCGTGCCCCTTTGCTGGCCAAGAATCCTTAGCTTGGCACCTCTCTTAATAAGACCTGGTGGCATTCAATTAGCCGAGGGCTCCTCCCGAGGTGAAAGGCGGCTGTTATAGGCTGAAGCAAGAGCCCAGGGTGCTTAGCATTGTTTCATTTTTATTTCATTTTTATAAGAAAAATATTTGTCATTTGCTTGATGAAGCTCTCAACCCTTGACTTAGCATAAAATAAGTGTAGCATTTGTAAACCTCACAGCTTCTACATTCATAACTGACTCGTATAAATCTGAAAGATGTGTGTTTGTTTTCATTATCTCTTCTAAAATGTAGTTGAGATCAGCAGAAACAATAATTCTGAGTTATGTGGAGGAAACTCTGGAATAGTTACTGTCATTAATTATGTAGGCCAAACTGTAGCATAGAATATTAGTAACAGAGCAGTACAATAAAGGATTATCTATTGATTCCAATAAGGATTAATTATTTCTTAGATGGGATCAAAAACAAGGTTTTATTATTACAGAGCAAAAGAAAATACATTTTAAACATTTCAATGATTTCATTAAATGGAGTCTATGAGATGTCCATTCTGTGACTGTCATTTGTTGCTTTCTGGATCTCATACCTGTTATACATACATTTACACTAACAAGATATGAACAATTTTAAACCACAATGTGCTAAGTTCCCTTTTTGTACAATATAGGCACTTGGTCTGGGTGTACTAAATGCACCTGGAAATCCGTTTATTAGCACTGCACCTTTGAAATGGATACAGTATTTAAAATAACTGGTTAGTTACTGAGATCATCCATGTTGCTACAGCTAGTCCCATTTCGATAAACAAGTGTGTTCGCGCTTCATATATATATATATATATATATATATATATATATATATATATATATATATATATATATATATATAAATATAAATATATAGTTGTTGTCTAGCCTTGATTTTCAGGAACAGTTCCTTTCAAGGTGAGATTCAAACTCCAATTAAAATATTCCTATTTCCAGAACACAATGAGCACTGTTGGCATTTTGTTGTCTGCATGCTGCAGTCATTGAAATGTTGTAGACAAGCTGCAATAATCACACCCATTGGGTAGAAATCCTCCTAGGGCACATAAACCCAGCAGCATAATGTTCCTGGAAATAGTTTCCAGATGTTTGCAAATATGCTTCCATTATTGACAGGGATGAATCCTGGCTATAAAACAAAACAGATAACATAGTTATAAAAAGAATATTTAAAGCACCCACAGAGAAGAGGAATCTGCAGAACATCCAATATAGAATATAGAAAGAGTGTGTAATAGGATAGATAGATAGATAGATAGATAGAAGAAGAATCTGCAGAACATCCAATATAGAATATGGTAATTTATAATTATTTAGAGAAAGAGAGTGTAATAGGATAGATTGGTAGATAGATAGATCACTAGAAGATTAATCTGCAGAACATCCAATATACAAGCTTATCATTATTTAGAGAGAGAGAGCGTAACAGGATAGATAGGTAGGTACTGTAGGTAGATAGATAGATCACTAGAAGAGGAATCTGTAGAACATCCAATATAGAATATGGTAGCTTATAATTGTTTACAGAGAGAGAGTGTAACAGGATAGATAGAGAGGTAGGTAGGTAGGTAGGTAGATAGATCACTAGAAGAGGAATCTGCAGAACATCCAATATAGAATATAGAAGCTTATAATTGTTTAGAGAGAGAGCGTAACAGGATAGATAGGTAGGTAGATAGATAGATAGATCACTAGAAGAGGAATCTGCAGAACATCCAATATAGAATATGGTAGCTTATAATTGTTTAGAGAGAGAGAGCGTAACAGGATAGATAAGTAGGTAGGTAGATAGGTAGATCACTAGAAGAGGAATCTGCAGAACATCCAATATAGAATATGGAAGCTTATAATTGTTTAGAGAGAGAGAGCGTAACAGGATAGATAAGTAGGTAGGTAGATAGATAGATAGATAGATCACTAGAAGAGGAATCTGCAGAACATCCAATATAGAATATGGAAGCTTATAATTGTTTAGAGAGAGAGAGCGTAACAGGATAGATAAGTAGGTAGGTAGATAGATAGATAGATAGATAGATCACTAGAAGAGGAATCTGCAGAACATCCAATATAGAATATGGAAGCTTATAATTGTTTAGAGAGAGAGAGCGTAACAGGATAGATAAGTAGGTAGATAGATAGATAGACAGATAGATAGATAGATAGATAGATCACTAGAAGAGGAATCTGCAGAACATCCAATATAGAATATGGAAGCTTATAATTGTTTAGAAAGAGAGAGCGTAACAGGATAGATAAGTAGGTAGGTAGATAGATAGATCACTAGAAGAGGAATCTGCAGAACATCCAATATAGAATATGGAAGCTTATAGTTATTTAGAGAGAGATAGAGGAATATGATAGACAGATAGATAGATCACTAGAACAGGAATCTGCAGAACATCCAATATAGAATATGGAAGCTTATAATTATTTAGAGAGAGAGGAATATGATGGATAGATAGAGAAAGAGAGATGACAGAGAGATAGTAGTGATGGGTGAATTTGTGACGAATTTCCGCAATTCGAAAATTCACCGGCGTCTCGTTTTGGAAGGATTTTCAACGCTGGCAATGGACGCCAGCATCCAAAACGAGACGTGGCAACATTTTGCGAACTTTTCGACGTTCCGTGAATTTCCATTGAAAATTCTGCAAATCGAAACACTGCTGATTCGCCCATCACTAATAGCAGTGGCAAAACTAGATCTTACTGGGCCCCACAGCAAATAATTTTTCAGGCCCCCAAAATGTCTAGAGGTTGACTTGCTTTACCAATATTTATTGAAATGTTTGTGAGTTAGGGCCTCATTGGGGCCCCTATACCACCTGGGCCCCCCTGCAGCCGCTGGGTCTGCTTCCTCTGTAGTTACGCCCCTGACTAATAGATAAATAGATGATAGATACATACATACATACATAGATAGATAGATAGATAAAGAGAGATGATATATTAATAGATAGATAGATATTAATAGATAGAGAGAGAAATAGATAGATAGATAGATAGATAGATAGATCACTAGACGAGGAATCTGCAGAACATCCAATATAGAACATGGTCGCTTATAATTGTTTAGAGAGAGCGTAATAGGTTAGATAGGTAGATAGAGAGATAGATAGATCACTAGAAGAAGAATCTGCAGAACATCCAATAGAATATGGAAGCTTATAATTATTTAGAGAGAGAGAAATATGATAGATAGATCGATAGATAGATAAACAGATAGATAGTAAGCCACCTGGATTGGTCACTTATGATTTGCTGAATAACCATGAGTTGAATGTAGCAAATTTAACTTAGGGTATGGACCAGAGAGATCACACATGTATGGCGTCTTGCATACTTTAATTATGAAATTATTTATTTTGACTTCTACATAATATATACTGTAGCTAAGAAGGTCTTGTATTTGCATTTTATGAAACATGTTGATGTCATAATTACAGTCAAAAACAAAAATTTTACATTTTCCAGGGGGAAAAAGTTAAATCTGGGAATCCACAAAATGGGGGATTTTCTGTAAAAACTGTGTCACCTACCAAAAAAAAATTGAAATGCGGAAAAAGTCATTCTTATGGGGAAAACCAGGGGTTTTTTTTTTACGGAAAATGGGGCATAATTGTGTCATAATTTGGGAAAACTTAGAATCCAGGAAATGCTGCCATTGTAATTCATTAGAATATGAAGGGATAGTAGGAACGGTATAGTGATTTAATTGAAGAAAGATCCCTTTACAGAAAAATCCCAGGTCCAGAGCATTCTAAATAACGGGATCCATACCTGTAATTGCTTTTAAAAGCACTATTTGTCTTGTTACTTTTACAAATAATATTAAAACCATTTCATGTTTTAAATGTGTATTGGAAAATGCCTTTGAATCACATTTTCTATCATTATATGAAAAACCTGGTAGACCCCATTTTATCCAAATAATCCAAAATTTGATTTAAATTTTTTCTGTAGAAGAATTGGATCTGTTATCAGGAAACATGTTATCTGGAAACCCATTATCCAGAAAGTACCCAAATTACAGAATGGCCCTGTCCCATAGAATCCATTATAATGAAATAATCCAATTTTTTTTTAATTATTTCCTTTTTCTGTGTAATAATAAAACAGTACCTTGTACTTGATCCAAACTAAGATATAATCCTTATTGAAACAAAACCAGCCTATTGGGTTTATTTAATGTTTAAATGATTTTCTAGTAGACTTAGGGGCAGATTTACTAAAGGTCAAATTTGAAAGTAAAAAAACTAAGAAATTCGAACATCAAAATTTTTTTTGTGTTTTTTTTCGAATAGGTCCGTTTTCGATCAAATAAAAATAGTTCGAATCGTTCAGCTGCATCGTTCGATTTGAATGATTTTGGGGAAAGAAATTGAATTTAAAAAAATCTAAAAACACTTCTTAAAGGTTCCGGGAGGTCCCCCATAGGCTAAAACAGCAATTCAGCAGGTTTAAGGTGGCGACCTGTCGAATTCGAGACAGTACTTAGATTTTCGAATTTTCAATTTTTTTTTTCAAATCGAATTTTGGCCTATTCGATAGTCGAAGTAGCCAAAAATTACTTCTAAATTTGAATTTTTTTAATTCAAATTTTCACTTTGGCTTTTAGTAAATGTGCCCCTTAAGGTATGAAGATTCAAATTACGGAAAGATCCATTATCTTCCCCAAGACCCAAGCATTCTGGTTAATAAGTCCCATACCTGTAATAATAAAACAGTAGCTTGTACTTGATCCAAACTAAGATATAATTAATCCTTATTGGAAGCAAAACCAGCCTATTGTGTTTATTTAATGTTACATGATTTTCTAGTAGACTAAGGGGCAGATTTACTAAGGGTCAAATTTCGAATAGAAAAAATTTGAAAATCCAAATTTTTAAAAGTGTATTTTCGAACTAATATGGACCCTTTTTTGTTCGAATAGGTCCGTTTTCAATCGAATAAAAATCGTTCGAATGCATTGTTCGATTCGAACGATTTTGGTAAAATAAAATTTGAATTTCAAAAGGTTCCAGGAGGTCCCCCATAGGCTAAAATAGCAATTCGGCAGCTTTAACGTGGCAAAGCGTCGAATTAAAATTTTTAAAGAGACAGTACATTTTCGAATGGTCGAATGTTCACTTCGATCCAAATTACTGAAATATCATTTATCCGGAAACCCCCAGGCTCTAAAATAACTATGAAGATTCTCATTCCCCAGGCTCTAAGCATTCTGGATAACAGTTCCAGACCTGTACAAAGTTTTTGGATGGACAACTGAACTGATGCCTAATATTTAAAACATTATTCATTTAGACGACTGGGACGTTAATTTTCATTTGTACTCTGTAACAGAATTGATTTTGTTAATGCTGAATGGCATGTAACCTTGAGTACAGGAAGGACAGCCAGTTCATACCAATCCAACAAATTGGAAATGAAAGGCATATTTGTTTAAGATTATTGGACAATTTACCCTCCCCTCTGTTCCCTCTAGGAATGTATGACATAGTTAAAGTGATTTATTTAATTGGTTTTTGAAACTGTAGTATATAGGTTTATATTACAGAACTGGGAAATGTAATGTATTGTTAAAGCTACAAAACCAGCTAAAGCTTTTATTGGTCAATTTTTAAAAAGAATTTACTGCATCCAGGATTTGGTTCTGACTAATCAAAGACCTTTTAGTATTGTTGGAATTCTTATTTTTTTTATCTTTTTTTTTTTTAAATTTAAAAATGCTAATTATGGCTTGATTCCAGATCTGGGGATTTATTTGAAGAAGAATCTTGTGGAGATATATCCATTGTCTTTGCTCTTCAATTCTGGCAATGTGTTAGGTGAACAATACCAGAATTTGTTCTAGCGACTGTACGTGGCTTGTTAACTTTGCTTATGTAGTTGTAACAGTACATACATTGAACAATGATAGATTATTTGACCAACATTTCTATTTTAGATTCCAAATTTTTTGTTTCAGTGTTTTAGTCAAAAAACATTACCATATCCTAACTAATATTATTCAGTGTACTTTCTTGGGTTAAATGGGTTGTTTACCTACTTTTTAGATGTAGTGAGTGATATTCTGAGACAGTCTGCAATTGATTTTCGTTTGTGTTTTTTTTTAAATTTATTTAGCTTTTTATTCAGCCGTTCTCCATGCAATGCAATGATTTGAATAGGAGACTAGAATATGAATAGGGCCTGGATAGAAATATCATTACATATCTTTCTTTAATTTAGATCTTCGTTCTTTCATTCCCATCATTTAAACATTTTGATACTAAACTCTACAGTTAGTATAGCTATGGGCATATATGGTTTGTGTTTGAAAGAGTGTAGATGTGTGTGTATGTATGCTGGGTTTTTAATTTGGAGGGGTTGAACTTGATGGACTCGGTCTTTTTTCAACCCAATTTAACTATGTAACTATGTAATGCAAATTTATCAAGGGTCGAATTTCAAGGGTTAAAAACCCTCGAACTTATTTCAAATTAAAACCCCACGAATTTGAAGGGTTTAAAAACAATTCAATTTTTCGAACGATCGAATATTAAAAATTCGATAAAATAGCTCGAATCGATCGATTCGAACGATTTTAAGCATTCCATCAAATTTTTTATTCAATCAAAAAAACCTGGAAAAATCCTATGGGAGCTTCCCATGGGGTTCTATAGCAATTCGGTAGGTTTAATGTGCCGAATTGTGATATCAATTTTTTTTTTTTTAATGGGCCAGTACTTCGACAATCAAATTTGAATTTGTGAATTTGACCAATCCGATTTGAATTTTGGGCAATTCGATAGTCGAATAAGCCCAAAATGAAAAATTTGAATCAAATTTGAATTTTCACTTCCAATCAATTGAACCCTTAGTAAATGTGCCCCGAAATGTGCCCCGAAATAAACCCTATAGATTTTTTTATTTTATTATTTCAGAGAAAAATCAGGGGAGCAGGGGGTGACACTAGGCCAGAGTCCGCACACCCGCAGGGCCCCTCAACAGTCTTGCACCCACTGCAGCTAGGTGCAAGATTGAGTCTATGGGACATTGTCTTTTTTATTTTTTATCTCCCATACCTGTATTCAATTTTGCAGAGGTACAGCTGTTATAAAAGTATTTTTGAACCTCATCCAGACTACCTTTTATTCTGTAGAATAAAAAATGCAAGGACAGTCACTGTAGTATCCCCTGTGTATGTGTATGTATTGGTAATAACTACAAATACTGCATTTTGTTAGATCTATGGACGAAGCTTATTAAGCCGCAGACTGATCATTTGTCTTTAGCCGGTTCGTGTCTGTATATTTTAGCCTATAAAATGAATCGGCCATTATCTCATTACATTTACAGTCTTAGAGAAAAAAACTGAATTTCCTCTGATTATTGCAGATTCATTGAATGAGGTCATGGCTCATTTTCATTTCCATGAGATTGACTGAAGTTAATATCTGCACTGAAATAAATGCCATAATTGGTTAGCGATGTCACCGGACACTCCAAACGCTTCTATTCAAACTGTATTTCTAAAGCATTTTCTTAAATCCTTCTTGTTCTGTATTCAGATGAAAGTGTGTAAAGTGTTTAATTCGCCTTTGCGTTATGGAAATTCCTGTTCTTAGCAGTGGCGATACATTTTATAACTATAAAAATGTTTTGCCTTTCTCTTTTTCATCTTGCAATTTTAAAATGATGTCTGGTTATTGGGGGTCACGGACCCCTACAGCCTAAATAAAAAATTGCTCTGTGAGGTTACAGTAGAGTCCTACAGTGGGGCAGGTACCCGCGGGGTTACCTGCAAAAAAGTTAAGCAGGTAACCTGCAGGTTGCGGGTATCCATGTGGGTTGGCTGGTTTGTGACAAGGTTTTTTTTCCTTGCCCTGTCCACATCTGATGATGTCACTTCTATCTTGGTGGTCTGCTGGTTTAGGCAGGTATCTGGCCTGCTGTTCCCCCTCTAATTATAGACCTGCGCGCACCCAGCAGTGACATCACAAAAGGGGCAGACGCAAGTCTATAGGTTTAGGTGCAAGACGTTGGCTGTGCTAGGTCACGGGCGGTCAGAGCAGAAGAACCCAACCCAGACCAGAAGATTTTGTGTAGGAGCCTATTCGATCCCACCCGACCCACAGGTGCCACATGTTTCAGGCCCACACATCACTACAGGTCAGGTAGCAGGTCAAAGTGGTAAAAATGAGGGAAGCAGGTCCAGGTCACAGGTCTGAGTTTTAGAAAAATTGGTTCTGCACAGAACGCTAGGCTACAATATTGTTGTTATTTTTCTCTACCTGCTCCTATACCTCTTCCCGTCTGTCTGTCAAATCTTTGCCTGGATGCTAAAGTAAATTTCGCCTTAGCAACCAAATAGCAGAATTTTAAACTGGAGAGCTGCTGAACAAAAAGTGAAATAATTAAAAATCCCAAAAAAACCAAGACCAGTTTTACTCAGAATATCACTATGTCATGCTTCATAATTTAAATGTAAGCTACCCCTTGAGTGTAAAGAGGTACAACCTGGTATATATCATTTAATGTATGTATTCAGTATATCGCATGTTGTTATAATATGTTTCATCTCTCTTTTTAAACACACAGGGGCTCATTGCTTTGGAGACCTCTCTGGTGTTCATGTGATACACGATTCATGCTGCTGCCTCGGTAAGACATTTCCTTTCATGTTTATTTATATATATATATATATATATATATATATATATATATATAGATATTTCAGAAATTTTATTGAATTGGACATATCCCTGGATAGAATGGAGGCATTGCCAGGGGCAGAGTGGGCGTGACCAAGACACACCCAGATTCAGCTGGTGTCTCTGGATTTATATACTGAGTTATAGCTATTAATTATGTGGCTCTGTTTCAGTATGTCATCTCATCTCTTTATGTCCTCTGTATATTCTCACTGGCTGAGAATGTACAGATCATCCTTGTTTCTTCAGTCAACATGTAATCTAAATGAAATGAATATTGTTGTTGATTATAATAACTGTAAGAAGCATTTAAAGGAGAAAGAAAGGTTACAAACTAAGCAAGCTTTATCAGAAATGTTTATATGAATACACTAGTAAACCCTCTAAGTATTGCTGCTCTGAGTCCTCTATCTAAAGAAACAACTCATTTACAGTATTTCCTTCTATTGTGTATACATGGGCTTCTATATCAGACTTCTTGTTAAACCTCCAGGGCAGGGCTCAAGCATGCTAAGTTTGCTTCTCTCCCTCCCTGCTGTAATCTGAACTCAGGTCTATAAGCAAGCTGAAAGTCAAGTCACAGCAAGCTTATATGGCAGCTGCTATCCTAAACAAAGAGAAAAAAGTGTCTAGAGCTGTTTACTCAGTTATTGAAAAGCATTCTAAAGAATATTGTATTGAAAATTGTATTCTAGCATGCACTGTTGTGGCTAATTTATTGTCAAACAACTGTGTTTACTCTTTTTAAATCAGAATCACAAAAAAAACTACCCAAAATGAGATCTGTTATCCAGAATGCTTAGGACCTGGGGTTTTCAGGATAAGGGATTTTTCCGTAAATTTGGATCTCCGTAACTTAAATCTACTAGAAAATCATATAAACATTAAATAAACCCAATAGGCTGGTTTTAACTCCAATAAGGATGAATTATATCTTAGTTTGGATCAAGTACAAGCTGCTGTTTTATTATTATAGAGAAAAAGGGATTATTTGGATAAAATTGAGTTTATGGGAAACAGCCTTTTCCGTAATTTGGATCTTTCTGGATAATGTGTTTCTGGTTAACGGATCCCACACAACAAAGTATGAGGATTGCTGTGGTGTCAGAAACTGTTGAGGGCAACACTCTACAGTCTTTTGGGGTTGTGATGAGGATCTTTTTGTGTTGACTACTGTTGATGCACAATGGGAATTAATGTTCAGTGTAGTATGCATACTAGTGTTAGAAGGATTGTTCACTTCCCAGTGAGAAATAGAATGTTGTTATACAGTTGAATGTTCACTTGCTAGAATGATCTTAAAGGAGACTTCAACCCCCACCACACGTTGACCCCCCCTCCCTCCTCTCCACAAGCCTAACTGCTAACTTTTTTTACTTACTCCTTACAGATTCAGGCACCAGAGTTCCATGCAGCCATCTTCCAGGTGTTCAGTAAGCTGAGATTCAGGCATCGGAGTTCCACGCAGTTCTCTTCTGGAGCATCGGCAATTTCCGGCCATTTTGTCACATGCGCAGTTGGAGCTGTTTACCAGTTTGCGACAACTGTGCATGCTCCGAAATGGACGGAAATCGCTGAAGCGCCAGAAGAAGTGAAGACCTGTAAGATGGCTGCGTGTAACTCCGATGCCTGAATCTGAAGCGAGGGGTAAGTAAAAAGTTAGTTAAAATAGAGAGAGCCGCTCCAAACTCACCCCTCGGAGGTGTATTTCCCCACTTGTGTCCACTCCAGATCTGGGTGCTCAGCCAACAGCGCCCCAGCTGTTCCTTAATGGAAATATAGAAACAAGCAGGCGGCACTCCAGATAAAATGAATCAGGATATTTATTCCAAACAGGTAAGGATACACATTGCCTTACGTGTTTTGGGAGAGAACACCTTTAATCATAGGCTCCCTTAATCATAATAATTTGGAGCCTATGATTAAGGGAGTGCTCTCCCGAAACACGTAAGGCAATGTGGATACTTTCCTGTTTGGAATAAATATCCTGATTCATTTTATCTGGTGTGGCGCCTGCTTGTTTCTATATTTCCATTAAGTAAAAAGTTAGGAACACTTCCCCGGGGGGGGGGGTTCTACTTGGGGTGGGGGAATGGGTTTTTAGCCTAATGGTGGGACTTTCACTTGAATGTGATCTGGGGAATGGCATTGATCAATTTACATCTTTCATTGATTGTTTCTTTAGTGAACCAGGAAGATGAGGAGGCAGCAGTCAACGATGTTTGGATTAGGGAGTAAAATAATTAAATTTTATAACTATTATTAGCCTGTTCTAGCTTCTGGTTGAATGGGTAATTTTTCAAAACCGTGAGCAGACAGAAAAACTGTGGTGCGTGATTTAATATTTCTTTTTAATGGCAATGATCAGAGATTAGGTCGAGGCTGCGAGAAACATAGGAAATAGACATTGAACCAGTGTTTAAAGTGGTGGTTCACCTTTCAAACACTTTTTTCAGTTCAATTGTTTTCAGATTGTTCCCCAGAAATTCAGGAGCAGATTCTAAACTGTTACAATTTTGCAACATTTAGTTGAAACATTTCTCAGCAGCATCTGTGGAGTATTAGCAACTATTGTATCAGTTCTAACAGCTGGCTGTAATGAAACCCAGAGATAGAGACCTGTGCGGGTCCATTTTTTGTGACCCGAACCCGACCCGTACCCGCAACCCGGACCCGCGACCCGCATTCTTACCCGGTTGGACCCGCGACCCGAACCGTACCCGCAACCCTGAACCCGCGACCCGCAACCCGATGACCATCAAGAATCAGGAAGTGCTGTCATCGTAAACAGGAAGGGACATCATCGGAAGTAGCCGGGATCAGAAAAAAAAGGAGTAAAACAGGAAGTGCTGTCATTGTAAACCGGATGTGACATCATCAGTAGTAGAAATGCTCAGAAAAAGGAGTAAAGATCCCTATAGCGAGGATCCGCGACCCGACCCTCAACCCGCCAACCTGCAGAACCACCGGCCCGCTTCTATACCCGCACCCAGAAATTCTACGAGCAACCCACAGGGTACCGCGGGATTTTGCGGGTAACCTGCGGGTACCCGACCCGCTGCAGGACTCTACCCAGAGATTCTGCTCAGCAGGGAGAAAGATAAGAAATGGAATGATTTACAGGGTCGGCAACCCCCCTCCCAGAGCTGCTTTAGAACAGGCATGTCCATGTGTGGTCCGCGGGCCAGTTGCGGCCTGCGTTTAGATTTACATCGGCCCGTAGTATCTCTGCGGGAAGTAACACTAACGTGGCCCGCCAAAAGTGAAAGCCATGTATTCCCCAATGGTGCTGATTTTCATTGTCCATAAAAAGTCGTATGGTACAGGCTTTAGCGGTGCTGAATGCTCAAGCAAATACTGTACTACAGGCTGGCAATGACGCACCGATCTTGCATCTTTAGGGCTGAAGGTGAATAGACAAACTGATGTGCCAGTAGTAGTAAAGACGTATGTGAGAGAGTGGCACATCATGTGCAAGTAGTGCAGTCTTCAATAGTAATATGTCAATGCATCTATTCACCTGCAGCACTAAAGACGTATTGCTGCGTATGTGAGTTTGGCGTGTCACTGCCAACCTGTAGTACACTATTTGCTTGTGCATTCAGCACAGATAAAGCCTGTACCATACTGCTGTTTTTGGACACCGCAAGTCTACAGTTAGGGCAAAGGCACATTTCTTTATTCCATGTCAAGTACCATGACGTCTTTCCTGCTCCTGTGCGTGAGGGAGCGGACATGAAGGTGGGTGTCAACTGCACTTATGAATGTTTCAATGCACCAGTGATTATTATGGGAAAGAGCCACAGAGTGTGATAGAAGTTCTACTGTGTGAGCTAATGAAACAGGAAGCTAAAGCCAAATCAACAAACAAGTGGATCTTTCCCCAATATGCCCACCTGGACCAGATCATTTCCCAATATGCCCACCTGGACCAGATCTGAAAACAGCTGAACTAAAAAAAAGTTTTGGAAGGTGAACAACCCCTTTAAGGCACTGAGTTTATGAGACCTTGTGTATACTATGTGCACATGAACAGAGTCCAATATAGTGGTCCATTTTGGTTAGCCACAGTGGTATACCATTGTCACATACTGTGTACTTCATTATATTGATCTGTAAGCAATGTGCCTTTGAGAGTGCAGCCAGGCAAACACAACTCCCAAACTTTTTCCACGTTTCACTTCTTCAGTCTTGCCAAAACTGTAAATCCCTAGGATGTAACTATTACCTAGGATATAGAGACTAGCACAAAAGCTTGCCGGCATTCTTCTTGTTCTGCACCCTCTTTCTCAGATGTGTAGTCTAGGCCCCCTGTGCTTGTAGCTGTGTTGTAGTCATGAAAGCTGCGGATATTTGCTCTGATTCACATCATTAGCAACAGTTATCGCTCTTGGTTCCTGCACAGGTGTTCTGAATAGTATTTTCCCAGGCCAAGGTTGTTTAGCTCTTCTAATTTAAAAGTAGTGAACACACAAGGACACAGAAGCAAATTGTAGTTGTAGTGCTGACATGTGCAAATTTGCCTCTCCCAGTCGTTTGATCTGTTTCTGGTTCAAGCCATTATTCCATATATCTGGGAAACGCTCAACTCATTCACCTTGACAGTTGATACTGTCATGTGAAAAAATGTTTTTTTCCAAAATGCATCAGTTAATGCTGCTCCAGCAGCATTCTGCACAAAAATCTGTTTCTCAAAAGAGGCTAGAGGGCTAGAGATATTGTCAGTTTCCCAGCTGCCCCAGTCATTTGACTCGTGGTCTGATAAACTTCAGTTACTCTTTACTGCTTACTGCAAGTTGGAGTGATATCCCCCCCAGCAGCCTAACAACTGAACAATGGGAAGGTAAAGAGATAGCAGCTCCCTAACACAAGATAACAGCTGCCTGGTAGATCTAAGAACAGCACTCAATAGTAAAATCCAGGTCCCCTGCGACACATTCAGTTACATTGAGTAGGAGAAACAACAGCCTGCCAAAAAGCAGTTCCATCCTAAAGTGCTGACATTTTTCTGAAAGCACATGACCAGGCATAATGACCCGAGATGGCTCCTACACACCAATGTTACAACTTAAAAAAAAATATGCTTGTAGGTTCAGGACTGAAATTTTATATTGTAGAGTAAATTATTTGCAGTGTAAACAGTAAGAAAAATCTCATAAAAATCATGACAGGATCCCTTTAACGCAATGGCCTATTCATCTGCTCATATTGCTTTGATCACTGTAGTTATTGATCTGCCTTAGGGTATGTTTCTTTTCAAGCGCATGTCAATTTCATGTTAACGCCCCGTATGTTATATTGCAAAATCAATATGTGTGTCTGCCAGTAACACAATATACAGTTTTATTTGTACATGTATGTAAATTTTTTAGTATACTATGTAGATTTTGTGTATTGTGGGTGCGCCACTATAACAAATATTACAGATTGAAGAATGAGCTGTCATAACGAAGGTAACATTTAAGCTACTAATATATATATATATATATATATATATATATATATATATATATATATATGAAAATGCCACAGCCTGATGCACACAGTAGAGAAACCATCAAATGCCTGTGTGCTGGTTATCAAAGTAATAATAATATAACTCAAACAGGAACCGCACTGTACAGGACTTAGTACAAGGTGAAAAATATTAAAGATTTATTATCACCATTTCGGCTTTGTAACTTGAGCCATCTTCAGGACAGATTACTTGGGATCCCAGATGTTATTGTAGCGTGAAACATATTGGATAAGGCGATTAGACACAATATCTCGGAAGGGGCTTAATGAACAATGTTTCTTTAATTGTTTTTTGAATCTTAGGTAATTGTGACATTGTTTCAATTTTGCCAATGATTTTTATTGCATTGCATTCATCATATTATTTATACATATCTATGGTGTTATTGAAACAGTGATTACACTGTTGTTTTAGGATTTCAGTATTTTGGAGATGTTTAGAAGGTGTTTAATGCATTTCTAGTTTATTGTGTGGGGGGAGTGGTTTTGTGAAGGTGGGAAAATGACGTGTTAGAGGGTTAGTGATCTGCGAATCTATCCCGTTTTGCTTCGCCGAAAAATTTGTGAATTTCCAGTGAAATTTGCGAATTGGCGAAAAATTTGCGAAACAAGTCGCGTTACGTCTTTTGACGTCTTTTGTAACATTAAAAAGAAAAGTGCAGCTAACTATATATATATATGTATATATATATATATATATACATATACATATACATATATATATAGTTAGTTGCACTTTTCTTTTTAATGATGCACCAAACCCACTATTTTGGATTCGGCCGAACCCCCGAATCCTTCGAGAATGATTTGGCCGAATACTGAATCTGAACCCTAATTTGCAGGGTTTCCTCTGTTTCCTCCTCCAGAGCCAATGCCTTTTTACACCACCCACATAAACTGCTGTCTTCCACTTTAAGGGAGTTATTTATTAAAGGTCGAATTCTTTTTTTATCTGAAAAACTCGTTGTCAAGGGTATGTTTCAGAAAATCTTCGGGAGCAGAGGCGTGTAGTGTACTTCCTCAGTTTGACTCTCACCCAACCCTAACCTGCAATGGTTGGGCAAATTTCAACCCAAACCCACCCAACCGGTGGCCAACCCGTGGGTCACTGCTGCTTTTGGTTCAACCCACACATCACCAACTAACTATACAGTAAGCCTGTAACTAGCAAGCATATAATTCTGTAGCATTTTCCATTGGTATAATGATAAAATTGCAGGAATTTTGCAGCGTACATATTCTTTACACCTTACTTTTTGTTTTTTAATCTCCTTTTAATTCATTCAAGAGAAATGTAGATTGCATCCCTAGGCGAGCTGGCTGTGCCTAGCACTGTGATTTGCAAACTATTAGAATAAATTCCATTTGAAAGGAGAGACGTGCATTGCAAATTACATTGCTGTCTGGTACACCATTCTTGCCACTTGCTTAATGGCTTTTGTCACACTGCTGCCCATGGCCGTCAAGTCTGATTAGATGTATTTATTTTAATGCATTAATATTATTTATTAAATCAGCCAACAGGAAGTGATTCAGGAATAAGATTTTAAAGGGAAATTCAACCCCCCCAGCACTAACACCTCACCCCCCTGGGCTCCCCTCCCCCGGCCTACCTCTCCCCCCAGGCTATTGCCCCTGAGTTGCTACTTACCCCTCTGTGTAAGTCTCCTCCAGCGACGTTCACAGGGGCCATCTTGTCTTCAAACTGCTTCTTACGGGATCCGGCGGCGCATGCGCAGTAGGACACTGGTACTACCCTGTGGCTTAAAGGGGTTACATTTTAGTATGATGTAGAGAGTGGTATTCTGCGACATTTTGCAATTGGTTTTACTTTTTTATTATTTATGTTTGGGTTTTTTTTAGGTATTTAGCTTTTTATTCTCCAATTTGCAATTTCAGCATCTGGTTGCTAGGAGCCAAATTACCCTTTACCTTAGCATGCATTGATTTGAATAAGAGACTGAGATATGAATACATTTTTTTGGTGGGTCATTTTTGATCAAATCATACGATTCGATCAAACGATTTTACCAAAATCCTTCGATTTCTCAGAACTTAGAAAAAATTTCTCCCCTGCCGGTTATAGGAAAATCTCTGGCGGGATTGCACTGGGAAAGCTTTGTTTTCCGAAGTCACTGGAGGCAATTTTGGGCGACTTCAAGAAAACAAAGTGCTCCAAGTGCCACCCTGCCATCGATCTTAATTTTAGCTGGTGGGGAGGCAGTTCGGGGAGAATAGTCGCCAGAGGAAGAGGAGATTTGTTGCCAGGCGACTAATCTCCTACAAATAGCACTGTGTGTCTCTACCCTAAGAGCGTTCTATATCAAAGTCGAGTTTTAGAGTTATGTGAGCTTTTAAAACCTCAAATGTACGCGAATGAACTCAACACTCAACAATGGTTTCTGATTTTGTTTTCTAAGTTATATGTGGCTGTTTTAATCTAATTGCTGATTGGTTGTCATGGGCAACATCTCCAGAAATCTCTCCAGTTCGAATTGATCGAGTTTTCCATGGCGAAAAAATCCCTTGGGCAAATAATTGCTTGAATTATTTGAATTTTCAAGCAAAGCCTTCCAGAAAAAACTCGAACATCATAAATGCTGCAAAGATCTGCTTGATTTTAGATGGTGTATTTTCAGAATCTAGCTATTTCCAGGGTCAGGTTTCTAAAAATTCTCAAAATATTCAAGTTTTTTGTTTGTTTTTTTTTTTACAAAAAAAAACCTAAAAAATGTTGTTAAAAAAATGTTTTTTTGATTGAAAAATCACCTCAAAAAAAGTAAAAAAAAATTTGTGTAAAAAAAAAAACTTAACCCATAATAAATCTGCCCCTAAATGGGCACCATGACACATAATGCAAGTCCATGAATTTAAAAGATAGGGCAACTTTGGCATCTCTCCCACTGATTATAATCACTTACCTGATACCCTGGACTAGTGTTCCTGTTAGCAAAAAACTGCACCAGTGTCTGAGGAAAGACCAAACGGCAATATTCTTCCTGCTCCTTTTCTCTTTGCACTGGGCACACAAATGTCAAGAAAAAAGGCGTTGCACGTGTTGGTCCCAGACCACTGAAGAATGAAGAAGCAGAAGACGTTGATCGTTACATAGAGCTTGCTCAGAAGTATTCCGGGTGGTTGCAGTTTTATGCTAACAGGAGCACCAGCCCGGGGGTATCAGGTAAGTCTAAAAAATCATCCTAAAATGTCACTTTTCCTTCTTCCTTTAGTGGCAGATTTATCAGAGCTTGAGTTATAGAATTTTTTACCTTGAATGACCTTGAGACTCGAATAGTATATTATTTAAGAAAAAAACTGAACCGTCTATAATTCGAACGAATATCACTGACCCGAAAACTCTAATCCAATTCCTGAAAGTCAGGAAGGCTTTTAACATCTTCAAATGGGTCACTGGACCTCTGCCATTGACTTCTACATGAACTTGGCAGGATTTATGTGACGTACTATCGAATTTGAGTTGCTCCCATGGTCAAGGTATGATGAATTTCGAGTTTAAAGTTTTCCCAGCTCCAATTTGTGAGTTTTAACCAATTCAATTAATATGCCTCATAAATGCTCAGAAGTCCAGTGGAAACCTGCTTTCTCCTAAAACGAATAAACACATTTATTTTATATAAGTGGCAGTTATAGTTTCCATCAATCTTTATGGGTCCCACAGACAGTGGCAAGTATTTTTCATATGGTCTATACACACACCAATGATAAATGTGTCGTAGATCCGTTCTCATAGGTGCACAAAAATTCATTTTAGCAGGTTTTTATTGTTATTATTCATTTATAAGCATCTTAATGCTGTTGCATTTTGCATGTTTTCCTGAACCGCTAGCTTTTACACTTTGTGATTTAGGAAAAAGTAGTGACCTTAGCTAAATACCCATGATAAAGGACAGGCTGGTTGCTGTATGCGTGTGTGTATAGTAACAACCGGAGAGAGCTCCAGTCTGAAGGTCCCTGTTACTGCACGAAGCCCTATTAATAACATTGTCCACAATGAATCCTCTTTTAGGCACACGATTCCTGTTACTTAACTGAATGTCATGACCATATCAGGATAAAAAACCCACAAACAAAATGCTCTGGCATATAGACAAGGCAAAGACTGCTAAGCTTTAATTGTGTGACATGTAATTTGCAAGCAGATGCTAGTTTGGCTGCTGCAAGTAAACGCCTCTGTTCCAACATCTGCTGTCCAATAAATGATACCAGCGAGTCGCATTTCTCTCTGTGCAACAGACGCAGATGAGAAGTCATTGTGTGACACATGGGCACCTAGCGCCAAATGAAAAATTTCCAGGTGGCATGCTTACTGCTACCAGACAGGCTTTTACCATCATAAAACATAGGGGGAATGTAATAATTGTGCAGAATAGTTACGAGGTACCACCGTATCTTTTTATTGGCAGACTTTGGAGATTTTTTCCCCTGTAATGTCATTTAGATTGTGGGTGCAAAATGATATATTATGCCAATTTTCTGTTTTACTCAATGCAGAGTGGCTTTGTGCTCTAGGAGTACCACAACGGTGCACTTCCCCAGGCCAGAAGATTAAGGATAAGCAGTGGCATAGCTAGATATTACTGGGCCCCACTGCAAATTATTTTTAGGCCCCAAAATGTCTAGAGGTTGACTTGTATTTGAAATTGTAGGAAAAGCAGCCTCATGGGGCTGCTATACATCCTAGGCCCCCCTGCAGCCGTAGGGTCTGCTTCCTCTGTAGTTATGCCTCTGGTGGGTTCCCAAGACATTAAATAAATTTTAAATAATTATTTTAATTTAAAAATTAAATAAAATTTTATTCTCCTTAAATTATACTGTACATTCCCTAAAAGCGTTTGCCCTTGCGCTAGCTCTTATTGTGGTACATGTATTGGACATGTTTGCCTATACTTGGGACCTGGGGGTTTTCCATTGCCATACCGTAAATCTTCTAAAAATAATTTAAACATTAAATAAACTCGGTAGGATTGTTTCCCCACCAAAAAGGAATAATTATATATAAGTTGGGATCAAGTAAAATGTACAGTTTTGTAATTACAGAAAAAAAGGAAATATGTTTGAACATTTTGAATTATTTGATTAAAAGGGAGTCTTTAGAGATGACCTTCTAGTACTTTTGGAGATTTCTGGATAATGGGTCTGTGGATAATAGATCATATAACCATACAATTAAACTTTTGTAAAGTTATGGCAAACACCTACTTTATGTACTTCTGTTGTGCTACAGCAAAAGTGGCCATATTTTATTATTGTGAGGTCTACTATTGGTGATTTGTATGATCTACATCTATATCATATATTTTATACATCTATAAAAGCATTGTTAGCATTCCATTCCATGGAAAATATTACTTAAATAAAACATTTTTATGAGAAAATGTATATTGCTATAGTTAACAAACAACTATTTCTTATGTAACCTTAACATTATAAATATTTGAATGAAAAGCTTGAAATAGGAGGGCAATTTAGACAAGCTGTTTGTTGATATAGTCTTGAGAGCTACCGATTACCAGCTAAATCCCAATCTACCTTTTGGGCACCCCTGTGCTACAGTGTCTTAAGGTAACCGTACAAAGGCCAATAGAATATGCTGACTGCTCCTCCAGACCAATTCGATTGTCCCTTGTACTGGGCCCTCTTGTCATCCAACTTCCATATGACTTAAACTGGTCATCTGTTGGGTGGTCATGAGATGACCACATTGGTATGTTGATGTGGTGCCCCAGTGGGTCTTCTTAGGCACCCATAATGATTCAGTTGTTGGCCCTGCGAGTTGATGGCCAAATTGTGTAAATTGGATCTGTTTTGTTGGTGACTGTCAAACAAGTAAATAAAATGTCTCTGGCAATAGCTATTTATCTTTAAATTGCCACACGCAGCTGCTAACTGCGGGGTATCTGAGCTTCTATTAGAGCTCTTACCCTAGTCTGCTATATGGCTGATATATACTCGGAGTTTAACAACTTGTATAGAAGCACCTGGGCATTGTCCTTATGTCTTAATGTGCTCATAGTCCTGCACGGTGACCTATAATATGCTTATATTTTTCAACAGGGGATAACTTGTTCCCTATATAAAGGATAATGGTTACACCATGAGGAAACTGGAGAAGCAAGACAGTTTGGTGTTCTGTTTGAACACACAAATCCTCATTTTTGCCTGATAATATTTTTCTGTGTAAAGGTGATTGAACCCCCCCCCCAAATTTATGTAAAATTATTCATGGTGCTTCCTTGTGAGGGTCAGTCTCCTGACCTACAGTTGTATGTTTTTGGTCAGAGCGTTTACCATTAATTTATATGAAGATTTTGCCACCTATGTAAATTCTGGTGCCATAGCCCTTGCACCAAGGTTTCTTTACTGTATATCTATAAGCTCATTATCAGCTAAGAGGATCCGGTCTGGACAACATTTTTGTTGTCACTTTGTGCAGCATCCAACATCTCCTCAAGGCAGTTGTTAAGTTTGTTCAGGGCTTCTATCCAATCCAGTGCTCTGTACTCTGCACCTTATTGAGCCAAATGCAACTAACTGGCTTTTGGGTGCAACAGTATTGTGTATTAAACTAAGTAGTTAAAATTCTGCAGTTTAGTTCCTGGTAGTTCCTGCATGTTGGTTGCTATAAAACATAAGATCTGGCACCGACCTTGCATCTACAGTATTATTACACTACCACAGTGCATCATGCACTTTTTTGTAGACACTAGTAAATAATTATGTTGTATGTATAACTATTATATGATGTTTGCCAGTCTCCTTTTATGATCCCCTACATGATGAATGTTTTCCGTTATTTTAAAAAATTCTAATTATGTGATAATGGGCACAACGTATCAACGAGTGGCTGTATCAGTGCAGATTTTCTGTAAATTACAAAAGTATCTCAAGTATAATGGAACACAAAATAATAACATTTATGTATGTATTTTATTAAAAACAATAGGGTTCAACTCAAACAATAGGGTTCAACTCCAATGATGCACAGTTTGTTCTGGCATGAAGACAATTGCCTGAATTGTTTCTCCTTACATGTGGTGTCCATTGGGGAAAAAGGATTCAGACTGATCAGAATGGTAAGAATGCATTCAAACCCATTCTGATGATCTGATGCAGTTCATTAAAAAAATGTCCATGTTGGACAGGTTTTGTTAAGTAGGGACAGTATCAAAAGATGAGGATTCCTTCAGGATTTCTTGCTTAATATTTTGAGCCAGTTAGTTAGCTCATGATTTTTCTAAAAGATTGTATCTTCATTTTCCTTCTCATCTTATACAGCTATTATTCCCAGCATAACTCCTTATGATTCTATCTTTTCTGAGTCAAACTTACGAGTTATCCTTTATTCAATCTGCACTTAACAAGGTGCACCCTCATTTTTTAATTGTCACATGGGAAGCTAAGATTTCAGTTGCTTAGGATCTCTTATGCCAAAGCAATTGCAAATTGGACACAGTCATTAGAACCTTAATATTGTGCTTTGACACCATCAATATATTCAGTGTTATTCAGTTGGTCTGGAACCACATTTTTATAAATGGCTTCAATCTGCTTTAGAGTAGACTGTGAAACTCTTAAGTGGGACAGCATGTACAAGCAACTTGCCCACTTCTGTAACAAGAATTAAAGCAGTGTCCCTCATTCTCATCGTCATGAATCTGTACAGCTGGTAGAGGCACAGGACATATAACAAACCAAGGGGTTTTTGAAGGCTGGAGCCCCTCAGCTATAAACTGCAATTTTAGAAGGATTTGTGCAGCACTGAGTACTCTGTAATTCAGAGATTAATGGGGAGTCTTCAGCAATGCAAAATCATATTATGTTAGGCCCAGTTTAGAGATCCAAAGAGATGTTTGATCATAGAAAAAAAATTGCAGTGCAGACTCTGTAGTAGCAGTAACATTGTCAGGGCTGGTTTTCCTCTTAAGTTCCTGATATCTCACTATATCTAACACTACATTTATGTATGTCCAAAGTTGATTCAGTCATGTTCTTTTCAGTCTCTTATTTGTAAGTGTTTAATTGTCAGTCTTTACATGCCCCCTTTCTCTTGAAATTACATTCAGAGGATTTAAACTAATATTCTGAGTGAGAATGACTACTGTTTGCATTAATATAAAGTAGAATAATGATATTAAGATTTTTACATTCGTGATATTTGAAATCATTTTGGGCAGCTACTACACAGACAGTAGAGGTCTTCATTAAGTACTAACTAGTATATAATATAAATATGATAATGATAATTTTTTGCTTTCACAAATATTTCTCTTTAACCACAAGTGAGTTAATCAGACCTCTAATTTCAGCATCAGCTAGGACAGCAACATATGGCTCTGAAAATACCCAGGGGTGCCAGTGTTTATCCCTAGGATCCCATTATCTGGGCAATGTAAGAGAGGTTCCAAACAATAACACATCATTTATTTTCTTCTCTAAACCCACAGTAAAGCATACAAATACACCCATTTTAACAGGAGAAAGTAGATCTAAGTCACATAAAGGCATTTGAGCAAGCATTTTTTTTTAACTAAAGAAAATCAGTTTACTTCTGTGGCTTACAAGCAGCCTTATTTAACCAACATTACAGGATATGACCCATAGATACATAGTCTACAAATAGAAAGGTACACACTGAAAATATTATTCTCTGTAGTTATAAAATTTTCACCGCCTCCTCCTGCTGATAGCTTCAGGTATGTGTTACGGTACTGAATCATGCATGTAGTCATGCGATTCAGCTGAATATCAAACCTGTTTATCTAGGGTCAGGCAAAAACCTGAATTATTATTTTAAGACTTTGAAAAAGGATTTGTGAAAAATGTGAAGAGCTTACCTATGTATGTTTTTAAATTCACAGAGCTAGTTAACATTTAACTTCCATTACAGAATTTGCACCTCATTTACATTTACTGCCAGACAATTTTTAAAAACCTTTTATGTTTTTTTTAATCTTTACAGGAAATTCCCTCATGGGAAATTTCTGTATACCTATGAACCCCATACTTTTCTTTGTTTAGGACAAACTTTCTAAAACTGCCCACTTTATAACAAAACAACTCAAAAGGTTAACAAAATGACCTATTTGTTAAAAGCATATTGAAAATGTATTTTATTTATGCAAAAATACAACTGATTTGGGAAGACCAATGTTTCCCAAGGGGGCCAATACCACATTGGTATAATTTTAGGAAGATTTCTGCAGATTAAAAGCCCATAGCCATACAATACCAGAAATAAACATATACTTTGCAAGCAATAACAAGTAAATGTAAGTGGACTCCAGAAGGCCATATATTTTGACTAAATCAATTTGGATAAATATGTTATCCATATATACTCCCCACAATCAAATCTTGTTGGAGCACAGGCTTCTATTACTAGCTAGATCTAACTCACTTTCCTAGAAAGTACTATACAGGGAGTCCTTGAGTTACATACACACGACTTACATACAACTCATACTTACAAACAGAGGCTATTCCAGTAATGTACTGTGATTTGCTTAACTTATATTAGCATTTAACTTTACTAAACCACCTGCCCCAATCACCTCTGATGTTTGTAGTCTACTGCAGAGTACAGAAAGGTAAAAAAAAAAACATATACACAGAAAGGTAACAAGTAAATATGTATTGTTGCATTTAATAAGTAAATGTATTTGTTTCAACTTACATACAATTCCAACTTAAAGGGCACCTATCTTGAAAAACAGTTACCCCCAACCAAATGTGCTGGCTGATAGAGCCCGTATTCCGGTTGGCGGTACTGGTGTTTTTTTTTTTAAAAGCCCCGCGCCAGCACGCTCGCACCGGGAGGGAGCTCCCGGTGCGAGCCGCCATGACAGTCTCTGCGCATTTGCGTGCGCGTGACTTCATGTGCATTAAGAAAAGCGGTCAGTGTTGGGGCCGCTTTTCTTAATGCGCATACACATGACGTCACTCATGTGCAAATGCACATGTGCAGAGACTGTCATAGCGGCCAGCCCGGAATGCAGGCTCTATCAGCCCACACATTTGGTTGGGGGTAACTGTTTTTCACGATAGGTGCCCTTTAAGAACAAACCTACAGAACCTATCTCGTACGTAACCAAGGTACTGCCTGTAACAACAATTTCCCATTCATTCACTAAAGCCTCATTCGCCATGTCCCTGCTCCCCAATTTCTCTAAAACAGCTCTGCTTCTATGGCTGCACAGCTTTACTAGGGCCTTGTTGATCCCAGGCATAATGGGACACCCACCTGGTTCAACAGATGCATGCCAAACAGTTAGATCCACAAATAACCAAACACTATATTAAAGGATAAGGAAAGTGGTTTTTTACTTGGGGGTGCTAAATGTTAGACGAAAACCACACCGCTCTGGGGTTCTTGTAGCGAGCACCACGCAGAGCTCAACTTCCTGCTTCCGCATCTTCTCAGGACTACGCATGCACAGTAGAGCTGTTTTGCTCTACTGTGCATGCAATATCCCTGGAAACTTTGAAATCAGCGCAGGAGGAAGTTGATCACTTGGCTGATAGGAGCACCGGCCTGGGGTAGGTAAAAGTATTCACTTGGGGGTACCTAACTTTGGCACCCCCAAGTGTAAAATCACTTTCCTTCTCATTTAAAGTGTGTCAGGAACTGGTCATAAGCCTATGGCCCAATAATAGGGATATGGAAACAACTAGACACATATGCATTTGCCCAGCAATTAGAAATTTAAGGCAGCATAGGGATTTAAAAACATAGGACTAGTAACCCTGTGTTTCCCTACACTACTAAACTGCAAAGCTTACAGTTTTTTTTTACAGTTTTACATTTCTGAAAAAGGACTTAAATTTCACTGCATCTTATCTCCTCTATGTCCTAAAGGTACTAAAATAAAACATAATATGAATTCCAGTTTAGAGCCCAACATTTAGAGACTCCGAAATGTAAACAGTATATATGTACAAATGCCTTGTGTACATTTTACTGACCATGTGGTAAAGGCCACTATAAAGTATGTTCACCCCAGAAAACCTTATATTTTTGTACACATTCAGATAAATGCATATACCTCATATACCTCAAAACTGCAAAGCTAAATTTTGCAGTTTTTTAAAATCTCCTGTAAAGTTTGAACTTTACAGCACATTCTCTTCTTTACTTTACCAACATAAAGCTTCATTAATATGACTGTGTCAGGGCCCGAAGGCGTAGCTAGTAGTGTGGACCAAGGAGGAAGTACACAATTCGAGGTATACGAAGGGTAGAGGCAAAAGAGTAGTCAAATCCAGGCAAGAGGTCGGTTCAGGCAGCAAGATATCAAGGTCAAAGTTCAAGTAGAGGGTCAATAACAAGTAATCAAAGCCAAAAGCGCACCCAGGAACACAGAAGTAGAACCTATAAACGGGCAATGAGACAGAGTACTGGGTTCCTTTAAATAGGCCTGGTTTGGCGCCAAGGAAAACGTCAGCGTGATGGCGTCTGGGTGCGCGCTTGACTGTGCGCGCTGACGCCTTGACGCGCGCGCCCATGTGGACGCGCGCAGACGCCTTGACGCGCGCGCCCATGTGGACGCGCGCTGACGCCTTGACGAGCGCGCCTCTGGGGACGCGCGCCGGCGACTCGATGCGCGCCTGTGCGCCCAGCAGGAATCCTCACAGACTGCCCTGGGGCTTCTGAACAGTTCTTAATATATTACCGAAGCTATGCAGCTTCCCCATTTTCATTTCTTGGTAAAATAATTTGCCCAATAATGTTAAATTATTTCACGCTTTGTAAAGTTATGTGACATTTTTAAAAAGTATTATTTATTATATTTATTTTAAAAAGCATGTCCTTGCATTTGACGGCAGGTCATGAATGAATGGGTAATCAACTGAACAGGGGGTTTCACTTTAAATAGCATTTTCTATAAATGTGAATAAAAATTTGCATCATACAGTTTTTGGCATTATATGTTCTATTGAAATGTGCTCTTTGCATTGCCTGTATAACAACAGAAGCGTGGGAAGGGGAATGTGGTCTCCTTGATCCAGCACCAGCCTTCTGAGTATGAGCTCACATTTGGATGGCTTTTAGTTTAGCTGCACAAATCTGTTATTCAAATAATAGTCTCTTATTAATTCACCACTCTTTGGAAGAACAGAGGTGTCATTTAATATGCAAAGTGCAAGAGGACTAAGGTGTGCAAAATGGTAATAGAAAGAGCTGTTGTTTTGGGCAAAGCACCCTTTATTTGCATTCTGCACTTAGCTTTGTAAACAAGGCCTCAAGCCTGTTCTAAGATAAATATTTGCACCATTTCAAAAATTTTTGATATTGTGCATGTGCTCTGTATCTTAAAATAAATATGTAAAAAAAAAGAGTATGCCAGTGCATTAAACTATAGAAGGAATGTGCTTAAAGAAGTAGCGTTTCTGTTAGATTTATTCAAATATAGTTTCACCCATGTGTTCCACTTTCTGCTGCCTCCTTTCCCAGGCTGTGCAGGGGAGCCAGAATCTGTTTTTCTTTGTGTGAAAACAGAGATGTGATTGTCTATCCCCCTCCTACTGTGCTTCTAGCATAGTATTTAATAGAATGGCCACTTGTAAGCAACTTTGCAATTGCCCTTCATTATTTTTTTTATATAGTTTTTTAATTATTTGAAGACATTCCTCTGATTTTGCAGTGTTCAAATCTAAAATCAAATCCTCTGTAAAGCTACAAATTTATTTTTATTGCTACTTTTTATTACTCATCTTTCTTTTCAGGTCCTCTCCTATTCATATTCCAGGCTCTTGTTCAAATCAGTGCATGGTTGCTAGGGTAATTTGGACCCTAGCAACTAGATTGCTGAAAGTGAAATCTGGAGAGTTGCTGAATGAAAAGCATGGGAAGGGGTTGAATTCCCCTTTAACATGAGCATTATTTTGGGGAACCAGGTCATAACTATAGACTAGAACTATAACACAAAGCCAGAATGAATGCACACTTGTGTGGAGAGTTCTCGGGCTGCAAAATACTGTGTTTGCAAATTAGGAGCCCTTCCACCTGCACAAAAATCTGCCTTACAGGAATCTAATTGGTGTTTCCATGGTGATATAGAAATTCAGCCACCAAGAGAATCTGTGCTTTTCCATGTGACTCACTGATATTCTTAAAATATAAACTTGCTTGAAAGACAGTAAAATCGGTATTCTTCCTAAATGTGGCGTTTATTAAAAATGAAACGTAAGAACCAAACCTCACAAAATAGTTCTGGTAAAATCTTATACCTCGTCTCTTTCTAAATGTATTAAATTTGAAAATATGGCTGGTTGTAACCAGACACCATACAGCACCAATTCTGATTGACATCCTTATCTAGAAAGTTATGAATTACGGAAAGGCCGTCTCCCATAGACTCTATTGTAAGCAAATAATCCATTTTTTTTTTTTAAATGAATTCCTTTTTCCTCTGTAATAATAAAACAGTAGCTAACTAAGATATAATTAATCCTTATTGGAAGCAGAACCAGCCTATTGGGTTTATTTACTGTTTACATGATTTTCTAGTAGACTTAAGGTGTGCAGATCCAAATTACAGAAAGACCCATTATCCGGAAAGCTCCGGGTCCCAAGCATTCTGATAATAGGTCCAATACATGTACAATCAATTAAAAATGCTGTTCGTTTCTGAAATAATAAAGTTTATATTCACTATTCCTCTCTCAGCATTCAGCATTCTCTCATTTATTCTCTGTTTATTCAGGAGTTGGATGTCAGGGATTCACGGGTTAGATCCACTATATCATATAGGGATGGCTTCTTTTGCCTTGCCTAGAATAGAGAATAGAATAGAACTCACTCTATTAAAATCACCAGACATCCTGTCTCTCTACATGCAGGATTTTGTTAGATTTTGTTTGTACTGGAATCAGTTATTTGAGTGAGCTCTAATTCATCTGCTAGGAAAGGAAGCCCCCTTATAAGATATAATGGATATAACTGTCAATGAATATCTGACATCTTATAAGATATAATGGATATAACTGTCAATGAATATCTGTCACACAACTACTTGATTATTTCAGAAACTGCACAGAATATTTGATTGATTGAATTAAGAAAGTTTCTTATTTCAGTATGATGAAGCTTAAAATCAATTTTCATTTTCGCGATAGTTGCCCTTTATGCATATATTTCCCCTACTAGGGTAAGGTTGTGCTCCCATGGGCCCAGAGGTAGAGTGAGTTGTTCCTGTCCATAGCTTATTTAAAGAATAAGGAAACCAGTAAGTAATCTGTTCTGGCAAACAGGGTATCTGCACATACCAAAGGTTCCAAATAAGCTGAGGGTGGATGTGCTTGAGAGCCTAGACCTAGAGCATAAGGCCCCAGCAGACATTTTATGCCCGTAAGGGAATTCAATCCCCTTAGTGAAGTTGGAGAAACCTGGGCCCCAGGCCCGGATTTGTGGAAAGGCCCAGGCCTAGGGTGGCAGGAATTTAGGGGGGCGACATGCTGCCCAGCCACACCCACATTGGTTCAGAAACACTGTGG
Source organism: Xenopus borealis (assembly GCA_024363595.1). Taxonomy (NCBI): domain Eukaryota; kingdom Metazoa; phylum Chordata; class Amphibia; order Anura; family Pipidae; genus Xenopus; species Xenopus borealis. The sequence goes on from CM044433.1 coordinate 37,084,691, forward strand.
ATATGCAGGAGATACAATAGTTTTTAAAATTTCCCATGCGCCAATCCCCATTGCTCCGCTCCTTTTTATGAAAATTTGCGAATAAAGGGTAGAGTATGGTGGCCCTGGTTGGCCCCATTAATGAGGTGTAGATAGTAGATAACAAAATGCCGCAATAAGTTTGTTCCCTGGGCTGGTGGTCCTTTAAGAAAAAACTTGACCTGTACAGGGAAGTATCCATGAAATCCAGCAGCGGAGGTGGGGGTAGGGAGTATTGGTTGCAGACCATGGCAGGATTACATCACAAGCATGTGCATGCTGTCCATCATGATGTCACTTCCACTTACATTATTTAAACATGCACCTATGGGTGCCAGTGGTGCACAGAAGCCCAGGGAACAAATCTAGCAATTGTGTTCATTAGGGGGTGCCTAACATTTTGTCACCCTCAATGAACAGCATTTTCCTTGTCCTAAACTAAATATCAACAAATAATTAGGTTAATCTATTTTGTCGGATGCATCTGTACCAGCCCAAAGCCACCACAGCCTACACAGATCTGTGCCTGTCAATATACTTGCACATATCTTCTCCTGTCTCCTTTTGTGCTGATTCACAGCACATGTTGTCAACTGCGATCAGTTTCCTGAGCTAATAATATACTGTATATACATTATAAATGTAATGTTATATAGATGCGTGATTAGTTATTAATTTAGATTTGTATTACATGGCAGCCTAGAAACATGTACATTTTGCATCAGAATTGATTAATAAAACTATAAAAAAACTATGTAGCATCAGCTTCTATGATGCTTAATCTAATGTTGGGATTATTTGCAGCAAACCCTATGATTTAGATTAGATTAGTTTAGATTTTCAGCAGCAGTCCAGAGCACACTGAGCATGTGCCGTGCCGCTGACACTCAAACAGGCTCTGAAGTTGGGGAGCTGTTGGGGACACATTATAATGCTTCCACCCCTCAGAGTTGGTGCATAGCTGGGTGTACAGAACATGGAATTTCTAGCCATATTATTTTTTAGGCTTTAGTTCTTCATTATTATAACAATTTGAAGGATCTAAGGCTTTAATTAATCAAGAAAAATTGTTAGTAGGAGCAGAAGCAGTAAGCTGGTAAAGTTGCATATACAGTTAGGTGCTTTGGGTCTTTGTCTGTTGGAAAAGCAATCAGCAATGCTCCTGTTATTTAGGTGCAACAAAACTGCTGCACGTGGGATCATTTTTCCAGGAAACATCATGAGCAGCTGGCTAATACATCACTGAAATAGCGCCAAATTCCTAGTTGTTTTTTAAATTCACAGGAGCGCGTGACTAACACTGTCACTTTGGCCATCAGCAAGAATGAAAATCTTCCCATTACATTATTTCTATGTGTTTAAAGTTTTTCTTTGGGTTTAAAGGTTTTCTTTTAATCTGTATATAAAATACTGCTCATTTAGTAAGTTGCAACTGGGGTCCATAGCCCACCAGGGTTGCTGCTTCAGGGGCCCACACACCCCCTGAAGTCATGACTCCACCCGAAATCTCCCTGTGCCCCTGCTCCAACCGCAATCCCCCCCGCCCCCCCAACTTCAAGCCCCAGCAGCACATACCTTCCTCTTCTCACAGATGCAATCGTAGACTGGCGGGGAATGGGTCTGGGTTGGCATGATCAACAAGGAGCAGGGCTCACAGGATTTTTTTCCCTGTGTCCCGCTGGCCCAGTCCAACTCTGTTTAGTAACATAGATGTGCACTCCTTATCATTATCAGCAGCAACCAATCAGCAATTACAGTTAACTGTAATCCCAACGTAAGCCATTTTGCCAGGTTTACTAAAGTCAAGTTCCAAAGTGATTACTTTGCCATGCCTATTGTTATTACCAATAATACCATAACATTGTCTGGTGGGTGAGTTGCAGTTTTTAATATGACCTGCAAACCGTGAGTCAAACTGGGGAAGAATGAAGTATATACATATATTATTAGTCAGTACATGCAAATAGTTTCATTAAACTGAATCTGGCCCATAATGTCTCATTCATTAAAGGGCATGTAAAGGCAAACAAATAAAATACAATTTTTACTTTCTTTAATGAAAAAGAAATCTATCTCCAATAGACTTTAATTAAAAAATCTCTACCGTTTTTATAAGAAACCTGACCGTATGCAGTGAAATTCATCCTTCATTTTACTGCTGTGGATAGGAATTGTCAGTCGGTCCCTAATTGCTGTGCAGGGAAACAATCATACTTTTGAACAGCACGGGGAGCCCAGCCTTTCAGAACTCTAGCAGCTTTGTTTCCCTGTAGAACGACTGTGTAGAGATTTATAATATATATTATTTTTGCCTTTACATCCCCTTTAATGTTTCCAACTTCCAACTTTGATAATTTATGATGATCCCTAAGCAGCCCATATCACACTGAGCCTGTGCACAGTCTTGGTCTTGCAAAGACGTTTAACAAAGTTACAAGATGATTACCCCCTGTGGCCAACTTTTTTGTTTTGATTTGTTTGATTACTGTGGTGCAGTAAGTTCATGTTTATGTTTAGTATACAAAATACAGCATTTCTAGCCTAATTCTATTTTAGACTTTCCTTGTCCTTTAATAGTCCCCGTTATTAGAAAGCAATTAGTAAACATAGGAGATGTGTTAATTTTGAGCTAGAAAAATGTCTGCTTTAATGGGTAATGAGCTGAAAATGTACCATTCACCATATACATTAATGTGCAAGGGGAATCGGACCAAATCTGAATCATTTTGCCTTTCACGTATATATAGTATCTGTATGTTCAGTCTATAAGCAGAACAGTCAGACTGTCTTATGGGGCTGCCTATGTATGTATATTAAGAGTTGGTGTCTGACATGACAAAGCCAAATTAAACACTCTTTAGGATAATGGACCTCGGTATGCCATACTGTATGTGCTGGAAATTGCCTTATCCTGCAGACAATTTATACTGAGCGGGCCAGATTTCAAGATGCTGCACCCCTAGCCCCCTCCCGCCCTACTCACAGCTAACCTCCCCGTTCCACACATCAGCCTGCTTCCCCTTGCTGGTTCTGCTTTTTTGGGCCCATTGCAATCTCTTCCACTGGGGACTGGGTGTGCGGGAGATTCAAACCGGGATTAAAATCTCCTGCTCATTCCCCAGGGATAATGCAGCCAGTGGGTGGCATGCTGACCCCAATTTTGTGCTGCCCTAGGCCCAGGCCATTTCGTTGCCCATACTGGAGGAGATTTAGGGGCAGATTTACTAAATTCGTGTGAAGGATTCGAATATTCGCTCGAATAGTCTCTATTCGATTGTGCATATTAAGTATTTTCGACTATCGAATATAAAGTATCCCATCTGCCATCATCCTTTTATGTAAAACTAATTAACATTAATTACATTATTACATGAAATACCACTGACTGATTTACTGATGAGAATAGTAGAGACAACAATGGACAACATAATGCACCTTTCCCCCGTCTCTCTTGCATAATTGCAAAGTAAATAAAAGTACCAGATTTAACATAGAAATATTAAATTTTCCCCTTTACATCCAACTTGACGTGTTAGAATTAAAAGCTGCTTTCAGATCTCTTGTTTTATTGTGAAATGTTTGTTCGTGGAGTAGGAAACTGTTGGGATGGGTCCTGGCAGCTTAAAATTGAAGGAAGGATGCTCTGCCTTTCCTTGAATAACATCAAAAAGCAAAGGATGCAGTTGTTTTCTTTTCTTATTTATTATATTATCACTATTCTGGTGCAACCAAATGAAACAGATGGACATTGCTGTCATAGATTCAATGTGTCTGACAAGGTAAGTCAGCTTTACTTAGCTGTTCCAGGGATTCATTGCTATCCTCAAGAAGTAGAGTGGGATAGCAATAAATATTTTAAAATCTAAGATTAACATCATACAATGCTATTATGGAGCATGGGGCTTCTGTTCACGTCTGAATAGTGGAGACCAGTGGTCTGCCCTCCTAGTTTTATGTGGCCTGGAGCCAAATACCACTTAATGGATCTAATACAAATAACCTGATGATCTGGCTTTGCTGCACTCTGATTTACGGTGGATTGAGATGTCACTTAGTGAAAGTGTAAGTTATTTACGCAGAGACAGTTTTCATAATTTGCAGCCTATTGGAAACGATAGTCCAGCCTGCCGTATAATCATGTCAAGGAACTTGTACTAATATACAGATAAAGAAAGGAACTGTTAGAACCCAAGCATAAGAATTTTATTAGCGTGCAAAATAGTATAGCTGCTACATTATGCAGCTTATATAAAGTCCTAAACTAATATACAGTCCCTGTCAGATTTGGAGTACTGTATCCACTATAGTACCTGTTGGGTTCCAGGTGTGCAGTATAACACCCCAAGCCTGCTTAGGTTCAAAATTAAGTCTAAGCTCTGTATTCAATGCAGCACACTAGGAATTGGTAGTTTGTGTAAAAATTGGCTCAAAGTGGACATAAACAGCAGGCAACTTTTCGGACCCCACTGGGTCCTTTATCAAGCCTTGACCAAAACATTGCCTGCTGTATATTTCTACTGATAGGCATGATTTTGCACCCAGTGGGGTCCAAAACGTTGCCTACTGTTTATGTCTAGTTTGAGCCAAAACATTTTTTTGCAAGAACTACCAATTTCCAGTGTGCTGCAGTGATTACGTTGCCTAAACTAGTATACAGACCTTATAACTAATACATATGTTTCTGTGTCCCATTAATTATTAAATCATACATTAATGCACTTTACAGTGACACATCTGCATATGCAGTCAAGTTCCAGAATCTGTATCTTGACAAGGTTTATATTGCTATACAATTTTTTTCTGTGAATATGGGTTACTCCCACAGCAGAGATAAAAATATAGTTCAGAAGGGGAGTGGTTGGGGTATATCCGATCATTGAGTGTGGCCAAGAATCACCCACATGCAGTTCTCACAAGTTTGATCTGTATCCCGCTTTACCATTTTCTTACTTCCCCTATACTACCTATTGTAATCATCCTCTTTTACTGACTATCAAGTCATTAGATCAAGTATTAGATCAACTTATTAGATCATATTCTTTACACTTTAACATAGGGGTCCCCAACCTTTTTAACCTATGAGCTTCATTCAAATGCAAAAAGAGTTGGGGAGCAACACAAGCATAAAAAAAGTAATTTGGCTGCCAAATAAGTGCTGTGATTGGGTATTTGGTAACCCTTATGTGGACTGGCAGCCTACAGGAGACTCTGTTTTAATAAAACCAAAACATTCCTCCGAGCCAGGAATTAAAAAATAAGCACTTGCTTTGAGGCGACTGAGAGCAACATCCAAGGAGTTGGTGAGCAACATGTTGCTCACAATTCACTGGATGGGGATCACTGCCTTCTCATAAGTCATGCTTGCTCTTAATCGAGACCTTTCCATATTCAGTTTTGCTTTAAAGACCTTCTATGACTTCCAATGTAGATATGTCATATATATCATTGAATGTTGTCATATATTGGTGAGTCAGTCTACATCTGTATGTAATCAAAGGCACAATTGTTACCCAGGTGCAATCGCCAGTAGCAACCAGTGAGCAAAGTTTGAATCTTTATTGCTTAACTACATTAGGCCCCCTAACAGCTAGGATTGGTGAGCAAGAAGGGCAATTTTATTTATTAATATGTATTTCTATAGCGCCAACATATTTCGTGGTGTTGATTTAGCCCTTTTAGATATCCTTGCTCCTTCCATTAAAGTGTGAAATTCTAGCTGGTGTTGCAGTCATGTTATTAGTCAGGATAAATCATGCCATACCTATTTTCATTGGGAAATAAGTCAGTTACATATCTGTTTGCCTGCTTATCTCATGTGCCCCTTCATAGCCATCTGATCTTTGGGGTTAGATTTGCTAGAATTAGAATATCACATATTTCAGAACTTCATTTTAGACATATATGAAATATATATGAAATATAATTTCCTTATCAACGTTTCATGTGTTTCTAGAGCACAACACATTTGTATATTTGATTTATGTAAAACATCACATGCAAATACATACAGTACTCAGTTAGAATTACTATTCCCTTGGCTCTGTTTGAGCCTAAAACTTGTCTCAATGCATTGAGTTGTTAATTCATTCTAGAAGGTTTATTTTCACTCATCAGTGCCCATGTCATTTGTGTATGAATAGACAGGGTGCACAAGTCGTGCACAGTAATTCTGACTATGCTTGTGCTCAGTTCACCATATCCTTTGCCCCAAATCCTTTCAGGTCTCCTGGTAGATACCTAATGCAGCTATTAATCTGGATATTGTTGTCCAGTTGTCATGATGGGGCATTAGCTTTGTCCCAGGCAAAGGAATAAATGGTGTCGGGGATACTAATGCATGGATGGAAGCAAGGAGTGTTGATGCGAAAGAATATCATTAAGGAAATGTTGTACCAACCTTCTTTGTGATACTAATGCATGCCTCAGGTTAGCACAGTGGCCTATGTGCCTTGGGGAAGCAGGCTTGGCCAACGTTACTCCTATTTTAGTGCTGAGGTGAATAAGGGCAGTAAATAATGTTGAATAAATGATGATATATACACAATATGAATTGTTTGACTTATAATAATGTATTTTACCTTTATTAAGTAAAATAAATATTTTCTTTGGTCACTACTATTGTTATTCTTATACAGACGTACAATTTACTTGAATTTTAAGTCATAAAAAAGGTCAAAATACGATCTTTTTTATTTTGTGTTGTTCAACCCAGATTTTACAGGAATGTGTGAATATCACAAATTAATACTGACACATTTCTGCAAAAACCCTAGAACTTGTTGGCATCACTTGAAGTGGTAAATGGTTATTCTCTCTTAGCTTATATGATGTTGTTACCGGCTCGATTTGCAGTTTTAGACCTTAGACCTTGTGCAATCACAACCTTTGTTGTAAACTTACCCAAGCTGTCCTTTAGGACAACGACTCACATATCCACTTCTTGCAAACACATTCACAACCCATGTACCATTGGCCTTACTGTTACAATTTTACCCGATGGCCTGATGTTATGTTATTGGGTAAAATTGGTAGTAACAGAGAACTCTATGCACATAAAAAAATCATCACCCTAAGGGGACATTATAATAAAGTACAGACAATTTTACCAGTGCTGATTCTTTTAGATTTAACAATTTATTTTCTGTGGCTGAATTCAGAAGATAATTGTTCTCCCCAGGTGTCATTGTATGGTATGGGCAACAGTGCGCAGTACAACGATCGGAGCCAACCAAATGGTGTTTGACAACTCAAACCAGTCTAACATAATCCAATGAGTTTGCATTGAAATTTTCAATGATATATGTGACATTTTTAAATTTTCCTGAATGTCAGGACCTTTTAGGTACCACCAGTTCAACATTTGTACAGTAAATCTGCCCTCAAGTTTGTTTTTATTCGGTACAGAAAGATACCATACAACTCCACCAACATTTATCCCAGGTATTAAAGGTATACTGTCATGTCAAAACATGTTTTGCACTGAAATCTATTTTTCAAAAGAGCGAACTTTTTTTTAATATTTAATTTGGAAATCTGACATGGGACTAGATCTATTGTCAGTTTCCCAGGAGCCCCCAGTCATGTGGCTTGTGCTCTGATACACTTCAGTCACTCTTTATTGCTGTACTGCAAATATTAGTGATATCACCCTGCCCAATAGCCTAACAATGGGAATGTAACCAGATGGTAACTCCCTGATAGATCTAAGAACAATAGTAAAAATACAAGTCTCACTATATCTGATATAAGTAATTCTAAAACAACTGGACATGCTGAGTAATTATTGAAGACATTCCACTACTCATCAGAGCAGCTTCTTCAGTGAACTGAAGAAGCTGCTCTGATGGGTAGTGAAACGTCTTCAATAATTACTCAGCAAGTCCAGTTGTTTTAGAATTACTTATATCAGATATACCATGACCTGGATGAATGAAAATCTTCATAGTCATACAGGTCTCACTGCTAAACCATCAGTTACATTGAGTAGGAAGAACAAAAGCTTGTTTGAAAGAAGTTCCATAGTGCAGCACTAGCTCTTTCTGAAAGCACATGACCAGGCAAAATGACCTGAGATGGCTGCCTACACACCAATATTACAACTAAACAAAATATTACACTTATTGGTTCAGGAATTAAATTGTATATGGTAAAGTGAATTATTTGCAGTGTAAACAGTGTAATTTAGAAATAAAAACTACACCATGCATGCTTCATTTGAAAATGTTTGCATCGTATTGATTCTTGAAGTACTACCCTGCTCTGAGGAAATGTAATAGGCTCTTGTGTAAAGTAAAGAGCTGTGTGGCCAATAAATGAAACTAAAAAAGACAAGGATTTCCATCTCTGCCTCTTCATATCTCTTGTTCTTCCTTGGTTTGGAAGTGATAGCATATGTAGGAGGGGAGACAGCTAATGTAGGAAGGCTGAACATGGAGGTAGGACTCCTGAGCTCTGACAACTGAAGCAGGTTTCTAAGGGGGAGCAGAACAGAAGGCAGTAATGTTACTAAACGTCATTCCTGTATGGAATTATATAATAGGTGTGCTCATCAACAAACCTTTTACCTCAATTCCTCAATGCTTTGACTTCAATTCCAATCATCTTACAGAGCTGGAGGTGCAATTCACACTCAGAAATAATGTGAAACATCATTTTGATCAGTTTTATTTCAAAAGATGGTGACTCATACTGGCTCTTGGAAACCAGTAGTAACAGAGAGCAGCGGCTCTTCTCGTCAAGCTTACTAGAAAAAAGCTTTACTAACTGTAATTGCATTGTAAGTGTACACATCTTTTGAGCAAACATACATTTTAAAATTATTAATTCAATATTCTGTTTGTTTATGAACTGGGCAAACATCATCAATATGAACGGCCTGTGACAAAAAACATGTTTTTAATTTTTATTTATAGATGGAATAGTGTTAAAGGAACAGTTCAGTGTAAAAATAAAAACTGGGTAAATAGATAGGATGTGCAAAATAAACGTGGCCTAAAATATAATATATAAAGGCTGGAGTGACTGGATGTGTTACATAAGAGACCAGAACACTACTTCCTGCTTTTCAACTCTCTAACTTTGAGTTAGTCAGTGACTTGAAGGAGGGCCACATGTTACATACAGTAACAGTTCAGTGAATTTGCAATTGATCCTCAGCATTCAGCTCAGATTCAAAAGCAACAGTTATGACCAGTGTGGCCCTCCCTCAAGTCACTGATTGGTTACTGCATGGTAACCAATCAGTGGAAACCAAGAGAGATGCAAAGCAGTAAGTAGTGTTCTGACTTTTATGTTAGATATCCTATCACTCAAGCCTTTACGCATTACATTTTTGACTAACTATATTAGAAACATTTTTTAGTCTTTTAAAGGGGCGATTCACCTTTAGGTTAAAGGTAGTATGTCATAGAATGCCCAATTCTAAGCATCTTTTCAATTATTCTCATTATTTATTTTTCTATAGTTTATTTTATTATTTGCCTACTTCTGGCTTTTTCCAGCTTTCAGATGGGGGTCACTGATCCCATTTAAAAAACAAATGTTCTGTAAGGCTGCAAATGTATTGTTATTGCTACCTTTTATTACTCATATATCTATTCGTATTCATATTCTAGTCTCTTCATCATAGTCTCTACATCATACTAAAAGTTAACTGGAAGGTGAACAACCTCTTTAAGCAGTGTTCATTCTGAGCTGTGCTCTATTGCACAGACGCATCTTATGGCACCAGATAACATAAAATGAGGAGTTCACAGAACATTTTTTTGTTTACAAACAGAATACACAGGGTGGGTTATTTGCACACTCGTTTCCAAGCTTTTCCAAAAATTAAAGGAGGTGTACGGATGGCCATCCTTGTGAATCGCTTCATGTTTTACTAGGTCTCTTTGACTACAACTATTGTAGGAAGCCAATACACAATTTCTTCTTCAGTCTATTTTCTTTTATTATAAAAAGTTTTAACAGGCTTTTCTCTTTTAATGACTGCAAAAGCCTTTATTTACAATAGAGAAAAAAAACAAACAAAAAAATTTTCAAAATCTTTGACGAGGCTGAAGCTGAATTTTGGAGACCTCTGTCTTGTATACAAAAACCACAGGGCAGGGATTTCCATTGTGGGTCTCTAACTACCAAATTCTAAAGAACCCTCATGTATTGCTTGTGTTCATGTCAGCCTGGAAAGCTCTAGTGTTAATAACCTGGACGGGTTCAGTTGCAAACTTTTTGTGTTACGTAATGGGGCTTTGAACTAGCACCTGCAAATACCTAAATATAGTGATATGATATTTGTATTTCTAACTGGTTTATTGGTAGGAGAAGGAAAAGTTTTATACAGGTATGGGATCTGTATTTTGGAAACCCATTCTACAGAAAGCTCTAAATTACAGGAAGACAGGAAATTTCCTACAGACTCCATTTTATTCAAATAAATCAAAGTTTTAAAAATGATTTCCATTGTCTCTGCAATAAAACAGTTGTTTGTACTCAACCCCTGCTAAGATCCTCACTGGAGGAGGCTTAACAATTCTGTTGGGTTTATTTAATGTTTCAATTTAGTAGACTTGAGGTATGGAGATTCAAATTATGTAAAGACCCCTCATCAAGAAAATCCCAGGTGACAAGTATTCTGGGTAACAGGTCTCAGACCTGTACATTTTTTTATGTGTGACTTGTTGGATGCTGCGGACAATCACTTGCAGAGTCTCCAATATATGTAAATGTACCCAGTCCTGTGTTTTGTAACAAAGCCGTTCTGAAATAATACTGGTCTGCTATGGGGTGGCACAGTCCATTAATTCAGTTCCCTCTACAAAGAAATTGAATGTTCGCCACATGTATTTGTTTACTAGAGGAACTTTGGTTTCCTCTCACACTCCATAAACAAACAGGCAGTTTTATTTGCGCCTCCATGTTTGATGTTTACAAGGTATATTAACTGGCAGATAGTGTACCACCTCTTGGACATATTGAGGATATCAGATGACAATTACCTGGTGACCCCTTATATGTACAGTTTATTCCAATAAAGGTATGAATGCATTTTCTAGCATTTTAACTACATCAATATATATTCATGTTTGAAATTCCACCTTTTCATGCTCATTGGGACATTAAGTTTGTGTCTCAAAATGTTTAGTGCATTTTTCTCACATGGCTGCTCTCTCCGTCATCTTTTCTGCCTTCTGCCTCCCACACGGCAATACAATGTGTTCAGTTCCGAGTTTCTCCTAATTTCTATATTGAGATGACTGCATAGTCAGACCTTGTAACATATGGTGTAAACTAAGGATCCGCTTGGATTCTAATAAACTAGTGATGTTTCTTAGCTCTTACAGTCGAATTTTGAAATTCTACACCTTTTTTTAAAAAATATCGTTTGTATTTCAACAATGATTAGAACAGTGCAGAATTGTTATACTTTTATAAATGTTATGTTGCATTAGTCTGTTCCCCTTTAATTTTCTCATGAGATAGGATAATGTAGTAGCCAGTTAGGGGAATCATTTACAAAATGCATAATTATTAAAGATGAAAAATGGCCTACAGAATAAAAAAAAAAAAAAGATATAACAGACATACTAATACCTCTGTTACCTGTCTGTAGTGTCTAACTTTGTCTAACTTAGTGTCTGTTCAAGTCTTTCTTTAATTTTTCTTTTAATTTCCAGACTTTGAGGTAACTGAGAGGTATTAGTATGCATATTAGGTCCCTATGTACTGTACTGTTGTTTTTTTGTAGCTTGGTTGGTCATTTTTAATCTGCTTTAAATTGTGCAAATCTCTGACTCTCATCTGTACTTGTCCCCATTATCCCTTGAGTTTGTGTATTTTCTGTTATATAGATTATTTAATGTTTATTGTATTGATGCTTTTATATGGAAATGGTAGGGAAATGTTTAATAGGTCAGGGGTCTGAATTAAGCTGTGCTATATTGACTAGAACATCTGACTAAGTTAGATAATAAACACAGTTGAGCTGTGTATATTAATATCAGCTATTCTGGGGTTGCAGTCATGACTTGGGATGGAGATTGAAAGGAAATCAAATCTGTTCACAGGCACCAGTTCCCCTTCCCTCTGTATGCTTACACAGGAAGGCAAACTACCCTTACCGTGTTGTTTTGTGTAGTGATGGATTCTGGGACTTGAAGTCCCTTTGTTTGCCATAAGGCAGTGCTGTTCAACTGGCGACCCGTGGGCCAGACTCCCCCTTGTGTAGCCCCCACAAGAAAATTTGGCTGCTGTAATGGCTTACCTTGTGTAAAATATAAAAGTTACCAGTACTGAGATTAAGTGGCTCTGCATTGTTTACACCTCAAATTCAAACTGTAATCCCCTGCATTGTTCACACCTGTAACACCTGTATTGTTCACACCCATAAAGCCCTCTACTGTTTACACCTCAGACCCAGACTGAAAGTTGTTCACCTGTTCACACCTCATACAAACTGCTGGAGGGGCATCAACATTGTGTCACTGTATGTAGCACAGTATAAACTGTTCATCTTAGAGTGGTCCTGATAGGGGTTCCTGTGTTCTGCTGTATTCTGCCTTCCCTGTGCTCCTTGTTTTTTCTTATTCTGCGTGCCCTATGCTCCTTGTGTGTTCCATACTCTGCCTGCCCTATGCTCCTTGTGTGTGTCATACTCTGCCTGCCCTCTGCTCATTGTGTGTGCCATACTCTGCCTGCCCTATGCTTCATGTTTGTGTCATACTCAGGGTTGCCACCTTTTCTTAAAAAAAATACCGGCCTTCCTATATATTTATCTTTTTTTCCTATTAATAACATTGGAATCAACCATCAAAAATTCTGGCCAGGCCGGTAAAATACCAGCCAGGTGGCAACCCTGGTCATACTCTGCATGCCCTATGCTGATTGTGTGTGCCATACTCTGCCTCCCCTAGGCTTCCTGTGTTCCATACTATTCCTTCCCTGTGTGTGCCCTTCTTTCCTTGCTATACTCATAGTTACATAGTTAGTTACATAGTTAAATTGGGTTGAAAAAAGTCCATCAAGTTCAACCCCTCCAAATTAAAAACCAGCATACACACACACACACCCCTACACTCTTTCACACAAACCATATTTGCCCATAGCTATGCTAACTGTTGAGTTTAGTATAAAAAAAGCCTTTGATGTTATGTCTGTCCAAAAAATCATCCAAGCCCCTCTTAAAAGCATCAACAGAATCAGCCATCACAACATCACCCAACAGAGCATTCCACAACCTCACTGTCCACCTATGCTGCTTCAAATGAAAGTCCTTTTCTTCTAGTCTGAAGGGGTGGCCTCTGGTGCAGTGATCCTCTTTATGGGTAAAAAGGTCCCCTGATATTTGTCTATAATGTCCTCTAATGTATTTGTAAAGTGTAATCATGTCGCCTCACAAGTGCCCTTTTTTCCAGAGAAAACAACCCCAAGCATGCCTCTATGCTACATACTCTGCCTGCCTTATGCTATATGTAGGACATGATCCTGGTAGAGTTTGTTCTGGGTGTTTGTTAGCATTTGGAAATTGATCTTAGGGACCCCTAAGTTGTTTAATCATGTGCTGGGGGGTTGCTGTGTTATCCACATGGGGAAGGCATATGGATTTATGGGTTTGTTTTAATATTTTTCATGAGTGATATCTATGCAGTGAGCACCAACCATTTGGTTTTAATGCACACCAACCATTTGTTTTTTTTTTGGTGTGCTACCACCATTAATGTAGTCATGGTCTTAAAAGTTCTTGTGGTAACATGGGTGGGGTTTAAAGTGATTGTAGTTTAAAAATGGGAGTGATCAGCCATCCACCATCAGACCTTCGGTACCACAGAAGTTGAACTGTGATTTTGAGTGTGATGGTTTTCTTTCAGTCAGTGGAATTAGGTATGTTTGTGTAGAATAAAATATTCATATTTAGAGGTTCAGGTAGTGATTCCTACACCAGCCCAGCTGAATCAACACGTTTAAAAAAATGGGGGATATTTTCCCTTTAAGGGAAATAAGAAATAGATTGAAGTGTTTAGGTGATTGGGATTGTCAGTAATATCATAACAGATTGTTTTTCTGATAGCAAGGAGATTTCTAATCATGAACTAATAATGATTCTTCAATTTCTTTTCTGCCAAGTTTTACCACTGAGACTGCCACCACACTGTGAGGTAATATTTAGTCAAAGCCTGTCTGTAACAAATGGCAGCAATCACTGGCCTTTTAAAATATAATTTAGTCTAAACAAAGCCTGGCTTTTCCCTAGGATTAAGATCTATTACAGTGACATGTTTATTTAGGTTTTACACAAGTCAAATCCTCAAGCACAGCAAGTAGACATGTAGGCTAATATGTTGTATTTCATTAACATAGCTAACCAATTAATCATTCTTAATTTACCAGGGAATGTTGCTCCTCTGATATCTGTGTCTGTGCTGTCTCCAAAAACATTTAGTGGCTAGAGTATAGAAGAGAACAAGGATATCTGCTGTTCTATAACCCCCATGTTTGAATAAACAAATACTTGTAGGTCTCCCACCAAGCGAAAACCATAGCAAAACCTGCTATAAAAGAGTGCATTGCCCAGCGTGAGAACTGATGTCAGATCTTGATGTTAGATTATAAAACCTCAATTCTACATACCCTTATTTTAAAGGGATCCTGTCATGGGAATTTTTTTTCCCCCAAATGCATCAGTTAATAGTGATGTTCCAGATGAATTCTGCATTGAAATCCATTTCTCAAAAGAGCAAACTGATTTTTTAACATTTCATTTTGAAATCTGACATGGGGCTAGACATATTGTCAATTTCCCAGCTGCCCCAAGTCATGTGACTGATAAATCTGATAAATTTCAGTCACTCTTTACTGCTGTACTGCAAATTGGAGTGATATCACCCCCTCCCTTTCCCCCACCCAGCAACCTAACAAAAAAACAATGGGAAGGTAACCAGATAACAGCTCCCTAACACAAGAGAACAGCTGCCTGGTAGATCTAAGAACAGCACTCAATAGTAAAACCCATGTCCCACTGTGTACTATTCAGTTACATTGAGAAGGAAAAACAACAGCCTGCCAGAAAGCAAAAGTGCTGGCACAAGTCACATGACCGGTGCAGCTGGGAAATTGACAAAATGTCTAGCCCCATGTCAGATTTCAAAGCTGAATATAAAAAAAACCTGTTTGCTCTTCTGAGAAATAGATTTCAGTACAGAAGTCTACTGAAGCAGCATTATTAACTGATGCGTTTTGGGGAAAAAAAAACATTTTTCCCATGACAGTATCCCTTTAAAAACTACAAAACCTCTAATACAAAACTTTGTGATCTTTTAATATTTCATGACAATTGTGGATTTAGGGAAAGTGATTTTAGTGAACGAGTCACACTGATGTTTTGTTGCGCGCCCAAGTTGACACGCGCTTATTTTGACGCGCGTCAGAATATTTTTGACGCACAGTGCAATGTAATAAAACTGCCAGGTGAAATTCATACCCCCAATGGTCCCTTTTTTTGGAGGGACATTCCCTCTTTTGACAGCGCAACCTGCAGTCCCTCATTTCATTTGTATTGGAAAGTCCCTCTTTTCTCTGCACAGAATAGCCAGAAAAAGAAAGAACTTAATTTGCTTTTGGCAGAGAGCCTAGATGAACAGCTAACAGGTGCAAAAAAGATGCTTTTTAACAATTGTGATATAATAAAATAAGTAATTGATTGTATTTGTAACAGTTTAGATAAGGAGAAATATTTTCAAACTTATATAACCTGCCAAATTTGGTAAAACGAATGTAGCGCACCCGTAGGTGTAGCTTTAGCTGTGGATTTGTGGAATATGTGTGACCCGGCTAACTGCTTAGCTTGTGCCCAGGACCCCCAGTGTACCCATGCAACTCCCTGCAACTCCCGGTACCTGGTGTTGTTCGGTGCAGCAGGAGATTTAGTCAGACACAGTTCTTTGCAGCAAACTTGAACTTATTTATTGAACAGACAGCGTAGTAAGATACTTTGATAATCCCTCCAGTGGGATGATAAAGACAATATGCAAGATAGATAGTTCGCAGCAATGATTCACGTTTCAACAGGATAGTTACCCTCTCACTAGGTAATGTCTCCTCTCAGGTGGTTAGCACTAGGTCCTGGATTTCACAGCCTGGGGTCTTGTTTCTTGGCACCCTATTGGGTTATCGCCTCACCCACGGTATTCAGCCTGGGGTCTTGGCACCCTATCTGATCCTCAACTCACCCACTGTAATCCCTGATCTAGTGGTGTACATACCACGGGGTCCTAACCCCACTATTTCTCCTTGTTGGAGCCACAACTGCTCACTAGCTGCCCTGAGCTGCCTTTCACTCCTAGAGTGACTATCACAGTAGCTACTATCACTGGTTAAACCTAATCTGTTTCCGGAACCAGACCTTGATCCTGTAGAACCTCTCTGGGAGGCAGGGCCCCAGGGTTAAGCCCTGAGCACATGGTGCTATCCCCTTTTATATCTTAACTACTGCCCTCTGGTGGCCAAATCCCATGAACTGAAATGGACCCAGGAAAAGGGACATAGCTGCCTGAGTTACTTAAGGACCCTTAGGTGTCCGAATATGGAGGGGAAACTGCCTGAGTAAACTACACCCAAATCTCAGGGTCGCTACACGAACATGTTAATTAGTGGGTGTGGCCACAAAAATGGGTGTGGTCAAAATGTTGCAGCGCTACGTATGGAAAAAAAAAATTCTGTCTCTCTTTTTACTTCCAAATTGTTGGGAGGTATGGAAATGTGAAAAAAAAATGTAAAAAATGGCATCTTTTGCTTTGTGTGTGAATGTGCTGAATAGCATTGGAGTCAATGAGAAGAGCAATTTACACACGTGTTTCACTTAGTATACACACATGCCCTGCATTGTTAGTGGACTCTTATCTTTTCAAAAGAAAAAAAGGCCTCCCATTTTGCCAGCTTCTTAAAAACATCTGTGATTATTATTTAAAATAGTGAAACATTAAAAAGGCATATTTTAATATATATTCATTTATTTTTAAAAATATTTTTCACTGCACAGATTGTGCTGTTTTGAAATGAAGCGACGAACTCGGCGCGCGACGAAACAAGACGCGCGGCGAAACAAAACACGAGTTGAATTTCCGTGAGCATTTCGCCGAAGCTTTCGCCATCGGCGAATGTCGGAAATTCGCCTAGGGCAAGTTTATTTGCCCATCAATAGTAGAGAGTGATATCCTGAGACAAATTGCAATTAATGTAATTGTTTATTATTCGTTGTTTTTGAGTTATTTAGCATTTTATTTATCAGCTCTCCTGTTTTAGCAATTTTTTCCTATTTTTTTTTCTATTTTAGCAATGTAGCTGCTAGGGTTCAAATTACCCTAGCAAACATGCACTGTTTTGTATACAGATTTGAAACTGTAAAATGAGTAGAAGGTCTGAATTGATAGATGAGCAATAAAAATACAATAACAATACATTTGTAACTGTACAGAACATTTGTCAGAAGAAGAAGGCAAACAATTCAAGAAATCTAAAAAAAAAGAAAATAAACTTTCCTTTTAGATTTAGTCATTGTTTAACATATTAGAAGTTAACGGAAAGGTGAACCACCCCTTTAAAGGAGACGTAAAGGCAAAAAAAATAAAATCCCATTTTTACTTTCTTTAATGAAAAATAAATCTGTCTCCAATATACTTTAATTTAAAAAAGTATACCGTTTTTATAAGAAACCCGAAGGGTTCCCCTTTCGTTTTACTTGCTCTAACTGCTGCAGATAGGAAAGTCAGACGGTCCCTAACTGCTGTCCAGGGAAATTATCATAATTTCAAATGGCAGGGAGGAGCCTCCCCACCTTAATTCCCAGAACTCGAGCAGATTTTTTTGTTTCCCTGTAGAGTACTCGATGACTGTGTAATTTAATATCGACAGGTCCAGTGCAGTCTACATATTCTGATTATTAATTAGTTTTGCTGTATTGGCTTCTATGGCAGATATTATTTTACCTGTGCTGTTTTGATCATTTATGATGATCCCTAAGCTTAACCTCCCAACTGAAGCCCAGACCACACTGAGCATGTGCACAGTCTTGGTCTTGCAATGATGTTTAACAAATTACAAGATGACAGCCCTCTGTGCCAACTTTGAAAGCATCAATCATTAGTTTAATTGTAGTCCAGTTCTGGTGCTGTCAGTTTGTGTTTATATTTAGTATACAAAATACAGCATTTCTAACATTTATTCTATTTTGAACTTTAGTTGCCCAAGCCATAAAATTTACTAAATGTTTTGTATTCTGCCACTATATGGAAAATGAAGTATAACTTCAGAGATTGCCTCCATAGATTTCTTGAGGTCATATCTTTAGGGTTGCCATCTGCTTTTTTTTTGTCTCAAACAGCCTGAGTTTTTGAAGAGCTGTCCAGGTCAAAACTGCCTGCTAGTTTTTCCAAATTATTAAAACTGGGCAGGATTCCCTGTGATTGAAGTGACAATCGTTAATCATCATCCCGTCTCTACAACTATACAGTATGTATATTCTACATGAATTGGGTTGTTAAGTCAAAGCCAAGCAAAGCTGTACTGTTGCTGAGGATTCAACTTAGAGCAGCTAGAGAATTATCATACACCAACCCTGGAAATAATTTAAATCTGAAAATACACCATCTAAAACCTGTCAAGGTCATGTAGGAGTCAAGGCAAAGGTCTGTTGAATCATTTGAAGCTGTTAATAGCCTTTGGTTTTGGAGGGTATTGCCTGAAAACATGAATAATTTATAGCGAGTTTCTTCCCGCGAAAAATGATTGATTCGAGTATTTGAATTCAACTCCAAGAATTAGGTTTTTTCCCACTCAACCTTTTTATTAAGTAGGATACCATTTGAGTTGTGAGGCATTAAAAAAACTCTAAAGGGGAATTGACAAAAGTGGAGAGAGCCCATTTCTGGAGTACATGTACAATAATTTTCCTAGGTAAAATCAACTTGCTGCTGACCCCCCCCCTCCCCCCGTGCGATCACCTTTGTGCGCCAGAGGAGGGTCCACGAGAGGGCCAGGACTCCAGCCCAGAGTCCAATTTCCAGTGGGAAAACTGGATATTCGGCTCTTAAAGTACCAGGAGCGGCATTTTTTCCTCCCCTGGTACCTAGTGGGGTGCTGCCACCTGAGGCTAGTTTCTCAACTCGCCTCGCCTTAGCCAGATAGCAGCTCCCTAACTTAATATAACAGCTGCCTGGTAGATCTAAGAACAGCAATATTAAGAACCCATATCCCACTGTGACTTCAGTTATATTGAGAAGGAAAAACAACAGCCTGCCAGAAAGCAGTTGCCTCCTAAAGTGCTGGCACAAGTCACATAACCAGGGGCAGCTGTGAAATTGACAAAATGTCTAGCCCCATGTCAGATTTCAAAAATGGATATCAAAAATATGTTTGCTCTTTTGAGAAATGGATTTTAATGCAGGAGTCTACTGGAGCAGCACTATTGAAAGACAAAATCTGAATGCTGTCTGTTTAAAATACAAATTCACAAAAGATAGAGGTTTGTGAATTTGGGGGAAATCCAACATGTTTATTTTGTCTCAGCATCACTAATTTTGAGAATCCCACCCCTAACAATCTACCATTGATAAATAACCCCCAGAGTGTCATGTAGAAGATCCAACTTTGTATTATAAAAAAAAATTCTATAGTTATAACAACTAGATTTTTCTGTTTTATAAGCTTATTACATTGCCTTTTTGGAAAAATTGAATAAATGTTTTTAGGTAGTTTAAGCTGAGGTTTCCATGAATACGATTGGCAAATACTGTGCTATCATAACAGATGGTTCTGTTCCATCCCCTGGGGAAGCAGAAAAATAGAGAGAGTCCTGCCAGACTTTCATGCAATACTCCTGAATTTGGCAGTGTACTAATCCCCGGATATCACTATTGTTTCAGCCTGTATATCAGCTCATGCCTTAGCTCTCCTCTTCTCCTTGTGTCCTTTTACTAACATTTAGCCTGTTACACAATAATTAAGATAACTGAGAAAGTTTTATTGGGTGGTGCTTTTTTTTTTTAGAATACACTTTTTGGAAAGCAAAATAATTTTTTCTGTATTCCATGACCTGAATGAATGAAAATCTTCATAGCCATAATTTTTCCTGTATTTACTTGGGTGGCTTGTCATAACACTATCTTGAGTTAAAGTGGTTAGTCTGAAGGTGGCCATACACAGGGCGATAAAAGTTGCAGACAGCAACTTCCCATAAAGCCGAAAGTCGGGCAGATGTCAATCAGACGGGACTAAATCCCATTGGATCATGGCCGCATCTGTTCATTGATGCAGTCCCGCGATCCGACCTCCCGTTCCCCTTTGTTATGATCCAGTCGTTGGGCCCTAGGGCCTACGATTGGATCAGCATGATCTCCCCCACCTCGAGGTGGGCATTTCAGGAAGAGATGTCGCCACACGAACTGATCTCTCCTTGTATGGCCGCCTTTACTGCGGCTCCACTGAAAGTTTCGGTATCCAAGCAGTGTCGGACTGGCCCACCAAACTACCAGGAAAACTCCCGGTGGGCCAAGGTGTCAGTGGGCCATCATGCTGTTAAACATTTGGCCTATTTCATGGCCATTCCCTATTTCTATGAGAACAAAGAGGCCAAATATATGGAATAATTGATTATAGGATGTAAAGAAAACAAACTAGGAAAATAGAGGTTGATTGAGGAGATGAAGAATATTAGTACTGAGAGTGGGCCCCTGGTCTAAGATTTTATGGTGGGCCCCTGGTGTCCCAATTCCGACACTGTATCCAAGTAATAATGAAAGACTGTGCTGGACCTGCCCTGGAGCTGTAGAACTCTGCTGTTCCATTTGGAATAAGTATTATACTAGCTCTCAAGTGCAATTATGGTCTCTCTTAGCCTTGCATACCTTTTTATGCAGGATGTTTGGGACCTGGGGTCTTTCAAATAATTGGTCTTTTTTTGTTATCAGCAAACCGGGCCCACTGGTACCTAAAAGTGGCCTTGAACATAGGGTAACTTAATGAACAAATGTATATATCTACTATATATCTGGAATATAAAATTATACTCAGCAGCTCAGGTTCATGTTTATTAAGAACTGGCGAAGAAGGCTAGGATTTCATTGGGGAGAATATCAATTTTCATGCAGTTCTTTACTACAAGCCCTGTTTACACTGCAAATAATTTACTTTCCTGAACCGACAAGTGAATTTTTTTTTAGTTTTAATGGTGTGTAGGCAGCCAAGCACTTTAGGATGGAACTGCTTTCTGGCAGGCTGTTGTTTCTCCCACTCAATGTAACTGAATGTTTCTCAGTGGTACCTGGATTGTACTATTGAGTGCTGTTCTTAGATCTACCAGGGAACTGTTATCTGGTGTTAGGGAGCTCCTATCTGGTTACATTCCCATTGTTTTGTTCATGGGTTTTTGATTTATTTAGCTTTTTGAGTTTTTAGCTTTTTATTCAGCAGCTCTCCAGTTTGCAATTTCAGCAATGTGGTTTCTAGGATCCAAAATACCATTGCAACCATGCATTTATTTGAAGACTGGAATATGAGTAGGGGAGGAAAAGCTCAGCAATCAAAAATATCAATATCATTAAATGCGTAGCTGTAGAGAGCATTTGTGTTTCAGTTTGATATAAATAGGTCTTCTGCCCCTTTCAATAAAAAAAATAAAGATGGTTCTTCCTGTCGCTGAAGAAACAAAAATATTGGAAAATGAATGGTGTGAAAAACCTTGTTTGGTCAGGTATATCCCACTTCCTGCCTTTTCACACTGATGGGAAGATAGATACAACGTTTGTCATCATGCGTCCCCTTTAGAAAACAATTAATTCCCTCCTACACTCTGTCAAACCCTACATCAACTCAAGTGAAATATTTTTGAATTTTTGTAGGTAAAAGTACAAAAGACAGCTTTTCAGTGTATTGCTTTGAACTGACGTGAAAATAATCGTCGTTAGTTGCATCTGAGTGGGTGTAATGAGTTGTATCCAGACCACATTTTTTGTTCACTTGTCAGAAAGGCCTGGCATTTAAACACCAACCTAAGGACATTGCTATATTTAAATAAGTGACACTTGATGCTTAATAAATAACTAGCATTAGTAGCGATATGTGCATCCCACCGAAACCAATGGAATGTATGATTATAATTTCAGCTTTATTGATCTTCTTTGAAAGTTCTAATTGGTGGAACTTAAGATTTGCTCTGCATTGCAGTGGAGTATGTCATGCATTTCTGCAAACGTCTGCTATTGAGTTAAAGGAACAGGAACACCAAAAATGTAAGTGTTTTAAAGTATTGAAAATATCATGTACTGTTGCCCTGCACTGGTAAAATGAATGTGTTTGCTTCAGAAACACTACTATTGTTTATATAAACAAGCTACTGTGTAGCAATGGTAGAAATTGAAAAAAGGCTATATGGCACAGGATAAATAGTGGATAACAGATAGCTCCATTATATTATACAGAGCTTATCTGCTATGTAACTCGAGCCCTTTTTCCTTTGAATGGCTGCCCCCATTGCAGCTTATTTATATAAACAATAGTATTGTTTCAGAAGCAAACACACCAGTTTTACAAGTGCAGGGCAACATTGGATTATATTTTTATTACTTTAAAACACTTCCATTTTTTCCATGTTACAGTTCCTTTAAATTGTTAAAGGGGTTGAAATCATTTCTTATCAAACTGCTTCTACGCCTAGATTTCATCACAGGAAGCACAGCACATGTTTCAATTTTAATTTCAATAGGCTGAGGTTTTGTGTGTGCACCCGTCAATATCATATTCTATGGCTAATAGAGTTTGGGCACTTGACTTTCCAACATCTCAATGGTATTAATATGATATTGGCTCCCTTATGCTTCAGTAGCAGCTTATAATGTTCTCTGAATGCTTTGGGTGAACAGGACTGGCTTGTGCATGCCAATCAAGTTCCTCTGTTCACAAACCATTACTGAATGGACCTTGCTTTCTGTAAACAGGTAAGGGCCCAAAAAAACTGCTGGAGCAAAATAAGAAAACTGGATTTTAATTTTGACCAGGCGTTGTTTTTTGTGAATGCTAAACTATATATATATTTTTCTTGTTTTTTTCCCTTTATTTTCAAATCTTTGGAGTGTTCCAGGAAAACAGATTTTAAATCTTTGAATTTTGGAGATCAAAGGGAACTTAGCATATTTTTGGAGTAGGGGTAACACTGAGTTTTGGACTCTTGTTACTATGTTGTCTTTGCTTTGTGTGTCTGGCACATTGCTTATGAAGAAGGTAGTAGAAAAAAAAATGTTATGGGAACTTCCCATTGGGAAGTATAGCAATTGGGGAGGTTTAATCTGACGAACTAGGCAATCGAATAAAAAATTAAAGGGCAAGTAAAACGTCATCGAATGATCAAATAGATTTTTATTCAAATCATTCGATTCGATCGAATTTTTTAAATTCAATGGTTGAAGTGGCCAAAAAAAGTAGTCTTTAATTTGATTATTCATGAAATATTTGATTGAATTTGAATCATTCACATGAATTTAGTAAATCTGCCTCTAGGTATCTGGATGATCTGAAATGCGTAAGGCTGTATCTGAGTGCACCACAATAAGCTACCTGATGATTTGACAAGTCTGCCTAGAAGATTATTCTTTGCAGGTGCCTGCCTTTTTTCCTGTACAATATAAAACTTCAACAAGTAAAAGCAGTCAAGATTCCATAAAAGTCAATGAGAGCAGAGCTAATCCTATTGGACATTTTTTTAGATTTTCAGACTTTTAGAGGTTTTCAAATTGCCCCATAGACTTGAATATTTAGAGATTTTCCTGTTTTTTAGCTCATTGTTCAAATTTTTTTTCTTTCGTGCTTTTTATATTCAGATCTTTTAGTAAATTACATGGCATTCAAGATTTCATATAAAAGTAGCTTTTTTGTGGAATCAAAGACCTCTAAAACCACTAAAATGAGAATGTTGATAAATGGGCCTCCCAATGTTGCAATCAAAGATTCAAAAATGTTGCACTAAAACTCACAAACTCAAATTAGATTCATTTTCAACATATAAAAGCTCCAGAGTTAAGGGGTTATTTACTAAAATTCTAAAAATCAATTTTTTATTAAAACAAAATCGACTGAACTCCCATCCACAAATGTAACTTATTTATCAATAATGATTTTCGGAAAAGTCAATAATTGTTCTCGCAAAAGTCATAGGGAATAACATTGCAACAAAATCAAGCAACGAATACAGTTGATGCTCGGAAAACTCAACTTTATTGAATTTAGCCACGAAAACTCGACTTTATCGGATTATTGGATGAAAACCAGCACCAATCGATGTCAAGAAACTTCTTCAGAGACATCTGAACTTGAACTCAAAGCACATTTGGGGGTTTAACAAATCTCTAAGGTTTTTTTTCCTCTAAAAATGTGGGTTTGCCCCTTTCGTATTCATAAACAGTTTACATTCAAATTGGGTGAATTTTCAAGTTTTTTCAACTCACAAATTTGAATTTTGATTCTTTTTTCTCATTGCCACTTTCTGCCCATATATCTTTCTGCTGTGGGAATATAGTCTAGTAGGTGCAAAATTTGGATATTGTCTAGCTCGCAGAAGACTGTATATACGTGACTATAACCAGTGAGTGACCTTAGAACACTTTTTTATGAAATATTTGATCTCAATGATTATGTGATGGGAACTGCTCATCTCTCTACAACTGCTAATTAGTAAAGCGCTTTCAGCTGTGTTAAAACTTAAATGGTGAGTGGTGGCCTTCAATTAAAGGCTTTCTTCAGGACTGCGTTTCAGCCTGTGCTGTTTGCACTTGTTGAACTGGAGAGGAAAAGTTTCCCTTGGAGGGATAATTTATTATCAAAAGAACAATTAGGCTTTATAAGGAGACACACATCACTCATTGACAACAGAGCTGTAATTATCCATTCAACTTAAATACTGCTGCACAGGCAGTTGTACGGCCTCAGGAAATGAGGTTCTGAAAACCCACTTAATGTTAATCATCTTCCTTCATCTTTGGCTTTGCTGAAACTTGGGTGTCTCCACTATCTGAAATATCCATTCAGACATTGTACAAATAGCTTGCAGGCCATTGTACTTGTCAGGGCTCCGGATGAGATTTACGGACCAAAGAGGAAGCAGCAGGCACCAAACACTGGTTGTGGTATCCAAGGGGGTAAGAAGTAGCGTCAAAGTCCAGGCAAGGGTCAGTTCAGGCAGCAAGAGTTTGTAGTCGGCAAACAGGTCGAGGTGAAGATGAGGAAATCGGGATCAAACAGTATAAAAACACCCAGTAAAACACAAGGTAGAACCTATAATTGGGCAAAGTCAGGAAGTCCTTGGCGTCTATTTAAAGGGAATGTTTGCGTGCTAACAATACACGTTTTTGAAACAAGTCATGAGGCCATGCATGTTTTGGCATTAAGATGGTTTTGGGTTAGGTCCCAAAAACAGCCAGCCCAATAACTACCTCCCTGCTATAATTCCATCCACAATCTCAGCAGTATCTTTTTTATTTTCTTGCCGTCACATGGCACAAGAACGGTTCTCCTGCAATTATTCTTTTCTTGCACATGTACTAAACCTTCACATTTTGAATACGCAATGACCTGTAGTTTTAAAAAGAAATGCAATTAGAATATGGTGCATGAATCATAGGCACTGATTCACACTTTAATTACAGTGACTGGTGTTTCCATAGGCCTCACATGAAAGTTTCTGCTGGGGAGGGGCAGGTAATACAAATGAAACAGGGTATCGCATAGAAAGCGAGTTTTTTTTTCTTCAATACAAAAGTAATAACATCTTTGTATTGCACAGAATGTACATTATATACATAATGTAGATAGACTGACAATAGATACAATGATAGATAGATAGATTAGATAGATAGATAGAGCGATAGATAGATAGGTAGACAGACAGATATTTAGTTTATAGGGACTGAAAGACTGACAGATCCATAAATAGACAGGCATTAATGGATACATTTCTGTAGCTCAGCAGATGGGGGATCCCAGATAGATAGATAGATAGATAGATAGATAGATAGATAGATAGATAGATAGATAGACAGACAGATATTTAGTTTATAGGGACTGAAAGACTGACACATCCATAAATAGACGGGCATTAATGGATACATTTCTGTAGCTCAGCAGATGGGGGATCCCTGATAGATAGATAGATAGATAGATAAATAGATAGATAGATTATAGAGACTGAAAGACTGACCGATCTGTATCTATACATGGACATTTATGTATATATTTTTGTAGCTGAGCAGGTGGGGCATCCCTGCTATAGACAAATGAGACATCTAAGGATGAATTTCTTCAAGGTTTTCCTGTTTTCTTTTCCCAAAACAATGTGTAGGAAGTCACAGGGGAGATTTCGGTTCAACAAAAACACTTAAGAATGATTCTGAATTGATGAGGACGTTTGTTATTTGGCTTAGCAGTAGGGGCTGCTTTCTGGCTTCCATCCAGCAGTCAAACCAGGCGGCAACGCAAAAACAGCCCAGGCTTGTAAAGCTTGTTTTGTGCAATGCACACAGTAGTATGACAGGCTGGAATGTGCTAAAGAGGTACTCTTCAAAGCTAGTTAGGGGCTTGTCACTTCTGTTGCTAAGGCATATTACTTAGCCATGCTGCCTGCACAGTTGTCCTGTAAATGGATTTCAACAGCCTATATATTGTGGTATAGTGACTCTCTTAATCCTGAAAGGGCCTAAAGTAAATTTTCATCAAATATATTCACCTTTTCTATCATCAACAATCACCCTCGTCCATTCTTGTGTCTCAAAACCCCTTCTTCCTTCATATCAGCAGGTGAGTCTGTACTTAATCTTATTGACAAATATTTCTTAGGGTCCTTTGTAGGACAGACTTTTACTATGATCTGTATGATTGGGGCTGTTTGTACACAAGAATACAGCTGTACAGAGAAAACTAGTATGATATTCAGAAGAATTTGTATCATTTCCTTTAGAAAGGAATGTGGTCTGCTTCTTCTTAATATAATGTTGCTATATGAATACATGTATGTAGTGTATGCAGGTAGTCAGCCATATTCTGTGGGAAGCCCACATCTAGGGTTTTCTATTGGCCCAATGGTGTCACATGGTATTCAATTTTGTACCATGGAGAGTGGATTCCAGATTTGGATCTGTCTAAAGTCATCCAGTGGAGGAGGGTGGTTAGTGCTAGGTAGCCTTAGGCCTCAGTAAAAAGAGTCTGAGGAAGAGAGAACCTCAGTGGGAATTTAGGAGAAGCTACCACTTAGTTGGAGTGACCCCAGCTATAGCTCTAGAAGTGACAGGTGGGTGTATGGTATCTAGCAAGGGTGGTCACTGGCTCTGATGTGGAACGTAGGGGATAGTACCTCAGGTAGTCCATATTAGGGTAAAGAGTTTAGACTACAGCCACAAGGTTTTGTATTTTATCTTCAGGCTGAGAAGTCACTCCTCTTCTGCTCTTTTGCTGCTTGCACTCGGAAACATTGATTCCGCTAAGGTCCATACGGATGCGGTGGATTTTTATGCTGAAACTTGAGATTTTTCATTTCACACCAGAATCCATCTTGTTTGCCTGCACCCAAGTGGCAGCAATGTTTCTCGGTGTAAGCAGAGCAAAAATGAGCGATGGAGGAGCAGATTCTCGGCCTTCTCTGAAGTCTGAAATCTGAATCAGTGTGGCACTAGAGAGAAGGCTCTTGGTGCACTACTTTGAGGGCTTTTACACCGTGCCTGTACAACTGGTAGGAATATTACCTGTGATGTAACTACTGATGTTGTTTAATCTCGACTGGAGGGGAATTACCTTTTTTTCCAAAAATAAGACATTCATAATGTAAAGGTTTCAAAATTGACTTGCACTCCTGTTATTGAGAGCTATGAAGAGTATGTGTAGATGCCCTTTTCTGCCAGTTCCATACCTACCTTGTGCCCTACCCAGCATTGACTGCAATTGTATACCCCCCGAACGAGCTTTATGTAAATAAATGTATGCGTTTCTTATTCTGCTTTGAAGCATATCCTCTACCTTATCTGTTCCAGAGTTGCTCTGTTTTGACGAGATTATATTTAGCTCTTGGCTGTAAATTTCCATCTACCAAACGTTTAAAGTTCTGCTTCTGCCAGTAAAGCAATGCTATTGTTGGCTCATCAGAATAGGAAAATAAAGTTCTGTACGCTGATGCCATGCTTATGATTTTGAAAATACTGCTGTGCAATCCAACAGCCGTGATTTAACATGACCACCGTCATCTGTTAGCCAAGCAACTGAACTTGTTTTTGTCAAATGAAACTAGACAATTTATATTACATCAGTATAGTGGTTATCACACATATTTAGCAAGTGCTGGTGGTTCTGTTTAGTAAGCAGTTCTTTTTGTATATTTCATTATTTAAATAAATATCAAGAAATGTGCAGCTATTGCTAAACTAAAATTTCCCATTGGCCTGATTGAAAATATACGTAGAATAATGTACCTTCTGTATAATATAATAACATGCTGCTGCTAAGTGGAACCTTAAAATACAAAGCAAATGCCATGACACTCCATAAAAAGCTGTTACTTTGAATGTAGACAAAGACAATACTGTAGCTCTGTACATACACATAAATTATGTTCTTTAAGTTAAACCTGAGAAGGGTTATGAATTAACTTAGGCAACAATTATCTTCCCCATTATCAGCAGTTAGCTATTGTATGTCTCATGTGAAAAGATTACATTTATAAAGGTATGGGTTCTGCTTCCTAGAAAGCTTGGGATCTGGGGTTTTCTTCATTTGAATCTCTATACCATGTCTACTAAAAATTGAATAAAATAGGATTGTTTTTCTTCCAGTAAGGATTAATTCTATCTAAGTTTGGGCCAAGCACAAGGTACAGTTATTGGATCCAGAACCCCATTATCCAGAAAGCCCTGAATTACTGAAATGCCATCCCCCATAGACATTTTTATTCTATGGGTTCCATAGATTCCATAGACTAGTTTTATCCAAATAATTAAAACATTTTTAAAAATACTGCATTTCCCTTTTCTCTGTAATAATAAAATTTGATACTTGATCCCAACTAAGATATAATTACTCCTTATTAGAAGCAAAACCAGCCTATTGGGTTTATTTAATTTTTACATGATTTTCTAGTAGACTAAAGGTTTGAAGATCCAAAATAAGGAAAAATCCATTATCTGTAAAACCCCAGGTGCAGAGCATACCAGGTCCCGTACCTGTACTGTTTTATTACTACAGAGAAATAGGAAATCATTTTTAAAAATTAGAATTGTTTGCTTAAAATGGGCTCTATGTAATTCAGAGCTTCCTGGATAAAAAGTGTCGAGATAAGGGATCCCATACCTGTATTCTAATTACACAGCCCTTCACAATATTGTTTTGCAAAAGCTTACAGCCTGCCCTAAAGGTTTGGGGATGGGAGCAAATGACATATAAGGCTGTTGGGGAAAAGTGGTGGTTCTATGTTGCCACTGGAGAATTCAGGGTGTGTCACATAACAATTCTTATACATGTTGGAGTACATTGAGGTGTTGAGAGAATCTATTGTGCTGTAGCTGGAAATTTTCTATTTGAGCATGCAACACAGTTATGGTAGGGTTAGGGCTGGTAGCAGAGCATAGGGACGTTGTGGAGGTAGGGGAGATGAATTTTACATACTTTAAAGGGCTGGTTCACCTTTAAGTCAACTTAGTGGGGCTCATTTATTAACACTGGGCAAATTTGCACCTGGGCAGTAACCCATAGCAACCAATTAGTGATTGGCTGAAAAGTGAAGGCAATGGGGAAAAAACATTTTCAAAATGTATCAGTTAATAGTGCTGTTCCAGAAGAATTCTGCATTGAAATCCATTTCTCAAAAGAGCAAACAGATTTTTTTATATTTCATTTTGAAATCTGACATGGGGCTAGACATATTGCCAATTTCCCAGCTGCCCCAAGTCATGTGACGTGTGCTCTGATAAACTTCAATCAGTCTTTACTGCTGTACTGCAAGTTGGAGTGAAATCACCCCCTCCCTTTCCTCCTCCAGCAGCCTAACAAAAGAACAATGGGAAGGTAAACAGATAACAGCTCCCTAACACAAGATAACAGCTGCCTGGTACATCTAAGAACAGCCCTCAATAGTAAAACCCATGTCCCACTGCGTTCTATTCGGTTACATTGAGAAGGAAAAACAACAGCCTGCCAGAAAGCAGTTCCCTCCTGAAGTGCTGGCACAAGTCACATGACTGGGGCAGCTGGGAAATTGACAAAATGGCTAGCCCCATGTCAGATTTCAAAACTGAATATAAAAAAATCTGTTTGCTCTTTTGAGAAATGGATTTCAGTGGAGAAGTCTACTGGAGCAGCAACTGATGCATTTTTTTAAAAAAAAACATGTTTTCCCATGACAGTTTCCCTTTAAGTCTACTGAAAATCATTTAAACATTAAATAAAACCAGTAGGGGTATTTTCCTATCAATAAGGATTAATTATATATTAATTGGGATCAAGTAGAATGCAATGTTTTCTTATTGCAGAGAAAAAGGAAATACTGTTTAAAATTATTAATTATTTGATTAAATAGTTTTTTTCCCCGAATCAGCAGTGCTGGAAATGGGCAGGGATGCCATCCCTTCACTTTTTTATCTTTGTGAAATAGCATCCCCTCAGAGGGGATGCAAGAGGTTATCATCTCGGAATTTTCTTTTGCTCCTCTCCACTTCTACATGCAAATAAAATGCAGAGGTAAAATATAATATACGTGTAGTTAAAAATATAGACGATAAAAAGAGAGAAATCTTTTAAACATTGATTAAACCAAATAGTATTGTTTTGCGTCCAATTGAGATTCGGATCAATTACAAGGTACTGTTTTATTATTACAGAGAAAAAGGAAATCATTTTTAAAATTTTATTTATTTGATCATAATGGAGTCTGTGGGAGATGGGCTTCCCATAATTCAGAGCTTTCTGCATAACTGGTTTCCAGGTAATACCACAGGAGGTCTTCACAGTGCCCCCACTGACTTAAATTAAAATTGCCTTGCAGAAGCACTTTTAAGCAATTAAAGTGTAAGTCAGTGGGGGCAATTCTAGAAGCTCAAAGTGCTTAAAAGTACCCATTGTGCCATAACCTTTATGCACTTTAATTTTGATTAATATGTGCTCTGTTCTTGTTTCATGCTTCATATTGTCTGTCAAAACCGTAACCTATTGTAATATTAGACAATACAATATAAACTCCTTTTTCTATCCCTAGATAACATGCTACACCCCCAAGTACAGTTTCTCATGAACGGATTCAAGCCCAGTTGCATGTAAAGACTTTCTGCATCCGCCTTCCATTCTGCCATGTTCTGTGGCTCTCAACACAACGAGGGTTTGTCTTCATGAAGATTCCCAATCTTGGTAATGTGATGAATAAATTTGAGGTCCTTGGGGTTGTAGGTGAAGGTAAGTTTACTCGAGATTTACCATGACTCTAGGGTGGGTGTGTAGGGGATTTCTCTAGGTACTTGAGTTTCATTTCACTTTTAAACAAACACTCAGTAAGGTTAATTGGCTCTTGAAATGCAGACACATCAATGAGAAAGTCATTTATTTATTTTGGCCTGTATGGGGAATTTGATTTCTGTTTATAAATAGACAATGTTTAATCAAACTACATATACAGTTTTTTGGAAAGAAAAAACAGCAGTTTTTAAAAAATCCCATACTTTTTCAAATGTTCCCTCACTGAGGGAGTCCATACTGTGACTACAACATGCAAATGAGTTCAGGAGCAAGATTGTAGCACTGCCCTGAGTATTCTACCCAGAATGCCTAGCTTTAGCACTTCAAGAGAAGTGCACACAGCAACTTCCACAAGGTGGCAGCACTAACACGGAAGTTTGGCAGATTTCAAAATAGCTTAGAAGGTTTATTAGGCAAGCAAGAAATTTCAACTGAGCATGTGTGAGATTTCAGAGCTACAGTTGGCTGTGAAGATATAGGTAGTAGGAGTCAGTGAAATCCAAGATGCCTGCCTCAGCTAGAACTGCAGGGGAGATAGGGGAGATTTTGCAGAGGGTATAGTGAGCTGATGATTTACATTATACAAACAATTCTAACTGTTTTAAAAATCGGATTTCTTGAACTTTCACATAGTGTATTTACTTGGTAAATCATTTTAGTTATGATTGGTGCCCTTTAAGGCAGCTATTGTTCTAGCCAATATTTAATATTTTCACCTTTTTTTCAAGTGTTGCCTGTGTACTTAGATGTTTCTTTGAAACTCTTTGTAAACAGATGGTATTTTAGAAATAAACATATAGTATACAATGCGTACACACCCATACCAGCTTAGAGGAAGGCAAAATAGTAAGAATCAAAATATTTGGATTCTTTAAACACTAGGCATATTGCACCTGGGGCTTGAATCTGTTAAGTTTTGCTTTCCATACCCATCTGTTCAGAAGAAAAATACAACATTTTTGTGATTCCACTGAATACAAAAAATTCACATCATGCTGCGATCTCACTGGAGATGCAGAAAGATGCATTAGACTTTGATTTATTGTATCCTGCTAATGGTAGAAAAATAAATACAGGAAAATTTATATTGGGGACTTATTTTAACAGCTTTAAACATGTTTATCTGTGTCATGATTGTAATACCATAATTATATGTATAGACCATGATATTTAATACAATAATAATATACACAAAAGCAAATGTCTGATAATTTAAGAGACATTTTATGCATCTGGCATGTGTCCACTAACATCAAATCTTTATGGCCCTAACATTAAGACCCATATTTGTAGAAAAGAATGTTCCCTTATTTTTTTATACTTAATTCCCACAGATGGGAAATAAGTTACTTATAAGTTAGAAGCATGTACCAAATATGTACCTTTCAGTAGAAAAATATTAGTTAGTATATGTTAAACTAACCCCAGGCTTAAGTAGGTTTTTCTACCAGTGACCAGCAGCAGCGTAGAAGAATTAATTATTACACACATATTAATAAGTGTCAGTGCAATATTGCCATAATAATATTGTATAATTTTTACCAGTATGTATAGTGTAAAGTGTATAGATTAAATATGTACCCTATGCTTCAGAAAACGACTATAGTTTATAAAAACACGTTGCTAATGGCGGAAATTGAAAACAGGCTATACGGCACAGGTTAAATAGTGGATAACAGATAACACCATTATGTTGATGTGTAACCTGAGCATTTTATCCTTAGACTTCATTTCATCCAAATAATCCAAATTTTCTAAAAAGATTTCCCTTTTCTCTGTAATAATAAAACAGTAGGTTGTACTTAATCCCAACCAAAATTCCTTATTGGAAGGAAAACCAGCCTATTGGGTTTATTTAATGTTAACATGACGATTCAGATTACAGAAAGATCCATTATCCGGAAAACCTCAGGTCCCAAGCATTCTGGATAACAAGTCCCATACCATTATACAGAATGTGGAATGGGAAGTCACGTGACTTTTTGTTATAAAACAAAGAAGGAAAAAACATTTTCCCACCTTTTTCTTTCCAGCGCCTAATTTGCATATTCATATGCATATAAGGATTCTGTTCGGTATCGCCGAATCTTTCACAAAGGATTCGGACAAATCCCAAAAAGTGGATTTGGTGCATCCCTACTGGAATATGAATAGGAAATGTCCTGAATAGAATGTTGTCTAATGAAAAAGTAACAACTATACATTTGTAGCCTTAGAGAGCTTTTGTTTTTTTTAGATGGGATCGGTGACCCCCATTTGAAAGCTGGATGAGAAGAAGGCAGCAAAATATTTAAAAACTATAAAAAAAAAAAAAGAAAGGATGAAGATTAATTGAAAGGTTGCTCAGAATTAGCCATTGTATTACATACTAAAAGTTAAATTAAATGTGAACCCCCCCCCCTTCAAACGGTTCCACAGTCCAAGGATTGTGCAATAATTGTCTTATCAAGCAAGCATAAATAACATTAATAATTAGTGATGGGCGAATCTCCCGCGATTCGCTTCGCCGAAAAATTCGCGAATTTCTAGAGAAATTCGCGAATCGGCGAAAAATTCGTGAAACGAGTCGCGGGACGATTTTGTCGCGCGTCGCGTCAACTTTGTCGCGCGTCGCGTCAACTTTTACGCGTCGCGTCGTTTTCGGCGCGCGACGTTTTCGGCGCGCGCTGTTTTCGTCGCGTCGCGTCGAAAACGACGCGCGATTGACGCGCGACTCGTTTTCGCCGAATTTTCGCCAAGCGAAATTTCGCTGGTGATTCGCGAATTTATTCGCCAGCGGCGAATCGCGGGAATTCGCCGCGAATTCGACCTAGGCGAATAAATTCGCCCATCACTATTAATAATTGCAAATCTGCTCATATAAAATCTTATTTGTGTAGAGTAAACACAGAGGCATGGAAACCCTGTTTGCTGGTATTTTTAATACTAAATTTAAAAAAAAAAAATTAAAAAAATTATTAATGGTAATAGCTGTACTGGTATGGGATCTGTTATCCCGAAACATGTTATCCAGAAACCTCAAAATTATGGAAAGGCCATCTCCCATAGACTCCATTTTATCCAAAACAATCAAAATTTTCAAAAATGATGTCCTTTTACTCTGTATTAATAAAACAGTAGCTTTTACTTCATCCATATATATTAAATATAAATTAATCCTTATTGGAAGCAAAACCAGCCTATTGGGTTTATTTAATGTTTACATGATTTTCTAGTAGACTTAAGGTATAAAGATCCAAATTACAGAAAGATCCATTATCTGGAAAATCCCAGGTTCTGAGCATTCTGGATAACAGGTCCCATACATGTGTCTTGTTTTGATGAGTGTTATCTCCTGCATTCATCTCAATGTAATGTTATTACCATGGTTCTCTCTTGGTGGGTCTTTCCCCAGCTGTTAGAAATATTGCAGATGATTCCCAAATGTTATATGTTTTTATCAGTGCAACAACAACAGAACAAGTGCATTAGGATGTAGGTAAAAGCTCCTTTTTGTTCTCACTCTATCAGGTTCTTCAAACAGAGATAGAAGCCGCTAATACTTCCTTGTCTTCACAAAACAGGATAAATACTCTGAAGAACCAAAATCATTAAGCAATCCTGAGGAAGGATCACTATGAGCCGAAACATGTAGTGCAATTCAAATAAAGAAACACTTGCTTGAAGATTATGGGTCTCCAGAGTATTTATTCTGATCTGTGAGAAAATTGACCCATGTGTACTCCTATAAATTGATGCTGCACCCACTGAAAAACCCAGGGAAAATAATGCCAGTATCTCCAAGGTTTTAAATGATTCCTTTAGACTGCTGAATACTGATTGTGTTGCTAGAAAACAGCTAACATGGAAAAACTACTTTATAGCCTCCGTTCTTTACACATTCACTCTTGTTTGATCAGATTTCTGATGATTTATTTTTCCCCTTATACTATATTTTAACTGTAAATTATATGTGCCACACAATAGTAGAAGTGGTTGAAATCATCTGTAATTACCAATCCTACGGTGAGCTTCCTACAAGTATGTATAATTGTGTATTTATGCAGGGGAGTGCTTTGTTTGTTTTCTTTCTGAAATGCGGAATACTAACCATATCCATCACTATAATTCTCCTTAGGAGCGTATGGAGTGGTGCTTAAATGTCGACACAAGGTAAGAGCAACAATTTTCATCACAGAATTACTTTACGTGGTCCTCTCTATTTATTCAGAGTTTTTTATTCTGTGATTTTATTGCTTCTGTTATATATTGATTCTGTAGGGTTGTATATGTATTTAGTGTTTTTGGTGTAAGATACAGAGATGCAGAGATACAGTTGGCCAATTGGAGTGCTCTTGAGACATATTTTTGTGTTAAAGAAGCATATAATTTTTTGAGGAAGGAGCCTTTGCCATATGTGAATTGTAAAGTCCAGTGTGCTCTGGGGAATTGCTGTCTTAAAGGGATACTGTTGTGACATGCAGAATTTTGCAATGAAATCCATTTTCAAAAGAGGAAACAGATATTTTTATATTTAATTTTGCAATTTGGCATGTGGCTAGACATGATGTCCATTTCCCAGGTGCCCCAAACCATGTGACTTGTGCTCTGTTAAATTACAATAACTCTTTACTGCTACACTGCAAGTTGGAGTGAAATTATCAGCACAGGACTGGACTGAGAATCAAAATAGGCCCTGGCATTTCAGGTACACAGAGGCCCAATCAGCCCACATAGAGGCCCAAACAGTCCCCACCAGCCCACTAAATACTGACTTTCTATGGCACCTTATAGCAGCCCATCTGGCATTTGCCCTAACCCACAGATTGCCAGTCCGGGCCTGAGCACTGGTGAGTGCACACTGAGACAATTTGCAATTGGTTTTGATTTTCTATTATTTGTGGTTTTCGAGTTGTTTAGATTTTTACTCTGCAGCTCTCCAGTTTGCAGTTTCAGATTTGCAGATTAGCAACCACGCATTGATTTGAACAAGACACTGTAATATGAATAGGAGAGGCCTGAATAGAAAGATGAGCAATACAAATTTTCAATACCAATACATTTGTCACTTTACAGAGCATTTATTTTTAGATGAGGTCTGTGACCCTCATTCGAAAGCTGGAAAGAGTCAGAAGAAGAATGCAAATAATTAAAAAAAAAAACATGAAAACTAAATAATTAAAACCAATTAAAAAGTTGCTTAGAATTTTATATTCTATAGTTACAGTAAAGTGAAAGGTGAACTGCCCCTTTACTTTGGCAAAAGATTTAAAACTTTTTGAAGTGTTTGATGTTAATTAAACTATGCTTTGCTAATTTATTTTCCCATCTTTCTTTATTCTCAGCATAGTGACTCACACCTAAAATGCAATTTATAGAACTTATTATATAGTACATGCTTGTAACCTTTGTACATATACTACTCTGAGAGGAGCCAGAGGCAAAATATCCTAAAAAATCCCTTACATTGACATAATTTAGGCAACATAAATCAGATATGGTATGGGTTTGAGAGACTCACTTTCAAAACTCTGGCCCCGCTACTCACAATAAACAATAGTTTGTGCATCTGCAACAACAACAGGTTGGAGTTGCATTTGTGTTTAGTAACAAATCACACACAAATTGTTTATGGTGACTGGCAGACCCGAGAGGGTGTTGTTCAGTAATATTACGCACTATTAACCAGGAACTGTATCTATTGTTCAAATAATATGCTCACAAAAATAGATTTATCTATTTACCATTTAGATCTATAATCCAAACAACCCATGAGGCACAGACTTGGAGGCCTATTAATCAACAGTCTCGTTTTGGTGGTTTTAGAGGTTTTTGAAACCACAACTAAATTCACTTTCCCTAAATCCACAATTGTCATGAAATATTAAAAGATCACAAAGTTTTGTATTAGAGGTTTTGTATTTTTTAAAGGGATACTGTCATGGGAAAAATGTTTTTTTTTCCCAAAATGCATCAATTAATAGTGCAGCTTCAGCTGAGAAATCCATTTCTCAAAAGAGCAAACATATTTTTTTATGTTTCATTTTGAAATCTGACATGGGGGCTAGACATATTGTAAATTTCCCAGCTGCCCAAGTCATGTGACTTGTGCTCTGATAAACTTCAATCACTCTTTACTGCTGTACTGCAAGTTGGAGTGATAGCACCCCCCTCCCCTTTTCCCCCCCAGCAGCTTTACAACAGAACAATGGGAAGGTAACCAGATAACAGCTCCCTAACACAAGATAACAGCTGCCTGGTAGATCTAAGAACAACACTCAATGGTAAAACCCATGTCCCACTGCGTACTATTCAGTTACATTGAGAAGGGAAAACAACAGCCTGCCAGAAAGCAGTTCCCTCCTAAAGTGCTGGCACAAGTCACATGCCCAGGGGCATTTGGGAAACTGACAAAATGTCTAGCCCCATGTCAGATTTCAACACTAAATTCAAAAAAATCTGTTTGCTCTTTTGTGAAACGTTTTTCAGTGTAGAAGTCTACTGGAGCAGCACTATTAACTAGGGATGCACCAAATCCACTATTTTGGATTCGGGCGAACCCCCGAATCCATCCCAAAAGATTCGGCTGAATACCAAATCGAATCTGAACCCTAATTTGCATATGCAAATTATGGGTGGGAAGGGGAAAACATTTTTTACTTCTTTGTCTTTTGCCAAAAAGTCATGGGATTTCCCTCCCTTGCCCTAATTTGCATATGCAAATAAGGATTCGGTTCTGCCAGGCAGAAGGATTCGGTTCGGCCAGGCAGAAGGATTCGGCCGAATCCTGCTGAAAAGGGCGAAATCCCAAACCGAATCCTGGATTTGGTGCATCTCTACTATTAATAGATGTGTTTTGGAAAAAAAAAACATGTTTTCCCATGACAGTATCCTTTTAATAAGTCTCAAATGTTTACAGCTTTTAAGAAAAATAGGAACAACCACACATTTTTTTTTGAGATGCGTGGAAAAAATAGAAATTGTTAAATTTCTAGTAAATCAGCCCCATAGAAACATGAATAGATTTTGTTTTTAGCTGACCCTTATACACTGCAGACACAAATGCAAGCCAAAAAGCCAGGTCACACTTCAATTTCCCATAACATCAAGGAGCAGAATCAGTTTCATGCTAAGACCTTAGTGGTGACTAAACAACATACTTATTGTACATACAATAATAGTGCATTAAAATAGTACTTTCAGTTAATAAATCGACCCACTTTACACATGGGGGTAAATTTATCAAAGAGTGAAGTTCCGCCACTAGAGTGTAATTCCGCCATTCTCCATTGATTTCTATGGGATTTTGAAAGGCGTATTTATCAATGGGTGAAGTGAAAGTTCACAATTTGATAAATACGCCTTTAAAAATCCCATAGAAATAAATGGAGAGTGGCGGAATTTCACTCTAGTGGCGGAACTTCACTCTTAACTTCACTCTTTGATAAATATACCCCAAGGTGTGCCCATAAGGCAGTTATAAGAGGCTGGATAATAAGCAAAGCAGCACAAAAAAAAAAACAGATGAGACCAACCTACTAATGCAACTTGCCCAGCTACAAAGCTGTAAATCAGTAAAATAAAGATAGATTGTAATTGCAATAGAACACCAAGTTTTAAGCCAGCTAAAAGTAAAATATACACTGGACTGGCAAGATCCTCATATGAAATATCTAGAAATGAACCTTTCTTCAACTTAGAAAGGAATTGAGGCATTGTCTCCTGGCTAGGCTGGATAAACAGTCAAACGTTTAATGCTTTCTTAAAGGAGAAGGAAAGTCTTCTTCCACTTGGAGGTGCCAAATGTCAGGCACCACCAAGTGATTGTATTTATTTACCTGAAACCCCAGGCCGGTGCTCCTATCGGCAGAAAACTGCACTGGCCAGGGTTCTTCCAGAGAGCACCACGGAAAGATCCTCTTCTGGCTTCTTTCTTCAAATTTCCCTGGCGCCGATAGGTGCGCAGTCGAACAAAATAGGCATTTTTTTGGTTAAAGTTCGACTTTCCGCTCTACTGCGCATGCAGTAAAATCAGTTTAAATTTTTTTTTTAATTATTTGGATAAAATGGAGTCTATGGGAGATGGCCTTTACATAATTGGGAGCTTTCTGGGTAACAGGCTTCCGGATAACAGATCCCATACCTGTATAATAGAGTCATATGAAAAAGTTTGGGAACCCTTCTTAATTCTTTGGAATTTTTTTTTATTATTGGCTAAGCTTTCAAAGTAGCAACTTCCTTTAAATATATAACATGCGTTATGGAAACATTAGTATTTCAGCAGTAACATAACGTTTATTGGATTAACAGAAAATATGCAATGTACATCATAACAAAATTAGACAGGTGCATAAATGTGGGCACCCCAACAGATATATCACATCTATACTTAGCTGAGCCTCCTTTTGCAAATGTAACAGCCTCTAGACGCCTCCTATAGCCTTTGATGTTTGTCTGGATTCTGGATGGCGGTATTTTTGACCATTACTCCATACAAAATCTCTCTAGTTCAGTTAAATCTGATGGCTGCCGAGCATGGACAGCCTGCTTCAAATCATCCCATAGATTTTTTAAGATATTCAAGTCGGGGGACTGTGACGGCCATTCCAGAATATTGTACTTCTCCCTCTGCATAAATGTCTTTGTAGATTTCAAAGTGTGTTTAGGGTCATTGTCTTGTTGGAATATTCAACCCCTGCGTAACATCAACTTTGTGACTGATGCTTGAACATTATCCTGAAGAATTTGTTGTTATTGGGTTGAATTTATTCCGACCTTTGACTTTAACAAGGGCCCCAGTCCCTGAACTAACCACACAGCATAATGGAACCTCCACCAAATTTTACTGTAGGAAGCAGGTGTTTTTATTGGAATGCGGTGTTCTTCTTCCGCCATGGAAAGCGATTTTTATGACCAAAATGACTGTGGCTTGTCTAAATGAGCTTTTGTATACAACAAGCAACTCTGTTTGTGGTGTGAGTGCAGAAAAGGCTTCTTTCTCAACACCCTGCCATACAGATTTTGTGCAAATTGTGCAGAATTGTAGAACAATGTACAGATACACTATCTGCAGCAAGGTGTTCTTGCAGGTCTTTTGAGGTGATCTTTGGTTTGTCTGTAACCATTCTCCCAATCCTCCGCATTTGTTGCTCCTGTATTCTTCTTGGCCTGCCAGACCTGGATTTTACAGCAACTGTGCCTGTGGCCTTCCATTTCCTGATTACTTTCCTTACAGTTGAAACTGACAGTTTAAACCTCTTTTTGTAGCCTTCCCCCAAACGTTTGAGAGTTGCTTTGAGGATCCCATGCTGTCACTCTTCAGAGGAGAGTCAAACAGAAGCACAGCTTGCAATTAGCCACCTTAAATACATTTCTCATTATTGGACACACCTGCCTATGAAGTTCAAGGCTTAACGAGCTAATGCAACCAATTTGGTGTTGTCAGTAATCAGTATTTAGCATTTACATGCATTCAAATTAGCAAAATTACTAGGGTACTTTTTCATATGATTGTATATGTTTTGCATGATGTTTTTATTCTAAATCCACACACATCAGCCAAAAAGAGAAAACAGATGTCAGTGCCAGTCTGTCACATCAGTAGTAATATAGTCTTTGCATATATCTTATAATTATTCCC
Organism: Xenopus borealis; assembly: GCA_024363595.1. Taxonomy (NCBI): domain Eukaryota; kingdom Metazoa; phylum Chordata; class Amphibia; order Anura; family Pipidae; genus Xenopus; species Xenopus borealis. The sequence goes on from CM044433.1 coordinate 37,125,840, forward strand.
TTTAATTGGATTTGGACTTTCAGGGCATGGAGTATATAACTGTGTTTCCCTTCTCTCCCTTTCTCTAACAATGTGTGTGAAAAAAACATATAGAATACACCAACACTTTATTTAAGCATCCTTAATAACAAGAGAAGATGAATAAATCAGTAGATGTGAATGAGTAATGTATAATGTATAAATAATGGCATAACATGGGATGTTGTAGTTTACAGACAGGCATGCTATGAATGAGTATGATACCTTAAAACTCAGTAAAATATAACAATGGGTTCACTGTCATATCTGAAAAAATAGTGTGCATCTGTATTCTTGGCACCTGTGATTTCTTGACTTTGCCATTAGTATTTGTATAATGAAAAAATAAGTCCAAGGGGGCGTGGCCTGATATCACTAGGGCACTGTTAGTCTAAACTGTTGTCCAAACAGACATTGAAGGTTTTTAAAACTTCGATTGAACTCTATGGGGGGAATTCACAAAAGTGTCGGTAAAATAAATAACCCAGAAGTGGCGGTCGACAAATTTGTAAAATGTCTTACAAACGGCAAATTCACAAAGGCAGATGTTACCATCTCTGAATGTCTCGTAAGTCCGACAATTTTCTAAAATGTCGTATATCTTTTCATCGTACAGACAACATTTTACACGACATTTTACAAGACATTTTAAAGACATTTTAAAAGACAATTTGACCGACATTTTCATTTTGGAGAGCCTAATGTGTCGGAAAAATTGTCTGCAAAAAAAAAATTAGTTTATGAAGTAATTCATAAAAATGTCGGGGAAAGTGGTGCAGAAAAAACCACGCCCACTTTTCACTACACTTTTTCAAAAGTGTCGTATATGTCAGAAAATTGGCGGGGAAATGCTCTGTGAATTTGTTGTCTGTTGCTACGACATTTTAAAGACATTTATTCCTTCCCGACACTTTTGTGAATTCCCCCCTATTTCTCTAAAACCACGAATGCCTTGTAAATGATCTGAATACAAAAAGTACAAGCGAAAGAAGCCATGAAAATTTCGGAAATGCCCAAATTCTTCGTGAACAAATGAAACATTTCTATGCAGGTGAATGTTTTGATCTCCTAAAACCACGAACGATAGGCTGATCTTTGCAAGAAAAGGGAACTTCCATTGTCTTCTACATGGCCACGACAGCTTTTACTTGCTGTACTTTATTGCAGATTTTATGTTTTTTACACTTGAAAATTTACCAAAAAATTGTGGCTATATAAAATTATATAAAAAGATGTTCATTTGCGCTAAAAAGTATGATTCAAAGAAACAAAGAAGTGTTCATAAATCGCCCTTTGGTATTGCAGAAGTCCAGGCATACGAGTTACTATAAAACTTTATCAGCTTAGGCATTGCCAATGTGCAGATCAGACTCTTTTCAAATTCCAGACCTGCAATGGTTGCCCAAATTTCAACCTGAAACCGCCCAAACCATGGTCTGGTCCACTTGCACATAACTAATTTATATAGCACTCTGCAATATAAGTATTGTAATAACATGTTTAATATGTAAGTGTCCGTTTAGTGCAGAGGTCCCCATCTTATTTTACCCGTGAGCCACACTCAAATGTAAAAATGAGTTGGAGAACAAGACATCCATGAAAATGTCCCTGGGGGAACATATAAGGGCTGTGATTGGCTATTTGGTAGCCTCTATGTGGACTTGCTGCCTACAGAAGACTCTATTAGGCAATACGCCTTATTTATTTATTTTTTGTTTGCAAAAATGAGAACCTGCTTTGAGGCTACAGGGAGCAACATCCAAGGGGTTGATGAGCATGCATTGGTTTAATATATGCACTAGTGATGTGCAGGTCAAGTTTTTCTTGACCCATATCTTACCTGCACCAGCCCAAGCCCTCCTGCACCGCCCCCTCCCCTATATTTATAGGCCTGCGCCGTCCCTCCCTGCCGATGACGTTACAATTATGATAAGGGGTGGGACGACCCTATATAAATAGAAGCAGGAAGACAGCAGTGTAAGGAAGTACTGAGGTCGGCCCAAAACAGCCAAACTTGGGTTGCCACCTTTAGCCCCGTGGAGACCAGGCAGGGGACATGGCCGTGATGAGTAGGGGGCAGGCCGTGATGTGAAGGGTGCAGGTCTGTGATGTGAAAGGGCAGGCTATGATATTGGGGGTGGAGCTATGACACAGAAATTGGTTGACCACCATGTCAATCATACCTTGACCTCCTGCCTGGTTTTCTCAATCAGATAAACTGCACAGCCAGTTTTGACCCGGGCAGCCCTTCAAAATACTGGGCTGTCTAGATCAAAACTGGACCCGCACATCACTAGAGTGCATATAAAACAATGTTAAACAAAAGCACATTCCAAGAGGGACCTTAGGTCAAGGAATTATGTGATTATTTAATAGTCACATCAATAGAGATGGCCTAAGGATGAGAGTGGAATTCTATACAATGCCTTGGCACTGATACAATTTTATGGTGGTCAATCAGAAGTATAATATTAAAATTAAAAAGCATGTCGGCACAATATCATTATTTTCTGTGAATGTTGTATCAGAATATTGAGACACTTTGGGGCAGATTTACTGATTTAGGGTCGAAGTGAAAATTCGAATTAAAAAAATTCAAATTTCGAAGTAATTTTTGGGTATTTCGACTATTGAATAGGCCAAAATTCAATTCGTAGTTAAAAATTTTTTTTTTAAAAATTCGACCATTCGAAAATTGAAGTACTGCCTCTTTTAAATTTGAATTCCACCCGTCGCCACCTTAAACCTGCTGAATTGCTATTTTAGCTTATGGGGGACCTCCTGGAACCTTTAAAGACTTTTTGAAAATCAAATTTTTGTGGGGGGAATCTTTGAATTGAACGGTTCAAATGATTTTTATTCGATCGAAAAGGGACCTATTCAATCGAAAATGGTCCATTTTCGCTAAAAGAATTTGACCGTTGAATTTCAAAGTTTTTTGACTTTGAAATTTGACCCTAAGTAAATGTGCACCCTTTCTGTTTACAAAACATAAATATCCGTGCATGTTCAGGCGAGAGTTTTCCTTCATGGTTGAGTATTTAACAGCAGAAGCATGTGTATTGAGATGCCTCTTGAGATGAGCTCTGACAAGCAATTTGCAAAGGGTTATGGATTCTCAGCCAGACACCAGTTAAGCTAACAGATTTCATACATGACATCTTGCCATCCTGGAAAAGTACTATTTTAACTTGATTTTTGAAAGTTCCCTGCTATACTTCTATTCATATTCCCGTGTCTTATTAAGATCAGTGCATGGTAGCAAGGGTAATTTGGATCCTAGCAATTGGATTGCTGAAATTGCAAACTGGAGAGCTGCTGAATTACGAGCTAAATAACCCAAAAAACACAAAAAATAGCTTATGGCAATCCTTTTTCTTAAAGGGGGTGGCTATCAATATATGGGCATATGGTTCAGCAGCAACCAAACTGCTGCCATGAAATGATGCTACATAAAGACTTGCTCAAATCCAAATTTGCACGGCAAACCTCATTTCATATTTCCACTACTGATACTGGCAGAGACTGACAGGATACACAGTGGATAACATAAGTACTACTATAGTCAATTCCCCAGCTGCCCCGGTCATGTGACTTGTGCCAACACTTAAGGAGTGAACTGCTTTCTGGCAGGCTGTTGTTTCAAGATGCACAATAAGGAGGCTCTTGAAGAAAGATGGGCTGCATGGTCGAGTTGCCAGAAGAAAGCCATTACTATGAAAATGCCACAAAGTATTCTGATTACAATATGCCAAACAGCAAAGAGACAAGCCTCAAACCTTCTGGCACAAAGTCATTTGGAGTGATGAAACTAAAATTGAAAGTTTTGGCCACAACCTTAATTGGAGAGGAGTTAACGAAAGGTACACCATTCCTACTGTGAAACATGGTGGTGGATCACTGATGTTTTGGGGAAGTGTGAGTTACAAAGGCACAGGAAATTTGGTCAGAATTGATGGCAAAATGAATGCAGTAAGTTATCAAAAAATACTGGAGGAAAACGTGCACTCATCAGCCCAGAAGCTGCGCATGGGACGTACTTTGACATTCCAGCATGACAATGATCCAAAACTCAAGGCCAAGTCGACCTGTCATTGGCTACAGCAAAATAAAGTGAAGGTTCTGGAGTGGCCATCTCAGTCTCCTGACCTCAATATCATTGAGTCACTCTGGGGAGACCTCAAACGTGCAGTTCATACAAGACAGCCCAAGAATTTACAGGAACTGGAGGCTTTGTGCCAGGAATAATGGGCAGCTTTACCATCTGAAAAACCACCACAGAAGACTTCAAGCTGTTATGTTGTGATGTTAAAGGGGGCAATACATGGTAATAAAGGACAAGGAAAGCCAGAATTGACTTGGGGGTGCCAAACGTAAGGCACCCCCAAGTGATTAAACTGATGTACCTGAAACCTGGGGCCGGTTGTGTAGTGATTATGATTTAAAAAGAGTAAACACAGTTGTTTGACGATAAATGGCTTCAGCCAACCACTAACCATGAGTGAAAGAAAAGTTTTTGTGTTATCATTCATATTCTCTAAAAAAAATGATGAAGAAATCATAAATTCTGCCAGGGTATGTAAACTTATGAGCACAACTATATGTGAATTGCCTACTCCTGGCCATAGAACGTATACTAATAGATTTAACTACAAAAATGTATGAAACTGCTGCCCTGAACATGCCACTTTGACCTTTCTATTGTTTTCTCTTCCTGTCATTATACATTTTACATCTGGTTAAATTCGCTAGTGCCATTAATGGAACTATCAGTATCAGGAAAATGTTAGGTTAAGAGCATTTCATTTGTTTTTCTCTGAATTTCCCAGACATTTTATGTGTTCCATGCAAATGTAACCTTTCCATTTATGGGGCTAAGTATTTAAATAGGACGGCACAGAATTTTACCAGTCAAAGTGAAAATCACTAAATCTCTTTGTCACACGGCACATTTCAATGTGTCTAAATGTAAAATCTAGGATTTCCAACATATATTCTATTTATATAGTAAATAATTACTTACAGTATAATCACACCACGTAAAGCACATGGTAACATCACTATCGTCTCTTTCTGTTATTATTCTATCATTGGTTGTTATTATTAATTATAATTTTAGTATTATACTGTTTTACAATCAGCAAGCCTGCTTTCCTCTAAATTTTCACCATCTTTATTTTGTACACTAAAATACAGGTATGGGATCCATTATTTAAAAACCCATTATTCAGAAAGCTCTGAATTATGGAAAGGCCACCCCAACTAAGATATAATTAATCCTTATTGGAAACAAACCAGCATATTGGGTTTATTTAATGTTTACATGATTTTCTAGTAGACTTAAAGGGCAAGGAAAGGCAAAGAAATAAAATCCAATTTTTACTTTTTTTAATGAAAAAGAAATCTATCTCCAATATACTTTAATTAAAAAATGTGTACCGTTTTTATAAGAAACCTGACTGTATGCAGAGAAATTCTCCCTTCATTTACTGCTGTGGATAGGAATTATCGGACGGTCCCTAACTTCTGGAAGGGAAACAATCATACTTATGAACAGCAGGGGGAGTCCCTGCCTTACTTACCAGCCATGCAGAACTCAAGCAGCTTTGTTATTTGATCATTTATGACGATCCCTAAGAAGCCCAGACCATACTGAGCATGTGTATGTAGTCTAGTCTTGCAAAGATGTATAACAAAGTTACAAGATGACAGCCCCCTGTGGCCAACTTTGAAAGCATAAATCATTTGTTTGATTAGGCTTGTGGTGCAGTCAGTTCATGTTTATGTTTAGTATACAAAATACAGCATTTCTAGCCATATTCTATTTTAGACTTTCCTTGCCTTTTAAGGTATGAAGATCCAAATTATGGAAACATCCACCTGAGCATAACAGGTCCCATACCTGTACTTGATCCCAACTAAGATATAATTAATCCTTATTGGAAGCAAAACCAGCCTATTGGGTTTATTTATTTAATGTTTATTTAGTGTTTACGTGATTTTCTAGTAGACTTAAAGGAGAACCAAACCCATACTTTAAAAAACCCTCCCCCCATAGACCCCCTTTTAAAGTATGGGTTTGGTTCTCCTCTATGGTATGAAGATCCAAATTATGGAATGATCCTATCAGGATCCCACCGCCCGGAGGCTTACCTTTAGCTCCGGGTGGCGTGTCCTCCTTCTTCCGGCGCCGCTTCCACAATGGCGACGCCCATAGCCGCCATGTGGGTAGTGGCACCGGGCAGTGACGTCATCACGTCGCGACTGATGCGATGACGTCACGTCACAATATTTAAGGGCACTGAACGCCAAATTATAGGAATCGGTTTGCCACGTGCCTGGGTGTGATTTTGTTCCTGTTATCTGTATTTTTGACCCTGCCTGGACTTTGTTATTGTAATTGCTGCCTGCCTATAAACCTTTTGCCTGGACTTTGACCTAGATTCTGCTTGATCCTTGCCTGTACCTTGCTGTTGGACTTTAACCCCTAAGCTTCCTCCTTGGTCCCGACTACTTCCCTAGGGTACCCGATAGGCAGTGTGATAATAAGTATAGGTCCCATACCTATACTTATTATCACACTGCATAAGGCACATGGGTACATCACTATCCTCTTTTTCTGTTAGTATTCTATTATCATTTATATATTAATATTATTATTGACTACTGTTATTATTAATTATAATTTTAGTATGAATCTGGTTTACAATCAACAAACCTGCTTTCCTCTAAATTGTCACCATCTCCATTTTGTACACAACACACAATATGCTTCCCCTTTTAGCTCTGTTAATCACCAGACATACAAGGCATTGAGGAAAATAGATTATGAGGACCTTAGTCCCAGTTTTACAGTTGTCAGCAAAGTTCTTAACCCTCTCAAATAAAGTTTAGTGGGAGCCCCATTAGTACCTCTCAGGTGTCTATAGACATGTTCAGAGATGTGGTTTGTCATCTGAAAACCTGTTATGCAGGAAGCTCTAAGTTACAGGAAGACCATCATCCATTGACTCTATTTTAACTCATTTAATTAATTAATAAAACATTTTGAAACCCGTTTCCTTTTTCTCTGTAATAATAAAAGCTGAGACCAGAGGCTTGTTTTGGTGACAAAACAATTGTATTGGGTTAAATAAATGTTGTAAATGATTTCTTTTTCGCAGACTTAAGGTACGGAGATCCCAATTATGGAAAGACGCCTTATCCAAAAAGTAACTTTTATTGATGCATTATAAGCCTTGATCAGATTAGCGATGTACGGAATCCAGGATTCGGTTTGGGATTCTGCCTTTTTCAGCAGGATTCAGCCGAATCCTTCTGACCAGCCGAACCGAATCTAAACCCTAATTTACATATGCAAATTAGCGGCAGGAAAGGAAATTGCATGACTTTTTGTCACAAAACAAGGAAGTAAAGAAAGTTTTCAACTTTCCAACATTAATTTGCATATGCAAATTAGGGTTCGGTTCGGTATTTGCCCGAATCTTTCTTGTAGGATTCGGGGGCTCGGCCAAATCCAAAATAGTGGATTTGTTGCATCCATAAATCAGATTCATATATTAATTCTTTAAAATCGAAGTTATCTTTTAGGGCACCCCTGCGTTGCGCTTTCTTCCGTTCAGCCGCAGGGGAGTGCCTGTGTGAGTACAGCCCCCTTCACAATAATTGATTGTGTCTACTCCTGCGGCAGAATGGAAGAAAGTGCAACGCAGGAAAAAACGTCCCTGTGTAAGAGCCCTTACTATGTTGTAGAACTGCCAATTCTAAGCAGCTTTCCAATTGGTCTTCATTATTTATTTATTGTTTTTAATTATTTGCCTTTTACTTCTGACTCTTTACAGCTTTTAAATGGGGGTCACTGACCCCTTCTACAAAACAAAAGATTTGCAAGGCTACAAATGTATTGTTATTGCTACTTTTTATTATTCATCTTTATAGTCATGCCTCTCCTATCCATACTTTCATATTCAAATCAATGCATGGTTACTATGATAATACTGTATGGAAATTGCAAACTGGAGAGTTACTGAACAAATAACAAAATAACTTAAAACCTACAAATAGTAAAAAATGAAAACCAATAGTCAAATTGTCTCACTTAAACAACCACTTAAAAAACCTGAACACTTCAGGGAAGGGGTTATTTCCATTTTTCTTTTGACTTTAATAATTCCTCATCTGGATTCAGTATCTTCTTGCATTTATATACAGGTATGGGATCCGTTATCTGGAAACCCGTTATCCAGAAAGATCCAAATTACGAAAAGCCCATATCCCATAGACTCCATTTTATGCAAATGGTCCAAACTTTTTAAAAATGATTTCCTTTTTCTCTGTAATAATAAAACAGTATTATTGGAAGTAAAACCAGCCTGTTGGGTTTATTTAATGTTTACATGATTTAGTAGTCTTAAGGTATGAAGGCAATAGGGTTGCCACCTTTTCCGAAAAAAAATACCGGCCTATAAATTTATCTTTTTTCCCTATTAATAATATTGAGACCAAGTACAATTTTTACTGGCCAGGCTGGTAAAATACCGGGCAGGTGGCAACCCTAAGTCCCGATCAGGAACACCAAAGTCAAAAAATAATCAGTTGAATCCAGGAGCCAAAAATTTTCAAAAAATACAAAACTTCTTTATTTTACATCGTTTCAAAAAGCCTGACGCGTTTCATGTCCCCCCAAGGACACTTAATCATAGGCTAATTTATTTTTATTCATAGATTATTGGTGCCTGCCTGTTTCTCCAAGCTTTGTTTGTATTGCTCCCCTTTGCTGAAGGTCTGGGGCATGAGCACCCGGACCAACCTTAAAAAGCGGTATGCATGTCTCACTTATATTTATCCGAGCTTCTCACTTAATGTATTATGAACATTAACTTAAGATTGTAGTATTGGGCTATCAACTGAAAATAAGTTTGCATCCATTCACTATTGCTTTCTCTCTGAGCCATTTAGCCAGAGATTTCCATTATTTGCTCACTCACTAACACCCCCCCCAATCAGCTGTGTATTTGTGTCCGTGAGCGTGAATTTCTATGAATGTAAACTTTGTAATTCCATTAATCCAGCTAGGTTAATTACTTGCACAGACCTGTGCTAATTTAGCTTCATCCACATCTCTCTATCTTTCTCGTTTTAAGCACATGTAGCAACCTGCACATATTTTATTCAGGATATCGATGGGGACGTAGAGAACATTTGTTAATAGCACAGTCCCAATATTGACACAATTTACGGAGCGGGGAACATTCCTGCTGAGACGACAAGTCGTTTTACATCAATGCACCAGCACATTCTCCCTGACCCAGCATGCCCTTCATTAACATGCACATCTAATTTGGATCTTTGCTAAAAGAACAGGCGCTTGACTCTGTTGTAGCAGCCCCATGAATGCAGCTTTCCAGCTGCGGGCATCCCTGTTTATTTGCCTGCCGTTAGAAACATTAGGGTAATAGGCTTGCTGGAGGCACATTTAAAGGGCAGGTTAACCTGGAAACGTTGATAGTGTTTTTGCTACTGGTCGGTGGCGGCGTTGTTAGGGCTCTTACTCACGAGTGCTTGAAGCTGCGTTCCGGTTTTATGCTTTCTGCCGCAGGGGAGCACAGCAGTAGACACAGGAATGCAGGAAAAATGCAGCATGTTGAGTCTCAACCTGCGTTCGGTGCCGACATGCGCCTGTGTGAGTACAGCCCTGTTGAAAAAATTTGCGCTTCGCTCCCCTGCGGCTCAACGCATTAAACCGGAACTCAGAGGAGTGCAGCTGCAGGTGCTCCTGTTTAACAGCCATTAGGATATCCGTTATGCTTTGGCCTGCAATTGATTTATTTCTAGACTGGGCATGAATTCCCTTGCTGCTTGATCCCACATGATCTGCTGTAAATTGGATGTGATGGGAAATGTAATGAGTGGCTACAGATGGTAAACTAACATGTAGTAACTATTGAACCACCGTTTTGTAATATAGCCATTAACGGCAATCTGCCTACCTTATATTAGGTTCAAAGAAGAAGGTCACTCTGTGAGTTATATCAATTAGAAAGAAGCTGGAACTTTTTTTTAAAGGAACAATAACACCAAAAATGAAAGTGTTGTAAAGGAACGACAATATAATGTAGTGTTGCCCTGCACTGGTAAAACTGGTGTGTTTGCTTCAGAAAAACAGCTATGGTTTATATAAATAAGTTGCTGTGTAGTCATGGGGGCAACCATTGAAGCACAGGATATACAGTAGATAACGGATACGTTCTGAAGAATCCCATTGTACGCTACAGCACCTATCTGTTATCTGCTGGGGGGGGG
>CM044433.1:37136448-37167091 GCA_024363595.1 Xenopus borealis
GAGGGGGGTTGTGGCTGGGGTAGTGGGCCCAGAAGCAGAGAAGAATTGTGGCTGGGGTGAGAGGCCCTTTTGTGCGTGTGGGCCCCTGAGGTGGTAGCCTCAGTTTGGTGCCATCTGTGTGGGTCTAGTGTGCCTGACTGATGTGCAATTGAAATACTTGTATTACCTGGCCAGTATTTTAGCGGTAAAAATGTTGCATGATTGCAATTTTAAGTATAGGGAAAACCCAAAAAAAATTGCAAGGCCGGTATTTTTTTCTAGAAAAGGTGGCAACCCTACTTGTATGTGAGACAAGTATTCTTCCCAAGATTATGGGTGGCCCTAACATTTTTTGCTTTGGGAATCAGCAGTAATTTCTAGTTATCTCTCTGTCTCCAAATATCATTGTAAACTACAATATACAGCAATGGAGCTATTTTCAGAGTGGGGGTGGAATGAAGCAGCGTGGCAGGGGTCCCAAAGAATATTTCCTTATAAACAATTTCATTAGCTGTATGTGCACCCCCCCATCCCCCCTATGGTATGGGCTACCTAAAAAGATGGTGCCACAGGGCATGGTAACTTACACTACTTACATTTAAACCTGAAGAAAAGAGCTATTTGGGTATTTTCTCCAAAATTGGGCAATCTCCAGCAAGTCCTTAAAATCATTTCACCCACAGCATGAGATCAGCACAAAGAACAGATGACTGCTTGTTTGACATATTACAAACCATCTGCCAGTGGAAGTGAAATGTTCAAATAACTCTTGCATGGCTCTTTGCATTATTTGTAGTGATCCCAGCATTGCATAACACTGGCACCCTCGCTCCTGTAAACCCTGTCAATACATTGTAACCTTTCTAAGGAAAAGCCTATTTTTACTAATACATGTTCGTTCTTTAAAGGTTGCAAAGTCAAGAGTTACCTGCTCACTTTATGGAATATTTAATTTTGTTGGTTGTAGATTATTATATACTCTACACTACAGCATAATGGTTAATCACAGTAGGGCACAGTTAGTGAGGAAAGGAGCATGTATTAAGCATTTATGGGTGCAAAGATTTAACTTTTAGTGCACCATACACAAAGCACTACTGAGGCCATTTTTTTAGAGGCACAAGCAGCGGGGTCCACCACCGCTCCATTGGAGTGGACGTCCGCTGCGCTGCTCCTTTCCCTTTCATGTCTGGTTCCCCAATGGTGCGCACGCCAGGGCACTTCTGGGTTTATGCGCCGGCGTGATGACATCATGGGGAATTCAATGTACAAGAGATTGGCCGTTGTACTGTCACGAGCAGCACCCTAAATCCAGAACCTAAGCTAAGCTCCCTGGTCTCGTCTCTCACTTCTGCCTATAACATCTGCCTTTCACCTTTGGAGGAGCCCTTGACTAATCGGATGCCGATTTTAAGAATCCCTTGTAAGACACTTAAAAAATAAAGTGTGAGAGAGAATGGAGGCCTTAGCTGTGTTTTAATATATAAATAATGATCTTCTAAAGTTCATGTGGGATTTGGAAACCATTGGGCATCGGTATCAATTCATTTCCATATATTGGTATAATTGCAGTATTGTGTCCTTACAGATCTTTGCCTTATTGGATCAGAGAAGAGATTTTTTTTAATCATTAATCTGTATGAATATAAGTATCACATGCCATCTGTTCCTTGATGTTTCAGTGTATTTATGTTCTAAATAGAGTTTTTCATATCTTGCCTGTACATGGATGAATAATTAAATCGAACCGTAACCTTTACAGATCACCATCTCTGTGTTCTAAAATCTTTTCACAAGGGAAAAAAAAGACAGTAAATCATTTCAGGCTGCAACAAATATTTATTTGCTGGCCCAGATTTTCTGCAGTGATGGAGAAATCACAAATTAACCTTATAACCCTATTAACTTGCGCTACGAAACAAGTTGGCGCTATAGAAATACATGTTAATAATAACTTGTAGATAAATGTGCCCCTAAAATGTATTTCCCTTTTTCACATTGGAACTATATCTGCAAATGTGGCATGAGCCCCCCAGCCAATGGTTGTCAGGAAATCCCTGACAATGCTGGCCCTGAATTAAGTATCATGTGAGCATTGCTATATATATATATATATATATATATATATCAGTGGTATAAGCGAACAAGCATTCCTAGGTATCCGTGAATCATGACATTGAACATAGTTTGTAAATTTATAACAGGGAATAAACTGATCTCTACAAACACAGCTCAAAGGAAGCATTGTCTTATTTGCATTGGGTCTATGTGAAAGAAAGTTCAGCTGTATGTTAGTGGCCTGTGTGAGTATTATTATTGTCTGGTCTATGCATAATGAATTAGTGCACTTTCCCCCATATGTAATAAAAGGCACAAAGTTGCCCAGAAGCAGTAACCCATAGCAACCAATAAGATGTTTGCTTTTAAACAGATGACTAGTAAATGCTACCTGCTGATTGGTTGCTATGAGTTACTGGCCCTGGGCAAACTTAGTGCCTTTTAGTATATAACTGCCCAAAGGGTTAGTCAAAGAATTCAGTGGTGTTAGCCTCCTCGCTATAGGGATAGCTAGGGGTAGAGGCTGGGAGAAGCTTTGCCTGTGTCCAGATAATGTTGGTACTCCATACTGAACTCTACGGGGCAGATTTACTAAATTCACATGAATGATTCGAAATTCGATCGAATTTTCAAATCGATTCGAATTCGAATTTCGAATATGCTAATTAAATTCGACCAGTGAATTTATTAAATTCGATTGAATAGAATAATTCGAATAAATATCTATTTGAATACTCGACTATCGAATAACTTCCTCTTTAAATTTTTATTAGACTGCCTAATTCGCCAGTTTCAATCTACCAAAGTTGTTTGACCGAATTTTGATTGAATAGTAAAAATTCGATCGAAGGATTAAAATCGATTTACTCAATCGATTGAATTTTTACTATTCGATCGTTCGACGAATCAAATAGTGGTAAAATCCTTCGAATTCGATATTCAAATTCGAATGATTTTACTTCCCTTCTATTCACATGGTCGAATTTTTTTTTATTTGAAATTCGACCAATGATAAATCTGCCCCAGGTTGTATCAGTTTGAACTTCAGTATTTTAATCATCCTAGGACTAGACCTAGGATTGCTCTTGATTTATGATATGGCTGTTAACACATTACCCCTTTGGGAAATTCACAATTGTGTAAACATTTTAGAGCACATTGTGAAAGCAGTGGCTTAACTTAAGAGGATGCAGACGCCATGGTTAAAGGGGGGGCCTGGGGGAAAGTGGGGCCAGGACTGCAGGTTCTTTTTGCTCTATACCGTTCAAATCCTCCTCACAGGGGGTTTGCAGAGTAGCGTGAGCAGGAGCACCTATGCGCGCCGACCCTCTGCAAAATTTTCTGGTGGGGTGGCCTGGCTTGTTCTTGTTACACCCCTGCTTAAATTTTAGGTAAGTGGAGGTATCGTTAACATTTCAAAAGTGTCTTGCCAAGTTCAAGTTCTTGCCAACTGCATGGGAGCCAATAAAGCTCTCACGGACCTTGACAGCCATATAAAATTCATTGAGGTTTGGGGCGAATGTTTCCCACATTAGACAGGCATGCTTATGGTCAGTTGTACCATACCATGAAGGTTTTGGCACTCTTTGTTGTATCCGGCTTTTGGGCAAGTACAAAAATGAAGGCATCTTTTGTGCAAACAGTAGTTTCTATTTGCCAGGCTTTGGAAATTTGAATTTCCCTGGCTGACAGCCTTCCCAAGACGAGAGGGCTATTATTTAAGAAAGGAATGCTTTATTAATATGGCATTTTGGTTAGGTTTGTCATTCCAGTCTTTGTCACAAGCTTAACTAATTTTATCCAGTACTATTAGTCATCCCCCTATCAATCATGCAAGTTTAATTTGAACTTTTCGTTTTCTTTCTTTAAATGTTCTACAATTTAAAATTATTTCTCTTAAAAAGAATTCACCTTTTTTGTATGTTTATATTCCACATACTGAAATGCCAAACTTATATTCTAACAATGTGTTTTATTTATGACTCCACCCTTCCCTGACAATCACTCACTCTATCCTACTTACTTCTACTTGTGCCTCTGCTTTTGTGCACTGCAAATAATCTTATAACACGGTCTTTAAAGCGATGGCTAAAAAAATTATACTCCTGTAACCATCTGGCACGCTCAAAAGAAATAGCCTTTACTCATGACTGATTTGTCAAGGGCATATTTTATTTTCTTTTATTAACAAAGACATCTGATTAATAAATGTCTTCTGTCAACATGTATTATTGAAACTCAATACAATTGTCTAGCCTCCAATAAGGATTAATTATATCTTAAATGGGATCAAAGTACAAGGTACTGTTTTATTAAAAAACACAAAAACAAAATCTGAGCATTCTGGATAATTGGTTTCTGGATACCAGTTTATAATAGGGAATAAAGAAAAAGAGATAGGAAGCCATTTTTTCTTAAGTTGGCTAACCTGGTCATGGAGCTCCCTCTTTGAATTGTGTCTTATATTTAGGGGATAGGGATTAATCCATAATATATTATGTTTAAACATGGACATCCATAGTAATCAGTAGTCACTTTGTATTGGTTTAGTACCTGATTGTTTGCTCTAGGTTTTCTGGACTGATGCAAAACTTCAAAATCTGTATGAAGGGTCAATAGAAAATTCCCAGCTTCCCATTAAGCAGACAAGAGAATTCAAATTAAATGAAAAAATGTTTTATTTTGAAAAATTGTTCTTATTTGACACAAAGAATTGGGTGAAGCTTGCCTGGAAAGTTTCCAGGGGTGGCAAAAAACATCTGAATATCAAGTTTTCTGAAACTGTGGCTTTTTTTAGTGGATACAATTGATTCCTCTACACACCCTCTCTGCATGGGAATTAAGGGTGGAGAGGTGAGGGACGTCAGCATCAGGTTGGCTTCCTCAGGTGCTAGAAGAACCAGAAGCACCCTTCTTGAAAAGTTCAAAGATACTGTACACAATGAATCATATTGTAAAATCTCTAATGCCAATCATATGTCACATTGTTAATCCTAAATAATATACTGTATGTCTACTTTCTTTTTCCATTGAAAAATAGAAGAGCTGTCACTGTAAGAAGTATCTGTCATAAGCCTTTGGCAAAGTCAGAATGCTGACACTACTCGTATCACTACTCTTATAGTTATGTTGCTGTCTTCTTATTTAGTTGTATCTATGGAAAATGTACAGAAAAAAAAGCAAAAAGCAATATACTCTTACGGAAAACACCATTTAGATAAACCACATTGCACATGCTGGTCTTTTGAAAATGAAAAATATATATATTTATTTGTGGTCCCCTGTAATCCTGTAATCCTGCTGATACAAATATATAGATGAGGATAGAATGCTTGAGCTTTTAATGTGAGGACTGCAATACAATGCTGAAATAGAAAAATAGAAAGAAATATGAAAGTATATTGCAAGATAAATGTCTTTTTTCTGTACTAAGCAGATCCACATTACTGTATTACAGAGAAGTTGCTTCTCTCCGTAATTATATTATAATTCTCTAGTCCCCTGTCTCTTTTTTTGATGTTTTTTGAAGGAAAACAATCATTTAGGAAACACTGTATGGCTAGGACGTCCTGTTGATATATTACTCTAGGAATTTGAAGAGGGAGGGAATCCCAGAAGGCAAGTTAGAGCTGCCCATGAGCATCAACACAGGAGCCCTATGCTATTATAATTATTAAAATGTGATTTGGGCTTTTATAAATGTAGTTTAAGTATCAGTTTAGAACCCCAGTTTATGTTAAATGGTGGTATTCTGATCACTGCTTCATACCCTTCAACATTAAGGGTCAGTCCACACAAGCAGATCGGGGAGATTAGTCGCCCCAGCAACAAAATGCCTCTTCTATGGGGCGACAATCTCCCTGAACTGCCTTCTCCCTGCCCTCCGCCGGCTCTAATGAAAATCGCCTGCGGCAATTCACATGCGGCGCTTCATTTTCTAAAGTCGCCTGAATTTGCCTCACGAGGAAACTTTGGGCGACTTCAGAAAATGAAACACCGCATGTGAATTGCCTCAGGCAATTTTCATGTTAGTCAGCGGAGGCAGGGAGAAGGCAGTTTGGGGAGAATGTCGCCCTGAAGAAGAGGCGATTTGTCGCTGGGGCGACTAATCTCCCTGAATCTGCTTGTGTGGATGAAGCCTTAACCTTCATCTCTACAGTTTGCTGCCCATAGATTTTAAATGGGTAAAAGTATCTCAAGCAGCAGTAAAAATATATGTAAAGACTTATCAAAGAGTTCAGCACTGAAAATTTGCTCAATGGGGAACATTTACTAAATGGTGAAAGTGAAAAATTGCTGTAGTTTCATTTCCCCAAAAGGAGAATACGCCACGTTTTGGAGAATTAACTTTGTAGTGGTGAAAATGAATTAACTTTGTATTGGTGAAAATTCTCTTTGCATTGGCGAAAATTCACCTCTCTTCTCCAGGTGAAAATATTTCATATCACAAGAGCGTATTTTCGCCAAGAGAAATTTCTCCAGGTTCAGGCTGGTGAACTCCCATTATAAAGAGCAGCCATTTTTAAATATCCATCAACATCACCCAGTTCCATGTTATATGGAGAGTGGCGGAATTTCACACTAGTGAACTATGGTGATCTCTAACTTCACTCTTTGATAAATATACCCCCTTATGTGGAAGCCTTTCTGATTATGGTGAATCACCATATTTACCATATAGGTCAGTTTAGCTTGATAAAAGGCCGTGTTCGGCCTGGAACTTTGCTGTGATGCCCAGAAGTCTGCAAAAAAGGCAATTTTATCTGGAAAAGATTGAGTGGTGCTGTTCAATCACGGTTGTTACTACATTTGGTATTGGTATAACCATATACCAAGCAATACTGTATGCCTTCTGATCAGCAGCAACCAAGATTTTCATTCTGGCTCAAGATCACTTGTCTTGGAGGCAAGTTGGTCATGAGACATATGTTATAAAGATAAATTGCCAATTTACATTTATTTTAATTTATTTGAAATTCATTGATTATGGTTAATAAATAACTCATGCCTTCTCATTCCAACCCTGGTTTTTCATCTAATCAGTGAGAGTGAAAGGTTAGTGGGGTAGTAGTTTTGGGGAGCGGTTGCAAGCTCAAGGCTGCACCTAATATATGTTTGTTCTTATTTTCTTCTTGCTATGTTCTCCTGTTAGATCAATGCCATTCCCTTGTCCTGTATGAGAACCGTCTGTAAGCACTAGCTGAGATGCACTAGATGAAAATATGGCATATACCCTACAGAATTTCTAATGGGACATAATAATGCCCTTATTACTTTTCCTCAAAGGAATTATGTCATGATTTTTATGATGTTTTTATTTCTAAACTGTTTAGACTGCAAATAATTCACTCAACAATATAAAATTTAATTCCTGATTCAGCAAGTATATTTGTAATATTGGTGTGTAGGCAGCCATCTCAGGTCATTTTGCTTGGTCATGTGATTTCAGAAAAAGCCAGCACATTAGGATGGAACTGCTTTCTGGCAGGCTGTTGTTTCTCCTACTCAATGTAACTGATTGTGTCATAGTGGGACCTGGATTTTACTACTGAGTGCTGTTTTCAGATTTGTATACTCACAGACAACACCAGCAGCAAAATTCTGTAGTTTAAAACGCCTTTATCAGAACATGGGCTCTGATCCAGATACAAAGGCAACGTTTCAGACTGACATCGGTCCTTTATCAAGCTGTTCTCAGATTTACCAGGCAGCTGTTATCTTGTGTACAGCAGTAGCAGTAAAGAGTGGCTGACGTTTATGAGAGCACAAGTCACATGACTGGGGGCAGTTGGGAAACTGACAATATATCTAGCCCCATTTCAAAATTAAATGTAAAAAAAAAATCTGTTTGCTCTTTTGAGAAATAGATTTCAGGGCAGAATTCTGCTAGAACAGCACTATTAAATGATACATTTTTAAAAAAAAATTTTTCCCATGACAGTATCCCTTTAAAATTATGTTATACTTTAGTATGTTTATTGCTTGTTTGTAATTTTCTGGTCAAAAAAGACCATTCATAAGTGCAGACAGTATCAGCTTTCAAGAGGTTGGCTGTAGGAGGGATGCTGAAAGCTGGACTTGAGCAGATTGCCCATAGCTGAATGGTGAAAGGCTTAGTTTTAGTGAGCTGTTATGGAGGTACCAGTTCTTCGTACATCCTTATTAGAATTTTCTCCTTACGTGGGAAGAAGACAGCTGCTAAAGATATGACAGCTGTTCTTTGGCAGGCAACCAACTAGTACGCAGCAAAGGAACTTGTGTCTCACCGGCTGATTTCATCTGACAATGCTCGGCTACATCAACGTTGGCTGTGGACAGCATGATAGTAAAGCAAGGTTGATGGCAGCTCTACAGCTGGAAGTAGCCAGAGAAGCTTGTACTGTTCCTCATGTCACTGTGACCCTATTTAATACAGGTACTAAGAAATACTTCTGCTGGGTATTTGTTTCCACTATTAAGCTGGAGATATATGAACCTGACCGGTTATCCAGAATGCTTGGGACCTGGGGTTTTCAAGATAATTTGGATCTGCATTGCTTGTCTACTAATAAATCATGTAAACATTAAATAACCCCACTAGGCAGGTTTTGCTTCCAATAAATTATAATTATATCTTAGTTTGTATCAAGTACAAGATACTGTTCTATTATTACAGAGAAAAAATAAATTATTGTGAAAAATGTGAATTATTTGGATAAAATGGAGTCTATGGGAGACAGGCTTTCTGAAATTCTGAGTTTTCTGGATAACGGGGTTGCTGATAGCAGATCCTATACCTGTGTTTTCACTGTATAATTGCCCTGTTTCTGATACTCTATACAAAATGTCTCATTTATTATTATAGGTGCCAGAGCCCCTTGTACATTGCACCTTGTCTCTAGCTGAGTCCCACTTTGCACACAAAGGCCCAAATTCACTAAAGCGTGAAGCTTCTAACGCTAGCGCTAATTCGCCAACGTGACGTCATTTAGCAACTTCGAAATTCACAGCGAATTTTTGCTAGCGATGTAGATAGACTTGCGCAATTTCCCACCCTTACGCCAGACGAAGTTGCGCACTGACGAAGGATCGTAATTACGCAAATTCAACTTTTTCCTGAATGTTACCATTTACGCTAGACTTTTACTTTGACCAGGCGAAGTTCAATACAATAGATATTTTTTTTTAAGTTTAAGATTTTTCTAAGTCACAAAAACACGCCAGTGTGTTTTACCATTGTAGGGTGATAGTCTGAAAAGGATAGGTTTTTTTTGGGGGGGGGGTTACCATCCTTCCCCCCTACATTTCCTAACATATGGCAACACAACTATACAGGGGGCACATGTAGGGCAATAGGACAACTTTATTTTATTTATTAAAGGTTTCCTGGGCTTGTGTAGTGTAATTTAGTGGCTATAACATATACTTCTATTATACGCTTAAGTTCCCACTATATTAGGCATCGCTAGCGTATCTGCGCTTTGCCTGGTGAAGTAACACTAGCGCAACTACCTGATCGTAACTTCGCACTTTAGTGAATTTGCGTAGCGCTGGCGAAAATTCGCCTGGCGAAGTGCGGCGAACACTAGCGAAGCCAACACTGGCGAATTTCGGATTTTAGTGAATTTGCCCCAAACTGTTTATGCTCCCCAAATTAAGCAAGGTTAGCACTCTTTGGTTACTCTCTCTATGACCTTTACCAGATGAGACTCTTTGCACTCAGGAGTAAGTGCTTGCAACAGGGTTGTACTTGTACTTTTTTGTTTTTGCTTTTAAAACCTGTACAGAGTTATAATAAATGTTTAAATCGTAAAAAAGCATAAAATGAGGCCTGCAGTGATGGTAAAATACGCAAAGTGGTTGGCTGGGTTAACATGGATTCCCCATCCAAGTCTGCATCTAACAGCTTGTTTTTGCATTGTACTTGAGTGGATAGAGGAATTTGCCAAGTGCATTTAATAAGCAGAATTTTTGTAAAACAGGTAATGCCTAGTGTGCAGCACCAAAAATCCAATATGCAACCCTATTCTTATGTATATATTACAGGGACACATCAAGTTCACATCCCCTCATTTTACACCAACATAATATGTAATGCATAATATATTTCCCTTATTTCCATTTTCCTGGATTTTAAACCACTAGTCCTTTGCAAAATGTTAAATGGGTGTTCTACTATATTCTCCTTGTGATTTTCATTGTCTTATTTCCACATTTTCTCCCTTTACTTTTCTCCCTTCTTTTCTTTACTTTCTCTTCTGCTCTGTCTCTCAGCCCTTCCTATTGTTCATTTGACATTCTGTTGCTCACTCCTTTACCTTTCTTCTAGGCCAGTGGTTCTCAACCTGGGGGTCGAATGACCCTTTCACAGGGGTCACTTAAGGGGTTCCAGGAGCAGGTTCATCTCTCTCCCCACTAGCCCTGGGGCAAGGTTGTAGCTCTCCGGGTGTTGGTGCTAGGAGTTGTAGTTCTGTAACCTGTGTAGGGAAGGCAGTTGCACAACAACTTTCTATATCCCCTTAGTAGGGACTGCCATACAGATCTCCCTGCCGATTTAAAATTTGTAAAATTAACATGGTAATTGGGGCGTGGCAAAAAAATTTTGCCGTACTATGCACGGAAAACAAACCTTTATGCAGCCATGCTGTCTCTTATACTTTCCTAACAATCCGCTCTGGGCTGGCAATGAAATATTTTTATGTTCTATGGTTGGGGGTCACCACAACATGAAGAACTGTATTAAAGGGTCGCAGCATTAGGAAGGTTGAGAACCACTGTTCTAGGCTTTTCTTTGCCCTTTTCATTTATGCTCTTCCACTATTTGTCTACCCCTTTTCTCTTCTGTTCTCTTTTTATTTCCATATTCCTTTCTATTTTTAGTCTGCATTTTTTGCACTACCCTCAATACCCCTGTATGTAGTTTAATTGGGATATGAACAGCTTCCTCGGGGCCCACTGGCCCAGCTGCAGCTCCCCTCCGGCACCCGCTGCTACCTACTTCTTCTAGGCTGTGCGGGGGGGCAGGGAGGAAGTTCTGAAATCACAGTAGACTTTGCGCAGGGAGCAGGCGTTGGCTGGCGGCCCACCGGGTTTTTCCCTGGTGTCCACCAGCCCAGTCCAACCCTGGGAATGAAAGGAATGTTATTGCACTTCAGCACACTGTTAGGCTAGGAGGACTCCATAACTCTTTTTTTGCACTTATAGGATTTTTTGTTCTGGCAAACAGTTTTTTCTCTGTTTGATGAATATGACCATTTTTCTTCTCTTCTTATGCCCAGAAAATTAACATTATTCCTCTTAATCACATTGCATGATTATTTTTCAGATGAAAACAGGATACAAAATGACAAAACTAGACTTAATAAATGAAGGATTTGTATTGAAGAATTGTTATGCAGCACAATATTTTTGTGTAACATAAGAATTTGATCCTGCTACGCATGTAACCATTATGCAGGGTGTACTTCCAGTACCATGGCACTGCCTAATTCAGTGGTGTTTATGTAGAAGCATCAGGCATACAAAAGAACTGCTGTTTGGGCTCAAGTTAAGCAAAATGTGTTTAGAGACCTGTGTATATAAATCAGTTATGATTTGTGTCACCCAAAGTAATAATCTCTGATTAAGTACCTTTATTCCCTAACTTATTCAGAATGTGTTTTTCCAGGTGCAGACTTTGGATTAACAAAAACAAATGTATGTGGTCACTACAGGTAGTGCTGCAGATAATAATGCCTAAATCTAATAAGGCTGCAACATGCTGAATGGAACACTGTATCAGGTGAAAATGACAGCCATCTGATTAAATTCCACAAATGTGTGCTCCAAGCCCCTTTAAGTGAATGCAACTTCAAAATATAGTGGATATCAGCAATAAATATATTCTCTCAGCCTCCGTGTGAGTAGGAGGCAGAGGTGGAAGCTGAATCAGGATGCGGTTGATAAGAGGGAGAAAAGTTACCAAGATTATAACAGTGGACAATGAATGTGGTGTGAATATAAACTGAATCAGTTATTTTAAGGGTGGGAGTATATTTATTTTATTGTTACAGATGCAGAAATATATCATGTAGATGTGCCCAAGATGCACATTTGTTGGAATTTGTCAGTTGTTGTTGACATGTAATGAATGTAAGCAGTGCACAGACCCAATCCAGGTGTCACTATTGGCTCTGCTGATGATAAAGAAGAAGGAATTGTGTCAATCAGCCAGGTGGTCTGGATCACAACAAGAACTGAAGAAGATGGGGTTCTGTAATAAAAAAGATAAGTCCAAAGTGTTTAAGTAGTCATACTTAATAAGCAAAATATACAGAGTATAGATTAATTCAGATAACGTAGCAATACTTTCAGCATTTACATTTCTAAACGACTTTGTTTTTTCTAACATTAATGTTTAAAGACCCCCAAATTAAACGGCTCATTGCAATCACCAAAAGATGGCAGCAGTTGCATAAATTGCTTGGGCTTAATGTAGCTCCTTGCACTTCTTCTTAGTTGAGCATCCATTGGTTTGTCCTGTCCCTTACAAAGAATGACCTGCAGTTGCACCTATTGATGCAGGAAAACCCTGAGTTATTATTATCTCTGGCAGTAGATCCAGGGTTCCCTCAATGTTGAGTCAAAAGGCCCACCAGACTTGTACTTAAAGAATCACATGCTGATTTTCATGATGGGAGGCAAAAGTGACACCAATGTGCAAACAATAAATGAACTCTTGAGCAATTGTTTTAATTTTAATGTATAGGGCGCAATTGCAGAGAATTTAAAACTACACAATGGTATTGGGTTTGTAGGAACAAGTGCTACATTCTGTGCCAAAAGCTTGATGAATTGTGCCGAATATGCTTGCAGCTATAAGCGACCCCTTTGGAATAGGGGCTGGGTTAGTTTCAGATGTGTGACAAAAACTTAACTAAAGTCAAAACCCCTGTATCACATTAGGTTTTCTAAAAGAACATGTTGCAATGAATTGAAAGACTGTGTGAATGATAAGTAGAGGAAGTGGCAGATGTAATTCAGTTCCTAGTACTGAAGTTATTGCTGTACAAAGCACAAGTCCGTTAAGCTTCACTGAACAGAACTGGGGAATGACAAAATAAATGAGTTGGGTATTATGGTATTACTAGAAAGTGCTGAATGATGTCTGAAGCAGGATGCATGGACAACTTCATCTAACAGCTTTCAAATGAGATGAGAGATGTTTACAGTTTTTAAATGTGTTTCACATCTTTGTGAAAAGTAAAAGCATCAAAGTTTTTGACACAGTGAGGAGATAGTACTGTAAAGTCTGACTTTAAGCCGATTATTCACAGCTTGTCTTGGATTGAACATCAGAAGCACCCATGCATGCATTTTTGTTAGTTGTATCTGCACAGTGTCTAATTATACCAGTGAAGTGCGCTATATATTTCAGTGTCTTAATGCTCTTGTGTAGGCAGATTGTTGTGTTTAATTTATGTCGGAAAGTAGATAGGTCTTGTGTATAGGCATGCTTTTTTCCCATAATTTAGGTGTACACACATAAAATAAAGGGCAAGAGAGGATACATTGAAAAGGGGTGTAGATAGTTTGGAGTAGAGTCCTGCGCGGGTCCATTTTTTGGGACCCGTACCCGACCTGTACCCGCAATCCGCAACCCGGACCCGCATTCTTACCCGCTTGGACCCGCGACCTGTACCCGCAATCCGCGACCCGGACCCGCTGACCATCAAGAATCAGGAAGTGCTGTCATTGTAAACTGGAAGTGACATCATCGGAAGTAGCCGCGATCAGGAAAAAAAAGGAGTAAAACAGGAAGTGCTGTAATTGTAAACCGGAAGTGACATCATCAGTAGTAGACATGCTCAGAAAAAGAAGTAAAAATCGCTATGGCGATGATACTGGACCCAACCCTCAACCCGTCAACCTGCAGAACCACCGGCCGCTTCTATACCCGCACCCAGAAATTCTACAAACAACCCGCAGGGTACCGCTGGACTTTGTGGGTAACCCGCGGGTACCCGAACCCTACAGGACTCTAGTTTGGAGGTATGTAGCTGTCTCAGCTACTGTCTGCTCTTGGGATTCTTGGTGTTGAGGAAGAGAAAGAAACACAACTAAACAACATTTCCCTATGTGTTTCGGTTTAAACAATGCCATTTCTGACGAGGATCTGATAAAAATAAAAAATATTCAAATAAGACAAGTTGGAAATTGATTTTGCTGCTGTTTGTATCTGCAAATGAATGACAGGTCTCATCCTAACTCTAATCATTCAGAATGTATTGGCCAATTTGGCTACAGTGTCAGACTTGCCCACTGAGATATCAGGAGAGGTGGTGGTGGACCCTGATATTAGTCTTCCTGCTTAACCAACAATTCGCCTTGTATTTCTATACCATGGACATTTCCCCCATAAATAACGAAGGAGAGAAATGTACAGAAGAATAGTATGTCAGTGTAAAGGGCCTGAAGGATCCATTAGGATTTTGCGGACCAAGGAGGAAACACCAATCCAACACAGTTCAAGGTATCAGACAAGGGTGAAGAAGAAGAGTGGTCAAGTTCAGGCAGAAAGGTGCAAAGTTGAATAAACAGGCCGAGGTCAAACACAGGAATCCGTGGTAACAATGAATAAGCGCACCCAGGAGCACACAAAGTAGAACCTATAATAGGGCAATGTCCGCAATGTTCTGGCGTCTTAAATAGGCCTCTTTTGGAGCCAAGCGAAAGTCATGACATTGGCGTCACAATGCTGCTTCCATTTTGATATTGGAATCACAACGCTGAATCTGACGCGCTAGGCGCCACCATCTTAGGGAAGCAGGATGCAGCGGCAGTCACTTCGGTAGGTCTAAGGAGAACTGATTAAGAAATAAACAAATAAACTGAAGCGCGAAGCGTCTAATGCGAGCGTGATGTAATTTTGCAACTTCGTCGATTTACTAACAGTGTTCCTTGGGAAAATTCACTAGGGAAGTAGATAGACTAGCGCAACTTCGCACAGGCGAAGTTGCGCACTGATCTAGGGATGTTACTACGTTAATTCACTAAGATGCCCATTTTACTGAACGTTACCATTTGTGCCACACAGGTCAGACCTGGCGAAGTTCAATACAATAGATGGGGGGGGGGGGAATTAAAATTTTTTCTTTTTTTAGGGTGATAGTCTGAAAAATAGCGTAATTTTTTGGGGGCTACCTTCCTTCCCCCCTACATTTCCTAACATATGGCAACTTTAGGGCAATAGGACAACTTTATTTAATTTATTAAAGGTTTCCTGGGCGTGTAGTGTAATGTAGTGGCTGTAACATATTCTTATATTATACGTTTAACTTTATGCCATATGCACTTTAGGCATCACTAGAGTAAATGTGCTTTGCCTGACGAAGTAACGTTAGTGCAACTTTGCTACTTTTCGCCTCCCTGAGTGCAAATTCGCATTTTAGTGAAAATTTGCCTGTCAAATTGCGGCGAAGGCGTCACTAGTGAATTTCTGCACTTTAGTGAATTTGCCCCTAAGATGGGCCCCTGACACTCAAATCTGACACTGTTTGGCTGCTAGAGTGTGTCTCCAATTTAGAAATTATAGACAGGGGAAAATGATTGCAGGAGAAATCGAATACAAAAGTAGAGTCACATATAGTAGTGGTTAGGTAGGAGCAGTGCCATAAATTAATTTCATCAATTCATTGTTATTTCACACTTTAACCCAAAAATTATTAAATGCATAGAAATTGAATTGTACATGAAAAAGACGTACTTTTCAAGTTGTTGGGTAAAGGGTTTATTTGGAAAAGTCAGGGTTCCAATATTTTAGGCTCTGCAGCCTTTCAGTTGGTAAATGGTCCCAGAGGAGCTGGAGATCCCTAAACTTTATCTGATCCACATAAATCAGTGTAATGAAATGACTTGTTGTATACAATCCTGGCCAAAAATATTGGCACCTTGGCACTATCTTTTTTTTTCTTCAAAGTTTTTATTTTTGCATTTTCATGAACAATAAGTACACGTAAATGAAAAGGAAAGAAAGGAGAATTAAATGTAATGGAGAGAGAAAAAGTGATATGTGGCCATTAACATTTATATCAGTACATACATATTAGGTAATAATGATTTATTGCCCCTGAGTGCTCCTATATTTGGCTATATGACTTGTTTTAAGTCCCTACTTCATTAAGTTAGGGCTCTATAGTATGTATTGCGTAGGTATCTTCCCAGGGCAGCCACTAGAGTCGTATGTTAGTTTAATTGAGGGAAGAATTTTATTCACCAAGTTAATCCAGTGCTCCACTTTGGGTCACTTTGGATTAGTTTCTTGGCATGGTATAGGAGAGTTCTTGCTAGGGTTCTATTTTTGTTTAGTGGGAGGAGATCCTCTACCAGGCCCAGCAAGCAAACTTCTGGTGCCAGCAAATCTTTCCTGGTGTTTCGCTAATTTATTTGCGGGTGGCGAATCACAGGAATCACAAATTCACCCTCGGCGTATACATTTGCCCATCACTACAAATTATTATTATTAGCATGTATTTCTGTAGCGCCAACATATTTTGTAGCGTTGTTCTCTGTAAGACTACAAATGTATTGTGGTTGCTACTTTTTAATTACTAATCTTTCTATCTAGGCCCTCTCCTATTGATATTCCAGCCTCTTATTCAAATCAGGGCATGGTTGCTAGGGGAATTTGTACCCTAGCAACCAGATTGCAATATTGCAAACTTATGAGCTGCTGAATATAAAATCAAATAACTCAAAAACCACAAATTATAAAAAAATTTAAACCAATTGCAAATTGTCTCAGAATATCACTCTCTACATCACATTAAAAGTTAATTTAAAGGTGAACAACACAATAGAAACACAAAAAAAAACATTTTGGAGACCTGCTTTTGACTACTTCAAAGTTATTTTGCTGTAGATCAATTTATTTTAAATTCATGTGCAAGTTATTTGAAAAAAATGCAGTGGTGTTCATATCTTGCAGTGCTTTCTAATTTAATTTTGGCTTTGCCTTTATTTAATTTTTTCTTTTAATTGCATGTGTTGTTGCTTGTAAATAGGGCACCTCGTGGATGTAATAGATTTTTTATATAGCATTCCAGGGATATGGCAGTGCCATGATTTACAGTATATGCTTTATATTCTGTACTGTACTTAATATCACTGACACCCTGTATTAAAACTATTTTAAGTCCATTGTGGCAGGACTTTGGATTTGTTTCTTGCCTTTGGAATGTTTCAAAAATAGCCGTCCCAGAAATCTCCGCAATTATCTTAATTTCAAGTGTTTGTTATTATTAGACAAGTCCTCTTCTTTCTCATCTTTGTAAATTTTATCCAGATTTTGCTGTGATTTTTTCTGTCTATGGTCCCTTGTACGGAATAGGGACAATGTTTTATTGTGCACAAACAAAGAAACCATTATGGCATATTGTACCAGATACAATATATTTATAAAAGCCTGTTATTGTCTGTACTTCAGTGTCATCTTATTTTACTTCTGTATGAATTTACACACAATGATTTGTCATTTATCCATGCTGTGGTGCATTCTGGTGTGTTTCATCGTTGCATAGTTGAATTGGGTTGAAAAAAGTCCACACACATACACCCCTCCACTCTTTCACACAAACCATATATGCCCATAGCTATACTAAGGGGCAGATTTATCATTATTCACTAATTCGAGGGCTTTTAGCCCTTGAATTCAGGCCGAAATTCGATAGTAATTCGACTATCGAATGCTTATCGAATAGTTTTAGGCTATTTTTTCTTCACTATTCGATTTCTCGAAAAAAACGTACGATGGAATACCTATCGTTCAATTTCACAAAAAAATGGTGCAATTTCCTTCGATCGTTCGAAAAATTTGTTCGGTTCGAACGATCGAGGCGTTCGATCATACGAATGGTATTCGGGCAGGTGATAGAAAAAAAAGCCTATGGGGGGATTCCTATAGGGCTAGGCCAGACGGGGAGATTCGGGGGAAATGTGTCGCCTGGCGACTTCTCGCCGCGACTTCTCGCCCCCGAACCTCCCCGAATAGCCAGGCACCCACGCGCGCCGGTGCGCGTGGATGCCTGGCTATTCGGGGAGGTTCGGGGGCGAGAAGTCGCGGCAAGAAGTCGCCAGGCGACAAATTTCCCCCGAATCTCCCCGTCTGGCCTTAGCCATAGGCTTCTATTGCAATTCGGTAGGTTCAATCTGGCGAAGTAGGCAGTCAAATAAAATTTTAAAGTTAAAGTACTTAGATCAATGAATGGTCGAATTATCGAATATCCGATCATTCGATCTATTCGATACACTAGAATTTTGCATATTCGATGATTGAGTGGCCAAATTTGCATAATCGAATGTCCGATAAAATCATACGATCGGAATTCGATCGAATTCGATTGAACTTTGAATTATTCACGTGAATTTTGTAAATCTGCCCCTTACTGTAGAGTTTAGTATCAAAATAGCCTTTGATATTATGTCTGTCCAAAAAATCATCCAAGCCCCTTTTAAAAGCATCAACAGAATCAGCCATCACAACATCACCCGGCAGTGCATTCCACAACCTCAGTTTTCTCACTGTGAAGAACCACCTACACTGCTTCAAATGAAAGTCCTTTTCTTCTAGTCTGAAGGGGTGGTCTCTGGTGCTGTGATCCTCGTTTTACAGGTAAAAGGGTCCCCTGATATTTGTCTATAATGTCCTCTAATGTATTTGTAAAGTGTAATCATGTCCCCTCGCAAGCACATTTTTACCAGAGAAAACAAACCCCAACCTGGACAGTCTACCCTCATAATTTAAGTCTTCCATCCCTCTAACCAGTTTAGTTGCACTTAGTCTCTGCACTCTTTCCAGCTCATTTACATCCCTCCTAAAGACTGGAGTCCAAAACTGCACTGCATATTCTAGGGATCTATAAAGAGGTATAATTATGTTTTCATCCCATAAGTTTATGCCCTTTTTTTATGCAAGAGAGAACTTTATTTGCTTTAGTAGCTACAGAATGACACTGCCCAGAATTAGACAACTTGTTATCTATAAAAACCCCAAGATCCTTCTCCCAACACACTGCCATTTAGAGTATAACTTGCATTTATATTATTTTTGCCAAAGTGCATACCAGAGTAATTAGGGAAAAAAGTCCCAAAAATTCGAGCTATTTGGGTTTTAGTTCAATTTTGAGGTTTTTACGCAATCTGATTGCATTGAGTTTTTTTTAATTAAAAATAAGCTAAAATCAGGCATGAGGGTTTGGTCATGTTTTTTTTAATAAAATATGAGATAAATTCAGATTTTAGTAAATAATCCCCAAGTGAATCTTTCTATAGATTTATTAATAAGCAAAAACATTTGTCAAAATAGAACTGAAAGTAGAAGGGGACCAAAATAGATGACCGACCTCCCAGTGCATGATATAGAGGAACTGTGGAATATGCTGCCACTTATTAAATTATTATTAAATAGCAATAACACTGGTAGTAGTGATGCGCAGGCCGTCTCGATACCCGCGGGTTGGGCAGGTTTGGGCCAACCTCGCCCCCCATCTTCCAGGTCACGGGCTGCTGTGGGTTGAGCTCTTCTGACTGCTCTCCCATGACCTTACGAATGCCTGCATCCGGGTTCACTTTTTATTGACGTGTGCCTGCTCGCCCTGCCCCTTTTGTGACATCATCATTACAGCTATGATGCATAAAACAAAAAACAAATATCAGCTAGATCAGGGGTAGGGAAACTATGGCTCGCGAGCCAGATGTGGCTCTTTTGATGGCTGCCTCTGGCTCGCTGCCAAATCATTCAGGGGCGCTCTTTAAAAAGGAATTTTTTTTTTCCGCCTAGCGATTATTAGTTATTTATTTCTATACAGTAATGGCACTTCCTGTGCCGGGCGGAACCTCCCTCCTTGCTCTCACCTCCACCTCTCCTGCTCCCTCTTGCCGGCAGCTGCCTTAGAACTACAGCTTAAGTCAGAGTGTCCGGTGGCGAAGCGCGTCTTGCGGACGCACATCAATGACATCACTGACGTGACTCGGAAGAGAGGTGTCGGCCTGGCGCGTCGGTGTGGCTCATGGTCAGTGCTTGTAGCCCTGAAGATTGGATTCTGTACTACTGTGAAGCTTCCTGCTGCCAGGTACAGATTTGGGGCCATATTTTTTAAAGTTGCTGCTGGGCTGGCACAGGTACATAGATAGGTACATAGATATTTTTGGCTGCTGCTTCAGAGACTTATTGTACTTTAAAAGTGTTGGTGTTACATAAAATGCACACATTTACTTGTATTTAGTTTTAAACATATTGTATGGCTCTAACGGAATTACATTTTAAAATATGTGGTGTTTATGGCTCTCTCAGCCAAAAAGGTTCCTGACCCCTGAGCTATATGTATGAGTTTTATCAGTGTAGATAAAAAAGAATTGATTGAATGAATGAATACAAAGTTCATTCTGGGAAATTGATGGGCATTTTGTTTGGAGCTCAGTGAGCAATTGAGCTTACAGAGGGCAGTCTTTTTGTTTTTGAACTGTTTTTGCTAAAATGTTAAGATTCTGAACCCATCATCTTAGTAAGAAGGATTGTTTCTTTATTAAATAAAAATATTCAAAAAAAAGAAAGATGAGGAATATCAAGTAGCAATAACAATACATTTGTAGCCTTACAGAGCATTTGCTTTTTAGTAGGGTCAGCGACGCCCATTTGAAAGATGCAAAGAATCAGATGAAAAATGCAAATAACTATAAAAAAATAAACAATGAAAACCAATTTAAAAGTTGCTTAGAATTGGCCATTCTGTAACATACTAAAAGTTACCTTAAAGGTGAACCACCTCTTCAAATACCCCTACCCTAAATAGACCCCTCCTCCTCCCCCCCAGCTTACCTGGTACCTCGGGCAAAATGCCCCCAAATTTTTACTTACCCCTCCATGCTGATTCTGTCCTCAGGAGTTCATGGGGAACCATCTTCTTTTCTTCGGAATTAGAGCGTCGTTTTCAGCGCATGCGCAGTTGGAGCAATCTGCCTTCTATCCGAAAGTCACGATCTGCCTCCCAATGAAAGTGACTTTTGGTGCATGCGCAGTTGTTCGGGACCAAAGATCACTCCAGTTGTGCATGTGCCGAATTCACGGGCACCATCTTCTTTTCTTTGGTCTAATTTGTGAGCTGAGTTTCGGCACATGCACAGCCGAAAAGAAGATGGCACCCGTGAATTCGGCACATGCACAGCTGGAGTCGCTTTCACTGGGAGGCAGATTGTGACTTTCGGATGGAAGGCAGATTGCTCCAACTGCGCATGAGCCGAAAACGACGCTCCAATTCCAAAGAAGACCAAAGAAAAGAAGATGGCGCCCAGTGAACTCCTGAGGACAGAATCTGCATGGAGGGATAAGTTAAAAATTAGTCCACACCTTTTGGTAGCAGCTTATTTGTGCCTCCATGGCTCACAAGAGAGTACATTACAGTTACTTTATTCAACATATTTTAACCCCAAAATATATACGTTATTTCTGAGAAAAGAAGGGTAAGATTAGTGTAAGAAGAGAAGACAAGTGATGCAAAAGGGTAGATAAATGCAGTCTGAAAATAAAGAACTCTAGCAAATTAACAGTTTCACAGGACACAGAGACCAATAATTTTTCTCTAATTTGTCCATTAAAGTTTGTTTTGATTTCTATGGTTCATCTAAGCCTGTAGAGCAGCTGGAACACTGTTCAGGCCGTTACTATTCGTATCTTAAGCTCTGAATAATGTTATTTTTTGGATTAAATAGTGCTGACATTTCCAATAACTGGCAGTTACATAATGAAGTAAAAACATGATTCATACGGTCTCTTTTTGCCAGCCTTGTATTAAATCATTCTTTCCACTAATCAGTCTGTCTGTAAAAGATGGAAACATCATTATTTTGGGATATGGTTTTGGTTTTATTGCACATTTATATAGAATGTATAGGTTTTTGTAAAGAAGTAGAGGTAACTCTTTTCTGTGATTGATAATTCTTTTGTGTGTTCAAAAACTGACACATTCATTTGAAAAGAGCTTGAGTATATAACAAAAATACAATGGTGTGCTATAGGGATGCACCGAATCCAGGATTAGGTTTGGGATTCACCCACGATTCGACCTCTTTTTAAAACATAATGCACGGGTCGGGTTTTCCTTAATCCACCCTCCCTCCACTCTCGCCCGCCCGAGCCGACTTCCGGCTTCCCTTTATAGGCCCAACGCGTCAATAGAGGATGAGCGGAAGGGTATATGCTGGCAACTTGACGAAGGCAGCGGGGCAGGCACTTGCAGAAGCCCAAAGAAAAGTTAATATACTATACACAAGGAAATACTCGAATAGGGAAATGAGCCGTGTAGCCAGTAGGTATGATAAGGGAGATAAATATGGCAGGTTGTTGGCCATGCTTTCTAGGGAACCAAACCAGCTAACATCAATCCCCAGCCTCGTTACAGCAGAGGGAGATGAGCTCCAGGACCCGGATCTGATCTTATGTGAATTTCGCTCCTATTATTCTAACTTGTACAGTTCTAAATTTACCTGATCTCAGGAACCACTAGCTGAGTACCTCGACACCATCCCAGTCCCGAACCCTCCCGGTACAGAATTCCTATGTCAACCCATCACCATTGATGAGGTAGCTGAGGCCATTTCTGCCTTCCCAAATGGGAAGACGCCCGGCCCGGATAGTCTCCCCATTGAGTAGTACAAGGCTCATGGGGACATCATTGCACCCCAGCTAACTGCCCTCTATAATGCTACCACATACAGCCAAATTGGCCACCATCACATTGGTACTGAAAGAAGACAAACCCCCTGAGAACTGTGGGTATTAGCTAATAGGCTTAATAATAATTTTATACACCTGGACAAAACAGGCTTTATGCCCAATAATGGAATAGATATCAATCTTAGGCGTCTATACACTAACCCAGGGGTGTCCAAACTTGGCCCTCCAGCTGTGGGACTTGTAGTTCCTTAACAGCTGGAGGGCCAAGTTTGGACACCCCTGCACTAACCAGTCAGAAACCAAAACTCGGGCAAGAGAGTGGTGGTGTCCCTTGACACTGAGAAGGCCTTCGACACCGTTGAGTGGCCCTTCTTATGGCAACTCGTATCCCATTTTGCCCTTGGGGAGAATTACATAACATGGGTAAAGACACTCTATAATTCCCCTATGGTCAGAATAAGGGTTAACTCGGGTCTGTCACAGGAGGGGAGGCTGGCGAGAGGTACCCGACAAGGTTGCCCACCATCTCCTTTTCTCTTCGCCTTAGCGATCAAACGTCTTGCCATCAAAATAAGGGGCAACATCCAAATCAAAGGACTGCAATTGCAGAGATGGGAGGAAAAAATCTCCCTTTATGCTGATGACATGCTGGTATACCTGGCAGACCTGAGGGAATCCCTCTCTGAGCTATTGTACTACGGGAGATAACAAACGTCCCTTCTGTTCATTATAGACCCAGACACGCAGAAAGACACGGCCCACTTTTGCAGTGGATGAGTCATTTCAGATATCTAGGCATAGAAATTCACAGGGATTTATCACAATATCTGGAACTTAATCTGACCCCAATTGTCAGAACCCTTAAACTCAAAGTGCAGAACTGGGCGACTCTACCCCATGGCGCATTCATTTACTTAAAATTATTTTTTTACTTAAGTTCTTGTAAGCATTTCACAATGCAGGGTTTCAAATGGGCAGGGCAGAGGCCGAGGATTAAATGGCAGACCCTACAGGCCCCAGTAGCCGGAGGAGGCTTGGCACTCCCAAACCTGCTACTTTATTTTTACGCTAGTCAGCTAGTATATGCCTGGTGTGGTTGAACCCTAACCCAAACAATCAGGCGGTGGTCCTTGAGGCAGGAGTAATCTCCTCGTTTGCAACATTGGCCAATCAGCTGCATAGAGGCCTCTCCTCAATATATACCCTCACACCTTGCATGAAAACAGTATGTACAGTATTCCAAAGGGCAGTGGTATCCCCATATAAGAAAAAGAGCCAGTGGTCAAAGTGGTCCCCCTGTGGGGCAATGATGACCTCCCTCAACTCAGATTGCCCCCCGATGCAGCCAATTGGGCAGCGGCAGAGATCAAATTCCTTGGAGATATTACCATACATCAAGGTCAGCGCTGAAAAGCTAGGGGTAAAATGTAGCAAACAGGAATAAAAATTATGGTGTAGTATTTCTCAGAGAGTTGTAGTTCAACACCTTAATCTAATTAGACACCACGTGGTATGTAGTAGGTGGGGACTCACAGACGTTTAGATTATAATTCAGCCTGTAACGACTATAGATAAAGTCTCCTCCTGATTTTGATCCTTGATTTTTATAGTAAACTCAAGCATAACAATTCATCCCTTGGATTTCCTTTCGCCTATGAACCAAACGCTGATGGAGTGACTCCGACCTGCAGTGTCCTTCCTTCCTCGTGTGGGTTCCTTGGCGCTTAGGGATGATGTCACTGATCACCTGACGCGTTTCGTCGAATCACCGACTTCTTCCCCTAGCTTTTCAGCGCTGACCTTGATGTATGGTGGTGTTTTTTGACTGTTACACTCGAGGAGAACGAGTTTTTTAGGTCGGATTAAAAGGGGAATTTCCAGTGACTTTGGACAATATTTTGTTTTGGTTCTGTTTTCAGCAAAACAAATTTTTTTATTTCCTTGGAGATATTGTTAGGCCCGGGGAATTTAAGCAGTTTACACACCTGCAGAAGGACTTTGCCTTGCAAAATCGTATGCTGTTCAGTTTTCTCCGACTACGCCATGCACTAGTTACTCAATTCCCCTAAAGGGTCCCAGAGGTAACCGAAACCACGCTTTAAAGGGCAAGGAAAGTGTAAAATAGAATAAGGCTAGAAATGCTGTATTTTGCATACTAAACATAAACATGAACTTACTGCTCCACAAGCCTAATGAAACAAATTATTTTTGCTTTCAAAGTTGGCCACAGGGGGCTGTCATCTTGTAACTTTGTTATACATATTTGTCTGACACTGGCACTGCACAAGCTCAGTATGGTCTGCTTGAGTTCTGCATGGCTGGTAAGTAAGACAGGGGCTCCCCCTGCTGTTCATAAGTGATTGTTTCCCTGCCAGAAGCACTAAATGAAGGGAGAATTTCCCTGCATACAGTCAGGTTTCTTATAAAAACAGTACAAATTTTAAAATTAAAGTATATTGGAGATAGATTTCTTTTTCATTAAAGAAAGTAAAAATGGGATTTTATTTCTTTGCCTTTCCTTGCCCTTTAAAGATATCTGAGATGAACTGAGCTTCAGAAGCCGCTTAGTTAGTTTTATACCCTCATTACACAGGATGCATTTGATCCACATTTGATCAGGCTGCCAGAAATGGCAGCCTGACGTCCCCCAGGGGAACTCTATGCATGTATTCTGGGACTGTCTGCAAATCCAGAGATTATGGGCAGAGGTTTTGGCCTATGGTGCACTTAAGCTGGGACTCCCTAATGTTCGCTCTCCTGAGCTCTGCTTGTTAGGTATTACAGAAGGACTGTTGCTGACATCTTTTGAACAGATGAGTCTGCTGCAACTGCTGCACTTCGCCAAGAAACCATCCTAATGACCTTTAAAGCAACAGCACCCCCGACAATAGGTTTCTGGAAAAAAGCTTATTAATGATGTTCTACCCAGCCAAAAACTCACCTACATGACTAGGGGTTGCCTGGACAAATTCAGGAAGACATGGGGTGGCTGGCTTGCAACGTAACTAGGTGGGGGCGGGCCCGGGTGCGGCTGCAGCGAGGCGAAATCTGCCGGGGGGGCCCTGCGGGGGTGCGGACCCTGGTACACTCGCACCCCCTGCTCCCACGGTAGTTACGCCACTGCTGGCTTGATAGAGACCTCGATGACCTTCTTACAAGGATGATGGACAAAGTGACATACTCACACTTGGCGAGCACGTAATCAGGATATGACACACCCTGCTTTAGCTTTTTATCTTTTATTTTACATCCCAAAGGATTGGAAAACAGTTTGTTAACGCTATAAATCCCCTCAAAGGAAAAGCTCCCTGTTTTTAATTAAAAATTAAAATTAACCATAAAGATAAAACTGTTCTGCACTGAAAAGCAAACAGTGAAGGAAGCCTTCCATTCTCATCAGCATGAATTTTAGGATAAAACATGGTGTCAGTGTCAATGTGTCAAAATAGTGTTCCCTTAACTTTAAGTAGAATTGAAGGTATATTATGCGTGTACCTTTTCTTCTCATCTTTTGTTAAGGTGACTCTACAGCTTACAGGTATGGACCGTTTAGCACTGAGACTGTGAAACAGGATTATATTGACTGGATTCATGTTAAGGAACCAGAAATAATAAATAATGAAAGAGATTCATTAATTAGTTATTGGGTTTGGTTGAACAAAGAGGTGTCTGTCAAGTTTAGCCTTTTCTAATCCATCTACAGGTCACGCCAGTGAATAACAAACCCGCATGCATCTTAAAAGGAATCTTCAACCAAAAACTATTTTTTTTTTGCTCAGTGAAAGAGAATTTAAATTCCAACTGTATATTAATAACAAAATGTCAGTGTTTTTATTTGTAACTATAATTGAACGCAGTATGTGGTTATCCCTTGATAATGTAGTTGTAGCCAGCTCTCAATGTCTATAAATGAAATGGCTTCGGATACTCAGAACCGAGTGCAATATAAACAGATGCCTGCCCTGATCAAGGTTACTTCTTTACTTCTTAAAGTAGCCAATAAAATTTCTTTGGCACCAATAATCTTGCAAAAACAAACCATGATGCCTCCTACAACTATCCTAAAGAGATGAATGTTTCCCAATAGACTAACCTCCATAGGTAATAAAAGGCTCTAAGTTTGCCCAGGAGCAGTAACCCAATACGATGTTTGTTTTTAGACAGGTAAACAGTAAATGCTATCTTCTGATCACAATCACTACACACTGTACTTACTTTTAATTTGCTGTGCAGATTGGAAATCTTAAGTGTAATGTAAGTACGCAATCACTTTTATAACTTGAGATATATATATATATATATATTCATAGTTGGTAAACAAACCGCACTCCAAGGTTAATATGTGAAAAAATAAAGTCAGTTTTATTTTCAACGTTTCGGCACTTTCACTCGGGCCGTCTTCAGGAAAATATATGTATTCATACACGTATTGACATGTTTTTAATGTTAAACTCTTTCCTGCCTCTTTCAGTATTCAGATTCTGAATGTTCGTTTCTTTATGTTCATAATAATATAGAGTGCAAAGTTGAGAGTTGAGTAAGTCTTGCATGGCTGCTCTAGTGATATATCTGACTTATCCTTTTCTAGCTTCACTTAGAATCCATGCCTTATGACATTGAATTGATTCAGTCTCATTTGTAACAGTGGTCAACTCTGTCCCTGGTCAGTCTTAAGGTGGCCGTACATGGGCAGATAAAAGCTTCCGACAGACTAAGTTGGCAGCTAATCGGCTCGTGCGTGGGGCCCTCCGACGGGCTTAACCGATCTATATTTGGCTGAAAGTCGGCCAGATGTCGATCGGACGGGACTAAAAATCCTGTCGGAACGCAGCCGCATCTGTTCGTAGATGCGGTCCTGCAATCCAACTGCCCGTATCCCCTTCGTTGTGATCCAATCAGAGCGGCCCGATATTGCCCACCTCAAGGTGGGCATATCGGGGAGAGATCCGCTGGTTTGGCGACATCGCCAAACGAGCGGATCTCACCATGTATGGCCACCGTCTGTTTGATGGGACTAGTGGATGATCTAGCCCAGGGCCAGGCCAGCCAGATGCCCAATAGACGTGATAAGAAAAGGATGCATGCCTGTGCCAGAGAAGGAAGTGCGCGCCTGCGTGAAAAGGACGTCGGCTCATGCCGAGCCAGACACCAGCCAGAGCACATAGTGGGACCGGACTATGGGGGTAGGAGGCAGAGCAGGTGAGTGCCTGGTGCTCCCTCCAGCTTTGTGCACTAGGCACGTGCCTACTCTGCCTACCCGTTGGCCAGGCCCTGATCTAGCCCCCCATATCAAAAGTAGGACACTAATAAAATCTCTACTTTAGTATGGGAAAATGTGAATAGAAATTAATCCTGCTCTTCTCACAACAAAGGAATGGATTACTTTAGTAAACAGTAGCCTTCTAGTGATAAAACTGATTTATATGACCAGACAAAACCCCCAAAAAGTTTGAGGCCCCTGGCTAGAAGCTTGTCCAGAGGCTGAACCTAATGTGTGAGACTGAAACGGTAGTAATCCAGTAATTTATTCACTAGGCTAGATATTGTGTAAATCCACCATAATGCGATGTGTACAACTTTATATAATCAACGCCTGGCTTTACTTACATTGTTATTGTCTCTGTTTTGTTTTATTTGTTACAAAATGTATAAATAAAATCCTTAAAAAAAAAGTAATTCATAGCATCCCATCACATTTTTGCTTTAAATATCACAAAGCTGATCAGAGACAGTAGATAAAGGTTACTGCCCGGGTGCAAGTGTGCAACTTAGTGCTCCTAAAGTATAAATGAAGTGAATTATTGCTGTCAAAAATATATTGGTAATTTTAACATGTAATGTTATTTGTTTTTATTGTAGGAAACAAAAGAAATTGTGGCCATCAAGAAATTTAAAGATAGTGAAGGTAAGTATGTGTCTGTGCTGTGATATTGTATGTACTTTTTTATCATTCATGGTTTAAGCATAAAATTAATCTGCTCTATAAATAATGATGGTACAGATACGGGACCTTTTATCCAGAAATCTTGGGTCCAGGAAGGTTCTGGATGATGGATCTTTTGGTAATTCGGATCATCATTCCTTAAGTAAAATCATGTAAACATTAAATAAACCCAATAGACTGGTTTTGCTTCCAATAAACATTAATTATATCTTAGTTTGCATTAAGTACAAGCTACTGTTTTATTACAGAGAAAAATGAATAATTTTTGAAAATTTTAATTATTTAGATAAAATGAGGGTCTATGGGAGAAGGGCTTTCCATAATTTCAAGCTCTCTGAATAACAGGTTTCCATTAAACAGATCCCATGCCTGTGCTACTATATTCTGTACATTTCTACATCATTATTAAGGACGTGAATATCTTTTTTTCATTAACTGTAAGTATTTGTAAGTACAAAGTATAAAAAGAAAAATAAGCATTGCAGTGTTGTCAGTGTGCATATCCAATGTTATTTTAATTTATTTTGTAAGAGGAAGCACACTTTTAAATAAAAAAAAAATCACTGTCTAATATTCAAAGCAAGTTTTGCTCTTTTTTATTATTAGCCTTCCTATTGTGCCTTTTTCCAGCCTGTGGCTAAAAATGGTATCTTGTTGTCAGTAACCTTAGCAACCAAAGAGTTGCGGAACAAAAAAAAATGTATGGTTAAAAAAAGCGCACTAATAGGAACTCCCCCTTATATTCTAACGTGTCAGTACATGATTCTTGCTCTAATAAACAGGGTTACATCCTATAAAAACTGACAGAACACTGAGCTCTAGGCCAGTATATGTTACCCATATCTATCTGTTCAGGGCCCTCCGCCTCCCCTGTGCACTCACTTTTTTGCACCTCAAGGGGTCCACAAGGGCAACAGAAAGGGCCAGGACGCTAATGCAGAGCCCATAATTGCACTCTCTGCCCTAGAATAGCCAAATTTCTGGTTTTCAAACCTGCAATTCGGGTCTTAAAGGAGAAGTCTACCCTCTCGGCACAAAACCTCTCCCCCCTGTAGGCCCCCCTCCCCCCAGCCTACCTCCACCCCCTGGGAAAATGCCCCTAAGTTGCTACCTACCCCTCGGTCCTGTCCATGGAGTTTGCAGGCGCCATCTTCTCCCCAGCTGTCTTGTTGCTGGATCCATCGGCGTTTGGCGGCGCATGTGCAGTAGGAGCATTTACTGATTCAGCTCTACTGCGCATGCGCCGAAAGTCACGAAGTTTCAATCGGAAAACTTTGTGACTTGCGCCGCCAAATGCCGATGGATCCAGGAAGAAGACGGCGCCTGCAAACTCTATGGACAGGACCACTGCCGAGGGGTAAGTAGCAACTTAGGGGCATTTGCCTGGGAAAGGAAGGTAGGCCGGGGGGGGGGGCTAAGGGGGGAGGGGTTTTGCGCTGGGAGGGTAGACTTTGCCTCTAATGTACCAGGAGTGGCATTTTTGCTGCCCCTGGTACCTAGTGGAGTGCTGCCTTCTGAGGCGAGTTTCTCAACTGTATCTTTTTATCAATCATGAGATGGTGCCACTGCCAGAGCAGCAGCATCAATCACTGTGTGCACTCCTGTAACACGCTTTTTTTTTTTTTTAGTTACTTATATTAGCTACCTCACAAAGTTTTTTTTTAAGAGTGCACAGCCTGCACACAGTGATTGATGATGCTGGTCTGGCACTTATCGCATCTCCAGTCAGAGTCTCCTGCTTTTTAACTGTTGTGTCCAGGATGCTTGGGGTAGAGCAAGTGGAAGAGAGGACAGGAACAAGCAGAAGAGCCTAGTGGCAGCAGAATTACTGCCTCAACTTATTTCAATTTCCCGCCCACACTGGCTCTGTAAGCTGGCCTCTGGACTTGCTAAAAGCCAAAATTGGAGGCTTAGTGACCCCTGTCTGTCCATCCGTTTCAGCACGAGAGGAATTGGACTGTTCTTTTTTTTTTTTT
>CM044433.1:37173396-37251948 GCA_024363595.1 Xenopus borealis
AGAAATGTGTTGAATCTTTCCATAACCTGCCAAATTTTGTAAAATGAACATGGTATTTAGGGGATGTGGCCACAAAATGGCTGTGGCCAAAAATGTGCTAGATCTTTTTGTCCCTCTTTGCATTTTTCAAATGTTGGTTGTTATGCAATGGACTGCAACTTAGAGACGGGTCTTTAACTTGTCTGTAATTGTCTTGCAGCTCAACTATAGCCTGTGTATATATTAAGGCTAGTTTTACAAGTTGTGCTTTTAATGCTTGTCAGCGCACACACGGGGCACATAAAGGCACATAAGTAGTCTTCTCCTGTTTCACTATTACAACGACAGATTTCAAGTTGGCAGTTCTAACTATAAAATTAACTTTTTCCACAGAAATGTATTAATGATTTAGTGTGCTAATTATCCAACCAACAAGCACTTCATAATTCATAACATCCAGGGCCCAGAAGTCTGTTTCACTGTTGAACCCAATGCCCCTTAAGGTTTGTAGTGTTAAAAGGATTTATGCATTAACTGAAGATACGTTGAACTGTATGGAATGGCTTAGAAACACTGTCAGCCATATGAGGATCGGGGCTTATTTAATAATTAAAAGGTTATTGCAGCTGAAGCTAGTTGCTATGGAAAAACTGGGCGAATACATGCAAAACTGTATAAATATTACGGTAGATTTTTTTTTTAATTATTATTTAACAGAGCCCAGTGCTGTGTTCTACTGTATTGGTATTTTATCTGTTATGGAGCTTAATACTATACAATACACTACTATTTTAGGTGATTATGCCTTAGTAAGCATTGAACGTATCCCATATGTAAAGCCAATCGTCCTCCATTTCTGTCCAGTCCTAATGCTCAGTTATGTTTCTGTATTTAAAGTCAGTTCTGGACTAGGGTATTATCTCTGTTTGCCATTGTATAATCTTAATTGCAAACAGTAAATCATGCAAGTTTGCTATTAACTTAACCTAAGGTTTAAAGGGGTTGCTCACCTTAGAATGAACTTTTAGTATGGTGTAGAGCAAAGCTGTCCAAATGGCGGGCTGGTATTACAAATTTACATGCAATGTACAGTAGCTGCCGGTAAATTTGTAATTCCCTTAAAAAGACCCCTGGGTCTGCCCCTAGTTCCCTAGAAACTTAACTTTAGTTCTCCATCTTCCGTCTCCATGCCGTCGCCCTGTCTCCTTTTGTGTCATGATCCTGCCACCATTTATCTCATGGCCTCCCCCTTTTTGTTCCCGCCCACCCGCAGCCGGTAAAACATTTAGGAGAAGG
Organism: Xenopus borealis; assembly: GCA_024363595.1. Lineage (NCBI taxonomy): Eukaryota > Metazoa > Chordata > Amphibia > Anura > Pipidae > Xenopus > Xenopus borealis. Next base: position 37,174,672 of record CM044433.1, read on the forward strand.
TGGCAACCCTATTCACACATGTAAACCCCATGCATTGTTCACACCTGTGACACTTATATTGTTAACACCCTAAAGCTCTGTACTGTTCACACCTAAATCCCAGACTGAAACTGCTCACATTGGTTCACCTGTTCACACTTCATACAAACTGCCGAAGGGGCACAAGCACTGTGTAACTGTATGTTGTGCATCTTAGAGTGGTCCTGATAGGTTCCCCTCACTCTTGCTCTGTTCTACCTATGCTCCCTGTGTGTGCCATACTCTGCCTGCCCTATGCTCCCTGTGTGTGCCATACTCTGCCTGCCCCATGCTCTGTGTATGCTGTACTCTGTCCATCCTATGCTCCCTGTGTGTGCTGTACTTTGCCTGCCCTATGCTCCCTGAGTGTGCTGTTCTCTGCCCATCCTATGTTCGTTGTGTACCATACTCTGCCTGCAGGCCCGGACTGGCAATCTGTGGGTTAGGGCAAATGCCAGAGGGGCTGCTATAAGGTGCCATAGAAAGTCAGTATTTAGTGGGCTGGTGGGGGCTATTTGGACCTCTATGTGGGCTGATTGGGCCTCTGTGTACCTGAAATGCCAGGGCCTATTTTGATTCTCAGTCCAGTCCTGTCTGCCTGCCCTATGCTCCCTGGGTGTGCTGTACTCTGCCCATCCTATTCTCCTTGGGTGTGCCATACTCTGCCTGTTTGTGCCATACATGCTTGTGGAACATAATCCTGGTATTTGTTCTGGGGGTTTTGTTAGCATTTGATAATTATTTTTAGGGGCTCCTAAGGTGTTTAATCATGTGTTGTGGGGGTGCTGTGTTATCCACAGGGGAGGAGTAGGCATATGAATTTAAGGGTATTTTTAAATATGACTTAAGTTTTTCACATATGAGTGATGATTGATATCTTCCAACCATTTGATATCTTCCAACCATTTGGTTTTTGGTGTGCTACTACCATTATTGTGGACATGATCTTGTTATAACATGGGTGTGGTTTAAAAACAGGGAGTGGTTAACTCTGGCTCTCATTATCATCCCCCCACCATGTAGGCCTTCCAGCACTCTGTACCACAGAAGTTGGACATCACAGATGTAGAGAGTAGTATTTTGAGAGAATATGCAGTTGGTTTTCATTTTCTGATATTTGTAGTTTTTGAATTTTAACTTTTTTTTCAGCAACTCTTCAGTTTGCCATTTCACCAACACTCTAGTTTCTAGGGTACAAATTACCCTAGCTACCAGGCAGTGGGTTGAATAAGGTGGAGGAAGAATAGCAGAGGGCCTGAATAGAAAGATGAGTAATAAAAATTAACAATAGCAATAAAATCAAAGCCTCACAAAACAATGGTTTTATGGCTGCCGGGGTCAATGACCTACAATTGAAAATTGGAAAGAATAAGAACTAATTCAAAAACTATACAAAATAAAAATTAAGACCAAATAAGTTCCCAAGAATTGTAAGTTATATAACATAATAAAGAGGTTATTTACTTTATCTCATTATTTTAATTAAAAAAAAAAAGCTTAACCAAACTCCCATGACAGATTTTGTCTCATTTTATCGATAAAATAACTGGAATTAATTGGATCAGGAAAAAATAAGGTAAAATCGAGCAAAAACCTGAAACGTGCCATTTTTTTCAGATTTTTTTTCCCCTAATCGCTTTTTTTTTTTTAGGATTAGCGGGCTAAATTGGAATAGGGACATCTCCCATGGCCTTGATAGGTTTGAGATGATGGATTTTCGGAATCAGGCTTTTTACAGCATCAGGGTATAACAAATCTCTGAAAATGTTATTTTATTCCCACAAAATATTAAAGTTTTTGTCACAAACAGTCTGACCAGAAAAATAAAATCAGTACTTGCAAGTGAATACTCTTTTTCTTATGTTAGTGCTCTATTCTTTGTATAAAAAAACAATAAAAAAAAAAAGTATAGAAACATAGAAAATATACAGTATGTAATGTTATGTTGTTTCCCTTTATTTTCTTTCTCTTCATTGGTATGGCATTGAAACTTTAACCACAACAGGTACTGATTTGGGCAAGTGCATTTATATTTGATTTCACCACCACCTCAGTGTAACTATATCCTGCGCTAAGAGCATTTCATCTTCTCTTTTAGCTTGTATTTATTTCTTCTAATATATTTGTTTCTATATACATTTATTTAAGCCAACCATTTACATTTTGGTGCTTGTTATTGTACAGCTGCCTGTACCCGGGGGAATTCGTTGTCCCCAATAGACCCAATAGATTTAGTCTCTTAGTACAAAACTAAGCAATGTTTGTCATTCTCCTGCCTCTGCATATCAGTTACTGTTGTTAGGTGGAATTTATACACAAACCCATGTTAACTGAATTATTAAAAGGGAGTATTATCCATGCATGAGTATAAGCTCTTCTTCTACAATTCATTTTGCAGATATCCCTGAGAAGCCCCCACTGTTTTTGTAAGGCCATGCTAACCGTAAACTTGTATTATTGCTTGTTGCTATTGTTGGTCAGCTGATTGCCCAAGCATAGTTGAACTAAAAACTCCTAACATTCAGTTGTCAGGGAATGTTTGGCTTTGTAATTATAGAGCGTAGATTAGGGAATTTGTAATGGTTTTATCTCCAACTCAAATTGAAGCTCAGATTATTTTACTTTTTGAGCTTTACTTTACCCAAATTAAAAGGTTGTGGCCATAAGAATTTTGCTGCTTCATCTGCTCCTTGGAATGCCAGTTTGGCAGTATTTTGCATTTTCCCAACACTAACAGTAGTGCCTTTGTCAAGGTTCCATTAGGGATGTTCCTGCTGATGGTGACCTGTCTCTCATTGTAACCCCTAATAATCCTTATTTAGCTACTTTCTAAATCTGGACGTGAGAACTGTATCAATTCTTCTTTACTACATTTGACTTGATAAGCAGAATAGTCTTTCCCTTTCACCGCCAGCTCTGACTGTGGGACTGGCACAATGGAGGCTAGCAACAGGACCCAGGCACCAAGCAGGTTTAGCTGTGTTTGCAAATTGACATTCAAGTTTATTAAGAATTTTATAGCATTAAGAAAGGTTAAAATAGGGTTTAAAGTCAGTGTTTTCATTCATTCATTCATTCATTCATTGTATTCTAGTTGATATACAGTATCTCCTTTAGCCAAAAATGGCCAACCCCGAGAGCAAGAAAGAGAAAATAAGATAATGAGAGAATGGGTGAGGAGAAAGAGAAGAATAAGGAAACAGTCAAGAAAGAATAAAAGAAAGAGATCCTTCTAGCTAATAGACTTTCAGTTATATTGATAAGCCCAGAGGAGCGTATGTGCTTCTGAGAAGGCAGAGGCTGTCATCACCTAAATCTCCAAACTAATTTAGTTGGTACATCTCTGATTAGACAATAATTATCTCTGTCTAAGCAACATCATTGAAAGTCCTTCCCCTATGATCTCGTATTCCAGGTTGGGAACAGGAGGGAAGTCAGCTTGCATCCATCCATCTTTAAAAAAAATATATTGTTGCCATTATAAATCCCCCGCATCTTTTCAAGATGCAGATATACATTTAAATCTGATCTTTAAAAATAAAGTGCTGTTGTTCAAAGTACTGCATTGTCAACTTGGGAGCCAATTAGTTTAATAAACCAACGTCCCAGGTTATTGATGGACTCTGGACTGTGTTTTTCTGAATGCCAGAAGGAGAAAATATGAAATATTTACTCTCATTTATCAAAGCCCCTTTTCTGAAGCAAGATGTTAACAGCAAGACGTTAACAACCATGGAAAGGAGAACTAAAGATCAACAAAAAATTGTCTAGACACCATGGGGCATATTCATTAATATTGGAGACAAACATCACTGAATGAATCAGATCTTTGCTCTTGTTTTTCTAACTTGTAGGTGACTGTTCAAATCTAATTTATTATTGGTTACTATGGACAATATCACTGTTTGTGTCCAGTTTTAATAAGTATTCTGCATCAGCCCAAGGCCTTTCTCGACTAGCCCAAGGTCACTGTAGCCATTTAAAGGAAAACTATAACCCGAAAATGAATTTTTGAGCAACAGATAGTTTATATCAAATCAAGTGAAATATTAAAGAATCTTATTAAACTGGAATATATATTTAAGTAAATATTGCCCTTTTATATCTCTTGCCTTGTACCACCATTTCATGATGGTCTGTGTGCTGCCTCAGAGATCACCTGACCAGAAATATTTCAACTCTAAGGTGCAGATTTACTAATGGTCGAATTTCAAATGCTAAAAAAATCCGAAATTCGACCATGGGAATAGTGGGGAAGTAAAATCCTTTGAATTCGACTGTCGAATTCGATCGATCAAATGATCGAATATAATAATTTGATCGAATATTCAAATCGAATTATTTTAAGCGATCGATCAAATTTTTTATTTTCGATCAAAGATAATGATGCCTAATTCGGTAGCTTTGACCTGGCAAAGTAGGTGGTCGATTCAAAATTTAAAGGGGAAGTATTCGACTATCGAATATATGAATAAAATAAAATTTGAATATTCAAATAAAATAAAATTTGAATATTCAAACGATTCGAATATTCGATGGTCGAATTTGCCTAATTTGCATATTCGAAGATTCAAATTTAATACAAATTTGATCGAACTTCGAATTCTTCATGTGAATTTAGTAAATCTGCCCTTAACTGTAACAGGAAGAAGTGTGGAAGCAAAAGACACAACTCTGTCTGTTAATTGGCTCGTGTGACCTAACTAATCCTACAATCCCAGGAGGCTGTCCTTATTTTTTAAAATGGCAATTTTCTATTTATGATTACCCAATGGCACATGCTACTAAAAAATGTATATTATTATGAAAATGGTTTATTTACATGAAGCAGGGTTTTACGTATGAGTTGTTTTATGCAGTATCTTTTTATAGAGACCTACCTTGTTCGGGGGGTATAGTTTTCCTTTAATTAAACCCAATAGGATTTTTTGCCACCAATATGGATTCGAGTAGCTCAGTTACCATCAAGTACAAGCTTCTATCGCATTATTACAGAGAAAATGGATTTTTTAAAATTATTTACGTAAAATTGGCTTTTCTGTAATTCTGATCTTTCTTAATACTGGGTGTATTCTTTACACGTACATCTTGTTTTCCTAATGGAGTGAGGGATGGTTGAACGCAGCATTGTTGCCGGCAATTGCCACTTTAACAGAAAAGCGCTGAAGGAACGCTAGCTTGACATTCAAACAAGGTGCAACACTGGAGCAGTAATGGATATCACACTTATAATTAGATTTTTCTTTTCCTCTTTTCTCAGAAAATGAAGAAGTCAAGGAGACGACACTCCGAGAACTTAAAATGCTTCGCACCCTGAAGCAGGAAAATATAGTGGAGTTGAAGGAAGCATTTAGAAGACGAGGAAAATTATACCTAGTATTTGAATATGTTGAAAAAGTAGGTGGATGGAGTCATTTGGGACAATAAACCTGAATATAGAGCATTGTCTTTTGTGAAAGTGGGTAATATGTGCCATTTCATATACTTGTTATGCAGAAACTAAAGTAAGGAAGAATCCTCATTACTCTTGGATGTATTTTATATTTTATTCATTAAGGGGCAAATTTACTATTATTCCCCAAAAATAATTTGTTTCTATTCGATATTCGATTAGCATTCGATTTTCAAATGTTAATCGAATAGTTCTAGGCTACGTTATATTCGACCATTCGACGATCGAATTAAAACCTATTCGATCAGTCGAATAAATCCTTCAACTGAACGAAGATCGAATGATTCGTACGATTTGAGCGATCGAACACTTCGATCGTAGGAATCCTATTCGATCAGTGCTCCCATAGGCTTCTATTGCAATTCATTAGGTCCAATCTGCCGAAGTAGGCAATCGAAGAAACTTAAAAAATAAAATCCTTCGCTGATCGAATGATTGAATATTCGTCTATTCGAATGTATTCGATTGTTCGACCATTCCCTATTTGATGATCGAATATGGCAAAATTCACATATTCTACCAAAAGAAGAAATCCTACGTTCGAACTTCGAATCCTTCACGTGAATTTAGTACATCTGCCCCTACGGAGTATTTTTCTGCAGATTTCCTCAAATTTAGGGTAATGAGTTATATATTTTAAAATGTCCAAAGAGGTGCACGCTCTCATAACAACATAAACCATTTGGTTGTCCCTGCGAAATGTCACAAATTAGTGACTGAAACATTGTACAGGTATGGGACCTGTTATCCAGAATGCTCATGGCCAGGGGTTTTCCAGATAACACATCTTTTTGTAATTTGGATCTTCATACAATGAGTCTACTAGAAAATCATGTAAACATGAAATAAACCTAATATACTTTTTCTTCCCGTAAGGATTAATTATATCTTAGTTGAGATCAAGTACAAGCTGCTGTTTTATTATTTTTACAGAGAAAAAGAAAATCATTTTTATTTTTTTTTTAATTATTTGAGTATAATGGAGTCTATGGGAGACGGCCTTTCTGTAATTTTGAGCTTTCTGGAAAATGGATTTCCGAATAATGGATCCTATACCTGAACTACTTTTCATCTCTTGTTTTAGACCTAAGTGCAATGCTATTATTTCATAAGGTAATGTATAGTAAGATAATCTGAATCCAAAACAAAGGACTAGTACTCAGAAGTTGTTTGAACTTTGTATATTGTTGGTGAGCTTTTTTTTATACAGATCTCATACATTTAGTGACCTAAAGCTGGTTTGTCCATAATTCTAAGTGGTTTTGCCTAACCCTTGTATCCCACACTGAAATGATACTTTATTGTAATGGAGTTTTATAGGGATCTCTTTTGAATTGTGTTTTTATAGTCCACTATTTTAATATACAGTCAGACAATCATTGGCCTTCTGGGAAATTACCCGGCTACCCGGTATTTGTGCAGTTTGCTGCAGGACCAGAAGGTGTGTATTAGTGTACTCTCCTCCAACTCACATCTCAGGCAAATGTTGAGATGTCTGGGTTGAGTTTGTGAAGGAGGGTTCTGGTATAGTAGGCCCTATGTACAAAGTATAGTTGCTGGGTTCAATGTTTGTAGATGGGGGAGATTTCTAGACGGGTTTGAAGAACTTGGTTCCATTGGTCATCGGTCATTGGGGCAATATCGATTTCCCATCTGCTTGTAGCCTTTAGAGAGGATTTTTGGTGAACACTGAGTTGCAGAACCTTGTAGAATAAGGTTTTTTGAGAATTCTATGGAAGATTTACTTGGAAATGAATCACTGTGTGAGTGCATCTGATAATCTTCAGTCATGCTATGGTTTCATTGCCAGGGGCATCTTCATTTGTATGCTGGTTGTTTAGACTCATGTAAGGCATGATAGCAAACAGCCCCAGAGAGCTCTGAATCATAGAGCTACAGTCACATGGGATGAGAAAATGAAGAAACCTCTTTTTTCTTTGTCTTTTTACTGAAAAATAAAGTTTAAAAATAGGTCTATTTCTGCACTGAAAGCAAGTCATATATGTCCTTGATGCTACATTTAAAGATATGTACTGGCAGTATTAGTGTAACCAGATATAGGGGTGCACAGGCACTTTTCTTTGGCTATTGAAAACTATAGCAGTGAATATATAGTGAATAAAGTACCGCCTTTTGTAAATTATAGGATATTATAATATACTGCAGAGTTTCATGGCCATATTTTTTTATGCAGGTCATGGAACTCGTAGGTGACTTCTGATGGGGTTTCAACTTTGAAGGGCATCTATGGGGCTAAAAAAATTCCTCAAACTGAAGGTGTGGGCTGATAGAGCCCGCATTCCGGTTTGGGGTTCAAGTAGTTAAAAAAAAAATTCCCCAGTTAACATGGGGACACTCACATTAGATTTAAGTTCTTGCTGACATTAATACAGAACTTTTATTACCTGTTGTTAAAACCTTTAACCTATAAATCATAAAACAATCATCATACCTACAATTTTGGTATGGTGTGGGATAATGCCCTTAAAAACACTTTGATTGATTAGGTGGGCCATTATTAGTTGTAATACCTAAGAGAATCATTTTAAGGCACACAGTATTTTATCCACCTGACCCTTTTATTTACCTAGTCATCAAGGTCTAGCCTTTGCAGAATATGAGAACTGAAGTGTCTCTTGGGGCATATGGGGCCCATAGTGACCCATGCAAATAAAATGTTAAAACTGTACTTAAAGCATTTGAAAAAAAAGGAAACAGAAGAAAAATCATTTTAGGGCTCATTTACACGCATTGTGGCTTGATGCAAAGAGTGAAAATCAAACCCAACCCCCATATGCTTTGCACTTTTGTGCTGCCCTGCCATGAGCACCCACAGGAGCATGTCTCATAGACATTTCCCTTCAGATTTTGTGTGAAGTTCAGCTTTGCCCCTGGCTGAAGTTTTTAGCACATTACCAATTAGGAGGCTTAGGGTCCATTCACTTGCCTGTCTTTTTATAATTACAAACCGTTGCAGTTGGCATAATATTTTGAGGGAGACACAAGTAGGAGGACAAAATACACAGGCAGTTATTTAAAGCCATACAAACTTCTGCTTCATTATCCCTGGTGCAAGTAGGGCTGGTAACAGGGGAGCACTGCCCTCTATTTAAACCATAGACTGGTGACAATTACATTGTAGCGTCACTGAGTGAGCAAGCTATAGAGTACAGTGGGTTACAACTAGACCCAGAGAAAGAGAGAGAATTTAGAGATGCCTCTTCAGCATAATGATGTGCCGGCTCTGTTTACAAATTGTTTATGGTACTGTATGTCAATGATCTGTCTTTCCTACTCATAGATCTAACATTGGGTCTTTCTAATAAAATATTATTTGTAGAAGTTTTGGAACATGAGGTAGCTAAAACATGTTAATGCTCGTTGGGCACTTATCATTTCTCGAGTCACCAATTTTTCAATTTTTCAGTTAAACGTTTTACACGCATTTGTTTCTGAATGTAAATGATTACACTGCCGCCGGGTCATCCCTGAACTGTTGTGCTTTTCTTCATTCAGAACATGCTTGAGTTGCTGGAAGAAATGCCGAATGGAGTGTCTCCAGAAAAGGTGACAAACTACATTTATCAGCTAATCAAAGCAATTCACTGGTGTCACAAGAATGATATTGTTCATAGAGGTGAGGAATCTTTTTATTGATTGGATAACACCTATTAAGTCTTCCAATTTCATATAAAACCATGATTTACCAGAACAGGAAAGGGTCATCCTTCTGCTGTTGGTCCAGAACAGGGAACATCTACTATGAATAGCTGAGTATACTTTTGTGTGTATCATGTAAGAGTAAAAGGAATTACATGGTCTATTTCAATTAGGTAGGGCTAGTCCGTGGTGATGTGTTTATTATCATATATATCTAAAATGTTTGCTGGTGCTTGGAATGCAATGATTTTAGACCAAATCAAGGATTTGGATGGATACCCAATTTTTTTTGCAGGATTCAGATAAAAATGTTCAAAATGAATCAGACAAATGGAATGGGAACACTTAAAATCTTGGAATTTTAAAGCGTTGGACAACTGAACATGACAATTTGTTGTTTAATCGTGATGAGTTTTGAATGTAAAATTAGAGTTGGGAGGTTTTATTTTGCTACTCATCTTTTTATTAAAACAAGGTCAACCAAACTCCCATCCATGATTTTATCTTATTTATCAATAAAATTATTTTAAAAAGTTGGGTCGAGAAAAGATTGGATAAAAACGAGCGAAAACTAGAATCGTAAGAATTTTTCGGAATTGATGCCCAAACCACTATATTTTTTTAGGGTAAAAACCCCAAATTTTCCAGATTTTAACATGAAACTCATTGCAGATCATGATATCTTCAAAATTTAAAAGGGACATCTGCCACTGAAGTCTACATGACCTCAGCAGGTTTTTTGGATTTGGAGTTTTAGCAGCTTCAGGGTATCATAAATCTGGAAAAATTTTAGTTTTTTTTCTTTATAAATTCAAGATATTACCCAAAAAACCATGACCAGAAAAAAAATCAAAGTTTAGTAAATAACCCCCTTGGTTTCAGTTTGATCTTTGTCAAAATCTTTAATGGAGGATTAAACATTCTGCATTAGATGCATCCCAAAATAATTTAGTCAACATTTTGATCATAAAATCTGTTCAAGAGTTTTATTTCAAAACCTTTTGCTTGTCTGATAAAACATTCCCATACCAGAAAGGTGTTTTGTACCTGATTGTGGCGCAGTTATGGCCGAATTCTGAGGAGCAATATTGCATTGTGGGTAAAGAAAATCAGAATGGTACACTTTTCTTTGTACTCTTTAACTAAATAACCCCCTATTTGTAACTTGGTTTATGGCTTTTGCACAACTAAAGGTGGCCATACACGTAGAGATCCGCTCGTTTGGCGATGTTGCCAAATGAGCGGATCTCTCCCCGATATGCCCACCTTGAGGTGGGCGATATCGGGCTGATCCGATCATGGGCCCTAGGGCCCAATGTTCGGATCAGTACGGGCGGTCGGATCGCGGGACCGCATCAACGAACAGATGCGGCCGCGATCCGACGGGATTTTTTTTTCCTGCCCGATCGACATCTGCCCGACTTTCGGCCAGATATCGATCGGAAAAGCCCGTCGGAGGGCCCCCCACATGGGCAGATAAGCTGCCGACACAGTCTGTCCGCAGCTTTTATCTGCCCGTGTATGGCCACCTTTAGTCTTACTGACCATTAATTTCCATTCATGTTTTCCTTTTATTTTGGTATATACAGGGTCATTTTTCATGTTAAAGCACCTTTAAAATACATTTCTAAAAAAACTCCCTTTTATAGAGCACATCCTTGGTTCATCTAGTGCACCAAAATACATTTCTCTTCACTTGCATCCCAGCATCCTTTTATCATGCAGTAAATACAGATAATCAATCTAGGCAATTAATTTCCTCAGGCTGTTTATGAAGCTGTGCTTCCAAGCGGAGCAGGCACACTTTTATCCTAAGAAACTCTTGCTCAATTGAATTGCCTCCCAGCGGGCAAACTTTTAACAACTTTTTGGCAGTCACATGCTTTGCCAGTCTGAATATATGAATATAAATATATATATATATATATATATGTATATATACTGAATTTTTTTATGCAAATATTCAATCTGAAGCAGGACGTGCATGTCATTGTATGTTTTATCTTTACCTGGTTTGGCCGTGCACTCAAAAATAAACAGATGTGACATTTGCCCTCAGAATAGTGACTTGATCATAGGGTACCTTATTCAGATCTTCCAATCCCCAGTCATATCTGTTTTGTTCTGTAATGGAATTTTAGCCAACTACATACGGTTGGGTCTTAACCATCCTTTGGCAACTTTAAAGGGGTATTCATTGGTTGCCCCTTAGTGTTTACAGGGGTGGTTCATCTTGAATATAACGTTTAGTTATAGAATGGCCAGTTCTTACCAACTTTTAGCAACTTCATCATTTATTTTTTATAGTTTTTTTAATTATGGCCTTCTTGTTTTGACTCTTTCCAGTTTTACAGTGGGGGTCACTGACCCCATATCAAAACAAATAATCTGTAAGGTTACAAATGTATTGTTTATGTCTACTTTTTAGTGTCTTTCTATTCAGGCCCTCTTATCCATATTCCAGTCTCTTATTCAGATCAATGCATAGTTGCTAGGTTAATTTGCATCCTAGATATTGCAAACTGCACAACTTCTGAATAAACAGAATATCACTGTCTATATTATACTGAAAGGAAAACAACTTGTTAATCTTGTTGTCCCTCTATAGATGAATTGTCTGTAGTCAAGCCAACACCTTGTTCTTACCTGTGACTTCCTTATGAATTGGGCTTAGTGAATTACTAATTACAGATACTTCCACTGCGTAGTAATGCCCCTTCTTCCAAAGTACTGATGTACCCCTACCCCTAAAACATGAAGATAAAAAAATCCCACTTTTCAGTGACCTTTTTTAAAGGTACTCAGCCTATGTGCTTCTCAGGGATAAACTTCTTGGTGATGTCTTGGTGGCATCATTATATTTATTATAGGGAGTATCATAGAGCTGGAGTGGGTAGCATTACTGCCTTGTGGTACTGGATTCCTGGGTTTGATTCAAATCGGTATGTTTTTATGTCTTAAAAGCACTTTGTCAAATGTTGTTGGTCAATACAGAATGAATATGTGTCAGGATCGCGCCGCCCGGAGGCTTACTTTAGTTCCGGGCGTCCTCTCTCCCCGGCGTAGCTCCCACAATGGCGGCGCCCATGGCCGCCACGTGGGTAGCGGCGCCGGCGTAATTACGCCACGGCGCTGCAGCGCTGTGACGTCATGCGCCTGCACTGTTGGCACGAAATTTGATTATTTAAAGGCGCATTGGACGCCATTATGGCGCCCAATTATAGGACCTTGTTACTTTGTTCCTGGGTATTGTTTCTGATCCTGTTTGCTGTATTCTTTGACTATTGCCTGGACCTTGTTTATTTTTGCCTGCCAATACAACCATTTACTTGGACTTTGTCTCGTTTCCTGCCTGATCCTTGCTGGTGTTACGCTATTGGACCTTTGACCCCTAAGCTTCCTCCTTGGTCCACTACTTCCCTTGGGCGCCTATAAGGCCTACCCGTGACAATATGAACAGGATAAATGTACACAACAACTATAATAAATTGTTGTTCTATTTTTCTTAAATAATATATGTATAGGAAGGTCTTATTTGTACTATTGCTTTGAAAAATGAAAATATACATGAAGTTTTAGCTGTCCGTTTCTTTAATATAGGCCACATTATCTATACATATTCAATGGCTCTTGTCTTAGGAATTAATTATCTTGTTGTCACTGTCACCAATTATTTACCTGCTCACTATTGTAGTCTTTTTAATGCCGAGCACTAGCAAATATGGGTCAAATTGGTAGTGATAGTCATGCCTCATCTCTATTCATCTATTCTTAGACTTGACAGTGCACAAGACTTTACTCAATAACATTTGCACTTTTTGCAATTGGTCGACAATATTTTTTACCTTCAGCACAGCAATGGTCAAAATGCCCCAAGTGCCAAAGAAAGGCGCAACTCAACTCAAATGGATGAATCTTTAGGAGAAAGAAGTAAAGGAATACTCCATATGGAATTCCTTACAAACATCCATGCACTGAGAGTCTCCCTCCTATGAGTATCCTACTCTTTGTAAGACTTTTGGCAATGCAGCTAATAACTGTTAGTGTCCCCCCACCCATCCCTTGCACTCTGATCCAACACCTAGTACTATAAAAGGGGCCAATAAAAGCTGCTAACAGACCAAGTTGGCAGCTTATTGGCCAGTGTATGTGGCCCTGTCTTCCTCAACTGATATCTGGAAGAAAATTAGCTATACAGTATCTCAATCAGGCAGGTTTAAAAATCCAGTCAGATTGAGGACAGCATTGGTTTGTTGACCACATTCCTCCCTTCTGCATTCCTGGCATTGTGATCTGATCATTGGACCATAGAGCCCATGGTCCCATGATCGGATCAGCTCGATATTGCCCACTCAAAGTGGGCATATTGAGGCAAGATCCGCTCATTTGGTGACCTCTCAAAATGAGAAGATCTGCACATGTATGGCCGCACATATATATATATATATATATATATATATACAGAAAATAAAGTAGTAGCGCACTCCTAGGGACTTCTTCTTAAAGGTTCTTTATTCAATAATTCATGTAGCACCAATCAACGTTTCGGCTCCCTTCTAGAGCCTTTGTCAAGAATTATTGGTGCTACATGAATTATTGAATAAAGAACCTTTAAGAAGAAGTCCCTAGGAGTGCGCTACTACTTTATTTTCTGTGTCTACAATCCCAAGTTGCAGCACCCGGGCCAGTGAACAAGGAGTTAACACGTAGGAGTGCGGATCTGTCTGGTTAGTATATATATATATATATATATATATATATATATATATATATATATATATATATATATATATATATAACCTAGGAGTTATGGTTGAGCTGTGAATTCTTGAAAAAGAAATTTCACTTGAAAACTCAAATTTTCTGTATAAAGTTTCCTTTATAAAGTAAATGTGAGCTGCACCTATGCCTATTTAAAGATATCATGGTCTGCATTAGATTTAGCCGGGAAATCCAATTTTTCTGGGGGGTTTTTGGCCAAAACCTCGAAAAGTTCAAGCAATTCGGGCAAAAAAGACCAAAAAAGAATGATCCAGGATTTTGCTCGATTTAGTTGAGTTTTTCTGCAATCCAAAAAAATCTAGGTTTTTTTTTTATTAATAAATAAGTTAAAATCGGGCATTGGGGTTTGGTCAGGGTTTTTTTTTTATATAAAATATGAGATAAATACAGATTTTAGTAAATAACCCCCCAGTGTGATGAAACTCGCTCCTATGCAGAGCTAAAGTATTTGCATGCCATAGGGAAACACTGACTAGCATACTAGCATGTATATCCATAGTCTCACTTTTCCTAACCTTGAAAGACATTAGATATAATCTTGCCATCCTCTTTACTGCAAGGTGATCAGTTATTTTAAGCTCTGAAACGCTGTAGTGTCCTTCAGTTGCTTTATGCAAGGAAGTTAGATTTGCATAGAAAAAATGGCCACATCCATGAATGATTGTTTCATTTCAAATAAGCTTTAGAAATCCCCAAATGTTTCTTGTAGATCTATTGTATAAAGCAGTAAGATAGGACCAGGCTTATTTACAGTAAGTACAGGAACCCATAGAATCCAAGCAGCATTTATATTAAAAATGAATTACTGGTTGGTAATTGTGGTGCACTCTTGCTATTAGTAGTGCACTGTGGTATTTTTGTACTATGATAGTGCACAGTCCTATTTGCATTTAAATCAATGCAGTGCAACTCAAACTTCATCATGCATTCTAATATATGTTAAGTGCTAAATCTACATTCACACTATTTGCCTGATCTTGCCTTGTTTAAGCAGAAGAGCAAAGACATTGCAATTCCAATTGTGGCATTTTGGGTTGTGATTTCTAATCTGTCTTGTTTTGCCTGTTTCTTGTAGACATCAAGCCAGAAAATCTTTTAATTAGCTATAATGATGTCCTAAAGCTGTGCGACTTTGGTAAGTTCAGAGAAAAATATTTCATATCTTTGCAAAAAAAAGCATGACTTCAATTGAATAATACTTTCAAAAAAATAAATAAATGCTTGTGGAGAACACCCATAATTGTTTTGATTTCTTCTCATGCAAACTCCTCAGTGGTGGAGGGTTGAGGTTTTGTTTGTCCTTCCAAATTTGAATAGTTAGAGTATAAATAATGGACTTCTGCTTATCTGTAGGCCAAAGTGGTTAAACAAAGCATGGAGGGAAGGGGGATTGTATACTGGTAATCTAATTATCTGCCTCGCAAGAACCAAACATGGAGTAGCTCAAATTTCCCTGTTTAAAACAACAAAAAAACTGATTTTTGACAATTAATATAATAAAAAAATAGTATTATCAGCACATACCCTATTCATTGAACTTATATGGGACGAGGGAGGGGTGTACTCCTGCTTTTTGTGAGTCCATTCAAGAGTCTGGTATATCTGTTCCAGGGTTTGCACGGAACTTGTCAGAAGGCAGCAATGCCAACTATACAGAGTATGTGGCTACACGGTGGTACCGCTCTCCAGAGCTGCTTCTTGGGTGAGTGTTCTGCCTCTTAACTGCATTACTGGGCCAATGTATATTCATGTGGAACAGCCCCTCAAAACTCTATTAATAACACAACATTGCATTTGTCTCAGATGTTCATTTGTGTCTGTTTATGCTGCATGCTTAATGTATTGCTATTGTATTGCAGTATAATCAAAGGGGAAAATACCCAATTTTTAATCCGTTTGTTATAATAGTTTAATTAAAATGATTTTTGCTTTGGGGCCCAGAAACTTATAATTACACCACAGCAATCAGTCCCACAAATAGGCAGGAGGATGTGGATTGGAGTGCGCTGGGCCCCTTTGAAGATTTATTTGCAGGGTTCCCTGCACAATCTAATTATGGCACTGCTACAAGATCTGAATTACTGGTTTGCAATCTGGAAATCTGGCTCTTAAATTACATGTACCAGGGGTGGCTTTTTGCTGCCCCTGGTAGTGCCCCTGGTAACTTGTGGGGTGCTGCCATCTGAAGCATGTTTCTCAATCAGCCTCACATATATAGTTAGAGTTGCCACCTTTCTGATGAACGTTAAGCAGCCTGCAAGGGGAAGTGCTTATTAGGGCATTATTTGTTGGGGGAGGTGCTTATTAGGGCATTATTTGTTGGGGGAGGTGAATGGGTGGCTCATTGATGTTGTGCGGAATGGGCAGGCTGGTCAGGGGACGGTTAAAGAAAGTGGTGAGAAAGGGGATGGAGGGCCTAAAGAGATTACAACTTTTTACATCTATCATAAGATTATCTTTGCTATTTATAATTTGCCTGGTGCTTTTAAATTACCTATCTAGTCCCCCATGTTCCTATATGAGGGGGCTGCCATATTTGTGCAGCAGTAGTCAGAAATCAGTTTGCTAAAGGACAGTCAAGTTGGCAAAACAAAACAGTCAGGTTTAGGAATGTCAAGTAACATTTACTTACAACACAACCTATAGGTGACTTTTAGGGGTAGATTTATTAAGGTTCGAATTCTAAATTACAATTCTAATTTTCGAGTTGGATTTTTGGTCTAAATTCACCAATTCAAGTTGGGAATAACCCTAATTCGAATTCGAGATTTATCATACCTGGACCCTGGGAACAACTCAAATTCAACTATTCGTCACCTTAAACCTGTCGAGTTCATGTAGAAGTCAATGACAGAGGTTCAATGGCAGAGGTCCAGTGACCAATCTGAAGATGTTACTAGCCTTCCTGAACAGGGTTTTTTTCGTAGATTTGATTGATTTGAATTTGTTTTGAGTTTTCGGGTCAGTACTATTCATTCGAGTTTTAGGGCCGATTTACTAAATTCACGTGAAGGATTCAAAGTTCGAACGAATTCGAGCAAATTTCGAACGTAGGATTTATTCGTTTGGTCGAATATGTGAATTTTGGCATATTCAATCATCGAATAGGGTATGATCGAACGATCGAATACATTCGAATAGAGTCGAATGGACGAATATTCGATCATTCGACCAGCAAAGGATTTTAATTTTAAAGTTTATTCAATTGCCTACTTCGCCAGATTGGACCTACCGAATTGCAATAGAAGCCTATGGGAGCACAAGTCCTGATCGAATAGGATTCGTACAATCGAAGTCTTCGATCGTTCGAATCGTACGAATCATTCGAATGATCGAATGATTTATTCGTTCAGTTGAATGATTTATTCGACTGATCGAATAAATTTGTATTCGATCGTCGAATGATCGAATATCGAATAAAAGGTAGCCTAGAACTATTCGATTAACATTCGAAAATCGAATGCTAATCGAATATCGAATAGAAATGAATTTTTTTGGGGGAATAAATTTGCCCCTAAGACATTAGTTTTTTCTTAATTATGATACGTACATTCTCGTTTGAGGTAAAAGAAACTCTTAACATTTGACCTTTGATAAATTAACCTCGCGAAATATACATTAATATTTTGAAGAGTAGTTTTTGTTAGGGTCCTGCATTAAAATATGAGGAACTAAAGCCTTTTTTTTAACACAATCACTTCATTTCAGGGGTAATTGGACAATTGACTCAAAGGCTATTTCATGGGCAGGTGTGGGCAATTCCTTTGTTATGTCATTATCAATGAAGCAGATAAACGCCCTGTAGTTGATTTGAGGGGGGTGTTTGTATGTGGAACATTTTGTAGACAGCATGCGGTCAAAGCAAAAAGATTTGGACGTCCACGGAAGACAACAGTGGTGGATGATCCCAGAATCATTTCCATTTCCAACAGCCAAACAAGTGAACAACACTCTTCAGGAGGTAAGCATATTGATATCCAAGTCTACCATAAAGAGAAGACTGCATGAAAGTAAATACATCATAAGCCTCAAGAATAGAAAGGCTAGATTGGACTTTTCTACCTCTACCAGAATGATGGCAAGAAAAAAGTATGGAGAAGGCGTGGAACAGCTGATGATCCAAAGCATACCACATCATGTGTAACATATTTTGGAGGCAGTGTGATGGCTTGGGCATGTATGACTGCCAGTGGCACTGGGACACTACTATTTATACATGATGTGACACAGGACAGAAGCAGCCGAATGAATTCTGAGGTGTTCAGAGACATACTGTCTGCTCAAATTCAGCTAACTGCAGTCAAATTGATTGGGAGACATTTCATAATACAGAGGGACAATGACCCAAAACATACAGCCAAAGCAACCTGGGAGTTTATTAAAGCAAAGAAGTAGAATATTCTTGAATGACCAAGGCAGTCACCTGATCAGAACCCAATTGAGCATTCATTTCACTTGCTGAAGACTAAACTTTTGTGCTGCTGCAGTAAAGGCCTGGCAGAGCATTAAAGGAACCCCAGAATCTGGTGACGTCCATGAGTTCAAGTCTTCAGGCTGTCATTGCCAGCAAAGGGTTTT
The DNA here is from genome assembly GCA_024363595.1 of Xenopus borealis. Taxonomy (NCBI): domain Eukaryota; kingdom Metazoa; phylum Chordata; class Amphibia; order Anura; family Pipidae; genus Xenopus; species Xenopus borealis. The sequence goes on from CM044433.1 coordinate 37,193,162, forward strand.
CAACCAAGTATTAGAAATAAACATTTTATTTTCAGATTTTTCATTTGTCCAATTACTTTTGAGCCCCTGAAATGAAGTGATTGTGTTAAAAAAGGCTTTAGTTCCTCACATTTTTATGCAATTGTTTTTGTCTAACCCACTGAATTAAAGCTGAAAATCTGTGGTTCAACAGCATCTGAGATGTTTCATTTAAAATTCATTGAGGTAAATGTTCAGAACCAAAATTAGAAAAAAAAAAAGTTGCCTCTGTCCAAATTTTTATGTACCTAACTGTATATATAGTAAGCCTGAACAGTTACAGACATGTGGCAATTAGTGGAGGTGATACCGTTTTGGAATATGTGACTCCATGTTGTGCTTTGTGAAAAGCCCGTGTGTAAAGAACTTTTTCCGTTGATGTCAAGGATTAATTGAAGTATCCATAAGTACAAGAAATCCTGCCAGGAGTATTCCATCTCAGTCTGGGAATTCTTCCAAAGGATAGCAAAATAATTAGTACTTTAATAATGCAATATCAAATCATTTTATAAAACATGAAGGGTGTTTGAAAAGTACCTTTCTTTTTTTTCCATTCTAATTAATGTTTATGTCGCTACTCTTATATTCATGCAGTGGAACAATATTTGAATGAATTATTTTTAGTGTTTTAAAAAATATTGAATTTTTTACTCAAGATTTATTTCCATAATTTTCAATCTATTGTTGTCAAGGCAAAAACCATATAATGTGTTCTTCCTGTAAATCAGCTTTAGTTGTGTCACATATGAAAAAACACACTAGATAGGGATATAAAAATCATTTATTGTGAAAAGACACAGTGACATGGATGGCAGACAAGAAAAAGTGCTGGTATCTATGTTTTCTCATTTATTTATCTTGTGTTTATCTTGGAGTGTTATACAGGCAGCCCAATAGTACTGGCCCACTCATTCTCCTTTACACATAGGGGCATGTTTATGAAAGGTTGAGTATTAAAGTTATGCAAGCTTTTTAAAACCTCTAATGACCTTGAATTAACTCACAACCCAAATGTTTTTTTTAAATTTTTTAAAGAAAAAACTTGAATGAAAAATACCAGAATCAGTGAATTTGGGGTAACAACCCAAAAACTAGGGATGCGCCAAATCCAGGATACAGTTTGGGATTTGGCCTTTTTAAGCAGGATTCTGCTGAATCCTTATGCATGGCTGAACTGAATCCAAATCCTAATTTGCATATCTTAATTAGATGTGGGAAGGGAAGTGATGTGACTTTTTGCCACAAAACAAGGAAGTAAAAAACGTTTTCCCCACCTTTTCCTTTCCTGCCCCTAATTACATACGCAAATTAGGATCGGTTGGTATTTGGCCAAATCGTTCGCAAAGGATTTGGTCAAATCCCAAAAAGTGGATGTGGTGCATCCCTACTAAAAACTCAAATTTATTGATTTTTTTGCAGTAAAAAACATGAATGTCTGCAATCATTCGAGTTTTGGAGTGGAACCCTCTAAAAAAAACTCAAACATCATGAAGGCAATTAACATCTTCAAATGCTTCAAGGGACCTCTTCCATTGAGTCCTACATGACCTTGACAGGTTTTATATGGTGTATTTTTGGATCTGAGCTACTGTATTTCCAGGGTCAGGGTAAATCTTGAAAAAATCTTGTTTTCTTTACTCAAAAAAATTGATTTTTTTTTTTGGTTTAAAAAATCAACTTGAAACTTGAGTTGTTTGTGAAAAACACAAGCTGACCTGTAATAAATCTGCCCACGAATAAAACTCACCCATGTCCTGTTCATTCCAGTGGGAATTGTATTTATCAATGGGTGAGAACTAGAGCTTACCATTTGATAAATACGGTTCTAAAATTCCCATAGAAATGAAAAAGAATATGGGTGAATCTGTTTTGCATACAGTTGTTCTCATAAACCTACATACCCTGGCAGCATTTAATTTTAATTTCTCAACCATTTTTCAGAGAATATGATTGATAACACAAAAACTTTTCTTTCACTTATGGTTAGTGGTTGGCTGAAGCCATTTATTGTCAAACAACTGTGTTTACTCTTTTTAAATCATAATCACTACACAAACTACCCAAATACAAAAATTACATACCCCAGTTCTTAATACTGTGTATTGCCCCCTTAACATCAATGACAGCTTGAAGTCTTCTGTGGTAGTTGTGGATGAGGCTCTTTATCTTCTCAGATGGTAAAGCTGCCCATTCTTCCTGGCAAAAAGCCTCCAGTTGCAGTAAATTCTTGGGCTGTCTTGCATGAACTGCACGTTTGAGGTCTCTCCAGAGTGGCTCAATGATATTCAGGTCAGGAGACTGAGATGGCCACTCCAGAACCTTCACTTTATTTTGCTGTAGCCAATGACAGGTCGACTTGGCCTTGTGTTTTAGATCATTGTCATGTTGGAATGTCCAAGTACGTCCCATGCGCAGCTTCTGGGCTGATTTTCCTCCAGAATTTTTTGTATTTCAACTGAAGTTATTTGTGGGGTTTTTTTCCCTGCATCCCGAACAAATTTCAGTTTTGTTTGGAGTTGTGGCTGATATTTTAGTTGATCTACCTGACCGTGGTTTGGTTTCAATAGAACCCCTAATTTTCCACTTCTTAATTAGAGTTTGAACATTGCTGATTGGCATTCTCAATTCCTTTGATATTTTCTTACAAACCTTTCCTGTTTTATAGAGTTCAAATACCTTTTCCTGCAGATCCTTTGACAATTCTTTTGCTTTCCCCATGACTTAGAATCCAAAAAACATGAGTGCAGCACTGGATGAAAGATGCAAGGGTCTGTCAGGAGTCCAGAAAGTCACTGACCTTTTATACACACCCACTAATTACAAGCAAACAGATCACAGGTGAAGATGGTTACCTTTAATATTCTATTGAAAATGGACCTATACGATTGAAATAGGTCCATTTTCAATCCAAAAAGCCCTTTAAAAAAACTTCAAGGGTCGAATTTCAAAGTTTTTTCACTTCGAAAATTCGGCCCTTAGTAAATCTGCCCTTAAATGTCTTCAGCCAACCACTAACCATCAGTGGAAGAAAAGTTTTTGTGTTATCATTCATATTCTCTGAAAAATGGTTAAGAAATTATAAATTCTGCCAGGCTTATTTATTGGCAGCAACCAACATTAGCTCAGGCCAGTTCTATAGTAAAACCTGGCCTCAGGGGAAAGGCCAAAGAAGAAGGAAAGCCATTCCGCTTGGGGGTTCCAAATGTTAAGCACCCTGGTTAGGTGCTCCTATCAGCAGAAAACTGCCCTGGCTATTTCATTCTACTGTGCATGCCCCGGGAAATTTGAAGAGCAAAGAAACGGGAAGAAGATCGCTCTGTGTTGCTCGTTGGAAGAATCCTGGATCAGCGCAGTTTTCTGCTGATAGGAGCACCAGCCCTGTGTGTTTGGTAATTAAATACAATCTCTTGGGGGTGCCTAACATTTGGCAGCCCCAAGTGGAAAATCAGTTTGCTTCTCCTTTATGTACTTAATAACACACAGAATTAGTTGTGAAAGCTATTGTCAAAACAATATTTCTGCAAAACACCCAACTATCAAATAGCAGTCCCAAAACATTGCCATGTGTAACGTTAGTGCAAGATAGAGCCTGGTATGTTCTGTACAGGTATCTGTGTAGCCAATCATGGGTTACAGTTCACACAAAAGATTTAATTCACAGAGAGTGCGGTGATGGTTGCACCCCAAGAATGGAGCACACTGCAGCGCTGTCAAATTAATTAATATTAGGAGGCCATAATGCTTGGGGGCCATGAACTAATGTCCATTTCTTGCATTCTTGGTTATAAACTGTAACTGAAGTATATTTACCTCCTGGAACATATGGAGCCATGTAATTAAAGTTCAAGACAAAGTGCATTTTATTATATATGAGTGTAAGTTTCTTATAGAAGGAATTTCTAACATATTTTTGGTGTTGCTGGGGATGCTGCTATTTGGATCTGCTAAGATTTCAGTTGTGAACATTCCAATTAGAACAATCTGATCATCTGAACACTCTGATCATCTGAACACTCTGATCATCCGACCGGCTTGACTGCAGTTGCAGTTGGAATGCCCTATTCAAACTGAATTGTTATAACCAAAGGCCAGTTTATGACGACATTGTTTCTCTGTCAGGGTTTCCAGAAATGATATAGACTAATATGAACCCTAGGGATTTATGCTGTTTTTGCATAAGGGCAAGTAGCTGTGTCTGACCTCTCTGTCTCTTCACTTCTTCACCTGAAGTAGAAATAATTTAGTGAAAGGTAAACACTGGGGTGTTTGCACTTCCAAGCTGTTGTTTCGTTACTACTCTCATCATTCTTAGCCAGAGTCTGGCAGGAGTTTTGTGATGTAGCGTTTCTGGGTACCTCAACACTGCATATATTTTAAGGAGAACTAAACCCCCGCTTACCTATTGGCCCACCTCCCTGCTTTCTCCCTCTATAGTACCATACTTGAAAAGTGTCTCTGGCATTAACGTTGGCATATTCATGCAGGGCAGCACAGCAGAGCTCTTGGGTCCCATCTTCAATATCATCGGATTCTTCGCGGAAGTGAGCGCCAACACAGTTTTCCTGCGCACGCGCAGTAGATACTTATACAAGACTGGCCCTAAGCATACTGTACATGTGCTGGAAAGCTCCAAATATTGCTGAAAGAAAAGAAGAGGATCCAAAGATACTAAAGATGTCATCCAAGAGCTCCACCACAGTACTCTGCATCGATATGTCATGGTTAATGCTAGGGACACTTTCTCAAGTAAGGAGGGAGAGAGCAGGGAAGGGGCAAATGGAGGGAAGGGGATGGGAATTTTTGATTAAAGGGAGATTCTCATGGGAAAACATGTTTTTTTTTTTTTTTAAATGCATCAGTTAATAGTGCTGCTCCAGTAGACTTCTGCACTGAAATCCATTTCTCAAAAGAACAAACAGATTTTTTTAATATTCAGTTTTGAAATCGGACATGGGGCTAGACATTTTGTCAATTTCCCAGCTTCCCCTGGTCATGTGACTTGTGACTGCTTTCTGGCAGGCTGTGTTTTTTCCTTCTCAATGTAACTGAATAGTACGCAGTGGGACATGGGTTTTTACTATTGAGTGCTGTTTTTAGATCTACCAGGCAGCTGTTATCTTGTGTTAGGGAGCTGTTATCTGGTTACCTTCCTATTGTTCTGTTGTTAGGCTGTTGGGGGGGGGAAGGGAGGGAGTGATATCACTCCAACTTGCAGTACATCAGTAAAGAGTGTTTGAAGTTTATCAGAGCTCAAGTCACATGACTTGGGGCAGCTGGGAAATTGCCAATATGTCTAGCCCCATGTCTGATTTAAAAATGAGGTATAGAAATATCTGTTTGCTCTTTTGAGACATGGATTTCAATGCAGAATTCTGCTGCAGCACTATTAACTGATGCATTTTGAAAAGAAAACATTTTTCCCATGACAGTATCATTTATTTTAAGCCTTCTATAGTTTGCCTGCAGCAACTGATAAAGCTATACTTCCCATTAGTTATAGAGCCTGGTTGCAGAACAAACATCCCAGTAAAGTTACCCGAGAGTTATGAGTGATCAGTCTGTGTCCATCATCTACCAGTGATAAAAAAATATGTAACCTGTAAATGGTGCATTTTATGCAAAGAGGTTGGTGCTCTCTGAGCTAAAACAAGTTTTATATAGGTGGCCTGGAGGAGAAGGGTATGCTTAGGAAAAACTGGCGGTATAGAACATGGAAGATAATGATAGAATAGAACAATATAGATATTTAGTTGTAAGCAAAGGCAGGTAAAGCAACAAAATAACCCCACCAATGGATATAGTCAACATACAGCAGATATGTATTCCACATATGCAGATTGTTTTGCTTGTGGTTATGTGCTGTGAGCAACTGGCAATCCTTTGGCTTAGTGTTAAGGCTAGTAGTGGAAATCCTTCAAACTATAGAATTCTCTGCCTTGAGGGTTGGTGTTTACAGAAATGATAACTTATTTATAGCTCACTGCAATGATTTACCATTGGCATGACAACACACACTTTAACACCTTCAGAAAATATTTGTACAGGCATGGGATTTGTTATCTAGAAACCCATTATCCAGAAAGCTCCGAATTACAGAATGGCTCCCATAGACTCCATTATAATGAAATAATCCAAATGTTTAAAAGTGATTTCCCTTTTCTCTGTAATAATAAAACAGTAGCTTGTACTTGATCCCAACTAAGATAGAATGAATCCTTATTGGAAGTAAAACCAGCCTATTGGGTTTATTTAATGTTTTACATGATTTTCTAGTAGTCTTGGGGGCACATTTACTATTGCTCGAATTTCAAATAAAAAACAAAAAAAATTACCTGTTTCGACCATCAAATTTTTTTGGGGGTCATTTTCGATCGAAAATTATTGTTTTCGATTGAATTAAAATTGTTCGAATCAAACAATTTTTAAAAGAAAAATTTGATTTTCCAGGACTTTAAAAAATTTACAGGAAAGCTTCCAGGAGGTCCCCTATAGGCTACAATGGCAATTCGGAAGCTTTAAGGTGACGAATAGTCGAATTCGGATTTGTTTAAAGGGCCAGTACTTCAAAATTCGAATTTTCAAATTTTAATACTAATCGAATTTTTTCGATATTTGAAGTAGCCCAAAATTTTAATTTTATTTGAAAATTCACTTTGACCATTAGTAAATGTGCCCCTTGATGGGTAAAGATCCAAAATACTGAAAGACCTGTTATCTGGAAAGCCCCATGTCCCGACCATTCTGGATAATAGGTCCCATACCTGTATACCTTTTAGATGTACATGGTTATCCTATTAATAGTTGTGATTTCTTTGTAGGTGCATACTAACTACATCTAAATTGCCCGGTGAAGTCTACGGCGTTCTGCTTGCAAGAAAGGTCTATCTGTCTGATACACGCTAATATACTTGCATTAACAACTACCCATATCATTATGCTTTATTTTAGGGCTCCATATGGAAAGGCTGTTGACATGTGGTCTGTGGGCTGTATTCTAGGAGAGCTCAGTGACGGGCAACCCCTTTTTCCTGGGGAAAGTGAAATCGACCAGCTGTTCACTATCCAAAAAGTCTTAGGACCCCTTCCAGCAGAGCAGATGAAACTCTTTTACAGCAACCCTCGCTTCCATGGAATGCGGGTGGGTGAGAAAACCCTCTTGAAATGTCATAGTGTTATCTGTGTTTTAATTATATAATGTAATGTCTGGTTCTTTGAATTACTCTTATTACTGATATATTATTATTATTATCATTAATAGGGATGCACCGAATCCTGGATTCAGTTCGGTATTAAAGGAAAAGTAAATGTTTTTCTTTTTCTTTCTGTAAATTTGCTCTAAACAGCCCCCCAGATTAATGTACCTTAGTCCCTGCTGCAAGTCTGCTCTGGTTTCTGTGTTATCAGCAGCTTCTTTCCCTTCTTCCTGGTGCAGAGTGAAGCCCAGCCCCTTAGTTTACTGAGCAGTCCATTTGCTGCTGTTCCACAATAGAGAGGAAGAGGGAGCCAGTGTTTCATTAGTAAGCTAGTTTCCCCAAGCAAAAGCTGCTACACACACTGCTCTCTGCTATGTCATAGTATGCAAATGATCTCCTGGACTAGTCCAAGATATAAGGTCAGCTCAGTAAGCTAAGGGGCTCGGCTTCACTCTGCACCAGGAAGAAGGTGAAACAAGCTGCTGATAACACAGAAACCAGAGCAGACTTGCAGCAGGGACTAAGGTACATTAATTTGAGGGGCTGTTTAGAGCAAATTTAGAGATAGAAAAAAAAAACGTTTACTTGTTCTTTAAACCATTTTCAGCAGGATTTGGATTCGGCGAATCCTTGTGTCTGGCCAAACCAAATCTGAATCATGTGACTTTTTTTTACTTCCTTGTTTTGTGACGAAAAGTCACATGATTTTAAGGTTTCGGATTCGGTTCGGCCAGGCACAAGGATTTGGCCGAATCCAGCTGAAAATGGCTGAATACCGAACCGAATCCTGGATTTGGGGCATCCCTACTAAGAATACATACATTCAAGCACATAGCAGAGTCTTTGTTGCACACTCAAACTGTCTCTCTCACACCCACATACCTACCTAATCCATCCATGCACAAACTACATGCATATTATACCAAATGGGGTTGATAAATGGTTACATTGTTTTCACTGTTAATGCTTAATTCACTAGATTTGTGAAGCTGAGGGCCTAATAGGTTTGCCACATTTCTTCATGGGGGAAAATCCGGTGCTGACATCATGGGTCGGGGAGGTGATGTCACAGGGGCTGACATCACATGATTGGGTGATACAGATGGCCTGTAACTCTCAGATGCAATATCATAAGTTGAATGAATGCTGAAATGATTAATGGCACCAGAGGTTGATTTAATTTTATTTATTTAAGTTTATTTATTTATATAACAGCAAAGTAAAACTGACTGATATTTAGAGTCAAGCACATGGCAATAATTTGTCAAAGGTCCCTTTTGTGAGAATTTTTCTACCTTGAATAAACTCGAATGTTTCTTTATGAAAACACTTGAATGTAAAAAACTTGAATGAATGCAATCAGGGGGAAAAGTTATCGCTATCAACCTGCTTCACTAAAAATCTTGGTTCAGAAAGCACCCCAGATATTCCTGGGAAATGAAAGACATACCACTGTTATCTTATCTTTTTTGTTGAAAGCGGAGTAAATTATTATGCAGGCTGAGAGGGGTTCCCAAACTTTTTCATATGACTGTATATAGGGTATGGGACCTATTATTCAGAATGCTTGTGGGTCTGGGATTGTCCGGATAAGGGATCTTTCCATAATTTGGATCTCCATACCTTCTATTCTACCAATAAATTATTTAAACACTATGGGGCAGATTTACTAAATTCACATAAATTCACGAGGGATTCGAATATCGATCAAATTTTCAAAAAGATTTTAATTCGAATTTCAAATATGCAAATTAGGCAAATTCGACCATCGAATATTCGAATTCGAATGATTCGAATATTCAAATGATTCGAATATTCAAATGTAATTTTATTCGAATATTCGAAAATTCGATGGTCGAATACTTCCCCTTTAAATTTAAATTCGATCACCTACTTCGTCAGATTAAACCTACCGAAATGGGGATCATTCCCTAAGATCAAATAAGAAAAAATCACTCGAATATTCGATCGAATTTTCCCTATTCGGTCGTTCGATCGAATTGCGCTAAAAAAATTTGAATTCGAATTTTTTAAATTCCCCACTATTCCCTGGTCGAATTTCTAATTTTTTTTTCATTCGAAATTGGACCAATAGTAAAATAAATAAACCAATAGGCTGGTTTTGCTTCCAGTAATAATTAATTATATCTAAGTTGGGATCAAATACAGGGTACTGTTTTATTATTACAGAGAAAAAAGTATCATTTTTAAAATTTAAATATGATTAAAATAGAGTCTATGGGAGATGGCCTTCCCGTAATTCTGCCAACTTTAGGATTAAAAAAAGAAATTGGTATGAACAATAGTGAGTGTAATAACTGTGGTCCAGATGCCTGTATACTCTCATACATAAAGAATTACAGCACTACTGCTTTGTGAGAGACGGAAGGAGGCTTTGTCCCTATTAGGGATGCACCGAATCCAGGATTCGGTTTGGGATTCGGCCAGGATTCGGCCTTTATCAGCAGGATTCGGATTCGGCCGAATCCTTCTGCCTGGCCGAACCGAATCCGAATCCTAATTTGCATATGCAAAACAAGGAAGTAAAAAATGTTTTCCCCTTCCCACCCATAATTTGCATACGCAAATTAGGGTTCGGATTCAGTTCGGTATTCGGCCAAATCTTTCGGGAAGGATTCGGGGGTTCGGCCGAATCCAAAATAGTGGATTCGGTGCATCCCTAGTCCCTATATAAGAACAACTGCTAACTAATTTAAGAAATAAATGACTGATTCCTTCCTCCCTTTAGCCACAAGGTATTTTAGAGAGCTTATTACTGAGCAGCCGGGGAAGGAGATGCATGTTTTGCTCCATTATACAGCGCTCGCTACTTTGGGACCTGTCTGCAGTATGAGTATATCACGCCATATCTTGAGTAATGTGTTCTCTGTGATACCAAGACAATGAGGCAATATCATTGCATATTTTTTGAGTCCCGTGCGGCCTGCAGTTTATACTGTACTCGGTCTCGGAACAATAAGCGACCCGCTGTAGCTGCCATCCAGTCGTCGTCTGGCAGATTCCTTTGGGAAGAGTGCGGCGGAAAAAATACATTTCTTTAGCTGGAAGGGATATGAGGAAACTTGATAGCATTTTACATTTACTGTAAGAACACTTAATGAATTTGCATTCTGCCGCTGTCCAAAATTCACATTATATTGTTATCCCAAAAGGAGCTATTAAAGCATGCATTGCCAATACAGCTGGAGAATACAACTAGTACATTCAAATAGAAGAGAGGGATAGTGGTCAGCACAGCTTTTCCAAATGATATGCGTCCAATTCCTCAATAGTTGCTCTGGGCTGCAACTGCTGCAAATGATCCGAGTATCAGAGAAGGAAGAGCAACTCCAGCAGTATTACTGCATACAACTTTTTATTCCAGGCAGTGGAAATCACAACATGTTTCGGTTTCAATACCCTTTAGGGCTCTTCCAGACGAAGAGATTGCAGGGAGATTTGTCGCAGGCTACATCTCTTCCCCCAGTCTTGCGCCCGTTAAAGTTAAAGTCGCGTGTGCCTATTCACACGCGGCGCTTTAGCAAAACGCTCGCCAATGCATTTTCGCGCGATTTTCAAAAGCGCCGCTCCGCGTGTGAATAGGCACACGCGACTTTAACTTTACCGGGCGCAAGACTGGGGGAAGAGATGCAGGGAGATTTGTTGCTTCAAACACGCAGCGATTTGTCGCAGGCTACAAATCTCCCTGCAATCTCTTCGTCTGGAAGAGCCCTTAAGGGCTGGGACAGACAGGGAGATTCGGGGAGATTCTGTCGCCTGGCGTTTAATCGGAGGCGACAATCTCCCGGAACTCCCTTCTCCCTGTCCGCCGCTTGTTTAAATGAAAAAAGCGCCGGCGCTGTGCACACATTTCCGGAATCGCCCGAAGTTTCCTCACGAAGTAACTTCGGGCGATTCCGGAAATCGCCGCGCCGCGTATGTATCAGCGCTGGTGCTTTTTCATTTAAACAAACGGCGGACAGGGAGAAGGGAGTTCGGGGAGATTGTCGCCTGCGATTAAACGCCAGGCGACAGAATCTCCCCAAATCTCCCTGTCTGTCCCAGCCCTAAGTGAAACAACTAGTACATTACCAGCAGTTTTTCTACATCTATTATCCAAAATGCTCGGGACCTGGGGCTTTCCAGATAATGGATCTTTCCGTAATTTGGATCTTCATACCTTAAGTCTACTTGAAAATCATGTAAACATTAGATAAACCCAATAGCCTCCAATAAGGATTAATTATATCTTAGTTTGCATCAAGTACAAAGCACTGTTTCATTATTACAGAGAAAAAGGAAATCATTTTTAAAAATTTGGATTATTTCATTACAATGGAGTCTATGGGTGATGGCCATTCCGTAATTCAGAGCTTTCTGGATAATGGGTTTCCGGATAAGGGATTCAATACCTGTAATAATAAAATAATACTGTAGCTTGTACTTGATCCAAACTAAGATATAATTAATCCTTATTGGAAGCAAACCCAGCCTATTAATTAAAATTTACATAGTTTTCTAGTAGACTTAAGGTATGAAGATCCAAATTACAGAAAGATCTGTTATCTGGAAAACCCCAGGTCCTGAGCATTCTGGATAACAGGTCCAGTACAGTACAGGTTTTATTTAACATATTTGTTACAAAGTTAAAGACTGGCAAGGCCCTTTTAATATTTTCTCTTAGATTCTGTTTTTTTTTTAACATTGGCCAGTTTGTTATATCAATGAATTCATTTTTCTATCGGGTTCTGTCGTGATTTTATGCTTTATGTTTTATTTCTAAATTACACAGTTTACATTGCAAATAATTCACTCTACCTTTTAAAATGTTATTTTTGAGCTAACAAATGTATTGTTTTTAGCTGTAATACCGGTGTGGAGGCAGCCATCTGAGCTTTGAGAAGGAGCCAGCACTTCATAAAGGAACTGCTTTGTGACAGCTATTTATCTCCCCTTCTCATTGTACTTTAATAAGACCCAAGTCCTGCTCCCTAGCCCATAGTGGTAGGCAAGAGTATTGCACCCAAGCAGGAAAAAGCAGAGGTGCCAGCTAGTTGGTTACCTTCCCATTCTTCTGTTGATAGGCTACCAGGGAATGGGAAGGGAGTGATATCACTCCAACCTGAGTAAAGAGTGACTAAAGTTTATCAGAGCACAAGTCACATGACTGGGGGCAGCTGGGAAACTGACAATATATCTAGCCCCATGTCAGATTTAAAAATTAAATATAAAAAATCTGCACCTGGGAAATGGACATTATGGCATTATGGGGGTTATTCACTAATATCTGGAGCAAACTCCCATGCCGGATTTTAGTTTATTTATTAATAAAAAAACCTCTGTTTCATCGGATTGGGATAGGTGCCTCTCCCATTGATGTATACACAACCTCCATAGGTCTGAGATGGTGGATTTTCGGATTCTGGCTTTTTGCAGCTTAGGGGTATAATAAATTTCTTATTAAAAATGTAATTTTCCAAAAAAAGATCCATCAGATAAATTCAAGTTTATTGAATAACCCCCCCCCCATGACCCATGTCAGATTTCTAAATTAAATATAAAAAAAAAACATTTGCTGTTTTGAAAAACAACTTTCAGTGCAGAGTTTTGCTGTTAACAGATGTGCTTTGAAAAAAACATGTTTTCCCATGACAGTATCCCTTTAAACTGATTAAAAAATACCACGTGTGGAGCAACCTGTTCTGTTTGAATTGAACGCTGTAAGGAATGATCTCATTTCGTAGCAGACATATACACCCTGAAGTACACATGGAATCCAGATTTGAAAGACCACCTAGTGTTAGTACCTTAACTAACATCTGAATATGCCTGCAGGTTTTCCTCGGGGCGTAGCTGAGCGATGTAAAGCCAGCGGATTGCTAATAGCGGTTTCTAAGAGATTCTTCAGCGGTTATTGACCATTACCTTCCAGCCAAATTTCGGGAGAATCTCATTCCTTTGATTTGTGCCTAAGTTTAATGATCAAAGTGCATTCATTCATGGAGCATTAACATTACTGTGATTCGAAAAATAACTGTAGTTATTTTAGAGAATGTATGCTATTTAAAGTTGCATGAATCCTATTTTACTTCTCGGGGTTAATCTCATTATGCACTGAAATAAAATGTTATAAACCTTATAACATATATATATATATATTTTTTTTTTTTTAACTCATGCAATTTTATTAAAAGTCAGCACATATAAGTCATAGCAATTTACAAGTGCAGCATGTACAATGAGTAAACCACAATTTACAGAGCTTAGAGGCAGAGTATAGAAACATTTTACAGTCAACATAAATTACAGGAATTGTAATATCGTTTGTTTTATTTATCCATTGTGAAAGAAATAGACAAAAAGAATTACAGTGTGAGGAATTGATATGTTACATAGTAAATTAGTACAACATGTGAGCTCCGTCTGACTAATCTGACCATTGGCCCCATTTTTTTATTGGAACCTCTGCATTTGTATATTACATTTTCTAATGCATTTAAATGATTTACCTCAGAGAGCCATTGTGAATAAGTGGGAGGTGCCTGATCTTTCCATTTCCTGGATGTTCATTTTCTCCCAATAAATAAACATTCACTAGCCAGCAAGCATTGGTATTGAGAGTAGTGCTTCCTTCAGACATATAGCAAGAAAGCTCGGGGCGTACAAGGAATTTCTCTTTCCAAAATTGAGTCTAATTTATGGAGGATTCTAGTCCAGTACTGGATTAAAGCAGAACACTCACAAACCATATGAAGCAACTTGGCAACATTCGCATGGCACCTGGGACATTCAGATGATATAGTTATCTCTATAGTTAAGAGAGGCCTTGCATAGGGATTCCAAAAGCTCATCCCATTCCTCATCTTCTATGGGCCCCAACACCCCTTCCAATCTTTTCTTATCATGTAACATAGTAAATTATTAAGTTAGGTTGAAAAAAGACAACATCTATCAAGTTCAACTTTTTAACCTTTTTTTTAAACTGCCTAACTGCTAGTTGATCCAGAGGAAGGCAAAAAAAACCCATCTGAAGTCACTACAATTTGCCTCAGAGGGGGAAAAAAATTCCTTCCTGACTCCAAAATGCAATCGGACTAGTCCCTGGATCAACTTGTACTAGGAGCTATCTCCCATAACCCTGTATTCCCTCACTTGCTAAAAAGCCATCTAAGCTATCTAATGTATCAGTCTGTACAACCGATTCAGGGAGAGAATTCCACATCTTCACAGCTTTCACTGTAAAAAACCCCTTCCGAATATTTAGGCAGAACATCTTTTCTTCTAATCGGAATGGGTGATCTTGTGTCAGCTGGAAAGACCTACTGGTGAATAAAGCATTAGAGAGATATGATCCCCTTATATAGATATATACATAGTTATCATATCACCCCTTAAACGCCTCGTCTCCAGCGTGAACATCCCCAATTTGCACCGAATCCAGGATTCGGTTTGGGATTCGGCCTTTTTCAGCAGGATTCGTCCGAAAGCTTCCTCCCAGCCGAACAGAATCCAGATCATAATTTGCATATGCAAATTAGGGGTGGGGAGGGAAATCACATGACTTTTTGTTACAAAACAAGAAAGTAAAAAAAATGTTTTCCACTTCCCACACCTAATATGCATATGCAAATTAGGATTTGGTTCGGTATTCGGACAAATATTTTGCAGAGGATTCTGAGTTTTGGCCGAATCCAAAATAGTGGATTCGGAGTTCCCTACTTTCCTCATAGCCAAGATTTTCCATACCTTTTAACAGTTTAGTTGCCCTTCTCTGTACCCTCTCTAATACAATAATGACCTGTTTGAGTGAGGGAGACCAAAACTGTACGGCATATTCTAGATGTGGCCTTACAAGTGCTCTATAAAGTGGAAGAATGACCCCCTCCTCCCGTGACTCTATACCCCTTTTAATACAGCTCAAGACCTTATTGGCCCTTGATGCTGCTGACTGGCGTTGCTTGCTACAGCCAAGTTTATCATCTACAAGGACTCCAAGGTCCTTTTCCATAATGGATTTGCCTAGTGCAGTCCCATTAAGGGTATAAGTGGCTTGAATATTTTTACATCCCAGGGGCATGACTTTACATTTATCAATATTGAATCTCATTTGCCTCTTATCTACCCAGATTGCCAGTTTGTCAAGATCCTGTTACAAGGATGCCACATCCTGGATGGAATTAATTGGGCTGGATAGTTTGGTGTCATCCGCAAACGCTGATACATTACTTACAACACCCTCCCCTAAGTCATTAATGAACAAGTTAAATAAAAGTGGACCCAATACCGAGCCCTGAGGGCTACTTTTTGATCTTTCTATGCAGGCCCACTCCTATTCATATTCCAGTCTCTTATTCAAATCAATATATGGCTGCTAGGGTAAATTAGATCCTAGCAAACAGATTGCTAAAACTGCAAACTGAATATAAGGCTAAATAACTCAAAAACCACAAATATTGAAAAATAAAAACCAATTGCAAATTGTCTTAGGATATCAAGTAATACGCCAAAATAATTTGAACAATCACTTTAGGTATAAGGATACAAGTTATCTTGGAGTTCAATTACCTTCATAAAAGCACTGATCCTGCATCTTCATGCCATTATTTTGATTATGGAACGTTTTTGACTTTTTACTATCCTTATATTTTATATAAAGTTGGTGTTTTAAATGTATTATACTGTATTATTTTAGGTTTAGTGAGCCATTAATGCAATTATAAATGTAGTCTGTGAAACATTGCACATTTGTAGGATGATTGGTACACAAGTCTTATAGTAATGTCTTGTCTATTATCTCTTTTAAGTTTCCCGCAGTTAATCATCCTCAGTCACTGGAAAGACGATATTTGGGAATAATCAGTAGCGTTTTGCTTGACCTAATGAAGGTAGTATAATTATTTAAACATAAACAATCACTAAGAAATGGAAACAATAAATCTAAATTCAGGGCTTTTAATGTGTGTTTCTCTTTGGCTAGAATTTACTGAAGCTGAATCCATCTGATAGATACCTAACTGAACAGAGCTTGAACCATCCAGCATTCCAAACCCAGAGGCTCTTAGATCGTGGTGGAACCTCTCCTTCTAGGACATCAAAGAGGAAAACTCACCATTCTGACAGTAACTCAGCTAGCAGGTAATTGAATTTTACAGATCCATTATAGGCCTGATAGTAAGCTGCTTGTACAGGTACCCATTATACTTTATCATGCAGGGATGGTTTTCTATTAGGGCAGAGATTTTCATCCAGCTGGACCTCCCAACATCAAAAGGCTTCCCTTGGAGGTAATATATAGATACAATTGCAAAGGTTATATTATGTTATTGGCAAAATTACAAGTCTCCAAGGACACATTGAGCACTCAAGCCTTTGAATAGCAACAGCTAGTTACCTTCTCTTTTAGCTTCAACTGGTAGGGAAATGCTGTACTTCAACATAAAATGTATCCATCATATATATATATAGATATACTGTATATATAAATCTTCAGCACACCACTTACTTCATCCGGGTGCATTCATTCTGGTGAATAAATGTTTTAAAGACATTGCCGAATATATTGTGCGCTTCCTCCCTGTTGGAAATCCATCATGTACAGGAAGAGATCTGCTTCAGATAGCTGCTCTGGTTTTCATCCAATAATCCAACTGAAAAAGTTGTTCAAATGGACACATTTTTTTTTTTGTACCGACTTAGATCAACTACTGTAACCAGTAATTAGAATGTATTCTAATATGTATTCATATTCCTTTTACATTTATCATATCAAATACCAATATTATGATAATTTAAGGTAAACTAATATTAATTTCCGATTGTATTTTATCCTAGAAAACAGTCTAGCAAAAGCTCTTCGGTTCAACCACACCACCGATCAAACAGCAAAGATACACAGACCCTTTCAGTTGGACCAAAACGAAGTGAAGAATCTCATCCTCCAAATGAAACCTTTATAAATGGAGCTCATCCTGCAGGATCCCATAGTCCCACAGTCCACCAAAAAAAACCCAGTCAGAGTGGGTCGGGCAACAAGGATCCTGCCAGTAACAACTTACCGCACCTGCTTAGTCCAAAGGAAGCAAAGTCAAAGAATGAGTTTGATTTCAGTCCAGAGCAAAAGACTTCAGATGTACCAGGGACCAAATATATGAAATCAAACTCACGATCTCAACATAATCGCCATTCATTCATGGAAGGGAAAACAGGGAGCTGGCAGCCAGGTGAAAAGCATACTCGTCACAGCTATATTGATACCATTCCTCAGTCATCTAAGAAGAGCAGTTCCTACATGAACTATTCCAAAACTCATGGTGTCCTGACAGACTCCAAATCGGTTGGCAATCTTAGCGAAGCTAGAGGCCAAATATTAGAACCTAACAACAGATATTTTCCATCTAGTTGCCATGACTTAAACTCTCCAACAAGCCCAGCAGCCCCTAGACATGGGGACAGTAGAGGCATGCTAAGCCCCTCTGCGCGAACAAATAGAAAAGAGGGAACTTTGGAGTCTCGAAGACCGACTACAAAACACTCAAGAACCATGGAAGAGTTGAAACCTCCCGATCAAATGGACAGTAGTCATTCACATTCTCTGTCAGCTCCACATGAGTCTTTTTCCTATGGCCTTGGTTATACTAGTCCTTTCTCCTCTCAACAACGTCCTCACAGACACTCCATGTATGTAAGCCGGGATAGAGTGCGGGTTAAGGGTGCAGATGCAGGACTAAATGTTGGTCAGGGCATGGCATCGAGAGCCAGTAGTCTCCAGCTATTATCACCTCAGGTACAGCATCGAACTTTGACAAGGTCTGTTGGATCCTCACGTGAAGATTGTACAGAAGACACGACTAGGGTGGGTTTACATCTCCAAAGTTAATTAATATCTTCAGAACTTTGCATTTACTGCCATTTTTAGGTATATTACACATTTGTGCAACTGAAACATCAAATAGGGTCATGTTATAAAAGCTACAGCATTTGCCCAGGACAAGTAGCCTAAAGCAGCCAGTCAGATGCCAAATAAAAGAAACCCGCTGATTGGATGCTGTGAATTGTTAGATCTTATATTGGTTACCCCCAAAGAAAGTATTCAGTTTTACAGCTGTAAATGGTGTTCACAGTCTACTGGCTGTTCTGCAAATATGATCTCATGATTATGACGATTTTCATTCATCCAGGTCATGGTATATCTAATATAAGTAATTCTAAAACAACTGGACTTGCTGAGTAATTATTGAAGCCGTTTCACTACTGAAGAAGCTCGGATGAGTAGTGAAACGTCTTCAATAATTACTCAGCAAGTCCAGTTGTTTTAGAATTACTTATATTAGATATGATCTCATGAGTTGTTGCTTAATTTGTATCAGTATAGTGCATTAATTAACATGATCCAAAAGAAATGGCACTTTTGATAATGCTCATATACAGTAACGCTAATTAGCTTGATGTTTACCAATGTTTAGTAAACTGGGTCCCTGACCAAAAGAAATCAGACTGTGCAAGTTCAGCAGCCATTATGATCAGCTCTTCTCATTCAGTGTGGTCACTTCAGTAAAGTCCCTCTCTTTAAAATTATATCTTTATTCCAGTTAGGTTTTTTTTTTTATTCTCATGTATAACTATAAGGCTAAGGCCAGATGGGGAGATTCGGGGGCATTTTGTCGCCTGGCGACTTCTCGCCGCGACTTGTAGCCCCCGAACCTCCCCGAATAGCCACTTACCCAAGCGCACCGGCGTTGCTTGAAAACGCCGTCGCGTATCCACACGGAGCTGTGCGCTTTTTGAAATTGCTCCAAATTGCCTGGCGAGGAAGTCGCCAGGCGACAAAATGCCCCCGAATCTCCCCGTCTGGCCTTAGCCTAACAGGTGGTTGGGAGAGGGAGGTAGCACAGTCGATCAGACACACAGTTGTGTTGTATGCCATATAAAATTACCAGTGCCAAATGTAAAGCCCACATATATTTTCCTTGTAGAGGCATTAAGGGAAATGTTCTGTAACAACAGAATATTAGGGAAGTCTGACTTCTAGATTTAGGATTATTTTTATCGTAGTTAAAATTTGTTACAGCCAAAAATGTGTTACATTGCAGCAACAGACTATTTGTTATGAATTGTACTTTCATGTTTACTGTATATGTCCTAAATAACAGTTGGTTTCAATTATTTTATATATATATATATATAGATATATCTTATCTACTTTTATGGCTTATCCATTGTAGTGCAAACATGTAAAACTCTTAGTATAACAGAATACATGTCTACAATAAGGGTTCTTATTTGGACAGGGTTTCTGAATATAAATGGGCTAACTTGCAATAATACTGTATCTAAAATATTTATGTTATCAATTCCATTTGCAAAAAAACAGGGCCTCAAGGGGAAGATTTGTCCAGATTTAACATTTTTCTTTGATTAATTTTGTATAAGAAAAATGTTGTAGATATTTTTTTCCAATTTATGTTTATCTATCATTCCCTCTTACCACTTGCCTCCCGTCGCATTGGTCTTCAACTCTGTACCCACAATTATAATGCCTGCTCTTGTAGCACTATGTTGCCTGGGAAAAGATCAAGCTCTAACAATATGCAATGTGCTCACTGAAGTATTAGGCTAAATATTTGTGGGTATGGAGATGAAGACAAGATCAGGCAGGAAATGTGTTGATGTGTCTGCTCTCTAGTGTTGCAGAAATAAAATGTTCTGCCTGAAAATCAAGAATACTTTTTGATTATTGACTGCCTCTAGACATGCAAATGGTTACATTGATTATGCTTTAGATAGATAGATAGATAGATAGATAGATAGAGATAGATAGATAGATAGATAGATAGATATAGATGTTAGATAGATAGAGATAGATAGATATAGATGTTAGATAGATAGATAGATAGATAGATAGATAAAGATAGATAGATAGATATAGAAATAGATATATATAGATAGAGATAGATAGATAGATAGATAGATAGATAGATAGATAGATAGATAGATATAGATAGATAAATAGATAGACTGCACATCATTTACATCACAGTAAGAAAAGGAAGGATATTCATGGGAATGCAAAGGATGTAGATGATAGATCGATGGATGGATAGATGGATAACTGGATAGATCGGTGTTAGATAGATAGGTGCAGTTAGATAGATAGCCTGTGCATCATTTGCATCACATTAAGTAAAGTAAGGATATTCATGGGAATGCAAAGGATGTAAAAGAAAGAAAGGTGGGTTCTGAGCAATGTTCCCTCTAATTCCTTCTTAGCTATATGCGCAAAAAAATATTTTGTGTGCACATTTCGTTGCGTGCGCTGAAATTTGTGTGCATGCGCCTTAGAGGAAACATTGATTCTGATATATTTGCATTATTAGGCTGCTGATAGATGTATTTATTGTTAAACAGAATGCAAAAAAAGGACACGAAAAATACATTAAACCATTTTTTTTATTTAGCTGCAGTTTAAAATGCTTTGTAATTACTTTCCTAACATTTGTTATTCCTTTAAAGAAAGTAAAGATGAAAAAAAGTTTATTGAATAGTAACAAATTTTTTTATGCCACAAAATTTGCAAGTTTGAGCTAACGTGAGATATACTGATTGGGGTTTTTTTCTCATCTATTTTAAGGCCAACACTCATAATATCCCCATGTCTTTGGCTGATTATTAATTTCTACTCTGATGAATAAAGACTCCTGCACTGGTTTCAATGCAGTTGTGCGCTGCTTATCAGAAAGAATTACTCATCAGTCCTGTAGCATGTGAATAAGGTAGATCAGGGATCCCCAACCTTTTGAACTGGTGAGCTACATTCAAAAGTAAAAGGATTTGGGGAGAAACGCAAGCATGAAACATGTTATTGGGGTGCCAAATAAGTATTGTGATTGCCCATTTGGTAGGCTTTATGTTGATTGTCAACCTACATTGAAGCTCTGTTTGGCAGTGCACCTGGTTTTTATGCAACCAAAACTTGCCTCTAAGCCAGTAATTCAAAAATAAGCACCTGCTTTGAGGCCACTGGGAGCAACATCCAATGGGTTGGAGAACATGTTGCTCACGAGTTACTGGTTGGGGACCACTGAGGTTTGATTGAAACAGACAAATAAATTATACAAATCACAAAGGCTATTTGAGCTATCTTGGGTAGCAACATTTTATAGAAAATGGTTTAAGAAAAAAAAACTATTTTAAATGTAAGCTCTTTTTTGCAAGTGGAATTGATTGCTTTTATGGGAAATTTCTGCATCCCAAAAAGGTTGTATTCAGATACCCTTTGAAAGGTGATTCAAACAATTCTTTTTAATAACCACACACAAAATGTGTACAGAGTGTACTGTGCAAGCCCTTTTCCATAAAATACATTTTTCTAGGTTGAGAGGGCATGCTAGATGATCTTGCTTGTGTGTCTCCAGGATATTTAGGTTTTTTTCCCGTGTTCTCTTTCATTATGTCCTGATAAAACATATTTAGACAAAAAGCTATTGGCTTTACTAAAGCTTTCAAATTGTTCATAGGGTACTTCCCATCCTACCATTAAATATAGTATTCATTTTAAACAGCAAATGCGCATGGTGTGCTGAAATCTAAGCAGTCTGTGCCCCAATGGCAGTTTCAGATGTTTTTGCTCCATCTTAAACCAAAAAGTTTTATTTATAAAATCAAAAGAGTAGTGGTGGTTCTGCCAATTTCTGAATTTTAATTGATAAACACAAGCAAAACTGCCTGAAAGGGCAAAGGATTTCTGTTTCTATCATGGTGCCAATTTCCAGGCAACTCCCGGTAGAGTAGATTGCTGCCTTTATTTACCTGGCCTTAAAAGGAACAGGGTATTTTTTGTTATCTACTAAAAAAATATGTAAACAATTAAATCCAATAGGCTGGTTCTGTTTCCAGTAAGGATTAATTGTTTCTTAGTTTGGATAATGTACAAGTTACTGTTTTATTATTACTAGGGATGCACCAAATCCACTATTTTGGATTAGGCTGAACCCCAGAATCCTTTGCAAAAGAGTCGGCCAAATACCGAATAGAAACCTAAATCCTGGCTGAATCCCAAACCATATCCTGGATTTGGTGCATTGCTAATTACATTTTTGGATAACTAACTATATTAGAAACATTTGCATATGCAAATTAGGATTCGCTTCGGCCAGGCAGAAGGATTCCGCCGAATTTGAATCCTGCTGAAAAAGTCTGAAACCTGGATTCATCCTTAACTATTACAGCGAAAAAGGAAAAAACATTTTTTTAGTTGGATTATCTAGATAAAATGGAGTCTGTGGGAGCTTTCTAGATAATGGGTTTCCGGATAACAGATTCCATACCTGTATTTACATTTTATGATTTCACTGTACTGCACATGCAGGGGCATTACTACAGAGGAAGCAGACCCAGGAGGTATAGGGGTCCCACGATGGCCTAAATCATATACAGTTACAATAGATATTAATAAAACAGGTCAAATTCTAGATATTTTGGGTGCCTGAAAAATAATTTGCTGTGGGGCCCAGTAATGTGTAGTTAGGCCACTGTGCATGTGTGCATTTCTAGTGGGTGTGAGGTATCACTAGGAAATGCAGGGCAAGGCTTACCCCAGTTTTACGTTATAACAATAAGACTAATGGAAAAAAACATGATATAGTGATGCAGAGATTTTAGCCCACCCTGCACAATTGCTGCTTAAAAAGTGTACTGTAAAAATACCCTCGAAATCACTGTTTTTCTCCAGATGTCTTTACATGTTTCTATGGGATACATAGCTACCTTTTCATAACAAGATGTTATTTTATGTCTATAGTTATGTATAAACTACAAAAGGGAAAATAGTTTTGTTGGCCCGACGCCAGTCTATTGAAACTGAGCTGAACTGTGTCTCTTTGATGTATTTGTGTTTTATTTTCGCTTTACAATGCTGTGTCTGCCCTGTCAGTCAATATATATACGTGTAACGTCTTGCTCCCCAAATCCACGTGAAACCTTTTTTTTTTTTTATTTGCTGTTAGCAGGGTGACCAAGTTGCATCTGAGGTGGCCCACTCAAGAACATTAGCTAAAGACCCCAACAGAGATGGTGCAGCTTCATTTCACACGCGACAAAAGACTGAGGTCTGAATCAAGTAAAGAGTAATATAAATGAACATAGTTATATATAATGGAAAAAAAAAATTGTAAGTAATTACATACAGTATATTCTAAAGTCTAACACAACCTATTACATTTCTCCAAAATGGGAATTGTCTACCAATTGGTGATCACCATCTCTATTAACTATTGTCGGTACATATACGGCCACTTACATACAGTAGCTACTTCCACTTCATCTTTAGTCATATTGTATTCATGATCAAGCCTAGACATGGTGAATAAGGGGAAGTAAAATAATGTAGTCATTAAACCCACTCCTAGATATTGTGGGTGAATGTTTGGCTACTTGTGTTACCAACAAGAGTACATTGTGCATTGCTGTGTTTCTATATGTGCTGTAGCTTTGCTGCATAAGGTTTATGTTGCCTTTGCAACCCACTTGTGCTTTAATTGTGCTGCTGAGGAAAGCAATCTATCCAGCGATGTACTGTTACCCACCTTCTATTTCTGCAGGGGAAAATTCCATACTAAACACTGTGTAAATAAAACACACCATCTGACCATGTGATCTTCAACACTAACTCACTTTTCAATAAAATAATAATAAACTACAGTAGTTGAGGTACCCAGCATTGCCCTGACAATTTTGATGATATACCTTTAAAATAATAGAATAAAAAAAAAAACTGTGCATTGCAGTTCTGTTTCCCTACAGAGTATTATAGAATGTCACAATGTCATTAGTCAGTAGGTAGATAGGCATGATTATACAGGTACGGAACCTGTTATCCAGAATACTCAGGACCTGGGGTTTCCTGGATAAGTGATCTTTGTGTAATATGGATCTTCATACCTTAAGTCTACTATAAAATCATGTAAAGATTAAATAAACCCAATAGGCTGGGTTTGCCTCCAAAAAGGATTAATTATATCTTAGCTGGGATCAAGTACAAGCTACTGTTTTATTATTACACAGAAAAAGGAAATATTTTTTTTTAAAGTGGACCCGTCACCCCAAAAAATATTCCAAATCCTATTTTATCACATTAGTCAAGCAAAATGAACATTAATTACACTATATAAATTATTTTAATCTTGTTTCCTTCAGTCTGGGAATTCATAATTATAGCAAGCAGGCAGGAGCCATTTTGTGGACACTGTTATTAAGGGAAGCATTATATCATCTCAGAATCTTGTTTGTGCACCAGAATGAGGGACCTGATGTCCATCCCCATGTCCTGGCTACACAATTAAATGG
Organism: Xenopus borealis; assembly: GCA_024363595.1. Classification (NCBI taxonomy): domain Eukaryota; kingdom Metazoa; phylum Chordata; class Amphibia; order Anura; family Pipidae; genus Xenopus; species Xenopus borealis. Next base: position 37,217,713 of record CM044433.1, read on the forward strand.
TTAAGAGAACTGGGGGAATGTGTGGGGAGCAGTGGCAACTAGGAAGTGCTGAATGGAAAGTGAAAGTAATTATCTGCCTAAGGCATAGAGGAGTGGCAGACAATATTTGATTGAAAGCTGAAATTTTTAAATGAGCTTAAAACAGCTATGAATGGTTTAATACAAATTTGAAATTGGATTTCATATTTAATTTGAAAAGGACTTTTATTATACAGATTTTTGTGTCTGGTGACAGGTCCACTTTAAAGTTGGATTATCTGGATAAAATGGAGTCTATGGGAGACAGCCTGCACATGCAGAGGCATAACTACAGAGGAAGCAGACCCTGCAGCCCAGGAGGCCCTAATTCATATGCAATTACAGTAGATATTGATAAAACAAGGTCAAAAACCTTGTATTGATATAAAAAAATGTACAGGTCCAAACCACAACCACATTTGTCAGGATGCTGGTGCCTCCTAACCAACAGATTAGAAAACAACAAAGATTAAAAGATCCAGATTTGTGCTAAAAATTTGGATTTTTTTTGTTGGTTGTTTTTTACATTACTCACATTGCCCAGGAATCCAATCAGGTTTGGTGACAAAAAGTTCAATATCTCTGAAAGGCCCTAGGGTAGACCTTTAAGCATTTGCTTATACCTTATGGAATGCTTGAATCTGAATAGATTAGATTGGTGGGGCTTTGTTTTATCAACATTAAAATCACTGTTGACCTTCCTTCTCTTAATGAATGGCATGTGGTTTCATGACGTAGCACAGCAGAGATACATAAGGCCATTGCACATGGGATCCTGGTGGGTTTTTTTTTTTTTTGCTTGAAAAGTAGGAATGCACCAGATCCTCTGTTTTGGATTTGGCAGAATCCTTCATGAATGATTCAGCCAAATACCATACTGAATCCTAATTTGCATATGCAAATTATGGACAGTAACTAAAAAAATTGTTTTTACTTCCTTAAAAAAAGTACAAACACAGTTGTCTGACAATAAACGGCTTCAGCCAACCACTAACCATGAGTGAAAGAAAAGTTTTTGTGTTATCATTCATATTCTCTGAAAAATGGTTAAGAAATCATAAATTTTGTCAGGGTATGTAAATCTAATTGCTCTGAGACTGAGCCCAGAATGCCAGGTCTAGTGAGCCAGACACTGGCTGTACATCAACAGAATTATCCAGAATTAATGTGAATTAGTATTTTTTTAAGCCCACCTTCTTCAAAGTGCTTTGAGTTTAGTCTTTTTTTTCCTGTATACATGGAATACGGTAGCATCAGCCCATGAAAAGTGTATTTAAAATTAAAAAAGAAGAATAATACAACCTAAAAATTAAAGTTTTTTTTTTAATTAAATATTTCGTTAGGGAGGTCCATACCATGATTCTCACCCTGATGATGGAGCTGCATCTAAAGAAAATCGTCACATATACAGTGACACAGTTCCCAGACGTGTTGGCAGCTTTTACAGAGGTAAGACTGGGGGCATTACATGTTACCAAGTGATGTATGTTGCTAATTACAATTGTATTTGTTCAGAACATAAGGGGCAGGTTTATTATGGGTCCAATAGGAAATTTGAGTTTTCAAAAAAAATATATTTTTTTTTTGGTCAAAAGTCTCAAAATCGAATTATGAATTAGCCAAACTTGATTCAAATTTGACTGTGAATTTCAAGATTTATCAGACCTATACCCTGGGAATAATTTGATTATTCGCCACCTTAAACCTGCCAAGTTCATGTATAAGTCAATGGGAGAGGTAAAGTTCTGAAGCAGGTTACCCACAAAAAAGTTGGGTACCCTACGGAATGAGGGTAGGAATTTCAGGTGCGGGTATAGATGCGGGTCAGGCTGCAGGTCTCATCTACATTTCTTATTTTATGTTATATTGTCTATATTTTACTCCTACGATACTGATTTCTTTCCCCACCCACTTTTGATTACATCACGTCCGGTTTGCAGCAACATTACTTCCTGTTTGATGGTGGTTGGCGGGTTGCGGATAAGGCAGTTGCGGGTCTGGGTAATGCTTCAACGTGGGTAAATATGTAGGTTGCGGTTCAGGTTGCAGGGTCGGGTCTTAGAAAATGGTTCCATGCAGGACTCAAGTGAGAGGTGACCAGTTTGAAGATGTTTAAGTTATTCTCCAGATTCGAGTTTAGTTGAATTCGATTGAGTTTTCGGGTCGGTAATATTCATTTGAGTTTTAGATATCCAATTTTTTTCTTAAATAACCTCCCAATCGAATTTTGAGTATATTAGAATTTATTAGAGTTGACGAAAAATTCGACTTCAAACTTTAATATATGGGCCTCCCAAAGTCATATAATGATTGAGGGGCATTTATCAAAACTGGGCAAATTAGCCAGAGGGCAGTATGCCATGGGGACCAATCAAATAGTTGCATTCATTGTAGCTGACTGAAAAAACCAAAAACTGATGCTATGGGTTACTGCCCATTTTTTGATAAATGTTCCCCACTACTAAAACAGCTCATTTTCCAGTGGTGCAAAGTTTGACAAAAAAAGATTTCAATATGTTTGACTTTGAAAGCTTTCCAGATATCTGTGTATCACTAATAAGATTTTCATCTATTTAATCTACTCAGTTCCATCGCCGCGCCCAGAGGGTACGTTTCATGAAAACACCGTATCAAGCCGTGGCACTTCTCACCCAGTTGATAACTGCGGAGTAACAAACTCCAAGAGGCAGACGACATTTGATCACTGGTCAGTGGCTACTTATATTTGTAGGAATGTTGGAAGCAATAATGCAGCTCTGGTTTCTATGGCTGAATGCAAGTCTGGTAGAAATACAAAGATTCGGTGGATTGCTCTTTATGTGAATGAGAGAATGCCAAGTCTAGAAATATCCAGAGCTCTAGATCATGAAAATAGTTGAACCTATGTCAAATGTAGATGGAGCTATATGGAGACAAATAGGAGAAATATATATTATGGATGGAGTATTAAAGGTTTTTTTTTTACCTTTAAATCAACTTGTAGAGCAGGGGTCCCCAACCTTTTTTGCTTGTGAGCCACATTTAAATTGGAGAGCAAGGTTGGAGAGCAACATGTTGCTCGCGAGCTACTGGTTGGGGATCACTGATGTAGAGAGTGATATTCTATAACATGCTACATAAGGTGAAAATAGAAGAGATATGCTGTATTGCTCACACAAACCATAAAATATGGCCTTGGAAATGTTCTCTAGAGTGGATCGTTCTGTAATTTTTATCACCATACTCAAGGCTAGTAAAAATAACCAAATATTGGGCCTGATTCATTTTAGGGTAGAGACACACGGTGCTATTTGGGGGACAAATTAGTTGGCGACAAATCGCCTCTTCCTCAGGCGACTAATCTCCCTGAACTGCCTCCCCGCCGACTGTAATCAGCGCTTCTTTTCCGAAGTTGCCCGAAATTGCCTCACAAGCAAATTACAGGCATCTTCGGAAAACAAAGCTCTACGAGTGCCATCCCGCCGGCAATTTAGATTCAGGCCGGCAACTTTGGGTGACTTTGGAAAACGAAGTGCTCCAAGTGCCATCCCGCCGGCGATTTAGAATTAAGGCAGCAAGTTCAGGCGACTTTGGAAAAAGAAGCGCTAATAGTGCCATCCCGCTGGCAATTTAGAATCTAGCCAACAAGTTCTAGCGATTTCGGAAAATGAAGCACGCTGAGTGCCATCCCGCTGGCGATTTAGAGTTTCGCCGGCAAGTTTGGGCGACTTCGGAAAATGAAGCACTCTGAGTGCCATCCTGCTGGCGATATAGGGGCAGATTCACTAAAGCACGAAGCGTCTAACGCTAGCGCTAATTCGCTAGCATGACGTCATTTTGCAACTTCGCAAATTCACTAACACGGACTCTGGCGAATTTTCGCTAGCAAAGGAGATAGACTTGTGCAACTTTGCACCCTTATGCCAGGCGAAGTTGCGCACTGACGAAGGATCGTAACTTCGCAAATTCACTAAGATGAACATTTTCCTAAACGTTAGCACTTACGCTAGACGTTACTTCGCCTGGTCAGACCAGGCGAAGTTCAATACAATAGATAGGAGGTTGAAAAAAAAAATGTAAATTTTTTTCTAAGTCCCAAAAAAACGCTGGCGTATTTTAGCATAGGAGGGTGATAGTCTGAAAAAGATCGATAATTTTTTTGGGGGGCTTACCCTTCTTCACCCCTACATTCCTAACATATGGCAACTCGACTATACAGGGGGCACATGTAGGGCAATAGGACAACTTTATTTTATTTATTAAAGGTTTCCTGGGCTTGTGTAGTGGAATGTAGTGGCTGTAACATATTCTATTCTATTATAAGTTAAAGTTCCCGCCATATGCAAATTAGGCTTCGCTAGCGTAACATCGCTCTGCCTAGCGAAGTAAAACTAGCGCAACTACGCTACCGTTCGCCGACCTGAGCGTAAATTCGCACTTAAGTGGATTTGCGTTGCGCTGGCGAAAATTCGCATGGTGAAGTGCGGCGAGCGCTAGCGAAGCCTATGCTGGCGAATTTTCGGATCTTAGTGAATCTGCCCCTTAGAGTCTAGCTGCAAGTTCAGGCGACTTCGGAAACAGAAGCGCTCCAAGTGCCATCCTGCTGGCGATTTAGAGTCTAGCCGGCAAGTTTGGGCGACTTCGAAAAATGAAGTGCTCCGAGTGCCATCCCACCAGCGATTTAGTCTAGCTGACAAAAACTGGCGACTAAGGAAAATGAAGCGTTCCGAGTGCCATCCCTCTGGCTACTTATATTCAAGCTGTTGGGAGGAAGTTCATGGAGATTAGTGCCTGAGGAAGAGGTGATTTGTTACCAGGCGACTAACCTCCCCCAAATATCACTGTGTTTCTCTGCCCTTAGTGAGAAAAAGCTTTATCACGGGAAAACTCATTAACGGGATTCAATCTGAGATGCAATTTAATTCAGAAACACTTATCTCGCGGTTTTTCATGAAAACTCTGTTGAAGTCAGAACCGGAACTAAATTGGGAGAAAAGTTTTTTTCTCCTCCTCAAAACGAATCTTGTCCATGAGTTTTCATGTGATAACCCGTGAGATTACTTTTTCTCACTGGATTGAATCTGACCCATTGTTTTGGCATCAGCATGGAATTGTTCTCACTTAGTTACTATCAAGAATTCTTTTGATCATCAGAATGCGTACTGATTCAACTGTACAGAATGAAATGAATGCACTAATCCCCTGGCTCTCACTGATAACCAATAACATTGCAAAATGAAGCAGTGAATTTGAGCAGCTATATGTATATAAATGTAGAGGATCGGTTATCTGGAAACCCATTATCCAGAAAGCTCTGAATTACATTATTGTCTCCCATAAATTCCATTTTATCCAAATGATCCAGATTTTTAGAAATGATTTCCCTTTTCTCTGTAATAATAAAACTAGTACTTGATCCAAACTAAGATATAATTAATCCTTATTGGAAGGTATGAAGATCCAAATTATGGAAATATCCATTATCTGGAAAATCCCAGGTCCCGAGCATTCTGGATAACAGGTCCCATAATTGTATATTTGTTTGTTTATTTATATTAGTTCACAGCATTTAGTTTACCTATATAGTACATCTCACATGAATGTGGAAGATCTTACTGAGGTGACAACAAAGATTTTAGAAGTTTAAACGGGTGTTAACCTTCATGTTTTTTTCAAAATGCATCAGTGCTGCGCCAGCAGAATTCTGCACTGAAATCCATTTCTCAAAAGAGCAAACAGATTTTGTTATATTTCATTTTGAAATCTGACATGGGGCTAGACATATTGTCAATTTCCCAGCTGCCCCCAGTCATGTGACTTGTGCTCTGATAAACTTCAATCACTCTTTACTGGTGTACTGCAAGTTGGAGTGATATCACCCCTCCCCCATAGCAGCCTAACAACAGAACAATGGGAAGGGTAGATCAATAGTAAAGACCCATGTCCCACTGCGTAACATTCAGTTACATTGAGAAGGAAAAACAACAGAAAGCAGTTCCCTTCTAAAATCCTGGCACAAGCCACATGACCAGGGGCAGCTGGGAAATTGACAAAATATCTAGCCCCATGTCAGATTTCAAAACTGAATATAAAAAGATCTGTTTGCTCTTTTGAGTAATGGATTTCAGTGCAGAAGTCTACTGGAGCAGCACTATTAACTGATGCGTTTTTAAAAAAACATATTTTCCCATGACAGTATCCCTTTAACTTTTAGCATTTTATAGAATGGCCTATTCTAAGCAACTTTTCAATTGTTTTTGTTTGTTTTTGAATTATTTGCCTTTCTCTTTTTACTCTTTTCAACTTTCAAAAGGGGGTCACCTGCAGCCAAAGAAATATTATCGTTATTTTTTTTATTAATTCTACTTTCTATTTGTTCCTGTCTCTCTTTCAAACTGCTGTGTGGTTGCTAAGTTAAATTGGGCCCCAGACGGCTGCTGTTATTCCAAACCATAGAGCTGCTGTGCAAAAAGTGAAATAATTCAGAAGCAACGAATAATAAAAAAAATGAAGACCAATTGCAAATTGTTTCAAAATTACTATTAATTTAAAGGTGAACAACCCCTTTAATACTGAACAGCTCATCTGAACACAAAAACAGATCCTGTGTGAGAAGAACAGGAGAGGAATCTCTGGTATCAGAGGAATATTCAACACAGATTGATGTAATTGTGTGATTAAGTGTGTATTATACAGTTATAATACACAAAAGCCATGGATATCTTGTAAATAATATCCTTATAAATGGTGAGAACTGATGTCATCAGTTATAAATGGTGAGTAGTGATGTCATTTTTGGCACTAATGTGACACACTAAGGGCAGGATTTATCAGGGGTAAAAGTTAAAACTTTAGAATTTCGAGCTATTTTTGTGTACTTCAACTAATCGTTTCAACTAATCGTTTTCAAGCTATTTTTGTGTACTTAAACTAATTTGGGAATCGTCCAAATTCTATTTGAATTTGCAAAAAAATTAAAAATGAGTGACTTCAACTATTCGACTTCAACTATTCGCCATCTAAAACCTGCTGTTTTAGCCTATGGGGGACCTCCTAGAACCCATTTGGAGTCAATTGGTGGACTTTTTTGGGTTTTTTTTTTGGAAAAACTTGAAACCGAATTTTATTAAATGCGCTATTACTTTGATTCGTACAATTCGACTTTGAACAAAAATGGACCTATATGACTGAAAACAACGTATTCAGCCAAAAAAAACCTTTGATTTAATTTTCGGTTGGTCTTTTTGATTTCGGATTTAGGAGTTTGTCAAAATTGAAATTCGACCCTTGATAAATCTGCCCCTAAAACTTGTGTACAGGTAGGGACCTGTTATCCAGAATGCTAGGGACCTGGGGCTTTCCGGATTATGGATATTTCCGTAATTTTGATCTTCACATCTAAAGTCTACTACGTAGAAAACCATGTAAGTTTTAATTAAACCCAATAGACTGGTTTTGCTTCCAATAAGGATTAATTATATCTTAGTTGGGATCAAGTACAAGTTACTGTTTTATTATTACAGAGAAAAAAGGAAATCATTTTTTATGGGAGACGGCCTTTTCGTAATTCAGAGCTTTCTGTACAACAGATCCCATATCTGTTTTATAACAAATAAAGTAGCCCCTCTTGTAAATTATAAGGATATAAGAAGTCACCTCGGAGCTGCATGACCTGTATAAAAACACTTTTGTGCCTTGTGTTTTTATATGGTCGTGAAATTCCTTGGTTACTTGTAATATCCTTATAATTTACAAGAGGGGGTACTTTATTCACTATATATTACAGGTGAGTATGTATTATGTGAGCATAGTTCCAAGTGCAGGTTTCTGTAAGAGCCATAACACTATGTGGGATTTGCTGTCCCAGCTATTCTGTGGGGTCGTAGGTGGATTTCCTACGCTTTTCCCCCTGCTCACAGCATTTGTCAGTTGAATTTACAAGTCCAGTGAACATAATAAGTGTGTGTTGCTCCTGTCAGGATGGGAAGCTATAAATTGAGGTCTCTGCCTGTCTCTTAGCATTCATTCCTCTTGGGATTCCAGTCATAGCTGCTGAGTTAACGCTGTGAATAATTTACCATGCTATCATTTCTGCAGCTCCCATGAAAATAAAGAGACGGCGCAGTTCCCCCATCTCACAGGCGTGCAGGATCTGAGCTGTTTTATCAGCGTAGAAAGACATGTGGCACAATGGCGCTTCTATAAAGAACATATCACTAATGCGCTTATATTCCCCCATACAGTGTGTGTATATACCATGTCAGAGCATTCTTCTATGCGTTTTCTGATTTCAGCAAACTACAGGACATCATGTCTATTTATGCTTCTCCTTTATTTGCAGACAACAGTAATCTGCTAATGCAAGACACAGGCAGGCACATTACTACCCGACAATCCTGCTGCTTATTGCAAACACATCTGATTATTCTGAATTGAACAGAATTATTAAATATAATGGGAAGGGATCCTTACAAATACCTGGGGTGTAAATCCCATGCAGACAAAACACTACCTGTACTTATATTCTATAGACTCAGCTGATTCACTGTGCCATGTTAATGGATGTTAATGGTGATCCAGGGAAACCCATTATCCAGAGCTCTGAATTACAGGATGGCCATTTTCCATAGACTCCATTTTCATCTTATAATTTTTAAAAATAATTGAATTTTTCTCTCTTATAATAAAACAGTCCCTTGTATTTGAGCCCAGCTATAAAATCATTATTGGTGGCAAAAGAATCCTATTGGTGATCCAAATTAAAGGAATACTGTCATGGGAAAGCATGTTTTTTTCAGAATGCATCAGTTAATAGTGCTGCTAGTAAACTTCTGCACTGAAATCCATTTCTCAAAAGAGCAAACAGATTTTTTTATATTCAGTTTTGAAATCTGACATGGGGCTAGACATTTTGTCAATTTCCCAGCTGCCCCTGGTCATGTGACTTGTGCCAGCACTTTAGGAGGGAACTGCTTTCTGGCAGCCTGTTGTTTTTCCTTCACAATTTAACTGAATAGAACACAGTGGGACATGGGTTTTACTATTGAGTGCTGTTCTTAGATCTACCAGGCAGCTGTTATCTTGTGCTAGGGAGCTGTTATCTGGTCACCTTCCCATTGTTCTGTTGTTAGGCTGCTGGGGGGGAGGGAGGGGGTGATATCACTCCAACTTGCAGTACAGCAGTAAAGTGTGATTGAAGTTTATCAAAGCACAAGTCACATGACTTGGGGCAGCTGGGAAATTGACAATATGTCTAGCCCTATGTCAGATTCAAAATTAAATATAAAAAAAATCTGTTTGTTCTTTAGAGAAATGTATTTCAACCCAGAGCTGGAGCAGCACTATTAACTGATGCATTTTGAAAAATATTTTTTTTTCCCATGACAGTATCCCTTTTAAGGAAAGATCCCTTATCCAGAAAACCCCAGGTCACGACATTTTGAATAACAGGTCCCATACCTGTACTGTGAACCGTGCAGAGGCATTGCAGCTGAATACTAGAGTCTGGCTGGCCATAGGGTTCCCATATGAAATGTACAGCTCTAGCTGTTGGCTTATGGCCCATGTTTTTGCCATTGACTGATGAAACTAATTTGAGACTTGAAACTAAGACTCTCCTTTTCTCCTTGTGCTTTGCAGGACAGGGGTGGAAAAAAGACATTCTGAACAAATGAAGGAGAAAGAGAAGCAGGGATTTTTCCGAGTTATTAAAAAGAAAAAGAAGAAATCTCAAACAGTAAGTTATAGGTGTCTCACGGCAGTGCAAGTGCATTACTGAGAGCACGTGTAGTTCTTAAAGGGGAAATATCTGAAAATTTAATTTTAAGCGTCATACTGAAATAAGAAACATTCCAAATACAATCAATAAAAAATCTGACATTGTTTCTGAAATAATCAAGTTTATGTTCACTCCCTCAGCATCTGTTTCTCTTCATTCTGTCTTCATGCAGCAGTTGGGTGTCAGATATCCATAGATAGTTAGATCCAGTATATCTTATAGGGGGGTTTCCTTTACTAGAAGATGAATTAGAGCTCACTCATATAACTGATTCCAGTACAAACTAAATCTAACAAAATAACTGCCTTTTGCACAAATTCTGCATGTAGAGAGACAGGATGTCTGGTGAGTTCTGATACATTTTTTAAGCAAAAGGAGCCCCCCTATAAGATATATTGGATCTAACTGTCAATGATTATCTGACACCCAACTTCTACATGAAGACAGAATGAAGAGAAACAGATGCTGAGAGAGGGATAGTGAAGATAAACTTGATTATTTCAGAAACGGCACAGCATTTTTAATTGATTATGTTTAGAAAACTTTTTATTTCAGTATGCTATAGCTTATATTAAATTTTCATATTTGGGAAAGTTCCCCTTTAAAGATGTTGGGAATAACCCCAGAGGATTAGAATTGAGAGCAGGGATAGAGAAAATGAAACATGAGAGAATAATATTGATTGGGCATTTCAGCTAAGGTTTAGCTCTTTTATCCCAGGGTGCCAGAAATTGCATGTAAAGGAGAAAAAAATAATGTATAATCAAGTAGCCTTTGGGCATACATTTCTCCAGTAACTTGGAGCTGTGCCGGCAGGGGGAGAGAGGAAATGTGGAAGTAGTAATGTACAATGAGATGGGAATGTGAAGTGGGAATAACCTGGCAGAGTATTGAGACGTGACAAAACTATTTTCACGAGTTCTCTATTGGTCTGAGGCTTCCGGACAGACTCTCGGCCCCTGGTCTGACAAAGGATTACTTATACATTGCAGTTTGTGGCGTTGCCATATTAGAATGGCTCTGGGCCCTTTGCTCATAAAGATTAGTTGGCCTGAATGCTAAATTAGATTGCATTGCGTCTGGCTTTGTACAATGCATGTGGTTAGTATGGCAGATTAGATTGCCAGCTCTTGGCTTGTACAATACAGTGGCCAATACACTCATTTAGATTTGTGCTGCAGGGTTTTACTCCACGTACAAGCAAGACAAGTAAAAACGGAGTAGAACTCCCCCCAGTTAGAACAGTAGTGGAAACTTTTCAGGTGGCACTTAAAATCCAAATGGACCCCTAACTGGGGAAATAAATACCGTCCAAGCTTTAATTCGATTTTAATTGGCAAAATCATTAAAGGGATACTGTCATGGGAAAAAAAATTGTTTTTCAAAATGCATCAGTTAATAGTGCTGCTCCAGCAGAATTCTGCACTGAAATCCATTTCTCAAAAGAGCAAACAGATTTTTTAAATATTTTATTTTGAAATCTGACATGGGGCTAGACATTTTGTCAATTTCCCAGCTGCCCCAAGTCATGTGACTTGTGCTCTGATAAACTTCAGTCTCTCTTTACTGGTGTACTGCAAGTTGGAGTGATATCACCCCCTCCCTCCCCCCCACCAGCAGCCTAACAACAGAACAATGGGAAGGTAACCAGATAACAGCTTCATAACACAAGATAACAGATCCCTGGTAGATCTAAGAACAGCACTCAATAGTAAAACCCATGTCCCACTGAGACTCCTTCCGTTAAGCCGAGAAGGAAAAACAACAGCCTGACAGAAAGCAGTTCCCTCCTAAAGTGCTGGCACAAGTCACATGACCAGGAACAGCTATGAAATTAACAAAATGTGTAGCCCCATGTCAGATTTCAAAATGGAATATAGAAAGATCTGGTGGCTCTTTTGAGAAATGGATTTTGGTGCATAATTCTGCTGGAGCAGCACTATTAACTGATGTGTTTTGGAAAAAACATGTTTTCCCCTGACAGTATCCCTTTAACCAATATCTACATTATATTGATGTAATCAAGCACAACTCAACTGAACAAAAACAAACAACACTGGTGTTGGAGTATATTAAAGACGATAATGAGATCAATTCTGATTTTGATAAAAAACCCTCAAATTGTTGACACAAATAGGGTACATTCTCCTCTTCACTGGAAACCTATGGGAGCTCATTCCCAGCATCCTCAAGGGTTTTGTGTGTTTAATCTGTGTGTCTGCCTCTTGGGAGTGGTGTATGTGCCTGACTCATCTGACTTCAACCTCATTGAAAAGAATGAGGTGCGTCTAGACCTGCGCTCCGCTGTGGCTGAACGCAGCCAAACGCAACACAGGGGAGCGCAGGTCCAAAACGCCCGTGTGTAAGGGCCCTCAATAGAAAGTGAATGTGTAATGCATAAACAATACAAAACTAGCATTGCCATTAGACTTCTATGTTCTGGGGGTCACAGACCCTGGCAACCAGAAATCATTTTAAGCTTCATGCTGGAGAAAGACAGAAAAAATAGCCACTTTTATAAAATATATAAACACCAGCCTGTGAATATGTTTCATTATTCCAAATTGCATGATTTATTTTGCACAAGGATTGTTAACTCTAAGTCTGCCTGGTGCTCAATACATGGGTGTTGCAATGGGTTTGTAGTATCCACCAGCTTGGAAGAAAAACTCCGTCCTGCATAGAATAATGGAAATGGTAGCCGAGAACCTCTCTTTTTTTTTTTATGAGGTACTGAAAAATCAGAAAACGCTCTATAGTTCAGTAGTTTATATGAATTATACAGTATATAATTTATTTGTGGTTTATTTAATGCATTTCTGCCTTACAGTCAGTCTGTTTAATAACTGTTACTGCTGTGTTTTTATTAAAATGAATCGTTATTGCTTTTAATGCATAAATGAATGTTCCTTTTTATGTTTTAAGCTCACATCTGTATACTATATTCTTCTTGGGTTATAAATAAGATGCTGCCTTCTAATACCTTTGTATAATTTACCTTTTTATAAAGACTGCAGTGTACTCCGTTATGTCCAACCTGAGGCCCTATATTTATTTGTTCAACAAGTCCTTGTTGAACTGAAGGACCTCAGTTTAGACATCTGTGATAGACGGATGATAGAGAGATAAATAGATAGATGATTAATAGTTGATATATAGATAGATAACAGATAGAAGATAGATAGTAGACAGATAGCTGGGTATCTGATTGATAGATTATTGTTTGAAAGATGATTGATAGATAGATAGATAGATAGATAGTTTATAGATAGACAATAGATAGAAGATAGATAGATAGATAGATAGATAGATAGATAGTTTATAGATAGACAATAGATAGATAGATAATAGATAGATAGATAGATAGATAGATAGATAGATAGATAGATAGATAGATAGATAGATAGATAGATAGATAGATAGTTTATAGATAGACAATAGATAGAAGATAGATAGATAGATAGATAGATAGATAGATAGATAGATAGATAGATAGATAGTTTATAGATAGACAATAGATAGAAGATAGATAGATAGATAGATAGATAGTTTATAGATAGACAATAGATAGAAGATAGATAGATAGATAGATAGATAGTTTATAGATAGACAATAGATAGATAGATAGATAGATAGATAGATAGATAGATAATAGATAGAAGATAGATAGATAGATAGTTTATAGATAGAGAATAGATAGATAGATAGATAGATGATTGATAGTTTATAGATAAATAGCTGATAGATAGAAGATAGATAGTAGACAGACTGTTAGATAGCTGATAGATTGATAAATAGTTTATAGATAGATAGCCGATTATTGTTAGATAGATAGAAGATAGATAGATAATAGATAGATAGATGATAGATAGCTAGATAGATAGTTTATAGATAGACGATAGATAGATAGATAGATAGATAGATAGATAGATAGATAGATAGATTAGATAGGTAGATAGATAGATAGATAGATAGATAGATAGATAGATAGTTTGATAGATAGATAGATAGATAGATGATAGATAGATAGATAGTTTATAGATAGACGATAGATAGATTGATAGATTATGATAGTTTGAAAATAAATAGATGATAGTTTATAGATAGATGATAATGTATAGATAGATAGATATTTTATAGATAGATAATCTGTATAAGAAATCAGCAGTCCCTGACTCTGTCTCTGCCCTATGACACTTTAACTGTACAATTAGTTTATTTGTATCTTATATTGCAGACAGACTCCAATGACTCGGAGAAACCGAGACTCAAGAAAAGCCTCTTCCCACTGTTTAGCTCAAAGAACCATTTAAAACGCAGCTCTTCTCTGAAAAAGCTGCCTGTAGTCAGTCCTCCAATGGTATTTTGTTAATTAAGTGGGCAATGGAAAACTCTTCTTTTTTGCCATGAAGGGAACAGCATGGTCTTTAGCTCTAGTTTCCTTCTCTATCGCTGGTTTGATAAATCTAACATTCATCTGCAAATATCACATATTATGAAATAAGTTAAAGAAAAGCCAGTTCACCAACTTCACACTCCCGGGCTCAGTTTGTTGTTTAATTCTGCTCTGCTTCTTTCCACCGACAATGAACTTCCCTCACATCTTCACAAAAACACCCACCTCAACTTTAAAATGCTGCACTAAAAATGGCATTATGAATATTGGTTTAGATCTTCTTTCCTGGTAGCAAAAACACTATGCTCTGACATCTGGTATCTCAGAACATTAACATTGGATGGTCCTAGAGCAGTACAAATAGGAAAAACAAACATTTCATTGGCCAGAATGACTGTTTCAGTGACTTTGGATGATCTTCAATATATGTCATTTTCCAAGCCTGAAACTTCTCCTAGTGTTCCTGTACCTCAATATAGATATATATAATGGCATGGTAAATACTGGTCCATAATACCATTTTAAACAGCAGCCTTTTCATTAAAGGGGAACTATTGCAAAAATGAAAGTGCAAAATAAGCTTCAGCATACTTTCTAAATACTGTAGGGATGCACTGAATCCAGGATTCGGTTCGGGATTAGTCTAGGATTCTGCCTTTTTCAGCAGGATTCGGCCGAATCGTTCTGCCCAGCCGAACCGAATGCAAACCCTGATTTGCATATGCAAATTAGAGGTGGGGAGGGAAATTGCATGACTTTTTGTCACAAAAGAAGGAAGTAAAAAATGTTTTACGATTCCCATTTGCATATGCAAATTGGGGTTCGAATCCAAAATAGTGGATTTGGTGCATCCCTAAAATACAGTAAAAATTCGGCATAGTTTCTAAAATAATCAAGTTTATATTCACTATCCGCTTCTCAGCATCTGTTTCTCTTCAATCTCTTTTCATGCAGCAGTTGAATGTCAGATATTCATTGACATTTAGATCCAGTTTATCTTATAGGGGGGCTTCTTTCCTAGCAGATGAATTAGAGCTCAGTCAAATAACTGATTCCAGTGCAACTAAAATCTAACAAAATAACTGCCTTTTGCACAAATTCTGCATGTAGAGAGACGCAGTTTCTGATGATTTTAATAGAGTGAGCTTTAATACATCTTCTAGGCAAAAGGAGCCTCTCTATAAGATATATTGGATCTAACTGTCAATGAATATCTGACACCCAACTCCTGCATGAGAATGAAGAGAAACAGATGTAAGGAATAGGAAAGATAAACTTGATTATTTCAGAAACTGTGCAGAATTTTTAATTAATCGCATTTAGAACGTTTCTAATTTCAGTATGCCGAAGCTTATATTCAATTTACATTTTTGCGATAATTCCCTTTTAAGTACACTATTACTCATAATGCATGCTTAAACATGGATAATCATCATACTATACATATAATAAATCAAGAATTGTGTGTGCGGTGATGAGCATAGGAACCCAAAGAAAGGAAGGGGATGACTGCCATGTTTTAGTAGCCATAATTCTGTTAAAATTACTTCATTACTGTCCTACATCTGTGCAACTTTGACATGGTTCTATTGCATACAATGGCCTTTTACTTGGGGTGGCTATACCTAAATTCATTTCTGAAAGTGAAAGTCAACACCATAGGACACTTTTGAAAAAAGAAACATTCTGGTCAATTCGTTGTGAGAGTAAATTGTGCCTGAAAGCTGAGTCTAGAGGAAAGCACCAAATCCCTGTCTGACACTGTAGGCAATATGCTTTAGGCAATGAGGCCAGTTTCCCTATTAGCTCTGTGCTAAGAGTTCGTTTTAATAAACTTGTGTTTTCTCTCTTGCTAGAAATCATCCAACCAGAAATTATATATATAATGTATTTGCCAGAACAACCACTTCGGAGGAAAAAATCAGTAATCCCACAGCTCTCACTATAATAGACACTTTTCCTACCTAGATGCCCTTTTGTTTCAGGAAAGACTTATTGGTTAATAAAACTTCAGACATGTTATCCTCTTATATGAGGGCATATATGCATTTTTATCATTTCCCTAAAATGCCTCTTCTTCGTTGCAACCTAATCATTCCCCCTTTGTGTATTGGGCACCAAAATTGCACTGCATATTCTAGATGGGTCCTTTGCAGTACATAGTATGTGAATATATGGGATGCTGTCCCCTTTACAGTAGTTTCCCAAACTGCATGGTTTGCTTCCTCAGGGCTGGGCTGCATAGGAGCTCAATGGGTAGCACTTCTCCCTTGTAACATCAGGGTTCCAAGTTTGATACAAAAGCATAACAAGTATCTGTGGAGTCACTCACCACAATAGGGACGTGGCCCAGGTGCTCCTGTCCCAGGCCCTCAGCTCAAGGGAGCAGATGATCCGTATATGAAGCACAAAAAGTTTGTGCAAGGCACACTGGTAGACTCACATATTGATAAGACCAAGAAAAATATAGTAGATTAAAAAATGATATATACATCTCTCGCATGACACTTTTTGTGTCCATAGGGCACTTGGACTTGGCACTATGGACACGAAACACGTCAGGCGAGAGATGAATATATATATATATATATTTTATATATATTTTATCTACTATATTTTTCCTGGTCTGATCAATACATGAGTCTACCAATGTGCCTTGCACCAACTTTTTGTGTTCCAAGTTTGATCCCAGCCTAGGCACTATCTATAATAGTGATCCCCAACCAGTAGTTTGCGAGCAACATGTTGCTCTCCCACCCTTGGATGTTGCTCCCAGTGGCCTCAAAGCAGCTGCTTATTATTGAATTCCAGGCTTGGAGGCAAGTTTTGGTTGTATAAAAACCAGGTGTTCTGCAAAACAGAGCCTCAATGTAGGTTGACAATCCACATAGGGGCTACCAAATGGCCAATCACAGCCCTGATATGGAACCCCAAGAACATTTTTAATGCTTGTGTTGCTTCCCAACTCCTTTTACTTCAGAATGTTGCTCACGGCTTCGAAAGGTTGGGGATCCCTGATCTATAAGAAGTATTTATGTCCAAAACATACAGGCAGGTTGATTGGACCTTTGATTGTAAGCTTCACTGGGGCAGGGACTAATGTGAACGATAAACAATATATGTAAAATGTGTCAGTGCTTTGGAATTTAAAACAAAGTGGATAAGGGGAGATCAAGTCTAGGTGGCAGTTTGGATATTGGCAGAACAGTGTCAGTTGTTTTTTTTTCTATATATAATTCTATCCTATCCTACAGAAGGTTCAATGTTATCATCAGATCAAACACTGCTTCATTATAATCACCTGGATTACTTTCAGCAGCAGAGCTAACTGCATGCAATGCTTCAGTATGGGGCCACCCCTGCATGATCATATCTTCTTCCTGAAGGTGGCCGCAGCACATGGATGAATAATAAGGGCATCCTTTTGTGAACGTATTCATCAAGTCTTTCTGATGCAGTTAAATCCTTGGCTATAAATACTCCTGCCTGTCTCAGTAGAAAAGACTTACTTTGTTATAATGTATGGAAATATAATCAGCAGTACAAGGCAGATGTTCATGCATTGTGTATCCCTGCCCCACATACCCAATATACACACAGATTCCATGACTAGCTCAAGGTCCCAGGCAGTTAATACAGCAATAGACAATTATCTCTGTACTGTCCTGACTCTTAACCCTTATCCACTGCCACTGTACCTCCAAGTGATGATCAGTGAATGAACAGAACAGCTGGATCACTATGAGTTTCATTTATTACTAATTCAAACTACAAATCACAAGCATGTTTCATGTTCAGTATTCTGCACATAGGAAGTGGGAATTTTGGTTGTAGCATTTCCTTGACACAACCATTGGGTAGTCATAAGGATTAGTGGAGAATCTTTTTTTTTTTTTCCCACTGCCCCAATTATCGTTTAAATGTTTTTCTCCAATTTACCTTGAGTCTTTATTCGTCAGTTATTTCTGGCCCAGCACAATCTCTTGAGGCTGAACTGGCAAAGCCAATCTGAGCTTTTACAATGATACCATTCCTGACACAGAACTCACCTGGGAGCCTTCTAGATATATTAATAGACACGAACAGCGGAAGAACAGGACAGAAATGTGACATCCACATATAAATCACCTCTGTGCTCCAGTTCACTCGCAGCACCTTCAGACATCTCCGTTTGCACTGCAAATAATTTACCCAAGACAGTGCTATTAAAAGAGGGAGGAATGTATACAGTTTCATTTCTAGAACACACATCTATTCAACCATGACAAGGACATTAAGAAAAAGTTATTGCCTGACTTCCATATTTTTCCTTCCATGTAACTTGGAGAATTTAATCCAACAAAGAAAATATTGTGAATAGTGTGAAAATAAAATGTCTGCCAACATAAATGGAAATAGGGATTATTTGAATTTTGTAATTGCGTCAGTGTAGTTTGAACCCTGCCATGATTTTTCTGTTAATTTGGGCTGATTCACCACCTCCTAGCTCAATTATCTCCAACCAGTGGTTGCTCAACCAACCACTTGGATGTTGCTCTCAGTGGTTTCAAAGCAGGTGCTTATTTTTTAATTCCAGGCTTGGAGGCAAGTTTTGGTTGCATAAAAACAGGTGCACTGCCAAACAGAGCCTCCTGTAGTCAGTGTACCAAATGGCCAATTACAGCCCTTATTTGCCACCCAGGAACATTTTCATGCTTGTGTTGCTCCCAAACTCCTTTTACCTTTGAATGTGGCTCACAAGTAAAGAAGGTTGGTGACCCATGTCCTAGCCCCTGGATAACTTACACCACTAATGACTTGTGATTAAAGCCCTGACTGCACCAACCACTGGTTAGAAATGGGACAGGTTACAGAGAAACTAGATGGGACAAATTCACTAAAGGGCAAATTTTCGCAACAGATTTGATGCACTTTGCCAGGGGAAAATTCGTTACCAGTACACTAAATCACTAAAATGCAAAAAGATGAATTTTCGCTAGCTGTACTTCAGCTTTGCAAACATTTCACAGCGAATTTTCGCTACTGTTTGCTTTTGGCTAGCAAAATTTTGTTACTCTTGCGCTTAGGTCAATTTGAATATGGTGGTTTCATAGGTTGTATAGATGTCTTTAGTAGAGATGTTGGTGTAAATGTTTGAAGTGGCCACTTTTTTATTACAAATGTCCAAGGAATAAAGACAAAAGAGAATGCCCTATACATGAGCCCACCCGGGAAAAAATGTGGCATGCCCCTCAAATATCTGGGGAAAAATGTTCACAAACTTCTTTAATAGTTCACACTTCTGAAGGCAATCCCACTTTAAAAAAAAAAAGAAAAAGTTGCCAGCATTTTTCCCAATGCATTTCTGGCATACAGGATATGATTTCACTGACATAAGATTGAGGAAGATGTCTCTTCGTTTTATCAGTTTACCTGGTCTGAAAAGTAAACTCTGGCTAAAGAGTTAAGGTTCGCGAAAATTCACATTTTAGTGAATTTGCCGAGTAATGACCGTTCGCTAGAGTGAAAAGTCGTCTGGCAATAGCGTGCGAATGAACGCTAGCGACTCTCTTCTTCACAAGTGAATTGTTAGTAAACTGGCAATGTCCCTGTTGATGGGATTTCGGCAAATTGTCACTAGCGTCAGCCACTTTGCCCTTTAGTGAGTCTGTCCCTATGGATCAAGTGGCTTGGGAGGATATCACAGTGTAGCTTTATGCAGTACATCACAGACGATGCCAGCTTCACTTCTATATTTATATGATTTCTTGGTTACTGTCAGTTTGTAATAACAGCCCTTCTTGTATGTTTAACCGTTCCTGTCTTCACATCCGTCCCATACTACTGTATAAATTGCTAGGCCCAGCCATATACAGTTATTTCAGTACAAAAAAGATTCTACAAGCCCATATTACATATTTTGCCGTTAAATATTGTTATTGTCTCATAATTATAAAGCACCAACAGCTTAGGTGTAAATATTATTCTGAATTGGCACCCAAGTCTGCATAGCTGGAATCAAATACAATTCATTATATCTGACTTTGGGCCACATTCAGTTCAGTGAGAAAAAGTTATCTCTTGGTTTATCACCTGAAAACTCATGGACAAGATTCAATTTTAGAAGAAAAAACTTCTCTGTTCAAAAGAGTTTTCACTTGATAAATGGTGAGATAAGTTTATCTGAATGAAATTGCATCTCAAATTGAATCTCGTCCATGGGTTTCACGCGTTGAACCTTTTTCTCCGTGAATTGAATGTGGCCCTATGAGAGATATTGAAACAAACCGCTATATATTATAAATAGCCTTTGTTGATTTAACTGCTACAGAAAAACTACATGTGCTGCCCTTAATTTGCACTGATCCACAAAGTTGCCTCTTCCCTCTTCAACGTTCTTATACTGATCTTACTGTTTATCAGATGCCAAGTTCAGACGGGCAAGATCATCTCCCTGTTCAGAAAGGTGTGCACACTTCAAGTCACAAAAGCAGCCGGCAAAAAGAATGGCGCCCAGACAAGATGGCGGAAATACATTCCCATGTGAGTGTCAAGCCTTAACATTGACTGTTTTAGGTGCTTGTGTGATTGATGGAGGCTGGGGGTATTTGGGGTGCCACCACCAGCCTAAATTTATTTTTTTTTTCAACTAATTGCTTTTAGGGATTTTTTTTGGTATGGTTTGAAATCAGATGAAACCTGTCGATTCCCCTGCACTATAGCTTATAACAGCAAAACCCTTTGTTTAAAGAACTGCTGTTTCTTGGAATTAGGATTTAAAACAATAAAATGAATGTGACATATTGTTACCTACCAACAGCACTGTTCTTATTTAAAACAATTTCAGTAAAAGTGTACAAAATCAGTGTAAAATAAAATTTTTCTTTTCAACATTTTTAATTATAAATTACTGAATGCCTATGGGGTCTTGTATCAGTTAAGATGAGCCACTTGCGTTGATATTTTTGTAAAAGTGGGAGAGCACATTGATAAAGTTCTGTCCTAGATACACAAAATACCTGCTTTTATCTTCCATCGCGTAACATTTTTAAATAATGCAACTCTAATTTAAAGTGTAGCCAGAGCACATAACAGTGGGATGAATCAGTGAAGCTGAGGTGCACCAGCTTCAGTAATAAAATGGCCACTTCTGCGCCATAAGGTGTGCCAGATATTAAATGACAATTTTAAGGGACCTGAGTTTTGTAAATTCCATGAAATAAATATCTGTCCTACACAACATACAGTTATTCGTGGGGTAGGAAGGATGACGGTGCACCAAAGGCTTTGAAAAGCTGTATATACAATTCCAGACCTGCTTGGGATATAAAAACATGGAGCTCTCCTGAACCATTTGGGAAAGCCATGATTTACTTAATCATGATTTAATTGCAGGGTCAGACTGGTTTTTACCCGGTGGGCCCCCGACCCTCATGGTCCCTCACCGGGCTCGCCCTCTCCCAAGAACCACTCTCTACAAAAAAACAGTTTTTGTGCGCAGCGTATCACAGTAGGGGGGCCCTGAACAGCAGTCCCGGTGGGCCCTGGGCCCCCCAGTCCGACCAGGTTTACTTGGCTCAGATGTGTGCCAAGGTGATAGCAACTGAACCAGACTCTTTATGAATAAGTTAATAAAGCTTTGAAAGCACCAGCTAGTGTAAGAAATGTCAAAGTCAAATCTGCCGTGTGTGTGTGGCATTAAATAAGGCATGAAATAAGAGATGTTTCTTTTCAATTAAATGGCAATTCCATCTGATGACTTGTCACTCATCCTGCAGACAGTTTTCAAATATTTCAATACTTATCATGAGTTACACTGGTTATTGGCTTGATAACTGCTTACTGAACAGTAAAGGGAGGAAGCATATTTCCCAAGCACAGCTCTAAATAATTCCTGGTAGCTTCCTACAATAATAACGTCAAGAATCTGAGATGTACCTGTCACTCACACATTGAGAAATGATGCACAGGTATGGGATCCTGTATCTGGAAACCCGTTATTTATAAAGCTCCAAATTACATAATGGACATCTCCCATAGACTCCATTATAATCAAATAATCCAAATTTTTTTAAATTATTTCCTTTTTCTCTGTAATAATAAAAGAGTACATTGTACTTGATCCCAACTAAGATATAATTAATCCTTATTGGAAGCAAAACTAGCCTATTGGGTTTATTTAGTGTTTATATATGATGTTCTAATAGACTTAGGGGAAGATTTATCATTCCTCGCCAGTTCGAGGGCTTTTTTCGAATAAACTATTGATAAAATTGTAGGAAATATTCACTAGTTTTGAAGTAGGCAGTCGAATTTAATTTTAGAGGGCAAGCTCTTCGACCATCGAATGATCTATTCGATACAATCGAAATTGTCAAATTCGAGGGTCAAATTGAGCTAATTTGCATATTCAAAATTTTTCAATTCAATCGAATTTCGAATTCTTCACACGAATTTGATAAATCTGACACTTAAAGTATGAAGATCCATTATCTGGTATAGCCCAGGTCTCGAGCATTCTGGTCCCATACCTGTATAAGATCACAGTATCAGAGAGGCCCATTTATTAATGGTTGCATTTTAGAAGTTTTTTTGAAACCACGATTAAATCTATTTCTAGAATGCCATGAAAATTATTTCAAAATCTCAATATAAAAAGTATGAACAGAAAACAAAACTGAACGATGCGCTAAAAAATACTAAAACCTCTAAAAACTAAACATTTTTTTCAGGAATGACTAGTGAAAAAAATACTAAAAGTCTGAATGGCTAATAAACAGTCCAATAGGATCAGTGCAGCTCCCATTGACTTGTATGGGACCTCAACAACTTTGACGTAGCTTAGTATTACATTTTTTTCATGGTTTTTACACTTAATAATTCTCTAAAAAAAATTATTTCTCAAAAAATCTGAGTAAAAATGATTAGTGAAGAAAATAGAAATCCGAATTTTAGAAAACCAATCCCTTACTTACTGAGAGTATCAGATGATGTGATCCATAAAAAATGTAAAATTGATTTTCAGTGTGAATTTAGTTGTTTACTTTTTTCAATATCTTTCCTTCTTTGTAGAGTCAACCATTAAAATCTCTTTGGAAGCTTCTGCATCCATCGTCATCATCAAACCACCCAATGCCACCAGATCCTCGTTTTCAGCCTTTACCAAATCAGCCTCCTAAAACCCCGTCCTTCCCTGAAGCTAGGATTCATCCTGTGGGTCAAACTTCAAGTAGTGGAGGAGTTGTCCATCGACAGGATCCGCAGCCAAAAAGCAGACAAGGTCTTCATATCCCTGGGCAAACTGAACCTGTTTGGCACGTTTCACCCTTAAACAGAGGGACCAAAGAAGGAGCTCCTTTTCCTGACCCGCTAGCTTCAAAGACTGGACAAAACGGGCTCCATTTTAACCGGACAAAAAGAACACGATTGCCAAACCTGAATGACTTAAAAGAGACAGCACTTTAGTTTCTACCTATATTTACAGGCAAGGTATACATGAAAGTGAAGGTTGATTTGGAGAAGGGCATCAAACAAATATTTAAACAAGTACTTATAGCTATTGATATGTGCAATAGGCTTTTGTGAAGCTATACTGTGCAGCAAACCACCCCAACTAATTCTATTATTCTTAGCTTATCTGCTACCAGTATTCATTGTGGTATTAGAATGTGCAATAACAGAAGATACTGCTAAACTATTTCCCTTTATGAAATTCAGGTTAAAACAAATTTCTTCTGGTTCATACCCTTGTAGAGAGGCTGTTTTTTAGGATATAAATAATATGGTCGTGTCGTGGCAGAATAAACAGGGGCTGTCCTGCCAAACTTTTGTAACCTGAGTCCGTAGAGCCATGAGATCAACAATATGACTCTTTAAAGACCCTTAAATCTGATGGATGATAAAGAACCCTCGCCTTGATCATATTCCTTTATTATAGAGAGTGAATATAAATGCTGACACCTGTTCATTCACATTGCCGAAGTACTAAAAAGTGGACTTTGTATGATACAAGTTTATCCCTGTCCGGGGGTTTTTTATCTAGGTAAAAAAAAACTTCCATATTTGATATTTTTTGTAATAATTATTTATGACGAATAATTTCCATAACTTCATATCATTGTTACAATGTCAAGTTATTTTGAGCTGTTCCAAACATTGTGAAGCCGTACCACAGTTAAAAGTAGTTTATATAAAAACTTACAATATAACATTTATATATTGCATTAAGAGTATTATATTCAATATTATGTAAATCTCTCTCTATAAATATATAAATGCTTACACACTGAAAGATGGATGTGTATAACCTGTTAATATGTTAAATAATTGTCATTTTTATAACTATGAACATTTAGGGGAAAAAAAAGTATTGTTATGACACTTCTGCCATATTTTTATACATTTGTGCAGTATTATACTTCTAATAAACGGGAGTAGTAAAACTATGTGATTGCAACGGTGTCCATCTGGCTCAGCTATAAGAACAAATACAGTTAGGAAATATATATTTATATAATACACAAAAGCCATGAATATCTTGTAAATTATATCCTTATAAACAGTGAGTTCTGATGTCATCGGTTATAAACAGTGAGTTCTGATGTCATTTCTGTCACATGACTCACTGAAATTTGTGTATTATAATGAATGAAGTAGCCCCAGTTGCAAAATATGAGGATATTAGTAATCTCAGCGTTCCATGACCTGTATAAAAGTACTCGGCCTTCGCCTTGTGTTTTTATATGGTCAAAATTCACTAAAGGGCAAATATGCGCCTACAAAGGCTACACCACACTTTCACTATAGTTGATTTCTGCCTTCGTTAGTACTCTTACGCTTAGGTCAATTAGGGTGGGTACGTATAGGTCATATAAATGTCTTTATTAGAGATGGTGCAAATGCTTGAAGTGGCCACTATTATTACACATGTCCAAGGAACCATAATAAAGACAAAAGAGATCATCTAATGCCCTATACATGAGCCCACCCTAAAGCAAATTTGGCATGACCATCAAATGGTTGGAAAAAAAAAAGTGTCAACACAAAAATTTTTAATAGTTAGGGCTTTTGAAGGCAATGCTGCCAGTGTTTTTTTTAAGAACTTTTATGACTTTTTGCCATACAGGATATGATGTCACTGACATAAGACTGAGGAGAATGTAGCTTCGTCTTATCAGTTAGCTTGCGAAGGGAAGATGGCGAAGGTAACCCTGGTGAAAGAGGCAATGTTCTGTAAAATTTGCCTGATAGAAAATTTATGGAAGGGAAGGACATTGCGTTATGATTGGTCTCTTTCGCTAGTGAATTGTCCTCTACGCCTGTTAGTAAATTGACGATGTCCCTGCGGATGGAATTTCTGCAAATTTTCGCTAGTGACACTTTGCCCCCGGGCACCTAAGAGAGTGCATAGAACCGCAGAACTTTATATTATGTTCTTTACATACATACTAGTGATGTGCGTGTCAGGAAACACTCAACCCAAAGGAAACTTCAGGAGCAGTAGAGCAGTGTTCTTCCCCAGTCTGACCCACACACAACCCTAACTCGCAATGGTTGGGCAAATTTTAACTTGAACCCGCCCCATTGGTGGTCAACATGCACATCACTAATACACTTGTTTAGGCACATTGCCAGTAATACACTAGGTGTCATAGGATTTAGATAAATATTGAAAAACGTTCAAACCCATACAGTAGATACTATTCAGACTTGATCAGGTCTCCCAAACACAACAAAATTGCTTTTTGTTTCAAGGAATATGCAGCATCTTATTAATGAATGCACTTTATGGGGTAATGCAATAAAACTGTCTAAAGATTGCTTCTTGTCAAGTCATCCATAGCAATTGCAGGTAGGTTGTCTGAAAACGCATATATAGTTTGATGTTAGAGTTACTAGATATGGGCAGACTTTAGACCCTTGCTGTAATATAAGTGTATAAAGTATAAAGGGGTGGTTCACCTTTAAGTTAACTCATAGTATGTTATAGACTGGCCAATTCTAAGCAACTGTTCAATTGGTCTTTATTATTTATTGATTAAAGGTTTTCATTATATACCTTTTAGCTGTTTCCAGCTATCAAATGCCCTCAGTGACCCCATCATGTATGTAATGTTTACATGATTTTCGAGTAGACTTAAGGTATGAAGATCCAAATTACAGAAGGAGCTGTTATCTAGAAAACCCCAGGTCCGGGCATTCTGGATAACAGATCCCCTTAAGCAGAGACCTAATCAGCCCTGAAAGCCTGTATTTTATAATCTACTGAATTAGCCAATAAGCATTATCTTGTCCTATACATTTTCTGACCAATGTCTATTACAACACTCTGCTACCAGAGATGAACATATTCTAAGCAACTCTTTATTTGATCTTCATTATGCTTCCATTTTTAGCTGTTTTGTTCTTCTTGTTTTTCTGTCCTGCCACGGAAAATGCTATTGGGGTCACTTACCTTGTGTGAGGTTTCAGTTTTATTTATACAGGATTTACCTTGTGTGAGGTTTCAGTTCTATTTATACAGGACTTACCTTGTGTGAGGTTTTTTATTTATACAGGTATGGGACGCGTTATCCAGAATGCTCAGGACCTGAGTTATTCCAGAATAAAGATTCTTTCTATAATTTGTATCTTTATATCTTATGCCTGCTTAAAAGTAATTTAAACATTAAATAAGCCCAATAGGCTGATTTTGTTTCCTATAAAGATTAAAGGGGTGGTTCACCTTCAAATTAAGTTTTAGTATATTGTAGAAGGGCCAATTCTAAGAAACTTTTCAATTGTTCTTCATTATTTATTTTTCATAGTTTTTTAATGATTTGCAATTTTCTTCTGTTTCTTTGCAGCTTTCAAATGGGGGTCACTGACACCATCTAAAAACAAATGCTCTGTAAGGCTACAAATGTATTGTTATTGCCACTTTTTATTACTTATCATTCTATTCAGTCCATCCCCTATTCATATTCCAGTCTCTTATTCAAATCAATGCAGGGTTGCTAGGGTAATTTGTACCCTAGAAATTAATTACTGACACTGGAAACTAGAGAGCTGCTGGATAAAAAGCTAAATAACTATAAAACCACAAACAATAAAAAATTAAAACCAATTGCAAATTGTCTCAGAATATCACTCTCTACAATATACTAAAAGTTAACTCAAAGGTGAACAACCCCTTTAATTATATCTTAGTTTGGATAAAATACAAGCTACTGTTTTATTATTACAGAGATAAAGTTCTGCTTTTGCTGGTTATAAAAAGAAACATGTCCTTGAAAGGATCCTTAAGGATTAATGCACTGCATTGGCCATTTCTCTTGGTCTCGTAGCCTACTTTTCAGCACTTGCCTTCCTCAGGTGGGAATTGCCGAAGAGCCAGATTTACAGGGGCTGCTCTGGATCTGTCAAAGACCTGGCAGCAGAGCTATCAATCAATGCACTGGGATGGCAGTAATGAACAATACTCTGCTAGAATGTCACGGCTGTATGGACTCTAACGGTGCACATTAAATATAAAATTTTATTAGTAAGAAAAGAACAATATTCCATGATTTTATAATCTGCTATTCTGTGATAAGCAAAAGGCAGAAAAACAAATATTTTTAATGATGAAACTCTTGTGCACAGCAGAATGCACCATCCAAACTGGTGCAGCCAATCCCCCACATCAAGATGCGCATCAGGATAGCAGCAAAGGCCGAATACAAAGGGCCTGCACAACCCATAGTAAACCCATCTGTCAAACTCCGGCACAAGTAATGGGTCCAAACTGCATAATGCCCAACCAGTTGGATATCAGATCATTTTGTGGCATGTGCCGACATAGGAGTAAATTTATCAAAGAGTGAAGTTCCGCCACTAGAGAGAAATTCCGCCGCTCTCCATTAATTTCTATGGGATTTTGAAAGTGAAAAGTTCACCCTTTGATAAATACGCCTTTCAAAATCCCATAGAAATTAATGGAGAGCGGCGGAATTTCTCTCTAGTGGCGGAACTTCACCATAGTGTGAAATCTCCCCCATAAAGTTCTATAACTAGGGCAAAGTTTAATGATATAAATACAATCATACAAGGTATAATGTACTAGAAATACTATTGGAAAATAATATAGCATAAAAAAATTGAATGCTGTAGATAAATGGGATCCGTTATCCAGAAAGTTCTGAATTACAGAAAGCTCATCTCCCATAGACTCAATTTTATACCCAAATTTTTTTTAATGATTTTTTCTCTCTGTAATAATAAAACAGTACCTTGTACTTGATCCAAACTAAGATATAATGAATGCTTATTGGAGGCATAACCAGCCTATTTGGTTTATTTAATGTTTACATGATTTTCTAGTAGACTTAAGGTACAAAGATCCGATCTACAGGAAGATCCCTTATCTGGAAAAGCCCAAGTTCTGAGCATTCAGGATAACAAGTCCTATACCCTATTATGTGTAGTGTTACAGAACCAATAATAAGAAAAAAATATTATGCAATAGAATTGTTTATAACAATTAATCTGTGATGAGATATACAGTAGAACTCCGATTTTATGTTTTTTCTGGGGACCAAGAAAAAAATGATGTAAAATCCAGGAAAATGTAAAATCAGGGAAATGTGTTAAAGTAACTTTTTCTTCAAGCACTGAAAGGATATAAGCCCATGAGTCCGGTTTACTTTGACATACAATATTTTCTGTGTTAATAAAGAGGGTTAAACATTGCAGTGGTAATGTTACACTATGGGGGGCATGTGCAAGCAGGCAAGTCAGAATGGCCTGGGGGGATACCGGGAAAAAGCCTGGTGGGACCTGACCCTCACCAGACCCCCAATATTAATATTTAAAAAGGAAAAAAAACAAAAACGTAACATCTGCTCATGTGCACCAGAGTGGGGAGCAACTAGGGTTGCCACCTTTTCCTGAAAAAAATACCGGCCTTCCTATGTATTTATCTTTTTTTCCTATTAATAACATTGGGATAAAACATCAAAAATACCGGTCAGGCCGGTAAAATACCGGCCAGGTGGCAACCCTAGGAGCAACAAGGGAGCCAGCGGTGTGGTCGCTGCAGCAAGGGGAGGCAGGGGGCCCAAGGGGACCCTGGACAGCAGTCCCGGTGGGCCCCAGGCCCCCCAGTCTGACGCTGTGTGCAAGGCCTCTCTGTCAGTCGCATACACAACCTAAAGCAATAAGTGACTGTATAAGTAGCAGACTAATTGACCATTTACAGGTAGAACCATGGCAAAATATACATCTGGTCAGTATTTTAAACCTCTTTATTTCACAAATAATAACATTCATAGAGGAGAAAAGCAGTTTTTGGACAAAATGTTGTAAAATCAAGGAAAACATTACTTAAAATCAGGGAAGTGCGCCTATTGGAATGCATTATAAATTTGTCGGATCACAAATAAAAAATGTAAAATGCAGGAAATCAGTTGACTTAAAATTGAGGTTTCACTGTATACAGGAGAATATTGTTTAAATATTTTTTTAAGTAGCCATAAAGTATGGAGATCCAAATTAAGGAAAAATCCCTTATCAGGAAAACCCCAGGTCCCAAGCATTCTAGATAACAGATCCCATACCTGTACAATCAAACCGATTGGCTTTGATAAGGCAAGAATATTCAGGATTTCGTGTTAGGAGAAGCAGCACCATCTAGTGATCTCAGTGAGAAGAGGATAATCTGCAGCAGTGTGATCTCTGATTTGAATCAAAATTTGTTGCAAGTGAATTTCTTTACACAGAGCTGTTGGAACTTTCCGGGCGGGTTAGAGTAAACGTGGGTAACCCTGCTGTGTCTGAGGCCTCAGTCCTTACTGACATTGCTGTATTCCAGGAAGTGCACTGGGGTGTACAGGAAGTAGTCACAGATTCATAACAACATTCATTCATGTCACTGACTGAATTCTAGTCAGGCCCTCCATGTTACACTACTAAAAACTATGCATTATACGAAAAATGTTCTTATCTGCTACATTTACAGAGATTATAATCTGCCCCACTTTACAATCCTCCACCACGTCATGCTTACCTCCCAACATTTTAGAAATAAAAAAGAGGGATAAAAAAACTTTTTTTATTTTTGTGACCACGCCCCCACTTGTGTGGCCACACCCCCTAAGTACCGTGTTCATTTTACAAGGCAGGTTATGAAAGTTTGAACATAATTCTGTGTTTTTTTTTTTTTAGTTATTACAAATTTTGATAATGAAGGTGAATTGCCCTTTCAGCTGTGAGTCTAACCTTTCCCAAGGGACCGCCTTATCTAAACTGTTACAATAAGGGGAGGGCAGATCTACTAAATTCACATGAAGGATTCGAAATTCGATAGAATTTTTATGAATATTCGAATTTTAGAATAGATTTTGAAGCTACTTTGACCATCGAATTTTAAAAATTCAATCGATTTGAATAAAAATCTATTTGATCATTCGACCATTCGATGGTCGAAGTACATTTCTGTAATCCAGAAAGAGCAGGGTCATAGTCTTAAAGGACAAGGAAAATGTAAAATAGAATAAGGCTAGAAATGCTGTATTTTGTATACTAAACATAAACATGAACTTACTGCACCACAAGCCTAATCAAACAAATGATTTATGCTTTCAAAGTTGGCCACAGGGGGCTGTCATCTTGTAACTTTGTTATACATCTTTGCAAGACCAAGACTGTGCACATGCTCAGTGTGATCTGGGCTGCTTAGGGCTCATTATAAATGATCAAAACAGCACAAGTAAAATAATATCTACCAGAAGCCGATAATCAGAATATACAGACTGCACTGGGTCCTGTGTTGTCATGTAATCTAATGTGGATTTTATAGTTTTTGTATTGTTTAATACAAACTTTCTCCAAATCTGCAGAACCAGTGGCTGCAGCAAAATATCCTCCAAATAGAATCCCAATTTATTTGTTTAAATCTTTGTTCCTGCAGCTGGACTTGGAAACAGTAAAGGGGATGTAAAGGCAAAAATTCAAATCTATACATAGTCGCTGACTGGTCTACAGGGAAACAAAGCTGCTGGAATTCCTGGGCTTCCCCTGCTGTTCATAAGTATGATTGTTTCCCTTCACAGCAGTTAGGGAACGTCTGACAACCAGTAAGGTTTCTTATAAAAGCAGTACACATATTTTAATGAAAGTATACTGGAGATAGATTTCTTTTTCATTAAAGAAAGTACAAATGGGATTTTATTTTTTTTGCCTTTACATGCCCTTTAAAGAAATACTGCAATAACACCAGCCCAAATTCCCCATGGTCAGGAGCAAAGGAATGTCTGTGTATAAATATGTAGAAACATACACACACACTTTGATTTGATCTAAATACAATATGTTAAGTATTTGAAAAACATACTGTATGCATATATATAGTATATATCTTCAAAATGTCTTACAACATGAGCCCCCAGCCCCCGACAGTCAAACAATGGCAAAAACTGGTCAATGATCAGCTTCCAGTAATAAAGTTAACATATTTAGCCAGACATTGCCCCCAAAAAAATTTGAAAAAAACTGGGGACCATGGCTGGTGGCACATGCTGAAGAGAACAATTTATGTCCTAATATGACCTGTGGGTGTGGTAAAATCTGGGGAATGTGCTTCGGTCCTGTGTGCACAAATTGAGACTGTGTTGGGTTACAAATGCTTTGTACAAATTGTAGTGTTGCCTCATGCACTGAGACTTTGTTCTCTAGGACATAACTGTCTATTTTACCTGACTGTATTTTACTTTCATTATTTTTATTTACTTTAAGTACATTTTGCTTTCTGTGTTTTCTGTGTTAAATGCAAAATAAAAACCCTTAAAAAAAAAAAACAACAACCTGAGTGAGTGACACCTCAAGACCTCTTAAATCAAAGAGAAAAAAAATCAAAAGCAAAATATTCATTTAGCTCTTAAAGGGAAACTGTGATGGGAAAACATGTTTTTTTTAAAAACGCATCAGTTAATAGTGCTGCTCCAGTACAGATTTTTTATATTCAGTATTATGAAATAGTTGTAGGCCACTATGTTTCATGAAGTGCTGGGGGCTAATGGAACAAGGGAGAGAAAGATACAAAGTCAAGGTTACAGCAACAGTTAGAGGGGGAAGCAGAGGCAGGCACTGGAGTCTCTGTATGCCAGCTGGCAACTCAGTCTAAGCAGCCCCACCAAAATGCCCCAATTGGGCCCTACACTTGATAAGACCAGCCCTGCATGGTGGCACTTCAATTGGCTATTAAACGTTAACTAAATTGTAAAATAGAATAAGGGTAGAAATGCTGTATTTTGTATACTAAACATAAACATGAACTTACTGCACCACAAGCCTAATCAAACAAATGATTTATGCTTCCAAAGTTGGCCACAGGGGGCTGTCATCTTGTAACTTGTTATACATCTTTGCAAGACCAAGACTGTGTACATGCTCAGTGTGATCCGGGCTAAGCTTAGTGATCCTCATAAATGATCAAAACAGCACAAGTCAAATAATATCTGCCAGAAGCCAATACATAAATAAATAATAAATACAGATATATTTTATATAATAGAAAATACAGACTGCACTTGGTCTGTGGATACAAATCTCTACACAGATAGAAGTAATGTGGGGGGGTGGGCTGGGGCTCCTCCTGCTGTTTCAAAGTATGATTGTTCCCCTGCCAGTTAGCGACTGTCTGATAATTCCTATCCACAGCATTAAATGAAGGGGGAATTTCACTGCATACAGTCAGGTTTCTTATAAAAAAAAAGGCAAACATTTTTTAATTGAAGAATATTGGGGATAGATTTCTTTTTTATTAATGAAAGTAAAAATGGGATTTTATTTCTTTGCCTTTACATTCTCTTTAATCACAGCCACAGTGTTACCTCTATAACTGCTAGTATCACTCATGTATTATAAGGGATAATGTACCCCCAACTGTAAATGATAAGGATATTAGAAGCCACTGAGGGGTGTGACCATATAAAGGCACAAGGCTGCAGGCTGAGTTATACAGGGGGGAACTCTGAGTATCACTCATGTATTATAAGGGATAATGTACCCCCTACTGTAAATGATAAGGATATTAGAAGTCACTGAGGGGTGTGACCATATAAAGGCACAAGGCTGCAGGCAGAGTTAT
This sequence comes from Xenopus borealis, assembly GCA_024363595.1. Taxonomy (NCBI): domain Eukaryota; kingdom Metazoa; phylum Chordata; class Amphibia; order Anura; family Pipidae; genus Xenopus; species Xenopus borealis. Next base: position 37,250,968 of record CM044433.1, read on the forward strand.
ACAGGGAACTCTGAGTATCACTCATGTATTATAAGGGATAATGTACCCCTACTGTAAATGATAAGGATATTAGAAGTCACTGAGGGGTGTGACCATATAAAGGCACAAGGCTGCAGGATGAGTTATACAGGGGGGAACTCTGAGTATCACTCATGTATTATAAGGGATAATGTACCCCCTACTGTAAATGATAAGGACATTAGAAGTCACTGGGGGGTTGTTCTGTGACCATATAAAGGCACATATATATATATATATATAATATAATGTATAAGTAAAAGACCAGTATGCATTTATGTGTGTGCTGCTTTGATTTTTTTGCCAGGGCTGCTTTTTACTCCCAGTCCGGCCCTGGTATGTGGGCTTCACACTCAGCCATGCTGGCTTCCCCTCCTGGGACTCAGACTCACTTGTCTCTGGATTTAGGTTCACCAACCTCTGCCACACTCTTGCTGGCAGCAAGACACCTTTTGCCAGGCCCTGTCTCTCAAAGCAGCACCACACTTCACTCCACTCTAGGAGGTGTTTGGAGAGCTCTAAGCTAAGACACCACAGCCCTTTTACATTTGCAGCCAGCTCCTCTCTCAGCTGACTCTTAATAACCTGGTTGAGAGGGAATATGAACCCGACCTCTGCTAGGTAACACTTCTCTTGCAGTTTAAATGCACTATTTTATATGCATTTTCCTCTAAGACAGTGATGTTTCCCAAACACCCTGTCATAAAACGTACAAGTATAATGGAACGGAGGCACGACTGGCCTTAACTGAATTTACTTTAAATTGTTGCAAATTCCCTTACCCCATGTGTTTAAAGGAGAACTAAACCCTAAAATGAATATAGCTCGAACTGCCATGTTTTATATACTGAACTTATTGTATCAGCCTAAAGTTTCAACTTGTCAATAGCAGCAATGATCCAGGTGTTGTGTTTGGTAGCCGAGGATGAGGAGAGTATAACAGAGCTTTATTAGCAGGTTCAT
>CM044433.1:37256550-37276843 GCA_024363595.1 Xenopus borealis
AAAAGGTGCAGGCTGCTGCAGAGGTAGAAAAGACATCCTTGTCGCCATTTGTGGTGTTTGTTAGCCGAGGATGAGTAGAGTATAACAGTGCTTTATTAGCAGGCCGTGCAGCCCTTACATAACAGCAGTAAGTCTTACTTTCATTTTCAAGTTGTGCAGAAAGTCCTATGTATGCACAGTGCCACCTGCAGGCCATTTGTATAAACACCACACCAGGCCTTCAAACTTGTCACAGGAGGTCACCATCTTTGAAAGTGTCTGTGACACTCACATCATGCTCAGTGGGCTCTGAGCAGCTGTTGACAAGCTAAGCTTAGGGGTTGTCACTAATTATTCAGCAGAAAATGAGGTTGTCTGTAATATAAGCTGATGGTACAGGACTGATTATGATGCTAGTTGCACTGGTTTCTGTGCTGCCATGTAATAATTTTGTGTATCAATGACTAATCAGCCTTATATTGTGATATTTCTATTTATGTGTACTGTATATTGTGAGTGGGTCCCTAAGCTCAGTAAGTGACAGCAGCACAGAGCATGTGAATCAGTGAATCAGTAGAAAAGAAGATGGGGAGCTACTGGGGCATCTACTGGGCAGACACAGATCTTTACTGCTAAAGGGCTGTGGTTGCCTTGGGCTGGTATAATGTACAACATTTCTAGCTACTTCTTTAGTTTAACTTTCCTTGTCCTTTAATTGGCAATTTATTCTGAGCAGAACATATTTGCAAAGAGGTTTTTAGTTACCAGGTTATGGTCAAAATATTCCTCTTTCATGCAGAAAACTGTAACCTCACAGATTGCTCTGATCTGACAATTAAAGATTCATGGGATTTATCTAACATTCCACTAAAGCCTAAAGCCATATCTATATATTCAAAAGGGGAACCGAGACCTAAATATTAATTTCAAATTATGTTGTACATCATGTATTTGGTCTCTGCTTTGTTCCCTTTTCCCTCCTGCTCTCTTTCCCCCCTTCCTGTTTTTCTTCACTCTTTTCCCTTCTCTATACTTGTTTCTCTCTATCATTCTATCTCCCCCCTTTGCCACCTGTTCTCTCATCTCTACACAATTAAGACCTTGACAATGTTCCACAATTCAGTGCAGGTACAAAATGGCTCCAGTTCTTGAGCAGCAGTAATCTTCTGAAGAAAACATTAGGGAATAAAAAGGCTGCATGTAAAAAGTCAATAAAAACACAATTTAAAAAAAAAATAGCTGAAAAGTTTGTGTACATAAAAATATTTTTTTTTAATGTTTGGATACATTATAAATGTTTGTATGCTTCCTAAAAATACAATGTGCTTTTACAGGACATGAAATATATGTTAACGCCACAAGATACATAATCATCTACTTCCACTTTTATTCATACTTTAATATACACACTATGGGCCAGAATCAATTCAGAGAGAAAAACGTTTAACACATGAAAGCTTATGGATAAGATTCAATTTGAGATGCAATTCAGAAAAACATCTCACTGTTTATCACATGGAACTGAATTAAGAGAAATTTTTTTTCTCCTCAAATTGAATCTTGTCTGAATTGAATCTGACCCTGTATAGAATTACCCTGCAAACAGCAAATAGATCTTACCAACTACCAAACACCCACCAAAGAAGGTCATTCTAAACTGAATAATATATAATAATATATTATTCACAAAATTTGCATCTACAAAGGAACTTTGTACTTGATCCAAACTAAGATATAATTAATCCTTACTGGAAGCAAAAGCAGTCTATTGGGTTCATTTAATGTTTACATTATTTTCTAGTAGACTTAATGGGCAAGGAAAGGCCAAGAAATAAAATCCCATTTTTAATTTCTTTAATGAAAAAGAAATCTATCTCCAATATACTTTTAATTAAAAAATGTGAACCTTTTTTTATAAGAAACCTGACTGTATGCAGTGAAATTCTCCCTTCATTTACTGCTGTGGATAGGAATTGTCAGACGGTCCCTAACTTCTGGCAGGGAAACAATCATACTTATGAACAGCAGGGGTAGCCCCTGCCTTACTTACCAGCCATGCAGAACTCCAGCAGCTTTGTTTTTTGACGATGCCTAAGTAGCCCAGGTCACACTGAGCATGTGTATGTAGTCTAGTCTTGCAAAGATGTATAACAAAGTTACAAGATGACAGCCCGCTGTCGCCAACTTTGGAAGCATAAATCATTTGTTTGATTAGGCTTGTGGTTCAGTAAGTTCATGTTTATGTTTAGTATACAATATACGGCATTTCTAGCCTTATTCTATTTTACACTTTCCTTGTCCTTTAAGGTATGAAGATCCAAATTACAGAAAGAGCTGTTATCTGGAAACCCCCAGGTCCCAGGCATTCTGAGTAACAGGTCCCATACCTGTACTATATTACAGTAGCTATAGCTAGCCCTCCAGTTACAGAACTCAAATCCAAGCCTATCAGAGTTATCACTTAGAAATAGTTGGAGGAGTTAAGATAAAGATGCCTAGTAGAGTTAAAATTATTTTTAAGAAGAAACAACCAGCAAAGCAAAATGATTAAAGCTTACACTGACTTCTCTAGTCAACCTCAGCCTCAAACCTGCCTTTATTATGCTGGAAAGCAAAGTCCTTGCTTACATTTACTACCATGAAATAACAGTGAGCCTTCAGCAACGAATTATGCAGCAACTGCCAACATGAAATGGCACAGTAACTCCTAATATGGGCAGTGTCCCACGATTAACACAGTACAATGATCCACATCATAAAATATTATTGACTCATAGCCATTTCCTTCACTGCCCCTTCCATTCACCCCTTTGATGCGCTTTGTTTTATTCCTACACTCAATCCTCATTATCTATTTTTCCTATATATATATATATATATTACTTTTTTCAGCCTGGCTCCATTTTTCCTCCATGTTTTAAAAAGAGCATGTCCCACTTGCCTAGGAAACGGAATCCTGGTCTTTCATGGTCCCAACATAATAATTGTAAACAGAGTCCCTGTGTTGTGGCATTAGCCTATGGTGTGAATGTGTAGCTACAGGATCTGAAACTTGATTGAAAATGCCCTACAGTGGCGTAACTTGAACAGGATCCCAGCAAAATCTCTCAGCGGGGTGCGGCAAACAACCCCAGTCCCTCCTCAGCAACCCCCTTCTATACACTTTGTTCCATCTTATAAAATAAGAGCAGTGGTTTCTGCACCAAATAGCAATATACCCTGTATAATGAATGGCAGCAGGCAGGCACCAGCACACCAAGTATATATAAGAATAAGAAGTTCTGGTATTTCATGCAAATTAAACAGCGAGAGGTTCTGGCACTGCAAACATGTTATACTGTGGGCATTAGCACACTAAGCACATCTTATAAAATCAGAGGCAGAGGGTACTAATATCCCAATGACAGTATATACAGTAATAGGCACTGAGTACTGGCACCTCAAAGGCATTATACAGGTTTGGGACTGGTTATGCAGACTGTTGGGCACCACAACCATGTACATCACAAATGTACATAAAATACCCAGTTTCGCCTTCTCTTTTGTTGATCCTTGCTCTCTGCTATTCTCTTTCACCTTTATTTGTTCTTATATCTCTCCTCCTGCTTCACTGCATTATACCCTATGTTTTTGTTTCCATCATTTTCTGTTCATACTGAATGTGCTTCTCCTCCCTACTTTTCTTTACATTTCAAATATTTTTCCATTCTGATTTTCCATTACTCTTTCCTGTCCTTGGACAGTCCACTTTCCCTCACTCTGCTCCTCTTTCTTGTGTCCTCTCTAATATATATCCAGGAATCACTGAATTATAGGATAGCTATCCCCCATAGACTCCATTTTAATAAAATAATTGATATTGATCCCAACTAAGATATAATGAATCCTTATTGGAGGAAAAAAATCCTATTGGGTTTATTTAATGTTTACATGATTTTCTAGCACACTTAGGGGCAGATTTACTAAGGGTCGAATTTCGAATGAAAAAAAAAATCGAAATTCCACCAGGGAATAGTGGGAAATTAAAAAAATTTGAATTTGAATATCAAATATTGGGTGTGTATAAAAGGTCAATGACTTTCTGGACTCCTGACAGACCCTTGCATCTTTCATCCAGTGCTGAACTGATGTTTTTTGGATTCTAAGTCATGGGGAAAGTAAAATAATTGTCAAAGGATCTGCGGGAAAAGGTAGTTGAACTCTATAAAAAAAGGAAAGGGATATAATAAAATATCAATGGAACTGAGAATGCCAGTCAGCAGTGTTCAAACTCTAATTAAAGTGGACCCGTCACCCCAAAAAATTATTCAAAATCATATTTTATCACATTAGTCAAGCAAAATGAACATTAATTACACTATATAAATTATTTTAATCTTGTTTTCTTCAGTCTGGGAATTCATAATTCTAGCAAGCAGGCAGGAGCCATTTTGTGGACACTGTTATTAAGCCTTGTATCATCTCAGAATCTTGTTTGTGCACCAGAATGGGGGACCCAATGTCCATCCCCATGTCCTGGCTACACAATTAAATGGTTAAGAGAACTGGGGGGAATGTGTGGGGAGCAGTGGCATCTAGGAAGTGCTGAATGGAAAGTGAAAGTAATTATCTGCCCCTCCTCTATGCCTAAGGCATAGAGGAGTGGCAGACAATATTTGATTGACAGCTATTTTTAAATGAACTTAAAACAGCTATGAATGGTTTAATAAAAATTTGAAATTGGATGTCATGTTTAATTTGAAAAGGACTTTTATTATACAGATTTTTGTGCCTGGGTGACGAGTCCACTTTAAGAAGTGGAAAATTAGGGGTTCTGTTGAAACCAGGTTGACCAACTAAAATTTCAGCCACAACTGCGGGAAAGATGGTTCAGGATGCAAGGAAAAACCCACAAATAACTTCAGATGAAATACAAAAAATACTGGAGGAAATTTTGCACTCATCAGCCTGGAAGCTGGGCATGGGACCTACTTGGATATTCCAACATGACAATGATCCAAAACACAAGGCTAAGTCAACCTGTCATTGGCTACAGCAGGTTGGAGTGTCTCAGTTCCCTGACCTCAAACGTGCAGTTCATGCAAGACAGCCCAAGAATTTACAGAAACTGGAGGCTTTTTGCCAGGAAGAATGGGCAGCTTTACCGTCTGAGAGATAAAGAGCCTAATCCAAAACTACCACAAAAGCCTTCAAGCTGTCATTGATGTTAAAGGGGACAATACACGGTATTAAGAATTGGGGTATGTAAACTTTTGATCAGGGTCATTTGGGTAGTTTGTGTAGTGATTTAAAAAGAGCAAACACAGCTGTTTGGAAATAAATGGCTTCAGCCAACCTCTATCCATGAGTGAAGGAATATTCTATGAAAAATGGTTAAGAAATCATAAATTCTTATGAGCACAACTGTATGGGCTGTATTAGATAGAGAAGAGATTGAGATGTGATACCTAGCTGGGAAATAGGTTAACATGTATTAATGGACAAACTAAAAAATCTAACACAAACTTTTGAATGGTTGCCATTGTGCTCCCTTCTTTGTTGCTTTCTGTATCCTCTCTCCCATTTGCATCTTTCTTTATGTCAGTCTCTCCTGTCTTATGTTCTTTCTTGTCCTAAACGTCTACCTCCTCCCTGTCTTTTCTATTCCAGATAACAGATTGATATACGTGTGCAGAGACAGTCGACAGCCTCTATAAGTAAGAGAAGATGACACTGTTACTGCTAGGGTTGCCACCTGGTCGGTATTTTATTGGCCTGGCCAGTATCTTTGATGGTTGATCCCAATGTTATTAAAAGGGGGAAAAAAGCTAAATATATAGGAAGGCTGGTATTTTTTAGGAAAAGGTGGCAACCCTAGCTACTGCCCATGATCTAGGGTTGCCACCTGGCCGGTATTTTACCGGCCTGGCCGGTATTTTTGATGGTTGATCCCAATGTTATTAAAAGGAAAAAAAGATAAATATATAGGAAGGCCGGTATTTTTTTCAAGAAAAGGTGGCAACCCTACCATGATCACAGGGTTAAAAATGCAGCCAAAAAAAGCAAGGGGGAGGGAGAAAGAAGGAGCTCAGAAATGTGTGTAGTGCCAGCTTTATCAGCTCCACTGATAATTAGCTACTGCTGCACTAATTCTATAACATCTGCAGTCTCTCCCATAGCATTCTTTCTGCTCCCGCTCACACCAAATACAACATGGAGGAGGGGATAATCTCGCGAGAAAAGGCTAAATCCCGTCATGTTGTCAAGGGAAGACTACTGGCCTCTCGTGCAACTTGTAGAAAAGCAGGGATTTGACCCTGTTGTGTTTTGGTAGCCGAGTATAACAATGCTTTATGACCCTATTTAGTGTAAACGTACTAAAAGAGGAGTTCCTTTCCTTGAATGACTTTGTCGTTTGACAACAAAAAAGTGTCAGCGCTGTAAAGAGTTAACGCTCTTAGTGATGCCTTGTGGGCGTGTCCGTAAGCTTGCTCCGCCTACATTTCCATTTGTCTTCCCGGATTTGCGGCTGCTGCAGCTTGCTGTGCGACGTGCCATTGCTTAATCATGGCTCTTCAGCTCCGGCGTTGTCTCAGCGGCAGCCCCGCTGTCACCCTCTGTCTCCTCTTGTTGTCAGGCGCCGTCAGGTGTGAGGAAGAGCAGCAGTCTCAAGGCCGGACTGGCCGCACTGCCCCGGATGGAGAATGTCATTTCTACGCAGGGGGGCAGGTGTACCCCGGAGAGGCGAGCCGTGTGCCGGTGTCTGATCATTCTCTGCACCTCAGCAAAGCCAAGAGTGAGTATTTATTGTCCTAATGCTGCTTCGCTCTGTCTCGGTATATGAGTCTCCTCCTCCCTCTCATGCGCTCGCACTGGCGCACACTCGGTGCAGAGGATGGGGAGTCCTTGTCTGTAGTCGATCCTGTGGTAATTGCACCTGGGACATTGGTTGGTATTGCCCAGACAAGGGGTGCGCTGCTTTTCTCTCTAAAGTCTGTGTGCTTTGTATGGCCCATACCATTGGCTTAGGACACGTAAGTGAAATCCTATTGGTCGCACTATCAGTGCAGGAGTTGGGGTTTGCTGTGCATGCAGTAGCTGCAGTGTGGCTCTGGCCTGCTACAATTGGCAGCTTTCATTTCCTAAAGTCTGCTACAAAACCAGCCTAAAACTAGACAAAAAAGTAGCCCCAAAATAGCACAATATATGCAAATTTTCACTGTCTTGCACATTTTTCCATGAAGCAAAATGGGACTGATTTGCCAGTCACCAGGGGCATTACTACAGCAAGGGGCCCGGGAGGGATAGGGGGTCCCATGAGGCCCTAATTTATATACAGTTTCAATAACTATCGGTAAATAAACAGCTCAATCTCTAGACATTTTTGGTGGCCAGCAGATTTTTACCTCAAAATTAGTTGAAATTGAGGAAAGCCACCGGAAAATCGCGAGAATGCTTGAGTGACGGGAGACTGGGGTGCAGCGCCCAAAATCTGGTAAGTTCTACACAAGCCCCATTGCATGCTGGGTATTGTAGTGTTACATTCAACTTGGCAGTGAGCAAATTGTCAAACAAAAACTACATTACTCAACATGCATTAGAAGACACAAGTTTGGCACATTAGGGCCAAAATGTTATCTGGTTTCCAAAGTACAAACCAAAAAGTGTCTCAAATCCGTACCTTGGCTAGTTTATACTTTCACAACCCGCCTGGCCTTTACACTAGTAGCCCAATTTGGCTGGCAAATCACCAACCTGGCAACCCGGATTGCATGGAGAAGGAAGAAAGAGTAAATGTCCTGCCTCCTCCTGGTGAGAATTGGAAAACTTTATATCTGCCACTGATTATATGACCTGCAGCCCTCCAGCTGTTACTCCAGCTAGTTACAGCTTCTGACTACGCAACTGACTGACACTTGTTGTCGAGGTATGATGGGCAGGGATGGACTGGGAGATAAAAGCAGCCCTGGCAATAGTATCAAAGCAGCCCATGTATTCCCACGCATGCAAAGCGTGATATATATTTCCAACTCCAAGGTTGCCTACATACCTATCATAAGCATAAGGGATTGGGTAGATAGCAAACAACTCTAATATTACTAACTGAAGTTGTTCAGAATTCCTGGTTCCTCCTATGTCAGTACAGGTATGAGTACTAACAAATGCAGGCATTGTCTTAGCTGTGGTTGGCTAATATGGACAGCTCATTTACATCATTTGTAAAGTGATTGGCTCATTTACATATTAAAACCATACCTAATTTGCATTTCTTAGTTGAGCAGACTATTAGTTGAGCAGACTATTTACATTTTAAAGCAAGAGGCTCATCAGGAAATTTTCCGAACACACAGATTGACAGTCAAGGCCTGATTATGAGAGTTGTAGTAGTACCATGAACATCCTTCATTTATGGCAGTGGTTTTCAACCTGGGGGTCGGGACCCCTTTGTGGGTCGAATGACTTTTTCACAGGGGTCACTTAAGGGGTTCCAGGAGCAGGTTCATCTCTCTCCCCACTAGCCCTGGGGCAAGGTTGTAGCTCTGTGGGTGTTGGGAGTTGTAGTTCAGTAACCTGTGTAGGGAAGCCAGTTGCACTACAACTTTCTATATCCCTTTAGTAAGGACTGCCATACAGATCTCCCTGCCCATTTAAAATTTGTAAAATTAACATGGTAATTGGGGTGTGACCACAAAATGGGTGTGGCAAAATTTTTTGCTGCACTATGCACGGCAAACAAACCTTTATGCAGCCACACTGTCACCTGTATTTTCCTAACAATTTGCTCTGGGCTGGCAACGAAAATATTTGAAGATTTTATGGTTGGGGGTCACCACAACATGAGGAACTGTACTAAAGGTTCGCAGCATTAGGATGGTTGAGAACCACTGATTTATGGCATTTCTCCATCCCCAACAAGCTGAATTGCCCCGTCACTCCTCTCTTCTCTACCTCAGTTACTGGAAATGTGGCTTTGCAATGCCATAGTGCTGTGTGTATGTCTGGTGTAGGGAGATGTGCCACTGTACAAGGGTTCGCTTTTGTTAAAGGCATCGTTCACCTTTGTGTTAACTTTAAGTATGATGTAGAGACTGATATTCTGAGACAATTTGCAATGGGTTTTTATTATTTGTAGTTTAATACAAACTTTCTCCAACTCTGCAGAACCAGTGGCTGCAGCAAAATAATCCTCCAAATAGAATCCCAGTTTATCTGTTTCAATCTGGCTCCATGATCTTTGTTCCTGCAGCTGGAGTTGGAAACAGTAAAGGGAATGTAAAGGCAAAATAAAATCCAATACAAATCTCTGCACAGTCGTTGACTGCTCTACAGGGAAACAAACAAAGCTGCTGGAGTTCTGCATGGCTGGGAAGTAAGGCGGGGGCTCTCCCTGCTGTCCTTAAGTATGATTGTTTCCCTGCAGTTAGGGATGTCTGACAATTCCTATACACAGTATATTGGCAATAGGTTTCTTTTTCATTAAAGAAAGTAAAAATTGGATTTAATTTTTTTTCCTTTAAGCATTTGTGTATCCCATTTACATGTAAATAGCAGGTAAATCATCAAGCCATTTAAATGTAGCCGGACTGATCAATAAGCAGCATAATCACCTGCAAATACGCGTATGCGCAATCCATCTCACGACAGTTTGGTTGCCATATTGAAAATACACCGTATTTCAGCAAAGTGTATTTCCAAACCTGCGGATTCCATAGAGTTCAATAAAATGGCCTTTCCTTGGCGTTTCTACTGAAACATCTGCAGATGTTGGCTCACAAGTGCCCCATGGGAATATAGTGCATATTCCATTATTTTCACTAGGACTTCATTTTGTGTGTAGTCACACTCAGCTGCACACCCTAAGATTAAGCTCATGCATCATGGCTTATATTTAAGCACACAAAGTGGGACATCTCCTTATGCCTTTGAGCTGGGAAAGTAATAAACCAAAGGAGCATGGGTCATGGATATATCTGAGCTGCCAGTAAAGACAAACACTTGCCACATTATTGCTTGTGGAGGTACACACAGAGCCTGGAAAGTGAAGAGCATCTCAATGATTCCAGAAATGGGACAGCATTTTTTAAATGGTTGCACAGAAAGATTCATGCAATGGGTGGTTCACCTTTAAGTTAACTTTTAGTAGGTTATAGAATGGCTAATTCTCAGCAACTTTCCAATTGGTCTTCCTTTTCTCTATTTTATTGTTTTCAGAATATTTGCATTCTTCTTCTTCCAACTATGAACTGAGGGTCACTGACCCCATCTAAAACCAAATGCTCTTTAAGGCTACGCTTTTTTGCTATTTTATAACTTGTCTTTCTAATCAGAAACTCTCCCATTCATATTCCAGCCTCTTATTCAAATCAATACATGGTTGCTAGGGTAAATGGGACCCTAGCAACCAGGTTGGGGAAATTGCAATAAAAAGCTAAATAACAAAAAAAAAAAACCCACAAATAACAACCAATTGTGAAACGACTCAGAATATCTCTACATCATACTAAGGGGCAGATTCATCTAGGGTAGAATTTTGAATAGCAAAAACGTTGAATTCAAAAAGGCCAGCTGAAAGGAATTCACTTTTTTTTTTATCAAATAGATCTGTTTTCGATTACATAGGTCCGTGTTCTATCTAATTTGAATCAAAGTATTGGTGATTCAAAGTTTTTCCCCAATTGACTCCAAATTGGTTCTAGGAGGTCCCCCATAGGCTTAAACAGCAATTCAGTAGGTTTTAGATGGCAAATTGTTTAATTCAAATTTTTAAAGAGACAGTACATGATACATTTAGAAATTCTATTTTTTGCAAATTCGTATCAAATTTGGACTATTCACCAGTCAAAGTACATAAAAATAACTCAAAGTTTTAAGTTTTTACTTTGAATTTTCACTTCGACCCATGATAAATCCTGATAAAAGTTTGGTTCACCTTTAAAGTAACTTTTACTATGTTATAGTATTGTGAAGTCTAAGCAACTTTTCAGTTGGTCTTCATTATTTTTTATAGTTTTTGAATTATTTGCTTTCTTCTGACTCTTTACAGCTTTCAAAGGGGGTCACTGACCCCCATCCAAACAACAAATTCTCTGTACAGCTATAAGTGTCATGCATTACTTATTTTTATAATTCATCTTTCTAATCAGACCCTATTCCTATTCCAGTCTCCTATTCAAATCAATGCATGGTTTCTTGGGTAATTTGGACAAACTAGAGAGCTGCTGAATAAAAAGCTAAATAACTCAAAAACCACAAATAAAAAATGAAAACCAATTGCAAATTGTCTCAGAATATCACTCTCTACATCATACTGAAAGTTAACTCAAAGGTGAACAACCCCTTTGATTTAAAGATGACCAGCCCCTTTAAATAAATGTTTGTTTTCATTATAATTATTATATTCCCTTAATGAAATGTTCCTTTTTCTCTGCGTTTCTATAGTTTCCAAGCCGGCTCCATACTGGGAAGGAACAGCAGTGATAAACGGAGAGTTCAAAGAGTTGAAACTTACAGACTATAAAGGGAAATACCTGGTGTTCTTCTTTTACCCTCTTGATTTGTGAGTGTCCTGTTCATCTTCTGCTGGTATTATTGTATGTATTGTGCAAACTGAAGTTTCTCTGTATATCTACAATATCTGTATGTCCTTTAATTTTTTTTTTTGTTACACTATAATGTACTGCACCAATATGTGCAATATTAGATTTTGCTCATCACGTTCTTAATAGCTGTAATGAGGAGTCCTAACACAGAAGAGTAATTACTTTATAAGAATTTTGTGTGTTTTATGAAATATTTGGCGTGTTTTTCCATCTAGGATTTTCTTTGAAAGGCTCTAATATGGCATGTTTTCTTATCCAGAACTGAATGCTTTACACAAAATACCCTTTTATCTTTCCAGTACATTTGTCTGCCCAACTGAAATCATTGCGTTTGGAGACAGAATTGAAGAATTTAGATCCATAAACACTGAAGTTGTCGCCTGCTCTGTGGATTCTCAGTTCACACACTTGGCGTGGTTTGTACTATTTATTTGCATAAGCAGCCTGATGTTAATTGGTGTAAATGATCTGAATAGTCGGTGCATCATGGGACAATAGCCCAGTGCTGTTTTAATGGCTGTTGTGAGAACAACATTTGTTTGACATCCTGGTATTATCGGCTTTAAAGAACTGGGAAGACATTCTGCACTACTGGACTAGCCATAAAGAGAAAAATAATAAAACAAACGGATAAAGAAGGTCGAAATTGCACTATTGTTGGCAAATTTATGGTGGCTATATTAGCTGTGATTTGATATTTGGTTGCTTCTAACTGCATATTTTTTGTATTTCTGCCATGCTGTATAGTCTAAATATAACTTTGTTTTAATAGGATAAATACACCACGCAAACAAGGAGGGCTTGGGCCCATGAAAATTCCTCTGCTCTCTGATTTGACGCATCAGATTTCAAAGGATTATGGAGTATATTTAGAAGACCAAGGCCATACACTAAGGTTTCTAATCTATCCATATTTATTTTTTTAATTACCTTTTGTCTTTGATTACTGACTTAGTATTGAATGGCATCATTTTTGTATGTTGTGGTAAAAAAGCCTTCAGCATCTGGTTTCTCAAATTTATATGGTGCAACCTCTCCTCTTGTTCATTTTAGAGAAGGCCAGTTACATCAAAGCAATGTGGGGGGTTGCATGCTGTCTAAATCATTCGCACTTTTTACACTGGGAATTAAGAATGAAAGCTGTAAAATAAGGGCTAGCCAAATGTTATGGTACCCCAAAGGATTGTAATAACTTAATTCTTTGCGTGGGTATTCATGAGCAGTAGAATTGTAGGCCGAACTTTAAAAAAAAAAAGAAAAACAATTTTCGCTCTACAGCATATGTGTCGGCCACTGGATTTTGAAGAAGCGCTCTGGAATGGTTCTGTTTTCTGCTAAACGGACTACAAACCCAGGGCATCAGGTAAACTATTACAATCCTTGGGGTTGTCCTAACATTTGGCACCCCCTTGGATTGTTTCTGTTGCTTAAGTATTCATTTTCGGGGTATTCAACAATCCAATCACAATGGCACACTGCAACTCTTCAGAGAGGTGGCATCTGAAATTCACAGTGGTGTGTATTTGCCGAGAACTCCCCTACACCAGTAAGTTGAACTGAAGAAGCTGCTCGGATGAGCAGTGAAACGTCTTCATTAAAATATCTCGGCAAGTCCAGTTGCTTTGAGTTACTATATATATATATATATATATATATATATATATATAATTTTTTTTTTATATATTACTTTAAAACAATTTAATTTTTTGATGTTACTGGTCCTTTAAACTTCTAAGCTGTGTCACTATGTTGTATTTGTCTCCAAATGCCTATTTTTGAGTCAATCCATTATTAAACAATATTTTAATATCTGCAGAGGACTTTTCATTGTTGATGACAAAGGAGTCCTTCGTCAGATTACAATGAACGATCTTCCTGTTGGGAGATCTGTAGATGAGACGCTACGTCTAGTTCAGGCATTCCAATATACAGACAAGCATGGAGAAGGTGAGTGTTTATAATGTGTCTTCTGTCACGCAGATGTAAAAGTTCTCTGTCGCATCCTACACTGCAAATATGTAATTAGGCTGGGTGTGGCCAAACTGCACAAAATCTGATCTCTGGATGGTTCGTCACCACCTGGTTCTTTATAAAAAAAAAGTCCCTAGAGGTTCCTACACTATTGTAATATTTGAGAACTTAAGTCACACATAGTCACTCATTTGATTACAAATGACAGGAGTACTAAGAATCTCTATTATGGAACATATGTTTTACATTTTGACTCACAAGGCTCCTGCAGGGCTTTAGCATTTTCAGTATAGGTTGCTCACCTGTAATCGCATCGGTTAACACAATCCACAATAAGTGATGTTTCTAGTGGCTCTATCTGGCGCTCCTCTTCCATTTATTTTTTTTCTTGTGCTACCCCTAACTGTAAATGTTAGTTGGCCTGGCTCTAGTCAGCTGCAGTATAAAATATAGCCAGATTGTATACTGCTTTTTAAACATTTTACACCACAGGTATCCGATATATTATCTAGAATACTTTGAACCTAGGGTTTTCCAGAAAATTGTGCTTTCTGTAATTTGTCTGCTGAAAATTAAACCTCCGTTTTGCTAGGATCAAGTTCAAGGGACTATTTTATTATTTCAGAGAAAAAGGAAATCACTTAATTGAGAAATTTATGGATATCTGTTTTGTAGATACAATTCCATTGTTGTAGCCCTTTAATAAGGTGATGCGCTAAATTCTCCTTTTAATTTTGTTTCTGTTTTTCTTTTATGTATTAGTTTGTCCTGCTGGTTGGAAACCTGGGAGTGAAACTGTAAGTATATAATACAGTATACGGTTATATTGTGTACTATTGCATCGTATACGCTTAGTACTTAAAAACATGCTGTTCACACTCTAAAAAGGCCACCATAGAGGACCAATTGAAACTGTAGAATTTCATTTAATTGCTTTGTTGAAACCAAATATTAAAAAAATAGTCTAGTCTAGAGGATGAAGTTCATGTAAATCGTGCATAAAGGGCCAATAAATCCTAATGCACTCTAAATGCCAGTTTACTATCAATCAGAATGGGAAAATGTGTTACATAATAGAGTGTAAAGGAAGTATGACTTGGTTGTGTATTTATATAATTAGTACCTTCTGCTGTCGTTCAAGGCTTTCTATTTTGCGTGTATAGGATTGTATCTGTACTGAAAATGTCTCGGGCATATATTACATAGTATTATTAGGGATCATGGGGATTTTAAGATGACTATAAAAAATGCTAAATAGTTGATTTGTGTAGTTCTGATAATGAGTCATCAGGAATGCATTTAAAGTTATTTCCCTTTTTTTTGTATTTTAGATCATTCCTGACCCAGCCGGAAAACTGAAATATTTTGATAAACAACACTGACATTTCTGT
Source organism: Xenopus borealis (assembly GCA_024363595.1). Lineage (NCBI taxonomy): Eukaryota > Metazoa > Chordata > Amphibia > Anura > Pipidae > Xenopus > Xenopus borealis. The sequence continues at coordinate 37,271,471 of CM044433.1, forward strand.
TTTTTTTTTTAAAATGAATCGATCGGTATTTGTTTACACTGCTTGCGAATAAAATTCTATGAATTTTGTTAATACTTTGTTGTGGTTATTGTCTCTCATTATGTGAACAGAACAAGTTGCTCTCAAAAACAAATAGACCACTACTCGGGGCATAAATAGATTCAGATTTGATGTGGCTATTAATTTTGGAGAACAAATAACTAGCAAACCTATCCTTTGAATATTGTTGGGGTTCAATTGTTCTTAAATGTGCACCCGATTTTATGAATAAGATTTTTTTTTGTACAGCTTGGTGGGAAATTATTTTGGACACCATTTTTATAAATGTGGAGTACTAAATGACTCAAGCTAAATCTGTCAGAAAAACTTAAGATAAATGATGAACAACTTAAGACTTCAAATCTTATGTTATTAAAATCAAATTCAGAAAATAGGAGTAAAGCACTTGTTTTCGAACATTTTAAAAAAAGGTAATTCAGTGATTTTCTGACATAACTAAAAAACTAAACATTTTCAACATTAACTTTGTCAAAAAGTCAGTTTTGTGAAATTCTCCCCAGGACTAAGGGGCAGATTTACTAAATTCCCGTAAATAATTTGAAGTTCAATCGAAATTAAATTAGAATATGCAAATTAGGCAAATTCGATGGTCTAATTACTTCCCCTTTCAATTTTTATTCAACCGCCTACTTCGACAGAATCAAGCTACCGAATTGGGAATCATTACTTTTGATCGAAATTTTTTTTTATTAGATCGATCAAATTGCAGTAAAATCCTTCCTATTCGATAGTCGAATTCGAAGGATTTTACTTCCCATTTATTCATCTGGTCGAATTTTAAATGTTTTAATTCGAAATTCAACCAATGATAAATCTGCCCCTTACTGTATGCAGCTGCAGTTACATTTCCCAGTAGGAACATGGCCATACAAGAAATTGTGTAAGTTGATAATGAGCCCTGTGGAAAACCCATCGGATTTGTGTACGCGTCTTTTTGCCTGTGCAACAATAGGGAAATTCACCTTTGTGTTAACTTTTATCATGTTTTATACTGACTTACTCCAAGTAACTTTGTATTGGTTCTTACACGACTAACCCTTTATATTCTGTATATTTTCAACCTCAAACTAACAGTAGTTTAAATGGGGGGGGGTATGGGGTGCTACAACCACTGAAGCTAAGCCACAGCTTCAAACTATACATACAATACCAAAACAGGGGGGTTGTGGGAGCACTCTAAAGGCTTTAAAGTATATATAAGTATAATAAATGCTAATGCATATACACCCAAAACAGGGGTTATTTTGTTACAAAGTTATGATCATAAAATTGATAAGCCACCATACCACGTCAAGGTAAACCCCAAATGGCAGTCCCTAACTTGTTTTATTTATTACGTGCATTCTAGCATTACCTGTATTCAGTGTCCATTGAACGCTGTTTTTTCTCCCACAACCCCCCTGTTTTTGATATTGTATGTATAGCCAGTGGTTGTAGCACCCCATGCCCCACCCCCCCCCCTTTAAACTAGTGGTGATCCTATGCTTTTAAAATTGGGCGTTTGTTTTGGGAATATCTCTCCTTTAAAAGCCTGATTGCTGGCTGGGGAGGATTTAGCCTTCAGTGAAAAAACAGCGTTCAATGGACACTGAATACAGGTAATGCTAGAATGCACGTAATAAATAAAACAAGTTAGGGACCGCCATTCGGGGTTTACCTTGACGTGGTATGGTGGCTTATCAATTTTATGATCATAACTTTGTAACAAAATAACCCCTGTTTTGGGTCTATATGCATTAGCATTTATTATACTTATATATACTTTAAAGCCTTTAGAGTGCTCCCACAAACCCCCTGTTTTTGATATATTTTTTATATATATATATATATATATTTTTTTTTTTTTTTTTTTAAACTAGACATTGTTTTGTGATCAATATCCTAGTTTACTCTACACATCTATACTCTAATGTGCATGGCTTGAGTAGATGTTCAATGTGCCTACAGATTCATGCTATTTTTGTCCAACAGTCCTCCTATACATTACAGAAATTCACAAAAGTAGCGAGAGCCCATTTTTGGAGTAAAGGTGGTGGTATACTGGAGTAAAATATTTTCTGTTTTCACGAACAGAAATCCGCTTTAATTCCGACTCAACCGCAACTTTTCATATTTTTGTGAATGAAAGACAGTTTATAGACAAATTTATAAATTTGTGTTTCAAAATGGTGCAAAAATTATGTTTTCTGCCAACATTTTTAAAAATGGAGTAAAGCGCAGTATAACTCTTCCCCATGTCTCCGATCAATTCTAAGATAAAATGTTCTGCTTTGGTTCTGTCAATCTTCATTTCACATCTCTTGTAGGTACCCCATTGGGGAAGGAATAGCATATTGATAGGGATTAGCATTTTATAATCCTATAGGTGTAAAAGTCTCCTTAACAAAACAAGTAAAACACTGATTCAACAAGTATAAGTTTTTAACTCACACTTGCATTAGTTTATATAGTTTTTACTTTAAGAATCAGGTAATATTAGCAATTTGAGTTAATATATTACCTAAAGCAGCAATTTGAGCAGCAATTAGACCGTTGACCTAGGATAAAATATATTTCTTATACAAATCCCTATATTATGCAAATTAGCATTTATAGTCTTCAGACCCTTATATCTTGTTACAGAATTGGAATTATACAAACATGTAGGCAGATTTAGATTTTTTTTTTTATCCTCATGCATCATTTTCCTAGGTAAAATAACCCCCCCTCAAAAAATTCCAATTTGATGGCTGACAGGTATAGTAAGCACTAAAGACAAGTTCAGAAAAAATGTCTTTGAAAAAAATGTTGTGCAAAAGACAAAATTTGACTGTCTAAGAGACAAATCCACAAAAGAGTTTTTTGAATTTGGTGGGAAATCCATCATTTTTATTTTGTCTCAGTATCACCCAGTTGTGACCATGCAGCTGTATTCTATACAGATCTATAAATAGGATTGACTACTGCACAATTTGAGCAGTCCTGTTTGACATGAACACTTCAAGGGCTATTTATCAGCAGTCGTTTTGGAGGTTTTTGAAACCATGACTAAACTCGCGTTCTTCTAAATTGTCATGACATTTCTTAAAAGATCCAAAAATAAAAAGCACAAGTAATGAACGATCCCAAAAATATGAATACCTCTAAAAATTAATTTTTTTCAGCCAATTCCTAGCAAAAAAAAAATCCAAAAACTTTGAATTGATTAAAAATGGTCCAATGGAATCAGCGCAGCTCCCACTGACTTCTATAGGACCATGACAACTTTTACCTTTTCATTTTGAAATCTAACATGGGGCTAGACATCTTGTCAATTTCCCAGCTGCCCCAAGTCATGCGACTTGTGCTCTGATAAACTTCAGTCACTCTTTACTGCTGTACTGCAAGTTGGATTGATATCACACCCTGTTCCTTTCCCCTCCCAGCAGCCTAACAGAACAAAAGTAACCATAACAGCTGCCTGCTAGATCTAAGAACAGCACTCAATAGTAAAAACCCATGTCCCACTGTGACTCCTTCAGTTACATTGAGAAAGAAAAACCTAAAGTGCTGGCACAAGTCACATGACCAGGGGCAGCTGGGACATTGATAAAATATCTAGCCCCATGTTAGATTTCAAAATTGAAATTTTGAGAAATGGATTTCAGTGCAGAATTCTGCTGGAGCAGCACTATTAACTGATGTGCTTTGAAAAAAAAAAACATGTTTTCCCATGTCCAATATTTAATCATAGTCCTTTACTACAGCGCTGTTACATTGAAGGCTGGCTGGAGTGGTCTAATTTCAAGTCTATGACTTAGGGGCAGATTTACTAAATTCACATGAAGGATTCGAAGTTCGATCGAATTATCAAAAAGATTCTAATTCGAATTTTCTAAAGTTTTTGAAGACCACTTCGAACAGTGAATTTTGAAAATTGGATTGAATCGAATAATTCAAATAAAAATCTATTTGAATATTCGACAGTCGAATTACTTCCCCTTTAAAAAAAATTTCGACTGCCTAGTTCGCCAGATCAAAGCTACCGAATTGGGTTTCATTATTTATATTCGAATAAAAATATTCAATTGAATGGTTAAAATCAATTGATTCGAACTACTTTATCAATCGATTGAATATTTTCTATTCGATTGGTAAACCAATCGAATTGCGGTAAGATCCTTTGAATTCGAGGGATTTTACTTGCCACACTATTCCCATGGTTGAATGTGAGCATTTTTTAACCCTCAAATTCGACCCTTAGTAAATCTGCCTCTAAGTATTAGCTTATTGAACCTAAATGACCCCATAATACTTTTGATTCTCTCAATCTTTATCCCATGAATAAAAGAAGGAAAAGGAGAAGCAAATTCTTCCTCTATAATAAGTCACTGACAACCTTGGCCCTTAAAAGAGGGTTCTGCACTGAAAGCGGATGCAGGTATGGGATCTGTTATCCGGAAACCCATTTTCCAGAAAGCTCTGAATTATGCTCCCATAGACTCCATTTTATCCTTACTAGAAACCAGCCTATTGGAATTATTCAAAACAATACAACATGTTCCTATAAAAATCATAGGAACGTGTCAGTATCAAGTAGTTGCTGCACCCGGAATATTTCCCCTGAAAGCCCACTCAAATGATTTTTTATAGGACCATGTCGGTATCGCTTTAATGTTTACATGATTTTCTAGTAGACTAAAGGTATAAATATCCTACACAATGAAACAAGAATGAATATCCCCAGTATATAACAGACTATAAAAAATAAGAATGAACACCTTTAGCAGCCCCCAGAGAGCAGGAACTGGAAATGCTCATTGCAGCTGTTAAACTCACTGCTGTGTAACATATTGAATTCCTCCTTTTCTATCTGCTCTTTCTCCATTCTCTGGCAGTCAGAAAATAACTATAGGGGTGCATGGGTATCATGTGTTGTACAAAGCACCCAACTTGCTTAACTGGGAAAGGTGATTGACAGTAATAAAGATACAAATGGCATCAGTTGGGGGGGGGGGGAGCTTCACATTGAGCAAAAGAGTATGTAAGCTGACAAGGTAAGGCCCATTTAAGCTCTTTTGGGGAGTTGTGTAAAAACTTCTGTATGTCCTGGAATAATTCAGTCAATATTTATTTTTCTACTGCAGCTGGAAAATGTGACAAACCTGGAGACGATACATCAGCAGCTTATGTTTATAATGAGACATCCACAAAAGGAATTGGCAATTAAAATGCCTATAAGCATTTTGATAAATTACAACATACAATTACTTGGTATACTGTGTGTATATATATATGCAAGGAGCCTGACTGCTAAAATGGGAGAGCTGGAGGTGCTTGTGATGGGGGGAAAAT
>CM044433.1:37326781-37342866 GCA_024363595.1 Xenopus borealis
AAACATTCAAAAGAATAAGAAATCAGGAAGGGGGCAAATAGTTTTTCACACCACTGTAGCTGCAATAGGTAATCATACAATGGCAGACACTCAAAGCAGAGAAGCAGTTCCATTGTTATGGGACATTTTGAGTACATGGAAGCACCATTGTATGAAATTGGGTTACATGTCCCTCCCCATAAATAAACTTCTATTCATCTGATCCCAAAGCATTTTGATGTTTTGAAAACTTCAGCACTTGTTAGCTACAGCCGCTATTGTAGTACGATAATGGATTATATCAAAAATTCTGATTCAACCGATACTGTGCTTTAAGTGTGTGTATGATCATATGTTTATACTAGATGTTACTGGATATACTTTACCTGATGCTCTACCTAAATTTACCTACCTGCGTTTTCTTTTGTATAGGACACCTGCCATCCTGCAACCTTCCAGATACTCCAATGCATATAAAAAATTGAAGTTACTTTAAAGGGGAACTAATGAAAATGTAACATAAGCTTCATCATACTGAAATAAGAAACTTTTTAAATAAAACTAATTCAAAATTCTGCATCTTTTCTGAAAGAATCAAGTTTATCTTCACTCTCCCTCTCTCAGTAGCAGTTTCTCTTCATTCTCTCTTCTTGCATCAATTGGGTGTCAGATATTCATTGACAGTTTGATCCAATATATCTTATGGGGGGGGCTCCTTGTATATGTATACATATATATACATATGCATGAAGATAGAACGAAGAGAGACAGATGCTGAGAGAGGGAGAGTGAAGATAAATTTGATTATGACTATGAAGATTTTCATTCATCCAGGTCATGGTATATCTGATATATGTAATTCTAAAACAACTGGGCACATTGTAACTCTGTGAGAACAGCATTGTATGTAGCAGACACCACCTTCGACACCACTTGTCTGCTACATACAATGCTGTTCTCACATCAGTACCAAAGCGGTTTCAGAACACTTCACACATACATTCATGCAACTCACACAAGTAACACCTGTGTCTAGGAGTTGCATGTCACATTGGTAATCCCATCACAGTAACTACACAGAATCAAATTCAGATGTCACCTCTTTGAAGAGTTACAATGTGCCATTGTAATTGGATTAGTGGAAGAGTTTATATACCGAGAACTTCCCATACCAGTTGAACTGAAGAAGCTGCTCGGATGAGTAGTGAAACGCCTTCAATAATTACTCAGCAAGTCCAGTTGTTTTAGAATTACTTATATTAGATATAAATTTGATTATTTAAGAAACGATGCAGAACAATTTAGTTGTATTTAGAAAGTTTCTTATTTCAGTGTGATGAAGCTTAGATTATATTTAAATTTTTTGTGATTGTTCCCCATCAATTAAAAATATTGTAACCCCCCCCCTCCCATAAAATTCAAAGAGCAACATAGTTTTGGTTACTTCTATATTGGTTATGGTGTATGACTAGGACCCACTTTACACTGTACTACTAAAATGTGGTGGTACTGTACAAGCCAGTGTTTCTTAAAACCCAAACACTAACTGGAAACAGTATTTGTCCACTTTAGTGGGACTAAATGGTCTTTGCATATGGTTAAAGGCGTTTTGTACGGACTTCTCTTTGTTTCCGTGACCACCAAGAGGTGATAATTAAATAATTAAAATTAATCGTGTATATCCCTGAAGTCCAGATGCACCGACAGACTGTAAGCATTACATCAAGCAATCAGCCGCTATACAAGCTATGTTATATTTACTGATTATGCAAGATGACAAGTGCTTGAAAATAACGCAATCAATCAGAGATTAGTCATTTGGGTATGATGGGATGTTGGTATTTAATTAAACGCCTTCATACCATCATAACACACAAAAAAAAAAAATAGGAAATCCAGGGAAGTCAGATTACTTCTTACGTGGATGTGGACGACGTGGATGAAGTTTATGTCGAACTGCTGTTCTAGCTTTAGGCGCAGTTCCATGGGAAAAAAAGCCAGCAGCAGGACCTTTAGATGGAAAGAGAAAATATATAATTAAAATTATTATTAAGTATCATATTGATCGTACAAGCAACAGCAAAAACGGTAAGAAAACATAAAACATAAGATGTAACAAGACATTTTAATCAAAAGCACAGTTAAGAATTTCCCAGGGACTATAAGGTGGGGAGCCAAAAGAAGTCCTGCAGCCGCTGATGAAAATAGGACACTTAGTAGACCAGATGCAGAGTTAGAAAAAAAGTGTTTGTGGCGAGGCTGTAGTTAGGGTGAAGCATGTGTGGAATAAAGCTGAAATAAAATAATTTCTTACAAGCATGAGAACTTCATTAGAAATCTAAACTTACACTGGGAGGCAGGAAAGTGCAGCAGAGTTTGTGGATTTACAGTTGTGCTCACAAGTAAATTTATGATTTCTTAACCATTTTTCAGAGAATATGAATGGTAAAAACATTTTTCACTCATGGCTAGTGGTTGGCTGAAGCCATTTATTGTCAAACAACTGTGTTTACTTTTTTTAAATCCTAATCACTACACAAACTACCCAAATGACCCTGATCAAAAGTTTATATACCCAGGTGATTTGGCCTGATATCATGCACACAACTTGACACAAAGGGGTTAGAATGGCTATTAAAGGTAACCGTCTTCACCTGTGATCTGTTTGCTTGTAATTAGTGGGTGTGTATAAAAGGTCAATGACTTTCTGGACTCCTGACAGACCCTTGCATCTTTCATCCAGTGCTGCACTGATGTTTTTTGGATTCTAAGTCATGGGGAAAGCAAAAGAATTGTCAAAGGATCTGTGGGAAAAGGTAGTTGAACTTGTTGATATTTCTATGGGAACGGTCTATGTCCTTTGACGGGTGAATGGCTAGTGTCAGAGTATAATCAGATTATCATAACAATATAGGATTTATATCTATCATCTGAGTCCCCCATACGCTCTGGTGCCACAATGCCAAAGGCCAAAGACAGGATAGACTATAAGGCATTTGGTCATCTGTTTGACAGTGGTTATCTATAGGAATGATAGAATGCCCTAGTGTTATATAGTTCACTCTATAACTATAAAACCCTTGTGTCAGCATGTCTCCTGGGGCCCTGTGTAGGAAATGTTGCTTGATAACAGACTTTATCACCAGTGGCTATGTATAGCCAACAGATATTTTCAAGGTTGCGGACTGTTGGAACAAGGAAATTGATGTTGCAATATATTCTGCAAAATATAATGCTAAGCAAATATTCTAGACATAGGCGTACAAGAAGGAGTCTGTCTATGTATGGTAGAATGTATAACTCGTTATCACCCCATGTATGACGTCAAAAGGGGTAGATAAACTTGTGTCCTGGGAGAGAACTTTGGAGAGACACTCGTGTAGCATCTAGGTGATAAACTGACTGTCTTTCCCAGGCAAAACCTATTGTCTGTATTTGGACTCAAACTACCTCCTGTATTTGTAAGTGCCTTATCTCTTGGTTTTGCTTTATATACGAGGTCATAGAGGTAGAAATAAACCAACAAACTCTATAAAACAGAAAAGGGGTTTGAGAAAATAAAGGAATTGAGTGTTCAAACTTTAATTAAGAATTTAAAAATTAAGTGTTTTGTTGAAATCAAACCACAGTATGGTAGACCAACTAAAATTTCATCCACAACTGCCAGAAAAATGGTTTGGGATGCAAGGAAAACCCCACAAATAACTTCAGGTGGAATACAAAAAATACTGGAGGAAAATTTGCACTCATCAGCCCGGAAGCTGCACATGGGACGTACTTGGACATTCCAACATGACAATGATCCAAAACAAAAGGCCAAGTCAACCTGTCACTGGCTACAGCAATTAAAAGTGAAGGTCCTGGAGTGGCTCAGTCTCCTGACCTCAATATCCACTCTGGGGAGACCTCAACCGTGCAGTTCATGCAACACAGTCCAAGAATTTACGGAAACTGGAGGCTTTTTGCAAGGAAGAATGGGCAGCTTTACCATCTGAGAAGATAAAGAGCCTCATCCACAACTACCACAAAGGACTTCAAGCTGTCATTGATGTTAAAGAGGACAATACACAGTATTAAGAACTGGGGTATGTAAACTTTTGATCAGGGTCATTTGGGTAGTTTGTGTAGTGATTATGATTTAAAAAGAGTAAACACAGTTGTTTGACAATAAATGGCTTCAGCCAACCACTAACCATTAGTGAAAGAAAAAATGTTTTGTTATCATTCATATTCTCTGAAAAATGGTTAAGAAATCATAAATTCTGCCACAGTATGTAAACTTAGGAGCACAACTCCTCTGCCAGCCCAGCAAAGGTGGAGTATAATGTAGATGGATTAATACAGTCTTCTCCGTGCATCTCTTCATATCTTAACACTCCCCATGGAAAGCCGATGTAAGCTTTTAACATGCTCCCTCCCTCACATTTATGAGTCAGATAATTGTATATTATAATGCTTCAGGCTGGTTATACTAAATTCACTGAGGACTTCGGTTTGGGAAGGCTTAGCCTCCCCAAAGCCCATATTAAAATCTTCCTATGTGTATAAGGCATGTAGCCACAGAGTCTGGCTTTTCAGGCAAGTTCTTGTTGTGTAGGAGAGAGAGAGAGAGAGAGAGAGAGAGAGAGAATTTCCTACTGGTGCATTCTGCATGCTTGCTTTTGAAATCTCCATTAAAGGGCAACTAAAGTCTAAAATAGAATAATGTTAGAAATGCTGTATTTTGTATACTAAATATAAACATGAACTTACTGCACCAGAAGCCTAATAAGACAAATGATTTATGCTTTCAAAGTTCAGTCATCTTGTAACTTTGTTAAGACATCTATGCAATACGAAGAATATGCACATGCTCAGTGTGGTCTGGGCTCCAGTTGGGAGGTTACCCTTAGGGAGTCGTAAATGATCAGAACAGCACAAGTAAAATAATCTGCCATAGAAGCCTAAACAGAATATACAGACTGTACTGGGTCTGTGGATACACAGTCACTGGCTGTTTTACAGGAAAACATACAAAGGAGGTCTCCCCCTGCTGCTTGAAAGTACAACTGTCTCCCTGCAGAGCAGGGACCGTCTGACAATTCCTTTACACAGCAGTAAATGATGGGTTAGGTTTATTACAAAAACGTTAGTTCTTTAATTGAAGTATATTTGAGATAGATTTCTTTTTCATTAAAGAAAGTAAAATTGGGATCTGCCTTTACATTTTAATTGCTTTTTTATATGCACATTGTTGTGCATCTTTGCGTCTATGGCCAGTTTAAGGTACATTATTCTGGGGAGCTGTTTAAAGCAAATTTACAGATAGGGAAAAAAACATTTATTTTTCCTTTAAAAGATGTCAGTGAGGAAAAGGGTACAAAAGAATTTCCAAGGCATTAGAAATACCATGGAACACAGTGAAGACCGTCATCATTAAGTGGAGAAAAAAAGGCACAACAGTGACATTACCAAGAACTGGACATCCCTCCAAAGTTGATGAAAAGACGAGAAGAAAACTGGTCAGGGAGTCTACCAAGAGGCCAACAGCAACATTAAAGGAGCTGCAGGAATATCTGGCAAGTATTGGCTGTGTGGTACATGTGAAAATTTCCCGTATTCTTCATATGTCTGGGCTATGGGGTAGAGTGGCAAGACTAAAGCCTTTTCTTACGAAGAAAACATCCAAGCCAGGCTACATTTTGCAAAAACTCATCTGAAGTCTCCCAACAAACATGTGGGAAAAGGCGTTATGGTCTGATGAAACCAATGTTTTGGCCATAATTCCAAAAAAATATGTTTGGCGCAATAACAATACTGCACATCACCAAAAGAACACCATACCCACATGAAGCATGGTGGTTGTAGCATCATGCTTTGGGGCTGTTTTTCTTCAGCTGGAACTGGTGCCTTAGCTAAGAATTATGAACAGTTCCAAATACCAGTCAATATTGGCACAAAACCTTCAGGCTTCTGCTAGAAAGCTGAACACGAGGAGGAACTTCATCTTTCAGCATGACAACGACCCAAAGCACACATCCAAATCAACAAAGGAATGGCTTCACCGGAAGAAGATTAAAGTTTTGGAATGGCCCAGCCAGAGCCCAGACCTGAATCCGATTGAAAATCTGTGGGGTGATCTGAAGAGGGCTGTGCACAGGAGATGCCCTCGCACTCTGACAGATTTGGAGTGTTTCTGCAAAGAAGAGTGGGCAAATCTTGCAAAGTCAAAATGTGTCATGCTGATAGACTCATACCCAAAAAGACTGAGTGCTGTAATAAAATCAGAAGGTGCTTCAACAAAGTATTAGTTTAAGGGTGTGCACACTTATGCAACCACATTATTTTAGTTTTTTTTTTCTTCCCTCCACCTAAAAGATTTCAGTTTCTTTTTCAATTGAGTGGTACAGATTATAGGTCACATTAAAGGTGGAAAACGATTTATCTTTGTCTCATTTCTGTACAGCACAGGAACCTGACATTTTACCAGGGGTGTGTAGACTTTTTATCTCCACTGTAGTTCATGGAACCAAACATTTTAAAGCAATTAAAGTAACCCCCCCTCCAAAATAGAACCCCATTGATCTTTTTCTCAGATGTTTAAACTGGACTTACTGCTGGGGCTTATGAAGGGTTGCACTGCTGCCATAGATGGAAATGAGCCTGGAGTGGAACTCTGATTTACTGTTGGTGTACTTGGTACTGTAAAATGAATAAGGAAAAAAAAAAAAAAAAAAACATTATAAGAGAACTAATTAGAAAGCCAAAATCATGAAAGGATAAAGGAAGAACATATTGGCGAAGAAACTATAGATTTTATGACCTGTTGCACCAGTACATTGTATTAAAACCCTCTACCTAGATTTCCAAAGGACAGATGCACTTCTCAGTCAACCTACAAATATTTGTACGTTCACTGTATTGGTTCTGAAAAAGAGTATGTGTACAAGGTTAAACAGCTGGAAGAGACTATACAATATGCATATTTATGAAAGACTGAAATACAGTAGGTTAAATTACAACCAATGGGCATCTTTTAATCATTTTTGATTTTCACGATCTAACACAGATATACTGTATTGAAGTAAATTTCCTGAATCAGAATTGCACATCTTTCTCTGAATAATCCTTAAAGGAGAAGGAAAGAAGTAAGCTTTATCAGAAAGGTGTATATGAATACAGCAGTAAACCCTGGTAATGATGCTCCAAGTCTTCTATCAAAAGAAACCTCTCATTTCATTCCTTCTATTGTGTATACATGGGCTTCAATATCAGACTTCCTGTTTTTAGCTTAAACCTCCAGGGCAGGGCTTGAGCATGCTCTGTTTGCTTCTCTCCCTCCCTGCTGTAATCGGAGCTCAGAGCTATGAGTGAGCATGGAGAGACTCAGGCAGGAAATTATGTCACATCAAGCCAATGCAGATAATGATTTAGGTATGGTACAATATTCTACACAATAAATATAGCGTTCCAGTTTGCACTACTGTGGCTAATCTATAGGCAATAAACTGATTCAGTATCTTTCCTTCTCTTTTAAGTACACAATTCATTTGAAAAAAAGGCATGTCTTCCATTAAGAAATGAACGTTAACATCCCAATAGCCATGGATATTGAATATTATGCTTTCTGGCATAACAAAATGATGAATGTCTGACATATCTTAAATTGGGTTTGGCTTTTGCAGTCGGAAAGTGTATGCCCACTTTTAAGTATTTTATGTTCCCTGAACAGTGTAGTTAACTTCTTGTTAGTACATATAATCTGAGACAGGTCTTTACAAATTGCAATATGGGCAGCATTATGGAGTGTTGTATAGTATGGATGGGAAAATGTCTTTAATTTTAAAGTAATGAGGGCAGATGATTAAGTCTGAGTGGATCTGTGGCTCCTTCTACTCAGCCTCTGTTTGTCTGTTCAAAAATTCATCCACATTCAACCAAGTGTCTGGAACGGATTAGCAAGGCAAGATTTCAAGGCCTCAGGAATTCCTCTCAAATTCTGCTTACTTTGTCATTTATCCTTCATGTGTGTCTTAAATTGCACTACCCTCTGTTTAAGTCTTTTACCTTCAGTTTGTGACTTACTTGTTAGTAATTTCTCTGCATCAACTTAGGGGATCACAGCGGAAAGGCTTACGAGTACAGTGTAATTTTGCCCAGTGATTACTGAGAGTTTGGTTTGTGCATGAATTGTGCAGCACCACCTTCTGTGGTGTTTTCAATGTCATATTGTACCAGCTGTATCTTCTGTGCACCCTTGTTTGCCCTGCTGGAGAGGTAACAGGTCATCTTATAGATCCCCATTGAGGGAAGGTGCACCAACCCCAGATCTATGACTTACTACAATCAAAAGAGAAAGAATGTAATGGCACACATTCCATATTTCAAAACCATGGATATTCCTTATTACGCGCAGTCATTGCCAACTTGTTCTGTAATTAATATGATGCAAGTCTTGGCAAAGAAACTGCACGTAATAAGGAATATCCATGGTTTGGATACACGGAATAAGTGTGCACCTACATTCACTTTGCTTTGGTTGTAGCATGTCTGCCAATTCCATTTTCCTGAAGGTAGAAAAAAATAAATAAAACTTACCAAATGAAGTACTTGAGCTTGCAAAGCTTTGTATGGGCATTATAGATGGAAATGGTGCTGGAGTGGAACCCTGACCCAACGGAAGCTGGTTTGTTACTACAAAATAAATGGCACTGGATGAGATTTTAGTATCCACCTAGATGGAGATCTTAAAGGGACAGTTTTCATCCTTTTTAACATGAGCACAACAAATTAGATTTTTGCTAAACATCATTTTTGACTGTTTAAATTAAGAAATGTGTTTTTGTACACACTACACGGCATGCGTTTGTATGGTTAGTACTTTCTGTGCTGCTGCTAAAAAGCATGGAAGGATTCTGTGAAAAACCAAAAGAAGGACTGGACGTTGAAGTGCCAAAACTGAAGGTGGTGTTTGTTGCAGATTGTGTACTAGAGCCCATTGTAGATTGGGTACCACTTCCAAAGGTGTTATTAGCAGGAAACACATTTTGTCCCACAGATACTCCAAATTTTGAAAAGGCGGCAGTCGTGGATATGCTAGTCTGTCCATCACTTCCAGAGACACTAGATACACCAATTGGGGCAGTGTTGGCAGAAAATGAAGGATTTGCAGTTTGACCTGTGGCAGTAAATGCAGATGTGGTGGATCCAAATGTCGATATAGCGGGTACAGATGTACTGCCAATAACACTGGAAGATGTATTTGCCTGTGAAGTAGGCCCCCCAAGAGAGAAAGGCTCAACCTTTGAAGTAATTCCAAATGTGTGTGCTAAACTGGAAGTAATGGTGCTGTTACTAGCGCAGGTTGTTAGGGCCAAATTAGTTTTTTCCTGCTTGCCTGTAACCAAACTATTTCCTGTTGCACCAAGAAAGGATGGTGTTGAGGTAGTGGAGCTGGCGCTGCTAAACACAAAAGGAGAGGTTAAAGCAGAGGGAACTGTCTGGCTACTTGGAGGCTCAAATATTGGTTTAAACATAGAAGTCTGAGCTTGCTGGCTAGGAGGATCCCCACATATTGGTTTGAGTATGGCATTTGTAGCGGTTGAGAGCACAGGGGCTGAAGTAACAGGGGAAGGATTTGCACTCCCTAAAGTTCCAAATACTGGGTTAAACATAGGCTGGCTGTTATTTCCCTCTGGCTTGCCAAGAATCTATAAAAGGCTGTTCTTTGGAAACGGAGATTCCGATTTTGTTTGGCCTGATCCCAGTGACTGAAGGAGGGTGCTGGCACCAGATGTAGTAGCACTAGAAAAAGGAGAGGGTGTAGTACTGGAACTGGTAACTGATTTTGCATCAGATGAGCTTGAGAAAAGGGTAAAGGTAGTGTTTGCTGCAGAGATGTTTGGTTTTTCATTTACAGCTAGGGAATAAAACAAAAAAAATTTTTTTACTTCAGGCAAAAATTTAAGCCACAGTCACTTACAAAACCAGCTGTCAACATTACCTTGAAAAGATTTGTCAGGAGCATTTGATGTCGGACATATCTGTGTGGTACAGGATTCAGAAGCAGAAGGAACAGAAGTTGCTAGGCAAAACAAATATATATATATACACACACACACTTAACATTTTTATTAATTTGAGAAGGGTTAACCCTTAACTGCAACAAAATAAAACAAACAAATCACCATTGTAAATATCAATCATGTTTCTGGTAATGAGGTAGTAGAACTGTAAAACCTGAAAATGTATATGAAATAGCATTGACAAGCTGCCACTTCTCATGCTCTTGCAAAATGAGTTGCACCTCGGAAAACAGGTTTACCCCAGGAAATATTTTGGTACAGAACATATTCTGTTACTACAAATTCATCTCCAAAGTCACTCTTCTCAACTTATATACCAATGTGATTAGATAGCTAGCTCAATCATAAATATGAATTCCAGAGGTACTCTGAACAGTCTGAAGCCCTGTACACAAAAAAAAACATTTTTTTAAAGAACTTATCTGGCACTTAAGAGACTTCAAAATCACAATGGTACATTAAGCACGGTCATGGTTATAGCAACTTCAAAAGCAACAAAATTGTTGCTTTTAATAAAGGATAAAGCCACATGAAAATAGTTTACCACTTTTTGTAAAGTACAAATTCTTTTGATTTTAAAATGGATAGATATGTCTTCTCTAAACTACCAAGCCATGCTAAACTTTACCAGAAACCAGTTATCCAGAAAGCCCTGAATTACAAAAAGGCCATCTCCCATAGACTCAATTTAATCAAAATTTTTAACTATTTTCTTTTTCAGTGTAATATTGAAACAGTAGCTTATAACTGATCCCAACTAAGATATAATTAATTCTTATTGAAAGCAAAACCTGCATATTGGGTTTTTTAATGTTTACATTATTTTCTAGTAGAATGAAGGCTTAATTCAAGAAAGATTTGTTATTCTGGAAAACTCCATGTGCCGAGCATTCTGGATAACAGATACCTGTAGTTTGTAGAATATAAAAAATCTCAAAGCTTGCATTTCACATCATTATATGCCCCACATAGCCTTATCATACCAATGGGCATGTACATGGGTATATAGAGCATGTTTCCATCCCATATACCAAAAAAGGAAGATTTTTGTACTTACCGTTAAATCCTTTTCTCTCATCCTACATTGGGGGACACAGGCACCATGGGGTATAGATCCCGCAGCTTGGAGAGTGGACACTAAGAGTTAAAGCTGACTCCTCCTCCTGCTGTGGGCTATATCCCCTGCCTCCTCCTACTCACTCCAGTTTCTGGCCGAAGAAGGAGCAACTAACATGACCCAAAACAGAGGAGTCTCCCACCCATTCATTCTCGAAACCATTTGAACAACTCCCAACGGGGAGACAACTCTAAAAACCAAACAGGGAGGGAAGGCCTGTGTCCCCCAATGTAGGATGAGAGAAAAGGATTTAACGGTAAGTACAAAAATCTTCCTTTCTCTCACCTATATTGGGGGACACAGGCATCATGGGGATGTCCCAAAGCAACCCCTGAGGGCGGGACTCTTTTTCCCCAATATTCATTTAATAATTGTCTGTAACACCTTCCTCCCAAAACTGGCTTCAGCCGAAGCTTGTGTGTGCAGCCTGTAGAAGCGAGTGAAGGTGTATGAAGAGGACCAAGTCGCGGCTCGACAGACTTGCTCTGCCGACGAATAGCCCAGGAAGTACTGACTGCCCGAGTAGAATGTGCTAGTATGTTGAAGGGTATCTTCCTACCCTTCAATGTATATGATCTGATGATGACAGAACGAATCCATTTTGCTATGGTCGACTTTGTGGCCCTCATTCCTATTTTGCGACCCTCTGGTAGGATGAAAAGTGAATCTGTCTTTCGAATCTTTTTTGTCGCTCTGAGATAGGTCTTCATTGCTCGAACCACATCTAGCTTGTTTAGTCGTCTCTCTTGTGAATTCTTAGGCTCTGGGCAGAATGACGGAACTAATATATCCTGATTTAGATGAAATTCCGTTACTACCTTCGGTAAAAATTCTGGTGTTGGTCTTAAAACCACCTTATCACAATGAAAAATGGTGAACGGTGATCTGCATGACAATGCGGCTATCTCGGATACTCTGCGGGCTGATGTAATTGCCAAAAGAAAAACCACTTTTTCCGTAAGGTTTAGAAGAGGGATGTCCTCCAATGGTTCGAATGGCTCTTCCTGAAGAACTGAGAGCACTAAGTTCAGGTCCCAAGGTGGGACTGGATACTTGTAAGGGGGTACTATTCTGGTCGCCCCCTGTAAAAATGTTTTGATGTTTTCTCCAGCCGCAATCTTCCTCTGAAAGAGAATGGAGAGTGCCGATACCTGGACTTTTAAGGAGCTTAGAGCTAGTCCCTTTGAAAGGCCTTGCTGTAGGAAGGATAGAATGGTTCTGTCCTCTCCCTCTCTGGGATCTGTTCCTCTTGATTCGCACCAAGCAATAAAAGTCTTCCAAACTCTGTGGTATATTTTGGCGGAGACGGGTTTTCGAGCTCGTAGCATGGTGGGAATTGCTTCCCTGGGAGCCCCCGAAGCCTCTAGTACTAGTACTAAGAGCCACGCCGTTAAAGCCCAATGATGTGAATTCGGGTGGGCAATTGGCCCCTGTGTTAGTAGATCTTCTCTGAGAGGCAGGTGTAGTGGCATGTCTGCTGCTGTACCTACTATCTCCGCAAACCAGGGTCTCCTGGGCCAATAGGGGGCCACCAGGATTGTTTGAGTCTTTTCTCTCTTGATCTTTTTGATGACTCTCGGTAGGAGAGCCAGTGGAGGAAAGATGTAGGCTAGTGAGAATGTCCACTGAAGTACGAGAGCTTCTACTTTCCATGCTAGCGGGTCGACGCTTCTGGCTACAAATCTTGGTACCTTGTGGTTGAAGAGGGATGCCATCAGGTCCACCTCTGGCAGCCCCCACTTTTCTACAATCAGCTGAAAAACTTCGGGGTGCAGGCTCCACTCGCCCTGATCTATTGTTTCCCTGCTTAGGTAGTCCGCCTTCCAGTTGTCTATCCCTGGTAGGTAGACGGCTGAAATTGCTGGAACATATTTCTCTGCCCATGTCAGAATGTACTTTGCCTCCTCTAAGGCCATCTGGCTTCTCGTTCCTCCCTGATGATTTATGTAGGCAACTGCTGTTACATTGTCGGACTGTATTCTCACTGCATGACCCCTTAACCGGTCTGTCCAGTGTATCAGGGAAAATCTGATTGCTCTGAGTTCTAGGAGATTGATAGGAAGGAGTTTTTCTGTTTTGCTCCAAATCCCTTTTACTGTCTCCTGGCCCAGGACTCCTCCCCATCCCCGTAGACTGGCATCTGTTGTCAGTATCGTCCAATGGTGGTTGGGAAAGGGCCTTCCCCGTGACAGCCGGTGGGGTTTTAGCCACCAATCTAGGGAAAGCTTGACCTGTTGTGTTATCACCACATGTCTGTCTAGGTTCTGCCGGTCCCTTCTCTGATGGCGCAGAATCAGTTGTTGTAGGAGTCTGGTGTGGAGCTGCGCATAAGGAACTGCTGGAAATGATGCCACCATTGTGCCCATCACCTGCATGGCCTTTCGCAGGGGGATGCTGCGGGTTGTTCTGAGATTTCGAATTCTTCTCTGAAGAATGATGACCTTTTCCTCTGGCAGAAAAACTTCTTCCGTGTTGGAGTTGATAATGACTCCTAGGTATTCTATTCTTTGGGTTGGGTTCAGAGTGGACTTTTTGTAGTTGATGAGCCACCCCAACTGGGTCAGTGAGTGTAAGACCTGAGTTGTGTAATGGTTTGCCATCTCTAGGGAGAGGGCATTTACTAGAAGGTCCAAGTAAGGGATTACTGTGATGCCCCTTAGTCAGAGTCCTGCTAGTGCCGCTGCCATGATCTTTGTGAAGACCCGGGGTGCTGAAGACAGTCCGAAAGGAAGGGCCACAAACTGCCAGTGTTTTCCTGCCGCGTAGAATCTCAGGAACCTGTGGTGATATGGGTGAATTGGTATGTGGAGAAAAGCGTCCTTTATATCTATTACCGACATCAGTTCTTGTTTTTCCATGGACATTAGGACCGATTGCATTGATTCCATCTTGAAGTGGTATGTCTTGACAAAACTGTTGAGTATTTTTAGGTCTAGTACTGGTCGGTATGAACCGTCCTTCTTGGGTACAATGAATAGGTTTGAGTAAAATCCCTTTCCGTATTGTGCTTGTGGAACTGGATGTATGACTCTTGAGTCTTTTAGTTTGTGTATGACCTTCAGAAATGCCTCTCTTTTGTGGCTTCCTTCCCGGGATTTGAAAAATCTGTCTGGGGGACGTTGAGACCAGTCTATTAAATATCCTTCCGATACTATGTTCAAGACCCACTGGTCTCTGACTTGCCTCTGCCACACCTCCCGGAAGGCCCCTAAACGTCCACCTAGGGGGATCCCTCCAGGGGTGGGCACGTCTTCAGGCTGAATTGGACTTGTCTTGGGAGGGCTTGATGGATCCCTTTGCAGAGTACCAAGTAGATTCCCTCTTGTTGTGGTATCTTTGTCGAGTTCAATTTTTCTGTTTGTGACTTTGTTCTTTGTCCTTGCCGAAAGGGTCGAAAAAAGGGGCACCTCTTAAAAGGAGCCTTCTTGGGCCTGCTTTGTGGAAGGAGTGTGCTCTTGCCTCCAGTGGCTTGAGAAATAATTTTGTCTAGCTCTGTTCCAAATAGTAGTTTTCCCTGAAAGGGTATACTCACAAGAGACTTTTTGGATGTAAAATCAGCCGACCAGTTCTTTAACCACAAAAAACGTCGAGCTGCTACGGATTGTGCCGAAGTCTTGGCCACCAGTTTGGCTGCATCTAGTGGTGCGTCGCCCATGTAGGCTGTGGCATCTGCTATTTGGGAGAGAAGTAGATCTGTAGTTGGAGCTTCTGAGACTAGTAACTGAGCCACCTGCTCCACCCAGACTTCCATCGCCTTGGCTACCCATGCAATGGCAAACATAGGCCTAAGGGCCGTTCCTGCCGTTGTGAACATTGTCTTGCAAAAACCTTCCAGTCTCTTATCTATTGGGTCCTTGAAGGATGCTGCATCTGCTACTGGAATGGTGGTGTTCTTAGATAGACTGGAAACTGGTGGATCGACTGTAGGAGGAGACAACCACAATTCCATGCATTCTTGCGGAAATGGGTATGCCTGGGTGAAGCGTTTTGAGACTTGCAACCTGTGGTCCGGGGTCTTCCATTGAGATTTGACTATCTCATCTAACTGCTCATATGCTGGGAAGACATAAGAAGTCTTTTTCTGTCTTTTGAAAATATTTTTCCCTGTTTCCACAGTAGTAGACATCTCGTCAATGTTTAGTGTCTTGAGAATGGCTTGTATTAAACCTTTCCCTTCCCCTTGAGTTCTTGGAGTGTCGGGGTCCGGCTCAACCTCCTGTTCAGATTCACAGTCTGAGAGGACCTGTCCTTCCGCATCTGATGAGGTATTTTGGCCCCCCCTTGGTCCCGGGGGAGAATCAGCGGGCCTTTTGGAAGTAGTTGGTCGTCTATCTTGGTTCTGTGGAGGGTTGGATAGGTGCAGTAGAACCTTGTCTAGGGTCTCTGGGATGCGGGCCAGGTTATGAAGGCCGGCTAGCGATAGGGTGAGTGCCCGCATAAGGTCTGAGTCAGATTCCCTAGGAGTAGAGGATTCTGTGAGGGGTTCAGAGAGTGTGGCAGGGCATGCTGGAATGGTAGGTCTGCATGCTGAACACACAGCCTCAGCTGAAGCTGCTGAAAATTTTACTTTGCAGGATGCACAAGCCAAATAGGAAACCCTGTGTGTCCTGCGTGAAGGAGCTAAGGGCCTATCTACGACTGCCTCCTCTGATTCAGACATGTCTTGCTATGGTAAGTGTGGCTCCGTGAAGACAGATTCATCAGTGACTGCTTTAAAAAGTTTTGACTCTGTGAAGACAGGGAGACAGAGTTACTGACGGGGCAAAAACATTTTTGCATGATACAAACGCATCTATCAGAAACATACTATATTTTATAAACGAGAACACAGCAGATTTAGAAAGCTCAGTGTGTCCCGAACGCGTCAATACCAAATATATATTGTTTTATGGAGATTTCTCACTTTTACATTTCAAAATCTCTAA
>CM044433.1:37348279-37361448 GCA_024363595.1 Xenopus borealis
AATAAAAGTTGTCTGAGTGTGCAAATAAGTGTAAATACGTGTAAATAAGTGTAAATAAGTTTACAAAGGGGATCAAGTGTGCTGAAATTAAAAAAAATAAATAAATAAAAATACCAATCTTTACTAAAATGTTTGTGCATAAAGCAGAGAGAAAGCTCAGCTGCCAAAGAACGTATTAGATACGTTCTTGGCAGTCTGAGCCTTTAACTGCCAGCACGTATAGAATACGTGCTTGGCAGTTAAAGGGTTAAATTATAAATGTGTTCTACCTACCAAGAAGCCGTAAGAAAAAAAAAATTGTGAGCATTGTGTATTGCTTCAATTTTATTGTGGGTCCTAGGTTTGTAGGTTTTGTTTGTGAAGTGCAACACCCTTCTGTATTTATGGGACACCAAAAAGTAATACTATACCTTTTTGGGTTTCAGACATTTGAGTTTTCACGGTCTCTTCAGAAGGGGACATAGATGTTTCAAGTTGTTTTTTTCTGAGAGGAAGGAAAACAAGACAAGCATAAAAATCACAACCATGTACAGCACATAGGGCAGTCTGACTGATAAACTGTAAGGGTGCCTGCCGAATTGTGCTCTCTTCCTGTCGGGCGCAGGCGCACTGGCGTCAACTTGCGCGCGCGCGTCCATACGGGCGCGCGCGTCAAAGCGTCAGCGCGCGCCGAAGCGTCAGCGCGCGTCAAGACGTCAGCGTGCGTCCTTACGGACGGACGTAGGCGTCGGCGTGCGTCTTGACGCTGGCGTCCGTTTTGGCGCCATTCTGGGCCTATTTAAGGAGATTCCGGAGCTGTAATCCTTGCCCGATTATAGGTTATCCCTTGTGGTTCCTGGGTGCGTTGTTTCTGCCATTACTGAAGACTTCTGTGTTTGACCCTTGCCTTGTTCCTGGACTCCTGAACCTTTGCCGATTGGACTGACTTCTTTGCCTGAACTTTGACCTTGATTTACTCTTGACCCTTGCCTGTACCTCGCTGTTGGACTTTTGTTCCCTCCTTGGTCCGCATCCCCTCCTGAGCCTGCAGACCTTACATAAACAGAATAGGTTTATGGAAAATATCTTGTTCCTAAAGTTTATGGAAAATATCTTGTTCCTAAAGTTTAGAGGATCTTGCAGTGGGGCCCAGTCATTCCACTGCTCAAGAGTTCATGTAGGAAACAATCATATAATTAAATAAATGGATCTCAATATGAAAAAAAATGTGGTCACTATAGTAAATACTTCATATAAAAAGATCAATTAATTTGCAAAAAGTAAGCCAATTCATTGGGGTGTCAGTGAAGTTTGCAGTTTATCTTAAACCTAACAACTTGCTTGATATGAAAGTTTTACACAAGTTATCTAGCGTTTGAACAAAATGCCTAGAAACCCAATTTTCTCAAGCAAATTTAGTTAAGAGTTTTCACTAGGTCATCGCAGGATTGGTCAGCCACTCAAATGTTAATTTGGCCTGGAGTTTGGGATTATTGCCCGGCTGAAAGATGTTTTCACCCTGGTTTCAGTTTCAGGCAAAACAAATTCATTTGCATTAGTCACAGTATTTTGCACCATCCACTCTTATTTTGAGCTCTTCTGCTCTCCACCGTCAAATGGTGGCTTCAGACTTCTGGGTTGGTCTTTTATACACGCTGCGCCTGTACCCCCCGCCCCTTTTGTGGCGTCATCAGGGGGGCAGGTCTATAAATGCAACCAGGAAGCGCGCATACGGGCTAAGGGAGGGCAGGCTAGGGTTGGGTAAATCCCGACCTACACATCACTAATCCCCTCATTAACTAGGTGACGGCATGCAGTAACATGCATGAGTTTACATTTTAACAATAAATAAATAAACCTTGATCTCACAGCTCTAACCCTTTCCCAACATGGTTAGTCACTTTTATCCTTTGCGGTCAGACTGCAGCAATTCTTCAAGTTTCTTTCTGAGCAAAGTTCTTTTTTGTGCAACCCTCCCATATGGACTGCCGTTATGAAGTGCTCTAGATATGTATGACCATACCTACAGTGAAGTTTTTGACGGTAGCAGTGGTCTCTGAAGAACATCAGAATACATTTTATAGACTGTCAACAATGCAAATAGAACAGACTGTGTCAACTTAAACTACATAGTCCGCTCAGATTGCTCACTATGTTGCTCCAACTAATACCACACCTGTTACTATTTAAATGAATTGCTTCAGTATATACATTTTCTAAAGTAAGTATAATATACAGGTATAGGATAGATTATCCAGAATTCTTTGGACCTGGGTTTTTTTCCCGGATCAGTGATCTTTCTGCAATTTGGATCACAATACAACAAAACATAAACCCTATATGATCTGAACAGCGATACCAAGTTTCAATTACATTTACGCAGCACAAAAAAGTTAAAAAATTGCTGTTTTTTTTGCAAAGGAAAACATTTCCTTCACATTATTGACTAGACAAAAGCAACAATTCTCTAATCACTTTACATACCTCATTTTCTTTATTGGCCATTCGGGGGTGTCACATCTGGGAATATCCAATGATCTCTTTTTTTTCTATAAAAATAGATTTATTTTTATTGCAAAATGTACGGCATAAAATATGGGGGTGTGTTGCCTTTTCATGAAATTAGAAGGTAAAGGCTCATTTTATGATAATGGACTTTTTATACACATAAATAGGCACATATAATCATCACGGATACTTTTCAGTGAAGAAAGGGTTTATCTTAGAGGCAGATTTATCAAGGGTCAAATTTTGAATTCGTGCAAGTTTTTTTTAAACTCCCATAAATTTGACCAATCAAAATTTATTAATAAAATCTAATTTTCTCAGCTTGGACAAATTGAAATCGACCCAAAAACTCGAATCAAATTAGAAACTCTATTCTAGTTTTTTCAGAGAAAATGTCAGGAAGGCTGCAAACATCACCAAATTGAACCCTGGACCTCTTCCATTGACTAATATTGTAATATGGCAGGTTTTAAGTGGCAAAGTCAAATTCCATTTCTTAAAGGAGAATTCAACCCCTTTATGCAAAAAACCCTACCTTGTGTAGGTCCCACTCCCGGCCCTACTTCCCCTGCAGGCAAATGCCCCTAACATGTTACTTACCCCTCCTTCTAGGTCCTCTCCAGCAGAGTTCACGGCACCCATCTTCTTCCTGGATGCATTGGTGTTTGGTGGCACATGCTTAGAAGAAGGCATGTGCCGGTTCGATCTGCTGTGCATGCGCCACCAAAAGCTGATACATCCAGGAAGAACAGCACTCGGGAGAAGATGGCTGCCATGAACTCTGCTGAAGAGGACCTAGAAAGAGGGGCAACGTGGGCATTTGCCTGGGGGGGGGGGGGTTGAATTCTACTTTAAAATGCCAAAGTATGATAAATCTCGTGGGGTTTGGAGGACAAAGGAACCATAGTCAGCCATCAAAGTAATGAGACAGATCAGCAGCAGAGAAGGAGGCTAGGTTTAGAGTACTGTTCCAAACCATTAAAAATCATGAAAAGTGCATTTTTTTAATTAATGTATATTGCAAAGCTGTTTGAAATTATGTTTACTTTTCAAAAAACTGAATTATGTTTTTGTGGAGTTCCCCTTTAAGGCATGGTAAAAATATATTAAAAACTATAAAAATAAAGAAAATGAAAACGGTTCTCTTAATCCTGGATTCGGTGCGTCCCTACTATGAATTAATGAAATGATACAAGTGAAGGGTTATTTAGAAGAAAAATTATTTACCTGAAGATATCTGCTGGAGCTCAAGGAGCTGGTGATTTCATTATGACCAGGCACAGTGATAATCTTTCGTTTTGATAAATTCTCTAAACTGAATGAGGAGGCAGGAGAGACTTTACCATCACTGTTTTTGGAATCATGTACCTCTCTCAACATGTCCTGACTGGAGGAAAATAAAAAGTAGAAAAAAGATCTTGAGACTCACACTGACATATCTGGGAGGACAACAGAATGCCTTCCATTTTCAATGGTTAAAGATGAATCACATGGCTTTACAACCACAATAATTCAGACTGCAAGTTGCAACTTGAAGAAAACAGATCCCAAGATATTATTGCCACATAGTACCTTGGGTGCCAGTAGTTTTTAGCCAGGCTGTTACGCGAATGTTTAAACAAAGAAGATCCAACAAAAAGTTTGATTATGAAGAGTGCTTGTATTATGCCAGGGGCAGATTAAGGTTTGTGAAGTACCTGGAGAGTGCCCCCTCCCCTAAATTGTTCCCATATATTTAACCTTTTTAGAAATAAGGAGACATGCATTTTACTATACCTTAAAGCTATACAGATAGCCTTAGAAGTAGAGAATGGTTAGGAGGAAGACTGTATAATCTTATTGTAAATTTACATGGAAATGGAGGACTGTTGGGACAGGTTCTCCATAGAACTGGATTCAGACCTCCAACTTGCCAGACCGGCTTCCATTCTGAAACAAAAACAAGCAAAACTGAAATGAGAGCTCTTGGGGGATGAAAATAGGCAATAAACAGCAACTGCTACTGGACTTTGGATGAAATGCATATATTCAAGGACCAAAAGTAGCTGTGTTTAAGGCACTATCAAACTGGAGTTTCCAGCACTTCTGACCAATACATGACCCATATTGTCAAAGAATTTCAAGGCAATATCAGAATGTATATATCGGCAAACTTGACGTCTCTGGACAGGGGAAACAATGCCCCCTAAAAATAAAAAAAAATTCTACACTACACAGCCCCCCCGCCTAGGTGTTAACTCCTGTAATTGCCCCAAATTTTTTACTTAACTCTCCTTGCAGAGTCAGTGCAGCAGAGCTCACTGCTCCAACTGTGCATGTGTCGATACACCACTCACAACCAAATAAGACACTCATGAGCTACTCTGCGCCGACTGCAGGGAGATGTAAGTAAAGAATATGAGGCAATTACAGGAGTTAACACCTAGGCTGGGGGCAGGGGCTTTGTAGGGTAGCAATTATTAATAGCAGGGGGTTTAGCTCTCCATTAAAGGGTCCCAAAATTAAAACTATCCAGAGAGATCTTGGACATAGGTGGAAAAATACTGTTAAAGAAGGGCAGAACAAGTTCATGCATGTGATTGGAGGCTGAGCTCTAGTCTGTTCGTAAGGCAGCCTTGGCTTTGTGCAGCCGATGTAACTTGTTATTTTGTTATCCATTAACTCACTCCTTTAATTAGAACATATAAATCCCTAATCAAACTTACTTAGAAGTTCTACACAAGGAATCATTCACAATCCATTTACTTTCTTCCCCATTTTCCTTCCTGGGAAAAAAAAAAAAAACACAGTAGGTCATCTTCAATGCGACAAAAGAAAAAGTAGCATATTTATTTAATCTCTCAACTCTTTGAAATTACTGGTCTTTTAATACATATTACACTATTCTTGACTGCAGCGTACTTTAGCTTTCCATATTGGGACATCCTCATTATTTGCAGGAGTTTTGACAGCTGTAGTTTTTCCTGAAAGTACACTGGTATAGAGGCTTTGGAAAACAGAAATTACTCTACTTTTGGTCCTTGTGAGGTAGAGAATTAGATTAAAATTAGGTTAAATAGGCAAATAGTATGCTCGGCCCACACCTTATTCACTTATCTCACGTTGAAAATGGGGAACTGCTGTTAAATTTATAAGTCGACACTGTAAATCTCTCAAAGCCTTACCACTAAATCAGTAGTTTCTTTTTTTTTATGAAAAAAGCCAAGGGGGGCAGAAAAGAGAGACTGTATACATAAGACACTCGTATGTGCATATTGATATTGAGGCAAAAATACAAACCTTCTTCTAGCATATGTAATTGTAATCTATGCAGCACTAACCTTCTCTTGTTTTCAGTATCTTCAGAGTCCTCATCTCAAATTCTCTTTCTCTTTAAACATTCTTTGAGGGCTCTCAGAACAGACTCTGTAGCACATGGATCTTCAACGTGATGACTGGATAAAGTAGCCTCAGAAGGATTTGCTTTATGACTAGAGGGGGATGCTGGATATTGCTCTGGTTCTGGCAGATGGTGAGAATGTGTCACACTGGTTTCCAGTTCTACGCGATGGTGGATGGATGACAAACATGGTTCTTGCTCAAAGTCAAGACGAGGAGATAATACCACATTTGACTGTGGAGACCTGTCATCGGAGGACATAAAATTATATTCTACTGTAATTAGGCTATATTTTACAGTCAGCAGCATTTCAAGCTAAACCTATAAAGAACTGATATTTCCACCTCACATCTTCATCCTATCCCACCTAGGCTGCAACCTTCTGCTTACTGGTCTCTCACAATCCCAACCATCCCTTCTTCACTCATATCTTTATTAAAACAGTTATGGGACCCATTATCCAGTATGCTCGGGGACCTGGGTAATGGTTCATTCCATAATTTGGATCTTCATACCTTAAATCTACTAGAAAATCATTTAAACATTAAAAAACCCAATAGGCTGGTTTTGGATCAAGTACAAGCTACTCATCATGCTTATACAATGGTCCCTCATAATATACGTTATATTCCAAAAATCAGATGTACATAATTTAGACCCAGGCTATGAGTACTATAGATTTCTTCCTCTTTGTATGTTTATTACAGAGGTATGTTTATTAGTATAGATGTGTTAATTTTTTTTGGATAAGAGATTTCAACGGGAATTCATGGGAATACATAAACCTAGAGAGCTCTGAATGATAAGTTAAAATTTTTAGGAACGGTGCGGTCCAACTGGTGGCCCATTACCCCACCTTGTGTGGCCCCCTGCATAAAAATCATCCTGCTGTGACTACTTACCTTTGTGTAACCTTTAAAAAGGTATCAGTACTAAGATTAAAGGTCATCTGCATTGTTTACACCTCAAATTCAGACAGTAAAATTCACACCTGCAATCCCACCAGCATTGTTCACACCTGTAACACCTCTAATGTTCAAAGCCCTAAAGCCCTGTACTGTGCACTCCTCAGGTGCAGACTGAAAGGAAGATTTTTGTACTTACCGTTAAATCCTTTTCTCTCATCCATTGGGGGACACAGGTACCATGGGGATGTAGATCCTGCAGCTTGGAGTGGACACTAAGAGTTAAAGCGGACTCCTTCTCCTGCTGTGGGCTATATCCCCTGCCTCCTCCCACTCTCCCCAGTTTCTGGCCGAAGAGGGAGTAACACAACCAAAACCCAACAACAGAGAAAGTCTCCCACCCAATTATGTCTTTGAGACCCATTTGAACAACTCCCAACGGGGAGAAAAAACTATATACAACAACAGGGAGGGAAGGCCTGTGTCCCCCAATGTAGGATGAGAGAAAAAGATTTAACGGTAAGTACAAAAATCTTCCTTTCGCTCACCTAGATTGGGGGACACAGGCACCATGGGGATGTACCAAAGCAACCCCTGAGGGCGGGACTTTTTTCCCCTTTTTATGTTCATTTTAGAACTGCTTGTAACACCTTCCTCCCAAAGCTAGCTTCAGCCGAAGCTTGTGTGTGCAGTCTGTAGAAGCGAGTGAAGGTGTGTGGAGAGGACCAAGTAGTGGCTCGGCAAACTTGCTCAGCAGACACTTGGTGACGAACAGCCGAGGAGGTACAGACTGCCTTCGTGGAATGTGCTCGTATGTTGAAGGGTGTCCTCCTGCCCTTCACTGTATAGGCTCTTATGATTACGGAGCAAATCCATTTCGCTATGGTCGCTTTGGATGCCTTCATTCCTCTTTTGCGACCTTCCGGTGGGATGAACAGAGAGTCTGTCCTCCGAATCTTCTTTGTGGCTTCGATGTAGGTCTTAATTGCTCGAACAACATCCAGCTTATTTAGGCGTCTCTCCTGCAGATTCTTTGGTTCGGGACAGAATGACGGCACTACTATATCCTGATTCAGGTGAAAATCTGAAACGACCTTTGGTAAAAACTCTGGTGTCGGTATGAAGACCACCTTATGACAATGGACGATAGACTTACATGACAGCGCTATCATCTCAGATACTCTGCGGGCCGATGTGATCGCCAAGAGAAACACCACCTTCTCCGTAAGGTGATTAGAGGAATATCCTCCAATGGTTCAAAGGGGTCTTCCTAAAGGACTGACAGCACTAGATTTAGGTCCCAAGGAGGAACTGGATATTTGTATGGGGGTTCTAGTCTTGTTGCCCCCTGTAAAAACATCTTGATATTTTTTCTGAATGCTATTCTCCTCTGGAACAGAATAGAGAGTGCAGATACTTGAACCTTCAGGGAACTGAAGGCTAGACCCTTTGAGAGGCCCTCCTGTAGAAAAGACATGATGTCCTTGTTCTCTGTCTCTCTGGGATCTGTTCCTCTTGATTCACACCAAGCAATAAAGGTTTTCCAAACTATGTGGTATATCTTTGCGGAGTCTGGTTTAAGGGCACTTAGCATGGTGGGAATTGCCTCTCTGGGGGCTCCGGAAGCCTCCAGTACTAGGGCCTCAAGAGCCACGCCGTTAAAGCCCATAGATGTAAATTCAGGTGGGCTATTGTCCTTGTGTAAGTAGATCCTCTCTGAGAGGGAGATGTATTGGTGTGTCTGCAGCCATGTCTACAATCTCTGCAAACCAGGGTCTCCTGGGCCAATAGGGGGCCACCAGGATTGTTTTGGTCTTTTCCCTCCTGATCTTTTTGAGGACTCTTGGTATGAGGGCAAGGGGAGGGAAGATGTAGGTTAGTGAGAATGTCCACTGAATCACTAGGGCATCGACTGCCCATGCTTGTGGGTCGACGCTTCTGGCTATGAATGTTGGAACCTTGTTGTTGAAACGGGATGCCATTAGGTCCGCTTCTGGTAGGCCCCATTTCTGCACAATCAGCTGGAAAACCTCGGGGTGAAAGCTCCACTCACCCTGATCTATTGTTTCCCTGCTTAGGTAATCTGCCTTCCAGTTCTCTATCCCTGGTAGATAGACGGCTGATATTGCTGGAACATTTCTCTATGCCCTTGGTTATCATGAACAGGTTCGAGTAGAAACCCTTTCCCCTGTCCGCTTGTGGGACTGGTTGGCTGACCCCTGAGTCTGTTACGCCATGTATGATCCTTAGGAATGCTTCTTTTTTTTGTGACTTCCTAGTGGAACCCGGGATTTGAAAAATCTGTTTGGAGGATGTCGAGACAAGTCTATCAAATATCCCTCTGATACTACCTTCAAAACCCATTGGTCTCTGACTAGACTCTGCCACACCTCCCGAAAAGCCCCTAGCTGTCCACCTAGGGGAATCCCTCCAGGGGTGGGCACATCTTCAGGCGGAGGAGGACTTGTCCTTGGGGGGCTTGGTGGATGCCTTTGTAGGGTTCCAGGTAGACTCCCGCTTGTTATGGTATCTCTGGAAAAATTGGAACTTGATTTCTCCGTCTGTGACTTTGTCTTTTGTCCTTGTCTAAAGGGGCGAGATTAAGGCCGTCTCTTGAAGGTAGTTCTCTTGGGTCTGCTTTGTGGTAGGAGAGTACTCTTGCCCCCAGTAGCCTGAGAAATTATCTTGTCTAGCTCGTTTCCGAACAGTTGCTTTCCCTGAAAGGGTAAACTCACTAAGGATCCTTTAGATGTAAAGTCGGCCGACCAGTTCTTGAGCCACAAAAATCGTCGAGCGGCCACCGATTGAGCCGTAGTTTTGGCAACCAGCTTGGCTGCATCTAGTGCCGCATCTCCCATGTATGTTGTGGCGTCTGCTATCTGGGAAAGTAGGAGATCTGTCATGGATCCTCTAAACATAGAAGTTGAGCCATCTGTTCCACCCTGACCTCCATCGCTTTTGCTACCCATGCAATGGCAAACATGGGTCTACTAAGGGCTGTTCCTGACGTAGTGAATATTGTCTTGCAAAAACCCTCAAGTCTCTTATCTATTGGGTCCTTGAAAGATGGTGCATCTACTACCAGGATGTTGGTGGTCTTAGATAGCCTGGAAACTGGTGGATCGACTGTAGGAGGAGACAACCACAATGCCATGCATTCTTGTGGAAAGGGGTATGCCTGTGTGAAGTGCCTTGAAATCTGCAGCCTGTGGTCTGGAGTTTTCCACTGAGATTTAACGATCTCATCTAATTGTTCGTATGCTGGGAAGACATGAAAAGTCTTCTTCTGTCTCTTGAAAATGTTTTCCAAACTTCGACAGTAGCAGATACTGTGTCGTCAATATTTAGTGTCTTGGGTGGGGAAAAAAGGCCCGTCTAAGAAGGGTGGGAAGTAAGAAGAACTCCTACCTGAACAGCCAGGAAAACGTGCCCAATAGTAGGTTGGTGCAGACCTCCGTGGAGCGGTAACCGCAGCCTCAGGGGGAATATGGAGCTTTGCCTGCAGCCTCCGTAGAGCGGTAAAGGCAGCTGGGCAACTCTTGCAGGCATCTGGCTGAGGGGCACTAGATACAAGTATCTCTGACCCACAGTGGCCGTGACCCATACCGTAGTTAGATCACTTGCTCCAGCCACCTGGTGTCCATGTTCTCTCTCTGAGGACACTAAAGAGTGGAGGAGTCCGCTTTAACTCTTAGTGTCCACTCTCCAAGCTGCAGGATCTACATCCCCACGGTGCCCGTGTCCCCTGATCTAGGTGAGAGAAAGTGCCTACACCTCATACAAACTGAGGAATCAGCATTGTGTCACTGTATGCAGCACAGTATGAACGGTTCCTCTTAAGAGTTGTCCAGATAGGTTTCCTGCCCTATGTGTGCCATACTATGCCTGCCCTATGCTCCGTGTGTGTGTTTGCCCCATACTCTGCCTGCCCTATACTCCTTGTGTGTGCATGCGCCATACTCTGCCTGCTCTATGCTCCTTGTTCGTGTGTCATACACTGCCTTCCCTATGTTCCTCTTAAATAAACTTGTTTCACATAGGAGTGATATCCCT
Source organism: Xenopus borealis (assembly GCA_024363595.1). Lineage (NCBI taxonomy): Eukaryota > Metazoa > Chordata > Amphibia > Anura > Pipidae > Xenopus > Xenopus borealis. Next base: position 37,359,104 of record CM044433.1, read on the forward strand.
GCAGTGAGCAGCAAATATTTGTTTTTTGGTGTGCTACCACCATAAATGAGGGCTTGGTGTTAAGTTATTGAGAATTACAAAATATTCACGAGCACACAGGTGTTTCTGGCATGGTAAACTCTTGCTGTGGCATGCAACGTTTTCAGGGATAACTCCTTGAAAATGTACTTACTGCGGCATGCAACGTTTCGGGGAAACCCCCTTTATCAACTGTTTTTGCGGAGTTCCAGGATTTCACTTTTCCAGGAGGGCCAGGGTGTGCGTGTGTAATTGGACAATTTTTGTTAAGTTATTGAGGTGTTTAAAACAGGGAATGGTCAACACTGGTTTTCATTATTGGCCCCCACCACGTAGGCCAGAAAGATTCTGGCCCTTGGTACCACAGAAGTTGGACAGCACTGTTCTATATATTTCTTGTTTAAGGGGATAATCCCTTCGAGCACACAAATGGGTTCGGTTGGACAAAGAAAGTGGGTCCCTTTAAAGGAAAGCAGAAAAAACATTTTACTTATGACCATAAAACAAACATTTTATTATAAAAGGACAAGTAATTTAAGAAGACACTTAGTCAAACCTTGACTTTCCACATCAATAAATAGGCAAATGCAAAACAACACATCAACAAGAAAAGTAGATACAGTAAAAAGCTATTTATGGCCACCAAATGGTCTAAACTGTTATTGTCTAAAGGTATCTATACACAGCCATCCACTGGATACTGATCTGAACGTTTTTAAAGAATTGCAAGCCCATTCCCCTGTATATGTGACTCAAGAATAATTTTCCTGATGGATACATGATCAGTTCATAAGATATTTACTGAGCCAGGCAACAAACTTTAGTGTTTATACTCCATCTGTGAATGCATGAGTCTCGACTAATAAAAAGGGACATTTGTTTTGTTTAGTATAGATGGGCCATGAATTAAGAACAATGCAATTCAAACATTCAATGCAAAGTAATTCCCGATGTCTCAACTCCATGACAAGGGGACTCCTCAATTGACCCTTCGCCTTCAGCTATCCAATTTAACCCCATTGTTACATACCATAATGAAACACCAGGAGCCAGAAAATGGTGAAAATGGCCACAGCATTTATTCACATTTTATCAAATAAATAGGACCTTGCCAGCCTCACCCCAAGGCAATATTCAATGCCAGAATTCCATAAGAGATCCCTACTATGCTCTGCCGCTCACTTCAGATCAGTACTATGTCATTATATCCACCAATGAGTATTAGGCTGTCTCTTCCACGAGAGGATGGTCCCAACTCTGCTACCAGCAGGAACTGCATCTCGCACCATGGCAGAAGTTCAGCAGCCCTGCTGTCGGTCCTGAATCTGCAGTGTGTCGATGATATGAAATCCAAGCAGGCTGTCACCTAGCACAAGCAGTAGTAGCGTCGGCAACCCACTGTGCAATCGCAGGAGAGAACCTCCTTTCTCCCTCTTCTAAATTTACCTGAGCAGTACTCTGGCAAGGTCCTACCGCCACCACGAGCCCAACTGTAAGCCTTCAGTTGGGTTCGTCCCCACCATAACTTTTTAACTATTGGTTATTAGTTAGAAAAGGAATGAAATAGAAAAAGAATGAAAATTAAATATTCACAAAATATCCAAGAATTTAATTTGCATAATGCATTTTAGCCATTAACCTTATTGAATATATATTTATTTGCAATTGTTAGCATACCACGGATGTATAATTGTTGGATAGATTCTAGCAAGGTGAACTTCCTACTAGGTTGCCTGACATATCCACCCAAATAGTTCCATCCCAGATACCAAACTTCCCTTTCTTTTAATAACAATGGCAGGTCTGCCTGTCCCTCTGCTCTGGGGGCCCTCAGTTACCCCAACTCTTAGGGTAAGATCAACAACCACTTACAGATGCAGCCACTTGTATTTGTGTGTTAAATGCGTCGTGACTCAGGGTTAATTGAGAAACTGTGTTATCTAAAGTCATCTTAACTCATTTAATGCATTTAACCTTTTCATTAGCATACCAAAGCACCATTGTTATCAATGGTGAACTCTTTAATTGGATGAGATGCTGTGACACAATATTCTGTGATAAGTGAGTTAAATGGGATGTCTGAGTTAAGTTATTCTTCATCTGTACCGTGCTTCTTCCATGACATCATATCTGCTCTGTAAAGACTCCCCCCTCCAGCCGTCTTTGCCTAGCTCAGAGGGTAAGGTCAACTAACCACTTCCCATGCTGATCCTGTAGCTGCCCATCCACGCTGTGGAGATCCGCTTGACAGTCCAACTTTGCTGTGAAGACTAGCTCTAACAGCCCAACCATGCTGTGGAGACTTGTCCTCCGGCAGGCCAAACACG
>CM044433.1:37374340-37398791 GCA_024363595.1 Xenopus borealis
TAATCAACTTAGGGGCGGGATAAAACCCATGGTGTATGCTGTTTCAAGGAGTCCAGGAAAGGTTTGTTAAGTAGGGACAGTATCAAACTGTGAGGATTCCTTCAGGATTTCTTGCTTCAATATTTGATTAATGAACCAGTTAGCTCATGATTTTTCTAAAAGATTGTAGCTTAATTTTCCTTCTCATTTTATACAGGTATTGTTTCCAGTATCTCATTCTATCTTTTCAGGGTCAGACTTTCCAGTTACTTTTTATTCCATCTGCCTCTTCATAAAGCTTGTGTAGCTAGAGGCCTATGTTTCTTTTCATCTTAAGGGTCTCTTACAGTCTCCTCTCTTTTCCTCCTTCCCTAGCTACTCAGAGATAGAGAGTAATATTTGCCCTTTTGGAAGAGTAATTTCTTGCTGATTTTGTTAGATTACTGATATTTTAGGAAATTCCATAGTTGTAGGGATTTAAAACACTTAACGTGCTCCCTACTTTTTGAATTGTCAAATGTGCAGCTGGGATTCCCATTGCTTGGTATCTCTTTAGTATCTTGCTGTCCCCTCTCTTTTCCTCCTTCCTTAGGTACTCGGGGAGAGAGCGTGACATTTGCTCTTATAGAAAAGTAACGTATTGCTGCACTTGTGCGATTACTGATTAAGATATTTTAGGGAATTCAGTAATCTCTCAGGCCATAAAACACTTAACAAGGTGCTCCCTTATTTTTGAATTGTCAAAGATTTCCTTTGTTTAGGATCTTTATGCAAAAGCAATAGCATATAGAACCCTTAGGTTGTGCTTTGACACCATCAATATATTCAGTGTTCTTCAGTGGGTCTGGAACCACATTTTTTATAAATGGCTTCAATCTGTATTAGAGCTGACTGTGAAACTCTTAAGTGGGACAGCATGTACAAGCTCTACTTGCCCACTTCTTTAACAAGAATTAAAGCAGTGTCTCATCGTCATGAATCTGTACAGTTGGTCCAGACACAGGGCGTATAACAAACCAAGGTTTGGAGCCCCTTCAACAATAAATTCCCGTTTTAGAAGGATGTGTGCAGCATCGACTATTCTGTAATTCAGAGGATAATGGGGAGTCTTCAGCAATGCATAATCACATTGTATTAGGCCCAGTTCAAAGATCCAAAGATAAACGGTTGCAGACTCAGTAGTAGCGGTAACATTGTCAGGGCTGATTTTCCTCTTATTTAACTGAACCTGAGAAGATCTCACTATATCTAACTCTGCACTTATGTATGTCTAAAGTTGATTTAGCCATGTTATTTTCCTTCTCTTATTTGTAATGGTTTTTGTAATTGGGCATCTTCAGCAATGCATAATCATATTGTGTTAGTTCAGAGATCCAAAGAGATGTTTGATAAGCAATTGCAGTGTAGACTCAGTAGTCGCAGTAACATTGTCAGAGCTGGTTTTCCTCTTATTTAACTGAAGTTCCTGATTTTGAGCAGATCTCACTATATCTATCACCACATTTATGTACAGTATCTCTAAAGTTTATTCAGCCATGTTATTTCCCTTCTCTTTTATAGTGGTTTTATTGTCAGTCTTTACATGGCCCAATTCTCGTAATTTTTGAAATTATGTTCAGAGAATACATAAGAACTAACACTATAGGTGGATAAAAGTGGTGGGATTACAAAAGTGGACATTGTCATGACTGACAGGCTTCTAGCTTTGCCACTGAACTGTATCAAGACATTGTATTGTCATGGCTGCTGTTCCTATTATATTTCATTCTATTCACTGCTCCGCAATTCATATCCTCTTTACCTGCAGCCAGGACTTCTGACAAAGTCTTATTTTTATATGGATACTTATCTCTTGTACATAATCAGTCTGTGCTGCCTTTTCCTAGATTACAGCTCCCTTTATACAGCTGCAATGATTATTTCAGAAACAGAAATGATATATACAGTTATTTCAGTGAGCTATAGCACAAATAAAATTTATATAGTTGCTCTATGTGAAGCTGCAAATGTTTCCCAAATTGTGGAGTTTTTCTCCATAATTGCAGCGTAATTGCAGCTGCAAGGTGGTGATGCACCTGATGCAATTGTTGGCAATGTAATAAAATGAGAGGAACTGCATGTACTTATTAACGTGAACTGCTCATTGCTCTTCCTTTGGATAATAATACAGTGTGTATGGTTGTCTCAGTGTTTTAAGTGTGAGCGTTTCTTCTACTATCTTTATATGGGTTTTGTGTTGAGTAAAAACACGTGCTTAATGATTATATTTTTTGCAGCCATAATCTGCATGTGCTGCATCTAATATTGTCAAAATGGCCATACTTTTGATGGGTTTTTGTGTAATATCTTCAGACCACCACCAAGTGTTGGATATTGACCTGAAGATCTAAAAAGAGGCAATCCCCTTTTTTAGAGTAATATTGAGCATGAAACTTGAATAGCAGCAAAACATATATTTCCTCCATGTCTCCCACATCTGCATTAGAAGTTGCAAAGCTACAAGCTACAATTAGCAGTTGATCATGCATTCTTCCATATGTGTATTGTATATAGCAAATGGTAGTACTTAACTAGTCCATAAGTAAGTTTGCATATAAGGGAGACCTATATGGCTCCTCTCAATACATGCAGAGAAGCATTTTAGTATATTAAATTGGAACTCCTTTCATATAGTATATATATATATATATATAGAATCCACCTGGGTTTTCATTTCCCCAATAATAGCTCTGTGCACCCACACAGCAAATGAGTTGTCTGTAAGACCCCCATCCTGATTGAAAACTGGCAGTAGACAGGGATAACTGAAATCTTTTGGGAGCATAGCTTTGCAGTTTGAATAGAAAAAAAAATGACATTTAATATATGGTTTTATGGGGTGCTTGTACTATTGGGGGGTTTACATAATATGTAGGCAAGGTGCATTGTTCGGACTGTGAATTGGCAGCTAAAAAATCATGTGCTATTTAAATTAGGGTCTTCAAGTGCCATATTGGGTTTCAACCTGTTTAGTATACCTATGCTGTTCACATTTAGGGTGCTGGGAATTCTTGACCAATACAAAGAAAAATGTCTATAAATCTATACATACTTTATTTTATCTCTAAGTATTAATGATATCCCTACATTTAGTCTAAGAGCAAAGTACCTTTTTAGATGCTACACATTGTCATTTCAGTGCATACTTCATTCTGGTTAGCGACCAAATATGCAAAGTGAATCTAGCTCAGGTAATGCCTTTGAAATGTTTAGCTGGCAGTCAGACACACTATTGTCTCTTTATTTCAGTTACTGCATTTGGTCTTATTTTTCCTTTCTCTAAAAAAGTCCAGCTTTTTGTTTCTGGCAAAAGTGGCTTAATAAGTAAATTGACCTAAGTCTCTAGCATAACAAAAGGCAAAAATTATTTTTTTATGTAACTGCCCAGACTACCCATGCAAAGATATGCAAATGGATAGGTGCACCTCATCTGTACCGGTGTGGGACCTGTTATCCAGAATTCTTGGGACCTGGGGTTTTCCAGATAACTAATCTTTCTAAAATCTGGATCTTCATTCCTTAACTAAAAAATTATTTAAACATTAAAATAAACCCAATAGGATTGTTTTGCCTCCAATAAGGATTAATTAAACCTTAGTTTGGATTAAATACAAGGTACTTTTTCTTATTATTACAGATTTGTTTTATTAATTTGGAGCATTTTGGAAAGCGGGTTTCCGGATAATGTATTCCATACCAGTACTAAGCAAAAAAAAAACCTGACAGTGGGAAGTAAGTTGACTGCTACAAAAGTAAATGGAAAAGAGAATAAAGTGAAATCAGATTACTAATGACAGCTGTAGAGCTTGTTTACTACAAACAGACACCATATTGGTTTTAATGTACATAATTATTGGAAATTTAAACATGCATGTAGAAAAACACACATATATATACAAATGTCAATGTTTGGCTTATAAATATAAGGGGTCCGATTTATTATTGCTTGAGGCTGAGCCTTTTCTTCCACTGTTCTTTACTCAGTGCTTTGTCTTGCTTTTTAGTTTGCTCCATTCTCTGGATCTTTTACTTGCGCGTTCTCTTTACATTCTTTCTTTCCAGCCTGTGCTTTCTTGTTTGAGATTTTTTTAACTGGAGCCTCTTTCTTTGCTGTTTCTGGGCTTATTTTATCTAATGAATCTGTCTGTTCCTTTTCTAAGCTTATTTTTGCTTGTTTTTGGACTTTCTTTTCAACAGGGATAAATATTGAAAATAGTAAATTCTAAACCTTATTTTAAAATATGAAGTATAGTGATACATCTACTAAAAAATATTTGGACACAAACATGGATTTAGTCTAGCTGTGTTACCATCACATATTTAGTAAACTCGCCTTTTATGTTGGCACTTGTGTTTCTTCATCATCATCTGGGACATCCTGTACCCACTGCATAATTGAAAATAATATATATATATATATATATATATATATATATATATATATATATATATATAGATAGATAGATAGATAGAATTGGTTCTTGTGTCAAATGTAACATAATTTATATAGTGAGCCTAAGATCAAAAAAATTTAAGGAATTGAATTTAAAGCAAAACTACATAAAAGGGAAGGAGAAAGCAGTAGACCCAAAAAATCTATATGGGCAATAAAATACAGGTATGATACCTGTTATGTAAAATGCTCTTTCCTTAATTTGGATCGCCATACCTTAAGTCTGCTAGAAAATCATTTAAACATTGAATAAACCCAATGGTTTTGTTTTGCCTCCAGTAAGGATTAATTATATCTAAGTTGGGATGATGTACAAGGTACTGTTTTATTATTACAGAGCAAAAGGAAATAATCTTTAAGAATATAAATTATTTGCATAAAATTGAGTTTATGGGAGATGGCCTTCCCATTTCTGGATAAGGGGTTTTCGGAGAATGGATCCAACACCTGTAATTTCTTTAAATCGCATGTGCTTGTAGAAATGTACCTATATTTGTAAGAAGTACACTATTATTACAATGATATTTTAAGCAAAACTTAAGCAAGCATTATCCTGCTCTGTGAAGGAGGAGCTGGCAAACTGTTCTGCCCTGCTCCAATCTCTTGTGTCCACTCATAAGTTTCAAACCTGCAAAATAAACACACACACACATATATATATATATACACATACACAGACAATGAAAAGCAGTTCAGTATTATAAGAAAATGTAATGCATGTAGAGAGATAAATGATGCTTCATGTCCATATACTCACCTCCTATGTACAGGCTTATCTGGGGGATTTCTTTTTTGAAGTTATTCGGCCAAAAATGTCATGAAATAGTCTATACCCAAGTCTTCTTGCTCATCTAAAAGCTGATTTTCCTCTATTCTGATATGACCCCTATAAAGTGTAAAAAAAACATCCCCACATTTAAGGAAAATATCATTTGAATTATGTTATATTTGTTATCTGTATACATAAGAATAGAATGCTTTTTTAAAAACATTTTCCTTGTAGTTTTCTAGAAAATGTTAAAGCCAAATTGTCTTGTGAAAACAGTACTGTTGCAAGTATGGTTATGCCAGGCAGCATTTAACAGTTCATGACTTGACCTATAGGTAGAGTAGTCTTTTATTATCAGTATCAGAGTCAGACTGGGCTGGCAGGACACAGCGTAAAATCCCGGTGGGCCCCCCGTCCCAGACCTGCATTTGTCTATGGCCCATGCTGGCCCCTGATCTCGCCCCCCACAAAGCCCAGATCAAGTGAGAAACTACAAGATAGGTTCTTGGGGGAAGGGGTGGGGCCTGTGGCAGAAGCCTCAGTGGGCCTCTAGTCCGACACTGGTCACTGTAATGTGCTTTTTATAGTCAAACACAAAATCATTGCAGAGGCTTACTCTATCTTACTAAAAGCAGACTCAGAAGTTTTGTTGCTTTATGATCTTCATCTTTTTTCACGTACTCTGTTTCTACTGCTTCTTCCTCAGAGGCTTCAATATTTAATTTTTTCTTATACCTGGTAAAATTGGAAGGATAATGATTCTAAACATTTCTCTCATTTGGAATGGTAATTAATTGAATAAAAAGCTGTGTTTAATTTCAGAAACTTACCTTGCCTATTTTAAAATGGGAATAGGAATTTTTTGGATTCCTGTTCCTCATCTTCTCCCATGCACTATTACTTCAATGACTCCTCTTTGAGTTCTTCCATGGATGCCTGGGGCTCTTTTTTCCTGGGAAACCATTGAAGTATGAAAAACTCAATACTATAAACACACAACTCTATGAGGAGGGCAGTACAGATAATTTGGCCATTGACAAGTAATGGTGACCATAGATGCAATTGAAGTGGGCGATATCAGGCTGATCCGATTATGGGCCCTAGGGCAATATCTTCTCTTCCACCATGTCTGCAATGTCTTCTGTTCTGCTGTTTGTGCTTCTACGTCAAAAAACTATTTAGCCTTTTTCTGCTTGACATAGAGATACCTGCAAACCAATAAAACAAATGTAAAATTCTGCAAATGTGCTAAGGCCTAAGTCTGGCAACTTGGGACAGCTTGAATAGTGGCAATTGCAAATCTTTCTGTCCATAAAAAGAACATAGATGCATGAAGTGACTTACCATCCAAGCCCTCCCATCAGTGTAATTGGGATGAGAACACCCAGTGTAATCATATATGTAACATAAACACTTTAATTTTCCTCCAATGTGGTTATCTCAGGATGCTCTGTTTTCACATTATCTATCTTTATGTGTAACAATCGTATGCAACAGGGCTGTAACGCTGTTACAGACAGGTGCACTGGAGAACTCATTCAGTCACAAAATGTGTTTGTGTGATGACTTATATCAAATCATTCTGCAGGACAATATAGAAAGGAAATAGACTGATGTCAATAAGGCAAACTCATGCCCAATAGCCCAACCCCCACACTGGAATGACCAGCAGGGCCACTGGGTCAGTATTTAAAGTATAATTAGGAGGGAGTAAACTGGTAAGTAATAGAGCAACTTACTGGCTCAGAAGTTCAAAGTAAAACAAAAATCCAAGAACAGGTACAGTTAACAAAGAGAAACAAGATTTGGGGACTTCAGCAGGGGATAGAGTCCTGGAACAGGGTCAACCTTGGGCTAGGCATCACGAACATAGATCGTATGACCAGCAGGAATAGAAACTATGAACTGGCAGGGAGGGAAGCTAATTCAAGGTTTAAATAAGAGCCCTCTGGGAATAGGCTGCACTTGCCAGTTAATACAGAGCAGCGGACTATAATGAACAGCGCCAGGGTTAGCCATAGGGACCTCATAACAGGGATAGCCTGTACCTATAGTCTGCCTGAATAGTAAAGAAGTAAGGCAACAGGCTGCAATACATAGGGACCCTGGTTTAAACACAGCTGAGAGATGATTCCTTACACGTTAACAAATATGATATTAACACTATAGGGCTGGTTTATTAAACCATTACTTTTTTTGATCGGGTGTTTTTTTTTTGAGTCAGTTCCAAAACTGAAAATACTCCTGCTAAAACCTGTCAAAGGCAAATGTCCCTTTTGCAACTGGATATGTGGTTTTAAATATTTTGGGGTGTTTTTGGCACTGTCTTTTGTGCGACAATACGGAAAAGTCATCGTTTTTGCGACTTGTCGTTTGTGTTTTGATTTTTAATAAATTTCATGACATTCGTGGTTTTAGAGAAACTGAGTTTAGTCCTGATTTCAAAAACCACGAAAATTATAAGTTACTCAGAACTGAAAAAATATTTACATTCTTTGTCCTACGGCTTTGTTTTTGGAAACAGTGCTCTACATTCTCCATGCAGAGTGATTGCCAATAGAAAATGAAAACATTTTGGTATTAGCTGGGTCTGCAGCAAAAAAAAACATTATTTCCAAAGTAAAATAAAATTACTCTTGTCAGATCACCATAGTTTTATATTTACCAGCTTTGGAATCGGTACAAATAATGATTCCGTATAATATCCAAAAAATATTCTTCTTCCACATTATATTCTTGTTTTTCTATAGAAAGATAAAAGCAAAGAGAAGGAATGTTAAAATAATTGTACTTTTATTATTATCAACCTATCTAGTAATATTGTTGTATAAAGCAAAGTGCAGTGGTTATGACAATATTAAACAAGACATGATGCAAGAAAAATGAATAAATAATATGTCAGCAAGAGCTCTGGTGCCTTAGAAGTGGAAACATGCTATTCACCTAGCAAAGTGGGAATGGATACAATCTATGGAATATGAAAAATGGAGGAAATGATTTTAAAAAAATATAATCAATTTAATACATATTGGATAATATGGTCTCTGTGGCTTAAAATCTTAGTAAAGTCATAATGATCACCGATTTCCATCCAATGACATCATCATCCCCTACTACAGTAAGTAGCTGAAATAGCAAATTTTCTAGCAGCCCAGGGTTGTGTATGATATTCCTACTGTCCATTCACATTTTTATTAAAAAAATGCTGCAAATTGTATTCTAAAATATTCCCAAATAAAAATTAAATGGCATATGCATTGATAGCATCAAGCTTAGTGGTACATAAACATTTTTATAAACATTCTAATTGAAGTTTTATGTAAGGTTGTTGTTTTCTTTGGTTTAGTAGAAGCCAGTGTAACACCTGGTAATGAACGAAGTGCTGGCAGTATAAACCAGTTAATTGTTACCTTCTTTATATAAACCATAGCAGAGTTTCTGAAACAACCAGTTTTACCAGTCCAAGGTAAGAGTATATTATATTTTAATTACTTTAAAACACTTTCATTTTTTGGTGTTACTGTTCCATAATATAATTACACCACCACTGGCCAACTATTCACTCACATTTTCAGAAAAGTAGTCAGAAAACCACCAACTACCTATCCACTCATTTCTTCATAAAAACAAGTTAAAAAATCTAATAAATATTATAAATTACATTTCCTCTCAAAAAGTATTCTAATATGAACTATTGTCATATGCTTTACTGATATCAAGGTTAGAGGTACAGGTATGGAATTCATTATCCGGAAACCCGTTATCCAGAAAGTTCCGAATTATGGAAAGGCCATCTTCCATACACTCCATTATAAATTTTATATCATTTAAAAAAATTATTTACTTTTTCTCTGTAATAATAAAACGGTGCCTTGTACTTGATCCAAACTAAGATATAATTAATCCTTATTGGAGGGAAAACAAGCCTATTTGGGTTTAATTAATGTTTACATGATTTTCTAGTAGACTTAAATTATGAAGTTCCAAATTATGGAAAGACCCATTATTCGGAAGACCCCAGGTCCCAATCATTCAGTATAAGTCCTATACCTCTATATAACTGTTTCTACTTCAGTGATTTTTATTGTTTTTTTATATTGTTATAGGCTTGGGATCAGTTATCTGGAAACCCCTTATCCAGAAAGCTCCAAATTACTAAAAATGCCATCTCCCATAGACTCCATTCTATCCAAATTTTTAAAAAGGTTTTATCTGTCATAATAAAACAGTGCCTTGTACTTCATTAAAACTAAGTTATAATTGATCCTTATTGATAACAAACCAGCCTATTGAGTTTATTTAATGTTCATATGATTTTCAAGTAGACTTATGGTATGATGATCCTTTATCTGGAAAACCCTATTTATACAACAAAATTATTACTTATAAAAAAAATAGAAGTAAGTTGTCTACGAAACTGAGTTTTCCACTTCAGTATTAGGTCCTAAGTGCACCATAGATTGTATGGCATGTGGCTCAGCCCATTATATACGTACGTGTTTGTATAGAGACAACTGAACAACATACTTTTTGCACCCCCCAAGTTGCCCTAGATACCCTATCAGTTGTGTAACTAAATAAAATCACAGATCTGTTTAACTATACAAGTGAATGAAGTTTGATATATGGTACTACACGTTTAGATTCCCCATATATAAAAACAGAACTTTACAAAATTTAAATACTGTACCAACCTCCAGAGCCATAGAACAAGGTGAATAATTGACAATCAGGTATGGGATCCCTTATCTGGAAACTCGTTATCCAGAAAGCTCTGAAATATGGGAAAGCCGTCCTTCTTAGAGTTGGTTTTAAGCAATTTTAATTTAAAAAAAAAAATGTATTTCTTTGTACAGCACAGGTATAGGATCCGTTACCCGGATACCTGTTATACTGAATGTTCCGAATTAAGGAAAGGCCACTTCCCATAGACTCCAGTCTATCCAAATAATGCAAATTGTTATACAGTTGTGCACATAAGTTTACATACCCTGGCAGAATATATGATTTCTTAACCATTTTTCAGAGAATATGAATGATAACACAAAAACTTTTCTTTCACTCATGGTTAGCTGAAGCCATTTATCGTCAAACAACGGTGTTTACTCTTTTTAAATCATAATCACTGCACAAACTACCCAAATAACCCTGATCAAAAGTTTACGTACCCCAGTTAATACAGTGTATTGCCTCCTTTAACATCAATGACAGCTTGAAGTATTTTGTGGTAGTTGTGGATGAAGCTCTTTATCTTCTCAGACTGTAAAGCTGCTCATTCTTCCTGGCAAAAAGCCTCCAGTTCCCATAAATTCTTGGGCTGTCTTGCATGAACTGCACGTTTGAGGTCTCTCCAGAGTGACTCAATGATATTGAGGTCAGGAGACTGAGATGGCCACTCCAGAACCATCACTTTATTTTGCTGTAGCCAATGACAGGTTGACTTGGCCTTGTGTTTTGGATCATTGTCATGTTGGAATGTCCAAGTACGTCCGATGTGTAGCTTCCGGGCTGATGAGTGCAAATTGTCCTCCAGTATTTTTTAATAACTTACTGCATTCATTTTGCCATCAATTCTGTCCAAATTTCCTGTGCCTTTTTAGCTCACACATCCCCAAACATCAGTGATCCACCACCAGTAGGAATGGTGCACCTTTCATCATAGGCCTTTTGACTCCTCTCCAAATGTAGCGTTTATGGTTGTGGCCAAAAAGTTTAATTTTAATTTCATCACTCCAAATTACTTTGTGCCAGAAAGTTTGAGGCTCGTCTCTGTGCTGTTTGGCATATTGTAAGCGTGATACTTTGTGGTATTAGTAATAGTAATGGCTTTCTTCTGGCAACTTGACCATCTTTCTTCAAGTGCCTCCTTATTGTGCATCTTAGAACAGTCACACCACATGTTTTCAGAGAGTCCTGTATTTCACCTGAAGTTATTTGTGGGTTTTTCCTAGCATTCCGAACAATTTTTCTGGCAGTTGTGGCTGAAATTTTAGTTTTATTTGTTTTGGTTTCAACAGAGCCCCTCACTTCTTAATTAGAGTTTGAACACTGCTGATTGGCATTCTCAATTCCTTTGATATTTTCTTATATACCTTTCCTGTTTGATAGAGTTCAACTACCTTTTTTGTTTCCCCATGACTGAAAAAAAATCAATGCAGCACTGGATGAAAGAGGCAAGGGTCTGTAAGGAGTCCAGGAAGTCATTGACCTTTTATACACACCCACTAATAACAAGCAAACAGATCACAGGTGAAGATGTTTACCTTTAATAGCCATTCTAACCCTTTTGTGTCAAGTTGTGTGCATGTTATCGGGCCAAATCACCAGGGTATGTAAACTTTTGATCAGGATAATTTGGGTAGTTTGTGTTGTGATTATGATTTAAAAAAGTAAACACAGTTGTTTGACAATAAATGGCTTCAGCCAACCACTAACCATGAGTGAAAGAAAAGGTTTTGTGTTATCATTCATATTCTCTGAAAAATGGTTAAGAAATCATAAATTCTGCCAGGGTATGTAAACTTATGAGCACAACTGTAAATAATTTCCTTTTTCTCTGTAATAAAGCAGTAGCTTGTTCTCAAGCCAAACTAAGATATAATTACTCCTTATTGGAGGAAAAACAGCCTATTTAATTATTAAATGTTTACATGTTTAAATGATTACTTCACAAAATAAAATGCACTGCCTACAAATTACCGTCAATATAAAAAAAAAACAATGTTGCCTGTATTTGTTTGTTAAAAAAAATGGCAGCCCCAGAATTTCATTCAACATTGCAGCAAAACAAAGAAATGTGTGGTGTTTATACAAATGGCCTGCAGGTGGCACTGTGCATACATAGGACTTTCTGTACAACTTGAAAGTGAAAGTAAGTCTTAATGCTGTTATGTAAGGGCTGCATGACCTGCTAATAAAGCACTGTTATTCTCTCCTTATCCTCGGCTACCAAACACAACAAAATGCTAATTGTAGCATTTACTAATGTACTTTCTGAATATTGTGTAAAATATTTCACTGTCCGGCAACTCACACAATTCCTTGTTTACAAAAATTAAATATCGTGAGCACCGGTGGTGTTCTAAACAGTTTGACGCTAAATTTGTATAAATTTATTAAGATAAGTAGCATGTAACAATTTCCAAATTTAAGTGCATTAATTGTTCTTATCTGACAATTCAGCATCTGTGAGCAAAATGCACTGCTTGTATCTTATATGTTGTAAGAACCCCTAATAATACTAAGATCCCAGAGTACAGAGCCTGACAAATCTGAAGTTGGTAAATGTATTTCTACTCCAAACTGGAATAGTATGCTAAAGGGTTCTATGCTATTTGTTAAAATTGCCTCTATTTAAAAATGCAGCAATTTAATTCCCGCTATTCCATTTGTAAAAGATAAAGCGTTTGGGGTGGGGGGTCAGTGTCAAAAACAAATTCCAAACCTTTCTAAAGTGTTCATGCAATAATTATAAAATAATGTACTTGCTATGGTTTTATTTGTTCTGGGTAGTAATGGGCTAAATATGTTCCATTTCATTAAAAAAAATGCGAAATGGCGGAAAGATCAGTAAAACGGAAAAAAAAATTGTGAAGCACAATGAAGTCAAACTATTTTGACATGCGAAAATTTTGATGCGAGTGCTAATTTTTATACACTTGAATTTTTTGTCCAAATGCATTAAAGTCAATGGGCGTCCGAATAATTGTGATGCAACTATTTTTATG
This sequence comes from Xenopus borealis, assembly GCA_024363595.1. NCBI lineage: Eukaryota > Metazoa > Chordata > Amphibia > Anura > Pipidae > Xenopus > Xenopus borealis. Next base: position 37,387,308 of record CM044433.1, read on the forward strand.
CTCGCAACACTTTTGACGCATAACAATTTCTTTTTGTGAAGGCTAATTTTCCACCTGCAATTTTTTGCCACAGTTTTGCAAAAACCTTTGCGGCAGATCCAAACCTGCCAAATTTATTCTCCCATCATTAGTTGTAGGCTATCAATTCTAAAAATTCTATGCCATAGTCTATCCACTGTGTCGCCTATATTCTCACCCGTCCATACTAAATATTGTAACCATTTTTATGCTTGTGGTATCTGGTCTGTATGATAGAAAGACATATCTGAACTTTTATTATTTGATTATTTACAAAAAATAATAATTGTAATCAGTGTATTCATTTCATAATCTCTTTGTTCAGGAATGCATGTCCTCACAGCTCAGACATGAAGAACCATTGAAAAAGCTTTTTCTTAGGTGGGTTTTCAAAGCTTGAGAATCTGACATCTATCAGGGTGCCTGGAACATTTCAGGTGAAGTTGATTTCATTGTGGCACAGCTTTTTACCCAGCTATTGTCAAACTATAACAAAATATTTGCAGCTGTCAACTGACATGGATAGATTACCTCATATAGATTTCCTAAATTGTACATTAAGGGGGTTATTTGTCAGAGGTCGAGTTTGTGAGAGTTTTTTTTTTACCTCTAATGACCTCACAACCGTTTGCTTATTTATGAAAAACCCCAATGTAAAAAACAAATTCAATGCAAGCTGGGAAAAAACCTGAATACCTCAAATTGAAGAAGTTTTTGAGCGAAAACCATAGTAAAAAAAGAAAACCATAAGGGTAAAAACATCTTCAAATGGTTCAAGGGACCTCTGCCATTGACTTGTACATGACATTGATCAGGTTTTAGCTGGAGTATTTTAGGATTCGGTCTTTTAGCAGCTTCAGGTCATAATAAATCTTAAAAAAATAATTTTTATATCCCATTTTTGTGGGTAGTTTCACTAATATTTTATTAGTCAAAATGTTTGAATTTGCGTAATTACGATCCTTCGTCAGTGTGCAACTTCGCCTGGCGTAAGGGTGCGAAGTTGCGCAAGTCTATCTACTTCACTAGCGAAAATTCGCCAGAGCCGGTATTAGTGAATTTCCGAAGTTACGAAATGACGTCACGCTGGCGAATTAGCGCTAGCATTAGACGTTTCGTGCTTTAATTAATAATTAATTTGGGCCATAGTGGGAAGGAGGTCCCTGCCTCATAGAGCTTACAGACATATTTACAAATAAGGATAATTTTTTAGCCCAGAGTGAAACCAACACCATATATTATTAATTGCCTATAAAATAGGGGGATTTTAATTTATGCTGTATGAATAAATGAATTTCTGTATGAATGTCATTTGAATGAAGAGATCAGAACAAAATGTGTTGCAGTGATTACCCAAACTATTGATAAAAGAGGTACCAAAAACCTTATTAGAACCCCCTATTTAGATTCAGTTGGTTCATGGTTGTCCTGACTTGCCGAGATTGCAATGGTAACACTTTCCTTGATACCTGAACCCACACCAACAACAACAATTAGCGCCAGGGGGTTGGATTCCCCTTTAATGACTCCTCATTCTATTCTGGCCATCTCCTTTTCCAGTCTTTTATTCAAATCAGTGCATAGTTGCGTCAATTCAAATAATAAAGTCAACTTTATCGGATTAACAGACAAAAACCTGTGTGGGTCAAGAAACATCTTCAGGGACATCTCCAGAGTCCTGAGCGGAATCAATTTCTAAGACCCAGACCCACAGCCCGTGACCCGAACCACCACCCATATATTTACCCACTTTGATTCCCTATCCGACCGGGACCCGCAACTGCCATAAAAGGTGAAGTGATGTTGCAGCAAACTGGAAGTGACATCAAAAGTGAGTGGGGACGGAAACACATTTTGTAAAACTTTAAAAGGAGTAAACTACAGACAATATAACATAATATAAGACATTTAGATGAGACCCGCACCTGAAAATCCTACTGGTTTTTCACAGGGTGCCTGCTTTTTTTTTTGTGGCTAACCCGACTCGGTGCAGGACTGTAAAATCTGCCATTGACTTTTACATGACTTTGACATGCTTGAGATGGAGTATTTTCAGATTCGGATTTTTAACAGCGTTGGGGCATTAAACATTTGAGTTTTCCCCTTTAAAAACTCGACCTGAACAAATAGAGGTTTAATAAATAGGCACCTAAAAATGTTTTTAAAGATGAACAGCCCCTTTAATGGCACACAGCCTCTTGTGTATTTATTTTTATGGAATGAAAAAAAGGTATAGACTGCACTGTGGAAGCTGCTCTCTTACATTTACTACTGCATTTTCTTATTGATCAGTGACAATTAAGGTTTGCCACCTTTTTTGAAAAAAAAATACTTCTTATATTTTTATATATTTTCTCTATTAATAACATTGGCATAAAGCATTATTCTTACCTAACCCTATTAAATATAGAAGAGACTGGGTGCCCATCTGCAATGTATTTAAATCTACAGTATAGACCAGTGAGATGGAGACAGGCCATATAAAATGCAGAATTAGCCAGTGTGCATGTATGTATTTTTCTTGTTATTCTTCAATACAATCAGGGATGCCCCAGAGATGGATTTTTGGTGACATCCCCATGGTTACTTTGTCCATGCCATGTTCTGACTAATCCATATTATTCCATTTATGTGAAAGTTTTGTAGTTGGTAAAATCTCTTCTCTGATTGCTGGTTAAAGGAAAACTATACCCCCAAAATGAATACTTGAGCAAAAGATAGTTTATATCAAACTAAGTGACATATTAAAGAATCTTACCAAACTGGAATAAATATTTAAGTAAATATTTAAGTAAATATTGCCCTTATGTCTCTTGCCTTGAACCACCATTTTGTGATGGTCTGTGTGCTGCCTCAGAGATCACCTGACCAGAAATATTTCAACTCTAACTGTAACAGGAAGAAGTGTGGAAGCAAAAGACACAACTCTGTCTGTTAATTGGCTCATGTGACCTAACTTTATAGTTTGTTTGGTATGTTTGTGTGCACCGGTGGATCCTAGGATCCCAGGAGGCTGTCCTTATTTTTTAAAATGGCTATTTTCTATTTATGATTACCCTATGGCACATGCTACTAAAAAAGTATATTATTATGAAAATGGTATATTTACATGAAGCAGGGTTTTACATATCAGTTGTTTTATGCAATATCTTTTTATAGAGACCAACATTGTTCGGGGGGTATAGTTTTCCTTTAAATCTCATAATATGTACAGTGTATATTACAGTATGAATGACAGTGTAAAGCTGGTCATAGACACAAAGATCTTCGTTTTGTACTATTTTCGCAGCATCTGTGGATCATCACCAAATCAATCTTTTAGTCGATTGGACAGGTTAGTAGATTTCTGTTGGTGCCACGACCAACCAAGTTGCCTAGGGCATCTGACCCGTCACTGCTGTGAGGTTTCCTTCGGGATTTCTTGGTGCAATACTTGATAAATGAACTAGTTGGCTCATGATTTTTCTGTTTTTGTGCTTTACATATAAAATTTTAGTGCCCCAGACAAACAATTTAGGCGTTTGCTTTCAAATGACCAGAAAATGCTGACTATGTTGTTTGCTATTGAATATTAGATATGGTCTCCTATTTATATTCCAGTCTCTTATTCAAATCAATGTGTGGTTGCTAGGGTAATTTGGACACTAGCCACCAGACTGCTGAAATTTCAAACTGGAGAGCTGCTGAATAAAAACCTTATTAACTCAAAAATCACATAAAATGAAAACTAATTACAGACTCAGGGGCAGATTTACTAAATTCACATGAATAATTCAAAGTTCGATCGAATTTCAAAAAGATTTGAATCTTCGAATATGCAAATTAGGCAAATTCGTCCATTGAATATTCCAATAAAATATTATTCGATGGTCGAAGTACTTCCCTTTTAAATTTTTATTCGACCACCAAGTTCGCCAGATCAAACTAGCGAATCGGGAATCATTAATTTTGATCAAATAAAAAAAAATTTGATCGATCGGAAAAATCGTTTGGTTCGAACGATTAATCGGTCAAATTTTCCCTATTCGATTGTTCGAATTGCGATTTTCGAATTCAAAGGATTTTACTTCACCTACTATTCCCATGGTCGAATTTCGAATTTTTTTCAATTGGAAATTCGACCAATGATAAATCTGCCCCTCAGAATACCACTCGCTACATCATTGTAAAGGTTAACCTAGAAACCAGGCAGAGCTGTATGATAATAGAACAGTGCCTGAAAAGAAAGATAAAAATAAGAATAGAATCCTGACAGTCAATCTGTTTTTGTTAGACAACCAAAATACATTTTCATTTGCCGGGTAAAAATAGATATCACTGAAAAACTAATAACTGGAACAAACAAATAATGAAGATAGTGTAGGACAATGAGGGGCCTTTATGTGGCGCATGAGTTTACATCGTTTGACCAAGGTGGTACTAACCTAAATTTTTGTAAACCATGTGCTGGCAAAGAATGACGTTTATGGTTTAAAGCAGCTGGTCAATGCCACAGACTGGAGATTTCTTTCTGTTTTTTTGTTTACAAATTGTAGACAAATATTGCCTTTAGCTGTCATTCAGCATTTAAAACAAGGAATTATTTACAGGTTTATGTTAATTGGCTAGGGCTTAAAAGCTCCTTGCTTTCTTACTACTCAATTACACTGTTTGCTGGGGGACTTTGAATGCACTACAAACAAAAGCTGGCCATAGACGTAAATATTTTTGAAAGATCCAATAGTTATCGTGAGACCACTATTGTCTCAAAACGATCGTTTAAATGCCTGATGTGTCCATCAACTAAAAAGACAATTTCAGGCGATATTGCCAGCAAAACTGAAGGATCGCAGCCTGCTTGACCCTGCAAACATAGGTAGATTGCATGGGGACCGATAAAGATTTTCTAACGTGGTCGATCAATCATCAGACCAATGTCGGACGAAAAATATCGGAAGACGAACGATCGTTTGTATCCCACTAACCGCACGATAATTTGACAGATTGGTCGGACTTCCCTAAGATGGTCGTGCGGCAGGGAAATATCGTTGCGTCTATGCGGAGCTTTAGATTGCTAATAGATAGTGTACATTAAATGAGGTGCCTTGATGTGGCATGTGAGCTTAAATATTTTGGCCAAGCTATGGTACCACACATTTTTTGTAAGAATTTATTTTAAATTTCAATGTTGCTCATAATGGGTACATATATGAAACGATTATGACTTGACACCATATGTCAGGATAACATGAGAATGAGCAGTGATTTGAAAATGATTAAAGGAAAACTATACCCCCTCGAACAATGTAGGTCTATATAAAAAGATATTGCATAAAACAACTCATATGTAAAACCCTGCTTCATGTAAATAAACCATTTTCATAATAATACACTTTTTAGTAGCATGTGCCATTGGGTAATCATAAAAAAATAGCCATTTTAAAAAATAAGGACAGCCTCCTTGGATCGTATGATTCAACGGTGCACACAAACATACCAAACAAAGTATAAATTAACAGACAGAGTTGTGTATATTGCTTCCACACTTCTTCCTGTTACAGTTAGAGTTGAAATATTTCACACGCAAAACATCACCAAATGGTGGTTCAAGGCAAGAGATTTAAAAGAGCAATATTTACTTCATTATATATTCCAGTTTGGTAAGATTCTTTAATATGTCACTTAATTTGATGTAAACTATCTGTTGCCTAAGTATTCATTTTGGGGGTCCTTTAAGTCCCGTCCACCATTTCCTACATCAGACTGAGCCTCACCTTCTGCTTTATTAAAAGAGATCTTGCATGCAAAAGTCCTTGCAGAGAATCCATTGTTAAACTTAAACTTTTGAAGTAATAGGATAAAACATTTCACCCAATCAGGAACAGTTTATACCTCTATTACTGCTGCCTTCTTGAATCAGGTAATATTTAAGGGCTCTGATTCCTGTTGTAGTCTTGTCTTTCACCTTATGGCCAGAGGGGCAGGACACATTTCTGCACATCCAAAATCAAACGCTCAGCTGGAACTCTTACATCTTGTAATTATCGTATGTTCTTATTTCTATTGAAATTTTTTGTACCCTATGCAAGAGGAATTAACTAAGTGCTCCGTGCCATTTTGGAAAGCACCCCCATAACTTTGCAAGCTGCACCCCTCCTCTGGAATTCTCTCCCTCTTTCTGTCCGACTTTCTCCCAACCTTTTAGCTTTCAAGAAATCGCTTAAAACCCACTTTTTTAGAGAAGCCTACCCTCACTCCTTATGTTCTATGTATGCAATTCATGTGATTTAGTTGTATAATCACACTCACTTTACAGCGCTACGATATAAGTTGGCGCTATAGAAATACATGTTAATAATAACTCTTTTAACTGTAATGTAAATAACTGAAGTTTAATTTTTGGTATATGTAGATAGATTTTTATTGGCAATCTTTCAGTTATTCAGCCTATGTAAAAAAAATTTGAACCGTTTATTGGGCTTAGACTTTGAGATGGTGAGTTTTTATTATACTGTCTTCATTTATAAAGCACGGGGGTTCATGTATCTGCATTCATTTCCTACTTGGCAGTTATAGATGTTTAACATCTGTTGTGGGCAAGTTGTATCAAAGATTGCTAAGGAATCACATTCAAGAGTTCTGGAGATTGCCATTGTGAGAAGTCATCAGCATGTTGCCATATAGTTGAATTTGTGTTTAATATTGAAAGCAGAAGTTGGACAGTGGTATTGCAGTTGATATAGATTTTGCCAAAGCTTTTTACAGTGCCAAATCAACAACTGCTTTCTATGCTAAGGTCTATTGGTCTTTCCAGTGGTGTTTGTACATGGATAGAAAATTATTAGGATAATAGTTAGGGTGATTGTCAACAATACATTCTTTACTCAGTGTAGTTCTTAGTGGGGCACAGAAAGGTTTTTTAATGGTCAATTGTTTTCAGTTTGTTTATTAATATTTAGAGAAAGATATTGTAAGCAATGTATCTGTGTCATCCTTGCAGATTGATCTGGTCTAAGTGGTAATCTGGGCAGCAGAGGGGCTGATGAAATTTACGGGCTGATTTATCAAGGGTCGATTTTCGAAATTGATTTTTTTTTTTTTTTTTAAACTCCCATGAACTGGAAATTCGACCAATCAAATTTATTATAAATATATAATTTGTTAATCTCGGGTGAATAGGATCGACCCAAAAGCTTGAATCGAGTTTGATTTGAGTTTTAAAAACTCAATTTGAGTTTTTTCTCCAAGAAAAACTTGAATGTCAGGAAGGCTGCAAATTGATCCCTGGACCTCTTCCATTGACTTATAAAGCCAATGCGGCAGGCTTTAGGTGGTGACTAATCAAATTTGAGTTATTAAAGGGCCAGAGTATGATACATCTCGAAAATCAAATTCAATTGTTGGATAACTCCCTAGTCGAATTTGACCATTTTGGCCATAAACAAAACTCTAAAATTAGAATTTGAATTTAGAATTTGTAATTCAGCCCATGATAAATTTGCCCCTCAATGTGACTGTGGGATAATGGGACTAATTACCAAAATCCTTTACAGAAAATGACAAGAAAGATGTATAAATATTAAAGCAAAATGAATACATTAACTGGACATCTTGTAGAGGTCTTCCTGAGGGATGCTACCAGTCCAAACTCTAGTGGTGGACCCCCTGTCTCAGTGGGCTCTTACCAGATTTCCCTTTTACCCATTTACTAAAAATGGCTTTGGTCATGGCTCAGGGGAATGCAGGGAATTGTGGTTCTTCAGCAACTGAAGTGACAGTGGTTGCCTATAAGCAGTGTGCTTACTTTGAATTTATTTGCAATAATTTCTTCTAAGAATATTCATTGATAGGGAAATTGATCAATTGTGCCTGAAATCAGGGTCGGACTGGGGGGCCCACCGGGACTCCTCCCTTCCTCTCCCCCGACATCCTCCTCCTCACCTATTGAAGCCCCGCCTGGAGCTCGTACTTGACATCGCTGCCCGGCGCCGGGGTGCAGAGCACCACTGCACATGCGCGCCCAGCGCAGAGCAACACAATTTTTTTTTCATTGGGTATGGGGGGGGGGGGGGGGGGGGGGGGGGTCTGGCCTGGTGGGGGCCCATGAGGGTCTGGGCCCACTGAGTTTTTTCCCGGTGTTCCACCGGGCCAGTCCAACCCTGCCTGAAATGGTGATACAATTGGTTCAAGAGAGACAGATGTATTAGAGTACAGTATTATTCTGAAGTTATATAGTACCTGAAGCTTCATATTCTGCAGTCATTTACAGAGATTATACATTAAGATCCAGTGAGGGGCTAGTGCGAATGTTCAATATATGTAGGAGCTATATAAATACATACAGTAAGTATAATACAAACATGGCATCCCTTATCTAGAAAGCGCTGAATTATGGGCCATTTGCGATAGACTCTATTGTAATCAAATCATTCAATTTTGTAAATGTATTTCCTTTTATTTAAAGATATAATTAATCCTAATTGGAGGCAAAACAATTCCATAAAATTTTATTTCAATATTCAATGGTCGAATTACTTCCCCTTTAAATTTTTATTCGACCACCAACTTCGCCAGAACCAAGCTACCGAATTGGGAATCATTAGTTTTGATCAAATAAAAAAAATTCGATTGATCGATCAATCGATCGAATCGAACGATTCAACGATCAAATTGTTTTTGTGTGTTCAATCGAATTGCGGTAAAATCCTTCGAATTCAATAGTTGAAGGATTTTACTTTTTATTCGAAATTCAACCAATGCTAAATCTAAACGTTTAAATGATTTTTTTTAATCAGACTTAAGGCAAGGAAAGATAAACATAAAACATGTATTTTTCCAACATTATAGGGCATTGCTGATACTTTATTCAAAATTGATTTAGTGATTTAAGCAACAAAAATATCATTATCAGGAGCACTGTAAAAGAAAAGGAATATGATAACAAGGAAAGGAATAAGGAACTGAAGGTGAGGGAGTCCAATTGGAAAAAAACAGTGGTACAAAATAAGAGAAAGTTGGGTTATATATTTAAAAAATATTAATTATGTTATATTCTGGACCCTTTTGTATTCAGAGAATGCTCACAGCAGCTGGATGTAGAACAAACTTTACTTAGAAGAGATCATGGCTGAACTGCCAACAAGTTAGGAGGAAGGACAGATAGAGAGGCAGGTGATAGGAACAACAAGTATCAGCAGAACAGAATGACACACATAATCTTAGCAGGTACACAGCGCCACCTAGTGGTCTTACATCACAGTCCATACATAACAAATTGTATAATTGTAAAGTTATTATTTATGCCTTTCAATGCATAAAAGTAAACAAATGCAAGTTTTTATTAGCATCTGAACATGCCCACATATTAGATTAACTACTGAGGTGCCTACTGCTTTCTATGATATTATTGCTGGCTCAGCTTGCACTTATTACCTCAGGCCAGCCATAGATTTGTTTATAAACCAGCCATATCCCCCTTGTACTGTTAAAATCAGGAAGGTAGCAGGAGTGTAATGTATTTAAGGTGGGGGCATTCAGACACATTCGTTCTGAATTTATCGGGTCCAGTCTCTGGGTCAGTAGCATTGTGTCCTGGATAGGTGACATTATTTTCATTGTGACCTCCCTATCTTGGAGGTAACAGTCTTTTGTTGATTTCTTAAAAATTGTCATTTGTTTTATATGCGTTCAAAATCACCATTAAACTTTTCTGTAACAGTTGGAGCCAAATAAGCAACTGACAAATGAACAATATTCTGTAAATCATTGCATGCAATTGTGATTTTATAAAAATGTAACACTATGGTACTATCTGCCTACAGCCTTGCCTATATTTCATTCACTTATTTATCTTTTCTTTTAACAGTCTTGGCATAGAAGTTTGATTAAGATAATCTCTATGCACAGTTCATTGTTGAGCTCCCTAAATGTAAGTATTTATTTGGGTAGGGTAAGTCTTCAGTGTATAATAGGTAGTGCAAAGTGACTGTTCTTTGTTATTATTAAATACATAGGGGCAGATTTACTAAATTCACATGAAGGATTCGAAGTTCGATCAAATTTTCAAAAATATTTGAATTCGAATTTTCAATTGTTTTTGAAGACCACTTCGACCAATGAATTTTGAAAATTCAATCGAATGATTCGAATAAAAATCTATTTGAATATTCAACTATTCGACAGTCGATGTACTTCCCCTTTAAATTTTTATTGCCTAATTCGCCAGATGAAAGCTACCGAAATGGGTTTCATTATTATAATCGAATAATAAAATTTGATCGAATGGTTAACTTTTACTATTCGATCGTTCGACCAATCGAATTGCAGTAAAATTCTTGGAATTCGATGTTCAAATTCAAAGGATTTTACTTCCCAGACTATTCCCATCTATTCCCATGGTCAAACCCTCAAATTCGACCCTTAGTAAATCAGCCCCATAATGTTTATATTAATGTGAGATCTAAAAAACGCTGATTTATCAAGGAGAACACCATGTGATTAGAATAGGAACAGATCAAAGGTGGGCATTTCATATATAATGGGGATAATTTACAACCCCAATTTCAGTATGCAAAGTGCCATATTGGATTTTAGTTGCCTTTTTTTTTAAAATAATCCATTGTCTTTCCCATCATTTTAGCTTAATTGCTGTTGCTGCGAGGGGCAGATAGTTCTGACACAATTATGGCTGATACATCAAAGTAGGAGCAATTGTCCTTGTGATCCAATACAGGGGCTCATTTTTAAACACTGGGCAAATTTAAAACTGGGCCGTAACCCATAGCAACTAGTGATGGGCGAATCTCCCCAGTTTTGCTTTGCCGAAAAATTCGCTGGAAATTCGTGAAACGAGACGCGGCACGCTTTTGACACGCGTCGCGTCAACTTCGACGCATCGCTAATAGCAACCAATCAGTGATTCACTAATTTCCAGCCAGCTGCAGGTTGAACAGCCAAAGCAAGCATCTGATTGGTTGTCATGAGTTACTGCCCAGGTACAAATGAATCACTGTTTATAAGCTTAGCTTTAGCTTTGCTAAATTGAATGGCATCATGTCTGGTGCTCAGTGTCAGCATTATGAAGTTCATAATGTAATGCAAATGAATGTATGCCATAATCCACCCACAGTGTACCTTGTGCACAGAATTAAGTTGTATGATCATAATTCTCTCTGTAGTATTATGGCAGGTGTTGGGGTCATATTGAGAGATGGTCAACTCCCTGTATTACTAAAAATTCTCATTGTACCTTCAAATAATTAAGATGCGATTTTATTAAATTGGACTTTTATATTCCTTTTAAAAAGCTGAACTAAATTGGATGTTATAGATTAAAATGTTAGTAGAAATGCAGCAAGGACAAATACTTTACAAAATGAAAGTAAACAAACATTTCAAATACATTTTTTATTTGCCCTTATTCACAAGGGTTGGGTGTAGGTGGCTTAATTCCTCCACCATCCCCACCTCCTTCCCCATCTCCACCCC
>CM044433.1:37398997-37423055 GCA_024363595.1 Xenopus borealis
CCTCCTCCATCTCCTCCCCCACCATCACCACCTCCTCCACCATCACCACCTCCTCCACCATCCCCACCACCTTCTGGACAGTTGTATGCTGGCTGGATAAGAATCTCACTTGCCTGGCAATCCCCTCGACACATTTGGTGCCAGTAAATGCTTGTTCCCGAATTAAGATTAGCATATCTGCAATTTTCATACCACCAACCACCCCCACCAATAAAGGCGCAGTTCATGCCAGACAAGTCATTGTCACGGTCATGAGTGGAAAATCTCATGTTGTCATGTCCAGCATCAGGCACCCCAGAAGTCATAGCATCTCCAGCAGTGCCAGAGTATTTCCCCAGTCGAATTCGATAGCAGTTTTGTTCTCCTTCCAGTGAGAAATAATCATAGTTAGCTGTGCAGTTTTTACCAGCTGCATTTAGCATCCGGAATCGTATCTTCTGCAATTGCTGTGAGGTCAGTAGGTTAATATACTCATTTCCTAGCCAGTGTTCACCTCTTGGATCTCCAAAGCCCCTTTTATAACTCTCCCATGTAGCATCCCACAGATTTCTGTTTTTTAGACAATTCTTCTGAATGGTTGTCCACCCACCTTCTGTTCCCAGCACACAGTGTACTACTATCCTCCTCCCTTGTACTGGTTCAATTATATATAGACCACTCTGATCATTCTTTATGGCAGAACAGCTCACTGGGTAACTTTTTTCTGTGAAGGAAAATGTGTAAAGTTATCCATTATGACAACCCCCTGGACATCTGTTACAACATGCAACACATATTTTGCTTCAATATCATGAGATACAAATCCCACATTTTCTATCATATTTAAAATGGATGGGGAAGAAAGAATAAAAAATTAAGAAAACAGAAAGAAATAAACGTAAGCCACTGAGCCGTGTAGAATTAATATTTGCAAATATGGATTCTAAACTGCACACCTATCAAAAAGGTAGTTGTGTTTATACATGTTCCTTGGCAAATTGCAGTGAGCACTAATGCAATGAATTGTACTGCATAATGTACAGGACACAGTGAACACAAGGAAACCCTTAAAGGGGTGGTTCACCTTCAAATTAACTTTTAGTATATTGTAGAAGGGCCAATTCAAAGAAACTTTTCAATTGGTCTTCATTATTTATTTTTCATAGTTTTCTAATCATTTGCAATTTTCTTCTGTTTCTTTGCAGCTTTCAAATGGGGGTCACTGACACCATCTAAAAACAAGTGCTCTGTAAGGCTACAAATGTATTGTTATTGCTACTTTTTATTACTTATAATTCTATTCAGTCCCTCTCCTATTCATATTCCAGTCTCTTATTCAAATCAATGCAGGGTTGCTAGGGTAATTTGTACCCTAGAAACCAAATTACTGACACTGCACAATAGAGAGCTGCTGAATAAAAAGTTAAATAATTATAAAACCACAAACAATAAAAAATGAAAACCAATTGCAAATTGTCTCAGAATATCACTCTCTACATTGTACTAAAAGTTAACTCAAAGGTGAACAACCCCTTTAAACAAATTCCATCTTTTATTGGGGTTATTTGCTAAAATCCAAATATATCTCATTATTTAAATTAAAAAACCACAACCAGTTTCATTTTATTGGTAAAAACTAGATAAAATTGAACAAAAACCCAAATCGTATGATTTGTTTAGGGGATTTTTCCCCCAAAAAGCCAGCATTTTTTGGATTTTTGTCTGAAAGGGTCAGATTTTTGGGTTAATTCCAGTGCAGACCACAGAAACATTAGAATAGGATATGGAACTCTTCAACTGACTTTTACACAACCTCAGCATGTCTGAGATAGCAGATTTTTGTATTCAGGCTTTTTGCTGCATTGGGCTTTTGAGTTTTGAGTTTTGAGTTTTTTTAAAAAACAAAATGAAAAAATTTAGTTTTGCCATAAAAAGCCAAAGTTTAATAAATAAACCTCAAAATGTTGTTATCTTTGTGGGTTTTCTGAACTCACAAAACTGAATTGTGGCAAGTAAATAAGATTAGCACTTTGGTAAATCATGTGGAAGTTGGGGAGCAGGCAGCAGGATGCTATTTTGTGGAAAAAAAGATATAAAAGTTAAAAATATATACTGATTTGCATCTGAACTTTGTGTTTTTCACATTGTATCGCTTTATTTAGGGGTAAAGTCTGATTTCATGGAAACTCCTGTCCAAGATAAGTCTTGTCAAGAATGTGACTGATCAGCCTGCAGACCAAATGAATGGATAAAGTACAGCTGGCCATACACTTTTATGATTACCTTCTATTTTTCTGTGATTTTTTTTAACTACAGTATTCTGCATAACAGATAGATTCAGGTAGATAATGTGTTTCTTTGTTAAAGGAGTGGTTCATCTTTATTTGAACTTTTAATATGTTATAGAATAGCCAGTTCTAAGAAACTTTTCAATTAGTCTTCATTTTTTCTTTTTATAGTTTTTAATTTATTTGCCGTCTTCTGAATTTTTCCTGCTTTCAAATGGGGGTCACTGACACCATCTAAAAAACAAATGCTGTGCAAGGCTACACATTTATTGTTATTGCTACCTTTTATTACTCATCTTTCTATTCAGGCCTCTCTTATTCATATTCCAGTCTCTCATTCCAATCAGTGCATCGCTGCAAGAGTAATTTGGACCCTAGGAACAGGATTGCTGAAATTGCAAACTGGATAAGTTGCTGAATAAAATGCTAAATAACTCAAAAACCATACAAAATGAAAACCAATTGCAAATTGTCTCAGAATGTCACTCTCTACATCATACTAAAAGTTAACTTAAAGGCACAAATCCCTTTAATGTCTTCCTTCATGTATTTTATTCTTTGCTGACAAAAACTGAACAAGTATGTGATGCTAGTGTGAAAGGTATGTATTTTAAACAAATTCATGTTAGTCACAGATCCTTGTAGTACTGTTCCATTATCTAATGGAAAAACTGTAACATAAAACTAGTTGTGCAGAGGCCTGAATTCTACTCACCGGTGCTGCCAGTTTGGTAATTACGGATTAGTTCCACATGTACACCAGTTAGAAATTTGAGGTTTTCGATAGGCAGTTCGGCAGACTTTTCCAATTTGTCCCCATGCGCAAGACTTAGCACCCCACTAAGCAAAAGCAGCCATGGCAGAGACCCAAACCTTCCCTGAACCCCTGTAAACAACAATGAAAATAGAGACAAGTTATATGACAATGTTGTCCATCATTACATTGTAACTGAAAGACAAATAAGTTGTTACGGGCAAAATGTATGTAATAAAATACATATTGATTTTTTGTGTTTAACACCTTGCAGAAGGATTCAGAAACATGTATGGAAAAAATACTTGTGTTCTCATATGGTGGCACAATTGTTAACTTTGCTGTTTTGTGATGCTCATGTCTTAGGTACAAGTTCTGACTAGAGAATTATCTGCAGGGAGTAAGCAAATTATTCACCATGTGGAAGCAGCGTTCATTGAACAGTCGGATAAATGTAGTTCTAATCTATGATTTCTCATTCACTTCCTGTACCCTCAGGACATCCAACACGTTGCACGCTTTTCATTGCATGGCAAAGTGTCGGCTCGATGCGCACTAACACCCTTAATTGTATATATTTTTTTACTTATCCTTGGAGTATTCCCACATCCCAACTTTTTTTGAAGTCAGTAGATTATCCCTATCACTGAATGGGTGTCCCCCATATGCTTCAGTTTTATCCCTAAAGACCCCCATTGAATATTGCATGCACCAGGAACAATAATCTGCAACAATGTGTCACAGCACCCCTCCGTACACTATTATCTCTGTGGATTCAGTGGCGCGCGAGCTGCTGGGGGCCCTGGTAGTTCCACCACTGGTATTGATTTTATAACAACTATTAACACCAAGTTAACTACAGGTTACAAAAAAAATTTACATTTATCACCCTGAGTTCAAAAGTTGATCACGAAAAAGAGGAGAAAGCATACAATAAATAATATGACGCACAGCAGACATTTCTGTTATAAAAGCAGTGAACACCTTACCCATTATGGTCCAAAAGAGCTGGGCTCAGATCCTCAGTGAAGCAGCAGTTCTATTTATACTGATTCTGAGCACTAGGTGGGGGTATAATTGCTCCATTAGGACAGCTGCAAACCGAGATAAATGATGTTTATTAACGAGGTGTGGTCAAAAAGATGTGTCTACCATACTGCAGCTAGAATGAGATAAGCCTGATGGACTGATGTTACTTATGGGGACCAGAACCATTTTCCAGAACAGCAGCAAGAGGGAAAACATACTCTTTGTACTCTTTAAAAGAAGCAGAGTAAAAACAGACTAGGATTCTTTCAATAAAAAAGTTATGAAGCAAGCCATTTCCAGTGAAACAATGGAGGGATGAATTAAAAGCAATACAGAACTGTTAACTGCATGTTGTGAGAAAAAAAGGAATGGCACAAAGAGGTGGCAAACAAAGTACAGCACATCATCACAGAAAGAGGTATTCAGCACTTAAAGGAAAAGTAAATGTTTTTCTTTTTCTTTCTGTAAATTTGCTCTAAACAGCCCCCCAGATTAATGTACCTTAGTCCCTGCTGCAAGTCTGCTCTGGTTTCTGTGTTATCAGCAGCTTCTTTCCCTTCTTCCTGGTGCAGAGTGAAGCCCAGCCCCTTAGTTTACTGAGCAGTCCATTTGCTGCTGTTCCACAATAGAGAGGAAGAGGGAGCCAGTGTTTCATTAGTAAGCTAGTTTCCCCAAGCAAAAGGTGCTAAACACACTGCTCTCTGCTATGTCATAGTATGCAAATGATAAACTGGACTAGTCCAAGATATAAGGTCAGCTCAGTAAGCTAAGGGGCGGGGCTTCACTCTGCACCAGGAAGAAGGTGAAACAAGCTGCTGATAACACAGAAACCAGAGCAGACTTGCAGCAGGGACTAAGGTACATTAATTTGAGGGGCTGTTTAGAGCAAATTTAGAGATAGAAAAAAAAAACGTTTACTTGTTCTTTAATGTGGTCTTCTAAAAACATGCTTTTTCTAAAAATTAGTGTCCGTAGCTTACCATTATCCAGAAAGATCTGAATTACAGAAAAGGTGATCTTCCATAGACCATATTTTATCCAAATAATACAAATTGTTAAAATAGTTTGCTTTTTCCCTGTAATAATAAAACAGTACCTTGTACTTGATTCAAACAAAACCAGCCTATTGGTTTTATATAATGCTAAAATGATTTCCTAGTAAACAATGTATGAAGATCCAAATTACAGTAAGATCCATTATCTGGAAACTCCCAGGTCCCGAACAAAATGGATAACAGGTCCCATACCTGTAATAGTGTAGTCTGTCGGTGTAGGAACAAAACTACATACACAAGCTGTGCCAGGAACATATAAGGAGATTATTTAGAAGTATTTTTGAAAGTGATAGTGCCAACAAAAATAGTGTCAAATTTAACGCAATGGAGATTCTCCTCCTCCAGCCAGGTGGTGAGTCAACCTACATGCCAGACTGAAAAGTATATCCAAGCACGTGAAACACTTTTATGAAGCATATTCCATGAGCAGAGTCACCGCAGGTCAGGTTGGCAATGGCTCATGATTAAAAGTTGGGGGAATGGGGGATTCCATTACATACAGTTTTGGATTGGGGTGTCCTTCCCGGGCAGTGGTCAATGTCATGGGTGGGATAGTGATTACAGAGAGAATTGTGGTGGATCTTGCAGAGTTGGTGTTGGGACGGCAGGTAAGAAGCATCTGGGATAGTTATGTTAAAAGACCTGTTAGAAAATTGTAATGGTTATTACATTTGTGTTAATAAATGCTGTGGCCTTTTATTATTCGATGTCACACATGTTGTGTGTTTTGTTAAACTCATATTGGGACAGGAACTGAGTAAGTACAGATGAAGCCACTTTGGATTGTGTGTTTGACACAGAATAACTTAACCCAGAAATCCCATTTTTCACACTTAACACAGAATATTGTTTCACAGCATCCCATCCAATTAAAGAGTTCGCCATTGAAAAGAATGTTGCTTTGGTATGCTAATGAAAAGGTTAAATTAGTTAAGATGACTTTAGATAACAATTTCTTCAATTAACCCGGAGTGACGACGCATTTAATACACAAATCCAGTACATGAAACAAGAAAAATGTGCTGTAAACAGAAAAGATCCCACTCATAGAGGATGGACTTTATTAGCGTAGGACAGTCACATTAACTCTAACTTATTTAAATGTCGACAAATGGATCTTCCAACCATACTTAGAATTGAATAATATTACAATTGCCTATCCTGCCTCCAGATCCAAAGGTGGGCACAGATGGAATAGTAAAGTAACTATTGATTTCAAAATGATTGTTTTTGCACCCTGACCAAACTGCCCCTAAAAAACTTTCATTGGGATGTAAGAAAATGTAGCATGGTTATGATGTGCTATAGGATTAATGTATCTTAGAATCCGATTTTTGACCAAATACTGACTGGGAAGCATGTCAGAGGGCCCCATACACTGGCTAATAAGAGTGGCAGACTTTCAGTCTAGCAGATTGTGGTAATGTCTAACTTCACTCTTTGACAAAAATGCTCCAATGACTGTTGGCAGCTTTTATTTGTCCATGTATGGCCACCTTTAGTCATGGATGTGACTTATATTATATTTGGAGGCTTCTGTATGCCCAAGTATTATAAACAGGGGAGAACTATCCCCTCTAGTAAGGAAACTAATATGTGATCTGAGGTAGTGCTTTTGTACTAGGTTGCTCTCCAACTTGTGAATGAGCTGGCCTTTGTGAATGTAATTCCCTATAATTATTTCATATGGGTCTCTGAGCAGGCTGGGGACCTGCTGGAAGTAACTACCATACTTTGGCAGTAATTGGCCCTGGAATGAAGAATACCAGGAGAGGGTATGACCAGGTGGTGATCAGTCCATGGTTGGTGAGAATAGGTATAAAGGGTCTGTTTGGTGGGGGGACACAGAACATTTGAGTAACAGGCATATGAGCTGTAGATGTGAGTAGGGAGATAAATTTCCCACCAGACTAGAGGATTCTTACAGCGCAATGAGGAACTCTGTGGCATAAATATCAAGAGAAAAACCTATATTAAAAGGTTTTGCTGGCTATCAAGCAGTTAAATGATTCAGTGTTTCAGTCACAAAAAACTGCAGAAGAAAGTAATGCATAAGGAGGTGGTCCCCAAACATATTTACCCAGGAGCAGCCTTCAGATGTAAAGAGAGTTGGAAGAGCAACACAAGCAGGAAAAATTTTACTGGGTGGTGCCAAATATGGACTGGGATTTGCCATGTGGTAGCCCCTATGTGGACTGGTAGCCTACAGGAGGCTTTGTTTGGTTTTTATGCAACCAAAACATGCCTTCAAGCCAGGAATTAAAAAATAAGCCCTTGCTTTGATGCCACTGAGAGCAACATCCAAAGGGTTCATGAGCAATACTTTGGGATCACTGACATAAGTTATGGGTTAAAACCCCCTACAACTAGACAAAACCATTCATCCCTTGCACTTTAATCATTCCGTTTATGGCAATGCTAAAATTCACAACACACTTTGTGCTGTATTTGTACATAGACAGAAAATGGAGATAGCTATCTGCAGAGCAACAAAACCACCCAAGCCATATGTTACTGGATAATGATCCAAAGAAATGCACAGTTACATTTTAAATAAGTGTATGTATGTAAAGTGGCACACTGACATATTTATTTGCTGAAAATGGACTCTATGAAAGGTGGCCTTCCCTTAGTTTAAATCTTTCTGGATAAAAGGTAGAAATGGACTGGATGTTACAAATAAGGGATCCCATGCCTGTACTAAATAAAAAGTCAAAACAAAAAAAAAAAATCCTTATCTTAGTTAAAATGACTGCCACTGAATTTCTTCTAATCTCTGCCTAAAATTCCCAGTGACCTACAAAGGGTTTGTATTGCTCAAGGGAACTGTCCATGAGAATCAATGAGTGTACTGTATATCCTATTGTCATAAATGCCATAATAAAGGTACCTGTATTATCTTCCTTATATGTAGCATCTGTACTGTTTTGCTGTACAGTTATGCGACCTGAGGTTTTCTGGATAAGGGATCTTAATCTAATTTTGATCTTCATACTTTTAAAGTCTATTAAAAATCATTTAAACATGAATTAAACCCAATAGGATTAATTATATCTTAGTTGGGATCATGCACACATTACGGTTTAATTATTACAGCAGCCTTTCCCTTAATTCAGAGCTTTCTGGATAACAAATCTCATACTTGTGTAAATTCTGCTTTGTACAGTGACCCTCAATGAGGCTTAATGCTGATCAATTTTTGCCTACTCTTATATGAGAATATAAACAGTACAGAAAGGCCTTTATTTAAAACGTAAATCCAGTTTAGTTGTCTTGTGTGTGTGAGTTTTCTCAGGGAATCCTTCTCATGCCATATGATTACATTTACTAAATAGCAGAACCTCAGAATATAATGTTCAGTAGCAAAGCGTATGTAACTGGTGGGCTTATATCAGACAGAATTAACCAGTAGTGATGGGCGAATTTATTTGCCAGGAGCGAATTCCCGCGATTCGCCGCTGACGAATAAATTCGCTAAACGCCAGCGAAAATTCGCTAAACGCCAGCGAAAATTCGGCAAAAAAAACGAGTCGCACGTCATTTTTGACACAACACGCCGAAAACGATGCGACGCGTTTCACGAATTTTTTCGGCAATTTGCGAATTTCACTGGAAATTCGCAAATTTTTCGGCGAAGCGAAACGCGTGAGATTCACCCATCCCTATTAACCAGCTTAAATAGGTGGCTGTCCAATTGGCAATTGGTTTTCTTTTATTTATTTTTTTTAATAGTTTTTTAATTATTTGACATTCAAGCACCCACAGCCAAAAACAAATGCTCTGTGGAGGCTACAATTTTATGTTGCTGTTACATTTTATTATGTATCTTTTTATGCAGGCCCTCTCCTATTCATATTCACATCAGTTAATTTAAAGGAGAACCACCCCATTAAAGCACAAACAGGTGGCAATCAGGTTAAGTTTCCATCCTGATATGGCTGATGGGTTCCAGAGAGGCTAATAGTGTTTAGAATTGGACCATCCGTAACAATATTGTGGGACCATCTTTCACAAAAGTATTGAGTTATTTTTCCACTTTTGCTTAGAGTATAATCCAGCAGCGAGTCGGGTACCTGTGGGTTACCCATAAAAACCTGCAGTACCCTGCGGGTTGTAGCTAGAAGTTACGGGTGCGGGTATAGATGTGGGTCGGCAGGTTTGCGGGTCTTCTTAATAGTGATTTTTACTCCTTTTTTCTGATCATGCCTACTTCCAATGATGTCACTGCTGGCTTACAGTGACAGCACTTCTTGATGGTCAGCGGGTCACGGATTGGGTTGCAGATAAGGAACTTGTGGGTTGGGTCAGGTAGCAGGTTGGGTAAGGGTTCCAAAAAATGGACCCAAGCAGGACTCTAGCTTAGAGTATTTTAAGGATCTCTATCAGCATTCTGGGCCCAGCCAGGCTCCTACTACTTCTTGGGGCTTCAGAAGCTCTATACCTGGTTTGTACCTTAAATGAAGTCAGACTGACCATGTCAAAGAAATTTGATCTATATATACATTTTGGTCCAAAATCGAGAACAAAAATTGGTCACCTTTATTTCCCCAGTGATTTAACCCTTGGCCTGACTATAATGTTGATTCTATGTTGTCAGCTAAATGATGTAACATCATCAACGGGCTCCTAAATCCATCCAAACCCTCGGCTCTGGCAGTGAAAGTCTTATGACATTAAAAGACTTGGTTACATAAGCAACACATAGTACAAAGTGCTTTTTTTTGTTGGCGCAAATCGCAGTTGTGCAAATTAGTGCTTATTCTTCATGAGTGGGTATAGCGTCACTTCTGTTGCTCCATTGTGGCCCATAGAAAAACACTACTTACAACTATCACCTGATGAGACTTTTTCCAGGGTTATATTAAATGGGTTGTATTTGAATAAGAGACTGGAATATGAATAGGAGAGGCCTGAATAGAAAGAAAAGTAATGAAAAGTAGCGATAACACATTTGTAGCCTTACAGAGAACTAGTTTTCTAGATGGGGGTCAGTGACCCCCATCTGAAATCTGGAAAGAGTCAGTATGAACTCACCAGCAGAAGAGGTTTCTTATCTGCAGTCACCTGGTTTTTAGTCTTTTGCTGCATGCATATTTTTTCAATATGATGTAAAAATAATACCCGCTAATATACAAGTAATCAGTTTATACCAGAAATAATTACAATGATAAACACTTAGACTGTTACAAATGTTGTTTTGCAAAGGAACTAATTTCATGTGACCCACTGAAATGTGTATTATAAGATATGGAGGCCTATTTATAGGAGGTCAAATTTTAGTGCAAATTTAGCTGGTTTATCTGGTTGGTAGGGTCCACATTACCCTAGCAACAATGCATTGATTTGAATAACAGACTTGAATATGAAAAGGAGAGGGCCTGAATAGAAAGCTGAGTAATTAAAAAGTATCAGTAACAATACATTTGGAGAAGGCAAATAATTCAAAAACTATAAATAATTAAGACCTATTGAAAAGTTGCTTAAAACTGGCCATTCTATAACATACTAAAAGTTAACTTAAAGGTGAATCACCTCTTTATCTTTCACAAGTTATTATTCCCGGGGACCCTTCTCTTAATCTGTAGACAGCTTTCTCTCATTGTACTCAGTAGTGATGTGTGGGGTAGAAAAAAATCAACCCACACCCAATCATAACCCACAAAACCTGTCCCTTAACTCGCAACCAACCCTAACTTGCAAAATGTTACCATTGTAGGGCCTGCACCAGCTTCAGTTCAGTTCTGTTAAAGTTTACATAGAAATATGTTTGGTGTTCTCACTATAAAGAGAGGGCCCTGTCCTAAGTGTGAGTCCCAGTAGTGTCCCCTGCTCTAGCCCAGCCTGGCATACCAAAGGTTAATCATTTCTGGCATTTTATTGCCTCAATGGTGCTATATAACTAATAAAGGGAGATGGGACTAGGTGAAAATATAATTTTTCATGACATCAGTTATAATCCACTGTTCAGTTAAAAAGGGTACTAACTAATGTGTAGCTTCAGCATTTCTTCACCTTCATGCAAAGACTGACTCTGCTGTGAACAACTTGGAAGATTTGAATTACTCTGACACACCTATGTGCAGCCTCCCAGTAATTACAGGCTCAGCATCTGCTCTGGGTTACTCTTGTGCCCTATCTTATCTGTGTAGTGGTTTCCTCCTCGTAAGCAAACAGACCTGTCATACAATGAGAGCTAGCCTGTCCTCCCTTTTCAGCCGGATGCACTTATGGATATTGCATTCTGCAGGGAACAGTTAGGCTTCATCCACACAAGCAGATTCGGGGAGAATAGTCGCCCTAGCAACAAATCGCCTCTTCTTCGGGGCGACAATCTCCCCGAAGAAGAGGTGATTTGTCGCTGGGGCAACTAATCTCCCCGAATCTGCTTGTGTGGATGAAGCCTAATACACCAGAGCAATTTTGTCCAGTCTGAGACAGTACCTAATGCTGGCGCACCTCACCCCCTGCAATGCATACCACTTCGACCATTTATTTTGTTTTGACAGTTTTCAGTAAAGGGAAAACACTTTTATTTTATTTGTTAATAATGCTACTCCAGCAGAATCTTACACTGAAATCAATTTTCAAAAGACCAAACTGATGAAATCTGACATGGACCTACACATGTTGTCAGTTTCCCAGCTGTCCCAGTCACGTGACTTGTGCTCTGATAAACTTCAGCCACTCTTTAGGCTCAGGCCAGATGGTAAGATTCGGGGAGATTCGTCACCTGGCGACTTATCGACTGGCGACTAATCTCCCTGAACTGCTTCCCCTTGCCTTCCAGCGACTTAAATGAATAATCGCCTGTGCCTATTCACATGCCAAGCTGTGCTTTCCCGAAATTGCCTAAGGAGGCAACTTCGAGTGACTTCGGAAAAGCCAGCGCCGCGTGTGAACAGACGATTATTCGTGGAGATTTGTTGCCCCAAAGAAGAGGTGATTAGTCGCCAGGCGACAAATCTCCCTGAATCTTCCCGTCTGGCCTTACCCTTACTGCTGCACTGCAAGTTGGAGTGATATCACATTCCTCCCTTACCCCCCCCCTTCTGCAGCCCATCAGATGAACAATGGAAGGTAACAGATAACAGCTCCCTGATATCTGCATTGCTAGTGGTAGATATGAGAACAGCACTCAATAGTAAAATTTCACAGAGCGCAGGATCATATACAATGACCTGAGATGGCTACACACCAATATTACAACTATTTGTAATTTAAAGGCAAAAAAATGTTTTACTTTTTACCCATTTTTACTTTCTTTAATGAAAAAGAAACCTATCTCCAATAAACTTAAATTAAACAACCGTTTTTATAAGAAACCTGACGGTATGCAGTGAAATTCTCCCTTCATTTACTTCTGTGGATAGGGATTGTCAAACTGTCCCTAACTGCTGGGCAGGGAAACAATCATACTTATGAACAGCAGGGGGAGCCCACACCTTAGTTCCCAGCCGTGCAGAACTCAAGCAGCTTTGTTTTCCTGTAGAGCAGGGGTCCCCAAATGCCGGACCGTGGACAGTCCAGAACTGGGCCGCCGAGCCTTACCTGCAATTAACGAGGTGCGCCCAGATTGGACGCCAGCGTGCCAAATTGGACACCTGCGCCCCCAAATTGGACGCCAACTCCTATCAGCAACCCCACCCCCCCCCCGGTCCTTAAAAAATGTTTTACTTCAACATTAGTCCCCGAACCAAAAAAGGTTGGGGATCCCTGCTGTAGAGTAGTCAGCGACTGGGTAGAGATTTATTTTTGCCTCTACAACCCCTTTACTGTTTCCAACTCCAGCTGCAGGAACAAACATCATGGAGCCAGATTTAAAATGATAAACTGGGATTCTATTTGGAGGATTATTTTACTGCAGCCACTGGTTCTGCAGAGTTGGAGAACGTTTATATTAAACAATACAAAAACTATAAAATCCACATTAGATTACATGTCAACACAGGACCCAGTGCAGTCTGTATATTCTGATTATTAATCAGTCTTGCTGTATCGGCTTCTGGCAGATATTATTTGACTTTTGATAATGTATGATGATCCCTAAGCAGAACAGGTCACACTGAGCATGTGCACAGTCTTGGTCTTGCAAAGATGTATAACAAAGTTACAAGATGACAGCCCCCTGTGGCCAACTTTGAAAGCATAAATCATTTGTTTGATTAGGCTTGTGGTGCAGTAAGTTCATGTTTATGTTTAGTATACAAAATACAGCATTTCTAGCCTTATTCTATTTTAGATTTTCCTTGTCCTTCAAACAGTGTCATTTAGAAATAAAACTACACCATAAAAGTCATGACAGAATCCCTTTAAATATGATTCTCTAAGATTTTCCATTTTATTTTAGGTATAGGGGATAGTTGGCTTTTAAACCATTCTTTCTATTCTCCTGTCTCTTGTGATGGATTCTTTATAATATTGCGCATACACACTAGCTAACAAAATGGCAATTCAGTTCTAAAAAAATGGGGGGATGGATTTTGGGTACAGAAAACTATGCATAATTATTAATTCTAGACCACAGAATATAGTTGTTCAGCTTGGGCTCTTATACTGTGGTTAATTGCAAGTTGGACTAGCAAATGTTTTTGTGGATTTTAGTTCCCATTATCACAAGACAAAGTAATACAGTGGAGTGTAAAGTACAGTTTTGGATGTCATTTGTTTATTACCCATAATGTAGCATTTCCACACAATTCTAGCATAACTGCAGCAGTCTGAATCCCCTTGTTTGTGAACCTTCAAACTTAAAGGGGCCATTCACCTTTTAGTTAATGTTTAGTATGTTATAGAATGGCCAGTTCTCTTCTATTCATCTTCTCAAGATGCATCTTACTACAATGGAGCATATTTGGCAGAAGTAACTTTAAAGTATATGCAAACCTTTAAAAAAATAATAATATACCATTTCTCAAGGTGCTTTTCTAAGCCATTTTGCACTTTTACAATTTGCATGATTTTTTTTCTGTTTTAAAGGTATTAAGTTGCTTATTAATGTAACGCTTTTCTGGGCTATTTAACCAGATTGGGTATGGTGTCCAGCTTTTAGTAGAGCATGGGTTACATTTGCGACATCTACACATCAGGGCAGGGCCTTCGCCAAGTGGAAGCTATCCCTTAAGAGGTAGTATAACTACAATACCAAGGCAGACCTGTACAATAAAGATAATGGGCGCCAGGAGATTCTTAAAGGAACAGTAACTTTTATTTAGCACACAGGTTAGCACACAGGTTTCATATATACTCACAGAGTATCGGATGCAGATTTATCAGTCAGTAATCACACTCTTGGTATGGCTGGGATTAGTGTACCCTTCAAGAAGTGTATCCACAGAATATAGGATCCCCGTGCCAGTGGTGAGGCAGGCAGGCTTTGCTCTACTCACTGGTGTCCCTACTCTCAAGGCCTACGGGGAAGCCTTGTAGGAGTTCTATTCCTTCTACTTCTCCTCGTTGGAACATAGAACTGTTCAACTACATAAACTTTCTATCTTTCTCCCTCTAGAGAGACTATTAAAGTATCTGCCCTGCTTCTTACTAATCCTCATTCACGGGATTGCCTGTTTCCCGACTCAATCCTCTAACAGTGCTTGTCCTGTTAGGGCACGTGGCTTTACTGGGGCCTTGTTGATCCCAGGCTCAGTGGAACAACCAGCCTGTTCGGTACCAGCAGCCAAAGAGGAAGTGGCCACTCCTTCCCAGCACTATAAAACTGTGTGGCAGGAAGTGGTCATAACTCTCTGAGCTATATCCATTGGATAATATTAGAAGGTGGGACATAAGCTTTTGCCTAGTAACCAGATGATTAGGGACTTAACTCCATAGGTGCTGTATAGAAACCTATGGGTCCCTACATTAATATAATGAATGTTGTAAAACAGCAGCATTATCTGCTGGCCAGTAATATCAGAGATATATTTCAGAAGAAAACATAGAACTGGTCTAATGTTGCTTTGCTCAGGAAAGTGATCAGAAACCACAGATAATCTTTCATCTCTCTTTCCAGAGCAGAGCAATATAAGAACGGTTCCCTTTCTTCCTGAGTGTATCTCACTCCAATTGTACATTCAGAGGAATTGCCAGCAGCAAAATTCATTGTATTAGTTAAAGGGGTTGCTCACCTTTAAATTAACTATTAGTATGATGTAGAGAGTGGTATTTGCAATTGCTTTTCATTTTTTATTATTTGTGTTTTTGTTGTTTAGCTTTTTATTGAGAAGTTTTCCAGTTTACAATTTTATCAATCTGGTTACTGGGGTCACAAATACCCTAGCAACCATGTATTGATATGAATAAGAGACTGGAATATGAACAGGAGAGGGCCTGATTAGAAAGATCAGTAATAAAAAGTAGCAATAACAACCAATATGTAGCCTTTCAGAGCATTTGTTTTTAGATGGGGTCAGAGACCCACATTTAAAAGTTGGACAGAATCAGGAGAAGAATTAAAAAAGTATAAAAATAAATGTTGAAGACCAACTGGAACAGTGTTTAGAGTTAGCCATTCTATGATATAGTAAAGCTCAACTAAAAAGGTGAACCACCCCTTTCATAACCAGCTTGGTGTCAGGATAGCACCGCCCGGAGGCTTACCTTAGCTCCGGGCGGCACGTCCTTCCTCCTCCGGCGGCATATCCAAAATGGCGGCGCCCATAGCCGCCACGTGGATATGCGGCGCCGGATAGTGACGTCATCGCGTCACGCTTGACGCGATGATGTCACCGCGCTCGTTTTGGCGCGAAATTCGAATATTTAAAGGGCCATTGGACGCTATTATGGCGCCCAATTATAGGACCACATTGCCTTGATCCTGGGTATTGTATTTTGTTCCTGATATTGCTTTTGACCCTGTTCTTGTACCTTTTTGACCTTGTTCCTGTATTTTGACCACTGCTTGGACTTTTGTTATTTTGTTCCTGTGAATACACTTTTGCCTGGACCTGTTTGACTCCTGCTTGTTCCTTGCTGTGCTACGTTATTGAACCCCTAAAGCTTCCTCCTTGGTCCACTTCCTCCCCTGGGCGCCTAACGAAGGCCAACCCGTGGCACTTGGTAGCTTTGAAACAGGGAAACAATTATTCATTTAAATTTCAGAAGTGCTTACGGTTACACATCCTTTAATATATGCAGCAATGTTCATTTTTCCGCCACTGTATGTGACACTATTTATATATTAGCTCTTAAAGGTTTATTGTGAAATAACAAATAACTATTCCAAGAAATATCTGCCAAGGCAGAATACAATGTAGATATAATTAAACTGAGCCAGCACATGCCCACTTTGGGTTAGAAAGTTGCATCTGGAATTGCCATAGTAACAATATAACTAAAGCCCAATCCACATTATATAAATAGTAACTGAATTACATACAGAACACCAACATCAGTTTTATAATTGCAGTAGCTACACTATATACATCCAAAATTCTTCACTAATAATTATATGAAATTCACTGATATAAACTTGAAATAAAGTACTTGAAAAAAAACAGGTCACTATTAAAGTCATTTTTGAAATATTATAGGATGTCTTATTGTTAGCAATGTCTTAATTGATCTTCATTATTTATTTTATTAATAATTGTATTGTTATTTTTATCCACAACCAAAGGTATTGGTCTGTAAGCCTACTATACTTTTTTGACTGATCTATAGACTGTCCTGTTAAAGTAAATGAAATTCATCATCCGTGGAAAAACACAAAATATATATTTGTATGTATATACCCCATATGATATGTCAAACCTAAACCATCACTGATGCAGCCAGTTTCCAAAGGCACATAACTAGTCCAGTTGTTATCACCTCTTTATATTTAATACGTCTGAACACTCCAAGCAACTCCATAAAGTGATTAAAAAGCATGTCAGGGGATAGAGACAAGTCTGAATATACCTTGTACTCCAGTGAATGACACCCCCAAAATCTGCCTGAGCCTCATCCTCTGCAAGCAAGCACATCCATAAACAGCCCACCGAGTAAAGCTTTTGCACCCATGCTTATATTGCAATCAGAACTTTGATGGAGCTGCCATAAAACCAAATACAGTCTTTGAAAAATGGAAAGACTGGGAAAAGCAACCTGTTGCTTAAAGCAATGATAAATGGGAAGGCCCAGGAATTCACTCAATGGTAACCTGGGCCCCCATTGGTGGAGAGCCCTGCCAACCCATACAAAGATGCATCAATGGAAAAATTTTGCCCCTGCATACAAGATTATTCCAGTGATCCACCCTGGAAACATTTATCGTCCCAAATTGCCAACCCCAATATCTGCCTGAGTTTTGACCACCCACCATGCAAACCTGGCCAAAGGAAGGCCACCAATATGGTGCATTGGCAGCTTGTATGGCCCTGCGTTTATTGCTATTGGAACTTTGTCCTAGCTGCTATACAACAGAATATGGTCTGTGCAAAATGAAATGGAATGTAACCCTGTTGCTTTAAACAGAGCAATGTGACGGACCCACACATCAGTCCACCATTCACCACAAAGAGTCATGCCGCCCAGAGGTACCTCAATGGTGGTGGCTCAATCTTTCCATGGATTGGCAGCTCTGCTCACTGATTTGGAGTTCATTACCTATTTGCCTTTTAAGGTGCCCTAAGGAATTTGTGGGGTGCAGAACCACTGACACATGTCATGTCAATACACTCAGCACTTCCTCAGAGCTAAGTTCTAAGTGTATAAGCACAAAAATGTATTATATTATTATATGACAAAAAGGAATAAAGACACACTGGGGCTCATTTGCCCTCACTGGGCATATTTCCCCATGGGCAGTAACCCACAGCAACCAATCAGTGATTGCTTTTTTCAGTCAGCTGCAAGTAGAACAATGAATGCAACAATATAATTGGTTCCTATGGCATACTGCCTAGAGCAAAATTGCCCAGAATTCATAAATGAGCCTCGCTGTTTTGAATAAAATAAATTTTAAGGCCCAAATTCACTAAAGCGTGAATCGTCTAGCGCTAATTCGCCAGCATGACGTCATTTTGTAACTTCAGAAATTCACTAACACCGGCTCTGGCGAATTTTCGCTAGTGAAGTAGATGACTTGTGCAACTTCGCACCCTTACGCCAGGAGAAGTTGCGCACTGACGAAGGATCGTAATTTCGCCAATTCACAAAAGATGAACATTTTCCTGAACGTTACCTCTTACGTTAGACTTTACTTCACCTGGGTCCGACCAGGCGAAGTTCAATACAATAGATAGGAGGTCGAAAAAAAATGTAAAAATAGTCTGAAAAAGATTGATTTTTTTTGGGGGGGTTACCCTCCTTTCCCCCCTACATTTCCTAACATATGGCAACACAACTATACAGGGGGCACATGTAGGGCAATAGGACAACTTTATTTAATTTATTAAAGGTTTCCTGGGCTTGTGTAGTGGCTGTAACATATACTTCTATTATACGTTAAAGTTCTGGCCGTATGCAAATTAGGCTTCTCTAGTGTAACTACCCTCTGCCTAGCGAAGTAACACTAGCGCAGCTACGCTACCGTTCGTTGACCTGAGCGTAACTTCGTACTTTAGTGAATTTGCATAGTGCTGGCGAAAATTCGCCTGGCGAAGTTCAGCGAACGCTGGCGAATTTTAGTGAATTTGCCCTAACGTGAATGAGTGGAAGGTTATTTGAGCGGTTTTGCGTGTTATTTTAAATCGCGCATTTTCTTCCCACAACCTTTTTTTATCCATTGTAGTTTTCTCCAAAACAAAACTGACAAAAATCTCACCACTAAAACCTGGAGAGCTTTTGATTTTTCTATGTATTAATGAAAAAAATTGAATTGTTTAAAAAAAATCTGTAATTTAAAAATACACAACTGTAATTAAAAGTAGACTTTTTTTTTAAAAATTACAATAATAACTTGATCCCGGTAGATTAAAAATAAATCAGCCACTAATTGTATTATTGAAGCTTCAAAATTGTAATGTACAGTTATGCGCTGCATATGCAATGAAATGGATTCTAGTTTATCGCTCAGTATCTTTTCCCCTAACATATGGACAGAAATGCTAACAAAACAAAATGACTCACTAAAGCAGATTATGTTTCACATTCTACTCTACTGTCAGAAAATTAGGTTATACATTTACAAGACAAAACGTCACCCTAAATTTAGGAGCATTACTTCATTGTTTATGCCTCTATGGGTTCTGGCAAGCAAATAAAGTGAAAAACATGTATAGGACTGTTTCCAACCCAAAATGAATCTACAGGAATTGTCTCCTCAGTTCATTTTGTTGTAACTTCGGCATTCGGAGGATCTCTCAGGCGCAGTAGATTATGTAGTTAAACAGTGTTCTTACTCACCTTGCATCCTCTAGTACCCCAGGTTAGTACTTTCTGAATAACACACAAGCTCTGGACATTCCAGGTGACATTAACCCTTCTGCCCCTTTTTTGTGCACAGACTTGTGTCTCAGGATGCAACACTCAAATTTTCCTTTGGCAAGCAGTAAAAATGGGGAACTTCTCTACTCTCGAAAAGTGCCTTTTGCACCTTTCCATTTCTTCTAAAGTAACAAATGTTCCATCCCAGCACCGGAGCTCCCGGTACAAGCGGCCATGTTGCGGCACACGCATGTCCATAATGAGTGATTGCAGCAACTTGCTCATTATGCTCATGCTTGCATAGCACATGCACTATGTGTAACAATCACTTACCCTGGTGGTGTAGCGGTGGCGCAGCGGGGACGCCATCCTCCTTCTAATGCCGGCTTCCTAGTGCATGCCGCGCACGCACTTCCAGCTTTTGTAGGCGCATGCGCGCTGGCATGTTTGCGTTTAAAAGTATTTAAAGGGGTATTTTGGATTTTGTCATTGCCCGTTGTTAGGTTCTATTTGGTAGTTCCTGGGTGCTATTACTATTTGATCCATGCTTGATCTACTGGTTTTTGACCCTTGCTTTGCTTGACTATTCTGTTATTCTCCAGTCCTGACCTTTGCCTGTCCACTGACTATTCTACTCTCTCTAATCCTGATTCTGGCCTGTTTGACTATTCTACTCTGCTTGTGCTGGTCCGGCCCGCCTGTTCCACTTGGTGTATTCTTCAACCCAGTATCCTTGGTGACACGATCATGCCCCTGTGCTAGCCAGAACTCTTAGCTTTGCACCTCTCGATAAGTCCAGGTGGCATCTTAACTGGTGAAGCCGAGCTGAGACCAAGGTGCTTAGCAACTGTTCTGGTATTGGGTGCCGTTCATGACACTA
Organism: Xenopus borealis; assembly: GCA_024363595.1. Classification (NCBI taxonomy): domain Eukaryota; kingdom Metazoa; phylum Chordata; class Amphibia; order Anura; family Pipidae; genus Xenopus; species Xenopus borealis. The sequence continues at coordinate 37,419,326 of CM044433.1, forward strand.
TGTATGACATGGCTGAGCTTCCTCCAGCTGCGGGTGGCCCAGTGCTGGCTGGGGCAATTTATTTAAAAAAATTACTGTTACCCCTAACCAGAGTGCAGGCTCTATTGGCCTGCACCTTTGGTTGGAGGATAATATGCCCTTTAACATCCTATAAATATTAAATAAACCCAATAGGCTGTTTTTGCTTCTGGTAAGGATTAATTATATCTTAATTTAGACAAGGAAATCATGTTTAAAAATTGGAGTCTATGTGAGATGACCATTTCAGATCACATAGACCTCAACAATGCGCAACAAACATGGCTTATTATGACTAGAATAAATCTAGCTGGTCATAAACCTCTCATTGAATAACCTATGAAGATATGATGATGAAAAACATGCATTTGTAAACATGGTATGGCCTCCTAGATATGTATGCATTCTTTTTATTTACTGTATGCAGTGTTCCATAGGGTCATATCCAAGGTCAGGAACTAGAAGGGGTGGCCAGAAATATTGAATATGATAAAACACAAGAAGTTTGCTCAATATTTCTTTATTAAGCCTGAATAAAGTGTTTCTGTAACAATAAAAGTAAAAAGCAGTCCATGTCATGGTTACATTATTTTACAGAGTGCAAACATAATGTTTTACTATAAAGATGTTCATCCTCCTAAAACCTGTAGAGCAGTAGACCATAGTGGCATAAGGTGATGAGGCTGTATATACTGTATATATTTTAAATCTGGTTTAGCTTGCTTTGATGTAATTCACATTTTATCTATAACTGATACTATTTTTTTTAAATAAATGTTGTTCAGTATACAAATAAATGCTTTTTATTTTCATTCAACCTGCACTGGAAAAAACACTTGCAGTATGAGTATGAGTGTGCATGTGTGTGTTCTTGTGTTTTCTTGTGTGTGTGCATTGTGTATGCATATGTGTATTCTTGTTTGTGCATGTGTGTCTTCTTGTGTATGGGTGTGTGTGTCTTCTTGTGTATGCATGTGTGTGTCTTGTGTATGCATGTGTGTGTATTCTTGTGTATGCATGTGTGTGTCTTGTGTATGCATGTGTGTGTATTCTTGTGTATGGATGTGTGTGTCTTCTTGTGTATGCATGTGTGTGTATTCTTGTGTATGCATGTGTGTGTCTTCTTGTGTATGCATGTGTGTGTCTTCTTGTGTATGCATGTGTGTGTGTATTCTTGTGTATGCATGTGTGTGTCTTCTTGTGTATGCATGTGTGTGTATTCTTGTGTATGCATGTGTGTGTATTCTTGTGTATGCATGTGTGTGTATTCTTGTGTATGCATGTGTGCACAAAGTGAAGCAATGACAAACTGGCCATTCATTCAAAACTAGGGAAAAAAGTGGGTCAGTGTTGGGCCACCATTTTTCCACACAAAGAAGATCTGAAGGGAACACATTTTTGTTCACAATTGATGACGGTTTGTACTTTTTGCCTATGTAACATGAGGTTTCCGTTTTGAATGGTTTACAAGTATCTGCTACAGTTACATACAGTAATAAAGAGGTTTCTAATTATTTTAGATTCTGCCTACCACCCTCACAGTTTGGCTACAGAAATATATGCTTTTACTATAACAAACAAAGGGAAAGTTGTGCTTACCATTAACTTTTAAAAACATTAAGCAGGGGTGCAATGAGGCTGTGACCACAAAATCCACATAGACACATACAAGAGTGTCACGGGTAGGCCTTCGTTAGGCGCCATGGGGAAGTAGTGGACCAAAGTGGAAGCTTAGGGGTTAACAGGTCCAATAACGCAGCAAGGCAAGGATCAGGCAGGAGTCAAACAGGTCCAGGCAAAAGGTGTATTAACAGGAACAAAATATAAACAAAGTCCAAGCAGTGGTCAAAAATACAGGAAACAGGATCAAAAAGACAGGAACAAGGTCAGCAGAACACAGGAACAGGATCAGAACAATACCCAGGATCACAGCATGAAATCCTATAATTGGGCCCATAATGGCGTCCAATGGCCCTTTAAATAATCAAATTTGACGCGATGACGTCACTACCCAGCGCCGCTATCCACGTGGCGGCTATGGGCGCCACCATTGTGGATGCGACACGGAGCAGGGAGGACGTGCCGCCCGGAGCTAAGGTAAGCCTCCGGGCGGCGCGATCCTGACAAAGAGATCCTCTGCACTCAACCCATTATCAGTATATTAAAAATGGGCTGAGTGCAGAGGACCTCTTGTATTTGAATATTTGCTTTTAGCCAGATATATTTCACTTACACAAGTGACAGTTGTGACAGTCTGTGTTGGATGTTAAAGAACAAGGAAACATACAATAACTTGCCTCACAACTGCACAATCCAAAACGTTAAATGCACAAGCATTTGCTATTTTTAATACAAGTTCGTAGTTCTTCTGTTCTCACCGACTGCCATCTTTCATGTGCATCACTTTTATTTCTCATGTTTCCCAGCCAAATTCTGCTAAACCTTTAATGTATCTAACTGGATTGACTTCAACTATATGACCTATTAACTTTGACTTCATTTTTGTTTGTTTGTTTGTTGTTGGAATTTTAATTAATAACCTTCATGTTCTGCCCTTCTCTGACCTTCAACTGAAAATGCTATCTAATTAAACTCTTGATTAAAAACTAGATTAAAGCAGATTAATTACGAGGCCTCGATTTTATTGTTACTCTTATTGATTTTGTTTCTGTTTATTCCCTTTTGTGTTCACCTTCGATTCTGACATTCCTGGTTCTGGTTGTTAGGTTAACTAAGGCCAAAAAAAGGGATAGTGAAGAGTAGGAAATCTTAAAAAAAAATATATATATATATTGATTGCAATATTTCATTACTGTATATTAGAAACAATGCAATGAGTGCTTATGTATTACATACTGGCAAAGTAAATACTACTTTTTTTGCAATATAGAAATAAACACTGGCACACCTATGCATGCAGCATGGCAAGGCAACAGCAGAGGGCAACAGAGGGGTCTGATACATTAGCTCTACGAGATATAGAATTCTCTGTGGCTGAAAATTCTTACGAGTGTAACCCAAAACTTCGCACTTGATAACATATCATTCTATTAGTCTCCTATCAGTAATCCAGATGTCTTTGTACAGAGGCAAGAAATTAAGAATGAATTACCCAATCATATTTTATCCTAATTGATGAAAAACGATTGAAATGTGATTGATATGAAATGTCTTTGGTAAAGATGTATTTCTGTACTGGACTAACATTTTAAAATTAAATGGGGATCTCCACCAAAAAAACTATTATTTGCATAATAGAAATGTAATTCTAAGATAACTTTCTGTTATCCAGAAACCTGTTATCAACAACACTTTAAATTATGGGAAAGCCATGCCCCATAGACTCTATTTTAATAAATGATTTTAATTAGACTTAAGGCATCGGGAGAAAACCCCAGGTTCCAAGCATTTGGATAATAGGTGCCATACTTGTATATATTAGTATCCAGCTATGGGACCTGTTATCCAGAATGCTCGGGACCTGGGGTTTTCCAGATAACGTATTTTTCCATAATGTGGATAGTTACATAGTTAAATTAGGTTGAAAAAACAAAAAGTCCATCAAGTTCAACCCCTCCAAATGAAACCCCAACATCAACACAAACACCCCTCTGTGCTTTCACATAAATTATATATACCCATATATATACTGACTATAGAGTTTAGTATCACAATATCCTTTGATATTATGTCTGTCCAAGAAATCATCCAA
>CM044433.1:37427933-37450056 GCA_024363595.1 Xenopus borealis
CAGGACAGTTTCCCATGTGGAGCCAGCTAGGCAGTGCTACAAGCTGTTTGAATAAAGCATCCAACCAAAACCTTCTGTGTGTGTGTGGGTCAGGATTCTACACTACGCTGCTTCAAATGAAAGTCCTTTTCTTCCAGTCTGGACAAGGAAAGTCTAAAAATTAATAGGGCTAAAAATGCCTTGTTTTATATACTGAACATATTGCACCAGCCTAAAGTTTCAGCTTGTCAATAGCAGCAATGATCCAGGACTTCAAAATTGTCACGGGGGTCACCATCTTGGAAAGTGTCTGCGACACTCACATGCTCAGTGGGCTCTTAGCAGCTAAGCTTAGGGGACGTCGCAAATCATCCAACAGAAAATGAAGTTGGCTGTAATATAAACTGATGCTACAGGGATTATTATTACATTCAGATGCTAATTGCATTGGTTTCTGTGCTGTCATGTGACATTTCTATTCTATGTGTTCTGTATATTTTGAGTCAGTCCCTAAGCTCAGTAACCGACAGAGCATGTGCAGTGACTCAGCAGAAAAGAAGATGGGGAGCTACTGGGACATCTTTGGAGACACAGATCTTTAATGCTAAAAGACTGTGGTTGCCTTCGGCTGGCGGAGAAGCACAAAACATAATGTACAACAATTCTAGCTACTTCTTTAGTTTCACTTTCCTTGTCCTTGAAGGGGTCATTAATAAACAAGTTGAAAAGCAAGGGACCCAGTACAGAACCTTGTGGTACCCCACTAACAACACTGGTCCAATTAGAACATGTTCCATTTACCACCACTCTCTGTAGTGTATCTTTTAGCCAGTTCTCTATCCAGTTACAAATATTATGTTCCAGGCCAACATTCCTTAATTTAACCAGTAACCTTCTGTGTGGCACTGTATCAAATGCTTTAGCAAAGTCTAAGTAAATCACATCCACAGCCATCCCAGAATCGAGGTCTCTGCTTACCTTCTCATAAAAAGAAATTAAGTTAGTCTGGCAAGATCTATTATGCAAAAAACTATGCTGGCACAAACTCAAAGTATCTTCATTCCTTAAGCATAAGTTCCTTAATTATTATGCACCCCATACTTGTATCATTTTCTGTGGTTTTCTAGTTATTTGTATAAGTCTAATTGCTATGGAAAGTAGTATATTTGTGACTGTTCATATTCTCTGCACTCCCCTCCTCAGTTTCTTCTTACATTGTTTTAAAAGTCAGATACAGAGCAGAAAGGCATAAATAAATGCTGTATTCATTTGCAGTTAAATTTGCAAATTATGTTGAAAGTACATTTTCCTGGATTTTACACCATTTTTTGGCTTTTCAAAGAAAACATTTTTTCAACTCGAAATCTCAAAAATCTAAAATGTGTACATATTTATTAAAAAAATCAACTGAAACACAGCAACATACATTCTAGATTTCTAAAATTAATCTAGAAGATTTGAATTTAAAAAATTAGCCTTAAATTTGGAGAAACAGCTGCCATTGACTTCTACATTCTATATCAATGATGGAAACTCAAATTTAAATGTAAGTTATTTTGACCGCAAATAGTCTAAAATGGTGAATAAAACAGAACTGAATAATTTATTATCATTATGATTAAATGGGAAGGACCCAGATAAGAGGTTATAGTGCCTTGCCTATACGTCCTTACAACCTAGGGGCAAAAATCTTATCATATACTGACTTGAAACTGTCACTTTCCAAAACACAGTGTTAATAAAGTAGAAATACATTATTTATTATCATTTTAATTAAATGGGAAGTACCCAGACAAGAGTTGATAGTGCCCAGCCCATAAGTCCTTACAATCTAGGGGAAATATCTTATATACTGACTTAAAACTGTCACTTTCCAAAAACAAAGGGTTAATAAAAGCAGACATGCATTATTTATTATCATTATAATTAAATGGGAAGTACCCAGACAAGAGGTGATAGTGCCCCGCCCATAAATCTTTACAATCTAGGGGCAAATATCTTATCATATACTGCACAAAGAGTACATAAAGCAGAAATTCATCATTTTTCTCCTGTCGCCTACTAATAAATAACAACCGCAGGAACAAATGCTAAATATTGTTTACAGCACTTGTGCAACTTGAGTATTTGGTGTTGTAGCCAGTAGTACAATGATTCCCTCCCCTCTCACTGTTCGGCATTACAGTATAATGGCTGGTGTCTGGGGGATATTGAGCTAAATTCACAGGAGGGCTGTTTACCTGTTACAGTCATTAGTGTCGTGTATACAGCAGCCACGGTGAATATGCTTTTAAATGGATGTTCAATTGACAATGACAAGTTTAAATCCACATATTAAGTGATGCTGAGCAAGAACAGATACAGTACAGCTGATCCCGGGTGAGAAAGGGGTTAAACATCAACAAGAGCCTGTGTGTTCCGCCCACTCCCACAATCCCCCGGCTGAGAGAGGGAGATAGGGGAGGATGTAAGCGCAGCTGGGGACTGTGCAGAATAGATTTGGGAGGAAGGCAGGAGCAGGGGCAGTGATTCCAGCAAGGAGACAGGGAAGTAGCACAGGAAGGATGCTGAATGCTACTGCCTGCACTTAGATACATCAGTGGGGAAAGACGCTACAACAATAAGCTGCAGGTATATGTATGGCTGGTACGGAGTCTGTAAAAGGCAGCTGAACTCCTGTGTGCAAACAGGTCCATCTGAGCTGTGTATATGAGTGCTGTGTATATGAGTGCTGTGTATATGAGTGCTGTGTATATGAGTGCTGTGTATTTGCACCCATCTTAATCCAGGGGACGGAGGCAGCTGCTAAAAGGGTAGAAATCAGGCAGAGAGCTTTTTTCCCAGGCAAGTTGCGGGCAGGCACCTCTGTGTTCCAGACAATCTGCCCTTATGACACACTGAGCCAGACCTTGTATCCGGCGGTATTTGGGAGAAGCCAGCAAGACATCTGTCCATATTTTTCTGTGGGCTTCTGCTCGGGATCACCATGAAGGATCGGACCCGAGAACTACGTGCTGTGAGTATAACATTTACTTACTTATTGGGGTGTGACCAACCTGTGGCCCTTCAGAGATAGGGGGTGACCAACTTGTGGCCCTTCAGAGATGGGGGGGGGTGACCAACCTGTGGCCCTTCAGAGATAGGGGTGACCAATCTGTGGCCCTTAAGAGAAGGGAGGTGACCAACCTGTGGCACTTCAGAGATGGGGGTGACCAACCTGTGGCCCTTCAGAGATGGGGAAATGACTAATCTGTGGCCCTTCGGAGATGGGGTGACCAACCTGTGGCCCTTCAGGGATGTGGAGGGGACTAATCTGTGGCCCTTCAGAGATGGGGTGACCAACCTGTGGCCCTTCAGAGATGGGGGGACCAACCTGAGGCCCTTCAGAGATGGGGAGGTGACCAACCTGTGGCCCTTCAGAGATAGGGATTGACCAACCTGTGGCCCTTCAGGAATGGGGGGTGACCAATCTGTGGCCCTTCAGAGATGGGGAGGTGACCAATCTGTGGCCCTTCAGAGATGGGGGGTGACCAACCTGTGACCCTTCAGAGATGGGGGTTACCAACCCGTGTCCTTTCAAAGTGGGGGTGACCAACCTGTGTCCCTTCAAACGGGTGGCCAACTACAAGATCAGGCATCTGCCAAATGGCATGTCTGTAAGTTTTACAGTGGTCTCCTGACAGTTTGGATAATATACTTGTTGCATTAGTGCTGTTAATGCCAGAGAAGCTCCTCGTATATTGACTCCCTATAGGTATTCCGCCAGCGGGGCTGCACTAAACATCTCTGCAGAAGGGCGTTATCTGCATGTTCAGCACTGAGGACATTTCTGCTTCTGACACACCGTGTTGCTTTAATGCTGCTGGACAGCTCAACAGATACAAACAAATGTGCTCTTGATGCCTATAGGAATTACACTGGTTGATACAATATCTTCATCATCATCATTTTCAATGATATACATTTTTTTACATCTGGATTTTATTGGCATAAAGCCTTCATGGCAGGCATATTTAACCCTGTAGGTGCCGAAACAGGAATCTCAAAGTAGAGCTTCCCTGCTGCTCAGAACTACATGTCCCTGAATCCCATTAACACTGGGTGCATGATTCTTTGGGTGCAATTTTCACTTAGTAGTTGGACCAATACCAAAAAAATAACTAGGAGTACTGTTTATTTGTTTTAATGAACCCATAATGCACAGGGTATCAAATAAATAGGGGGGTGCAGAAGAATGTTGAGGATATTTGATGCACACATTGTTGCTCTTGGACCCCAGCTGGTTGTAGGAGATAATGGTGGGTGGAACACAGATCCAACACTAGTTCTGCTTGAAGCACTGTTTGCTCTACTGTACTTTCCTTTTCAAAATCAGGGAACTGAAAGAACTGCGGCATAGATTGTATTCTTCTTGCTGTAGGTTTCTCCCTGACCCTACCAAGGTTTGGCATTGTGTAATTCATATCCTGCACAGAATCCAATCATATAATATTCCTAGGGTGAGCAGTAATGTGCAGTTAACAGGTAGAAGGGGAGGGGGTCACATGGAACCCATTCAAAATCACAGATGCTGAACAGTAGGGAATTTTACATTGTGATCTCCTCTCTCAGCTGAGCCCTCAGTGGAGGTGTCTGGAGAAAGTGTAACATAGTTTATCTACACATTGTGTAAAAATAAAGGGCACCATTGGTTGTAAACCATGAAACAATTTTTATACTAGATTCAGCAGCAGGCATCAATGTTTAATCTCGCCACAGGTTTCACCCTAGTGTACTAGATATTTAGTGGCACTCCCTCCAAAGGACTACACTGAATCCTACTAGACTCTGGCCTAGAGAGGAATAACCTGATGACTTCTCCTTGGTGGTACACAGGGCTGCTCTTACTCACTAGGCCTAAATGCCTTACACCCATGGGGTGTTTCTATTATAGGTTTCTATTCTGTCACTTACTAACCTCATTTACAAGGTCCCTGTTACCTCAGGTTTACTAATGAATGGTTACCTTATGGCCCAAACCTTTCTTCTGTTTCTTCTGGCAGATCCATCTCCTGCTATGATGGAGTCCGAAAGAATGAAAACACATTCCCTCTCCTTTTACATACAGGTATGGGTTTTGTTATCTGGAAACCCAGTATTCAGAAAGTTCAGAATTACAGGAAGGCCATCTCCCACAGATTCAATCAGTGTCTGACTGGCCCGGTGGGAAACCAGGAAAAAACCCAGTGGGTTTTAAATTAAAAACTGCCGACACGCAACACTGGTGTCAGGATCGTGCCGCCCGGAGGCTTACCTTAGCTCCGGGCGGCACGTCCTCTCCTCTCGGCGGCATATTCACAATGGCGGCTCCCATAGCCGCCACGTGGATATGCGGCACCAGGTAGTGACGTCGTCGCGTCGCGCCTGACGCGATGACGTCACGGCGCTCGTTTTGGCGCCAAATTCAATTATTTAAAAGGCCATTGGACGCAATTATGGCGCCCGATTATAGGACCTTAATGCTATGTTCCTGGGTATTGCTATATTGATCCTGTTCCTGTACTTTTGATCCTGTTCCTGTATTTTTGATCCTGTTTTCCTGTATTTTGCCTTGCCTGGACCTTGTTCTATTTTGTTCCTGCCAATACACCATTTCTTGGACTTTGACCTTGTTTCTCTGCCTGATCCTTGCCTGTGCAGCGTTATTGGACCTTTGAACCCCTAAGCTTCCTCCTTGGTCCACTACTTCCCCTGGGCGCCTATACGGCCTCCCCGTGACAACCGGGTGCCTAGCACACACTCGCAGTGGTGTGTGATGCGCGTCACGCGGCGACGTACAGTGACGCCCATCGCTTTAATAGGTGAGGGGAGTCCGACCCTGGATTCATTTTCAATCAGTCAAATAAATAACCCCCATATGTAGTAACAGTCACTACGTTTGCCCAGGAGCAGTAACCCATGGCAACTAGTAAGATGTTTGCTTTTAAACAGGTTACCAGTAATTGCTACTTGCTAATTGGTTGTTATGGGCTCAAAATTTCAGAAACTCCCCTTATCCAGAAAACAGATCCCATACCTGTGCTGGGGAACCACAAGATGCTTTAAGGCCTCTGGGTCAATGGAGAATACTTCCTTTACACATGACATAGTTTACTGATGGGGAGCTTCTTGAGCAGCAAGGGAATGTTGACTCTGTGGGTTCCCTACACAATTATTATAATATAATTGGTATCCTAGAGATTTCTGTTTAGGGAGTAGAAGCCCCACTGCAAGCCCTTATGAATCGGGCCGTCTTAATATTTTTCACAACTATGAAAATCCTCACGAAATGGTCTTAGGAAATGGACGGCATCTACATCTCATATACACACTAAAACCATGGAAAAGCTTTTCCCCCTGGGCCTTCCCATGACTGTGGGGTCTGCTTCCACTATAGTTACACCACTGGTAGATAGATCATATAGAATACAGGAAAATTGTTATATAATCCCCATTCTCATATTATTTTGCTTGGGATTTAGCTTTGCTGTTGGGTAAATCTTGTATGGGACCTGTTATCCAGAATGTTTAGGGCCTGGGGTTTTCCGGTTAAGGGGTCTTTTTTGGTTCCTAATAAAAAAAAAAGTATTTAAATATTAAATAAATCAAATGTTTTTATTTTTGCTCCAAAAATGATTAATTATATCTTAGTTGGGATTGAGTACAAGGTTCTGTTTTATTATTACAAAGAAAAAATAAGTTATATTTAAAAATGTGGAGAAGGTCTTCCCGTAATTTGAAGCTTTCCTGATAACAGTTTTTAGGATAATGAATCCCATACTTGTACAATCCCTTGCAATGGTAAGTTATTGCTATGTCAGTGGTTTATAAAGGTCTGTGTGGGACAAGGCTAGCCTCAGTCCTGTATACTACAGGTATAGGACCTGTTATCCACAGTGCTTGAGACATGGGGTTGTCTGGATAATGGATTTTTCCATAATTTGGACCTTCATATCTTAAGTCTAGTAGAAAATGGTGTAAACATGAAATAAAGCCATTGGGTTGGATTTGCTTCCAATAAGGATTAATTATATCTTCGTTTGGATCAAGTACAATGTACTGTTTTAGTATTACAGAGAAAGAGGAAATCAATTTTAAAAATCTGGATTATTTGATTATAATGGAGTCTATCGGAGACAGCCTTTCTGTAATTCTGAGCTTTCTGGATAATGGGTTTGGATCCAATACATGTACAAGCACCCTCATCTTCAGATACGCAGCTGCCATTAAACAACAATTACATTATTTCTCTGGTATGGCTGTGATCTTAGAGTATGAACAGTGGCGTGACTAGGGGGACCATGGGCGAACCAAGATCCCCATTCTACTTCCACATGTGCTTCAGGCATTCCCCATAGATTATTGTTACTCTGACAGGTGGAGGGGAGTATTGTGACCTGCTAATGCCCTGCTCCTATGTGACAGCCTAGGGGAAAGAAACATTAATTAACACGGAGTGAGACAGATATTCTCTAAATACGTATCTCTCTTCTTTTTGGTTGGTAAAATAAGTGAGAATGGCAAAGCTGATTGTGATCTGTGTCACTGAAGGCCACTCTGTTCTGTAGGCTAGTACCGACGTACATGGGAAGACTTGGGGCAGACATTATTTTCTTTTAGCATGTTTTGTCATTTTGTGCACTCCTAATGAAACAACATGCTGACACTTGTAAATGGAAACTCAGCACTGGAGTCCACTATGTCAGAGGGTCTTTTATTTTTCAGGAGTCAGGAGATCTTTGGACAGGAGGGAGTAAATCTCAAACAATGAGAAGATGGTGTTTTGGGTGGTGAGGAAGTTCAGAGACTGATGTATTTCAGTGGGCTAATGGAATATATGATATATTATCTGGGAGAAGAGGTGTGCATTTTTGGGGAAAATAGTGGTGTTTTACTTGTCAGTGCAGTGCTATCTTTCTTCTGCTGTCTTGCATAAGGAAGGGCAGTACCTGAGGGGAGAAAACCTTATTTTGCCTCTTTATAGGGCTCACCTTGAGTATACTGGGCAGTTTTGGGTTTGGAACAATCAGTCTATGAGGAAAGACTGTCAAGATTGGAGTTGTTTTCTTTGGAAAAAAAGCAATTTTGAGGGGAAATCATTAACTATTACAAGTACATTAGAGGGCTTATAGAGACAGATAAAGTATCTAAAAGCCAGAGAGCACCCCTCTCTTCTTGGTCAGGCTGTTGTGATCTGAAGATCTGTAGTTAGTTTAGTATATATATATATTATATAAAATACACCAGAGCCATAAATATCAGGTAACTGATATCCTTATAAATGGTGCTTAGTGATGTCATTGGTTATAATCACAGCTTAGTGATGTAATTTCTGTCACATGACTCACTGTACTATAATAAATAAAATAAATGAGGATAATAGAAGTCATCTCGTTGTTCCATGACTGCTATAAAAACACTCAGCCTTTGGCCTCTTGTATTCACATGGTCATGGTAATCCTCTGTAATATCCTTAAATTTTACAAGGGGGGTACATTATTCACTATGTTATACATTTGAGAGTGTACAGGTATCTATATGCAATGGGGTTTGCTTGCAGGTTTTTAATACAGTAAGCATTTTTTTACAATGAACGGTGCCACATTTTTTCAGATAATGCAAGGATGATTTTACTGAAATCTCAGCAAGCAAATTAGATGGCAGATTTTGACCAAAACTTTTGGGGGGCATTTGGTATTTTTTTTTTTTAATCCAGTTATTATGGGAGCAACAACATAACAGTTAGAAGAAGTTACTCAGGGAATAGAAACCACCAAATACTGTTTTTTTGCAGCAGAACATTTACAAGTAACGTTAAAATCAATGTAATTAATGCATATTAGAAAGATTCATAGAATACATTTTTTTTCATTATACTTGGGTTTTTTTTCTTGATATGGGTGTAGCTACTCTTCAACTATCATGCTATTAATTGGTGTTGACAAGCCCTATATGTGGTCTCCTGGTTTTCTTGTGGCAATGGTAACTCGAGACAAACTTCCGCTACTGATTACTTACCAACCATCCAAAGACCTGGCCTTAAAGCTCTTTGTGCCCATAGTATTCATATCTGCATCCTGCTGGGCATTTGCACTTCCCCTAAACATGGAATTGCATAGGCATGGCATTGTATTGTTCTTAAATAGCCCACACAACACCCAAACAGACCCCACGCTGACTTAAAGGAAAACTATACCCCGAAAATGAATACTTAAGCAACAGATAATTTATATCAAATCAAGTGACATATTAAAGAATCTTACCAAACTGGAATATATATTTAAGTAAATATTGCCCTTTTACATCTCTTGACTTGAACCACCATTTCATTTCTGCCTCACAGATCACCTGACCAGAAATATTTCAACTCTAACTGTAACAGGAAGAAGTGTGGAAGCAAAAGATTAATAGTATGATAGTTGAAGAGTAGCTACACCCATATCAAGAAAAAAAGTATAATGAAAAAAAATGTATTCTATGAATCTTTCTAATCTGCATTAATTACATTGATTTTAACATTACTTGTAAATGTTCTGCTGCAAAAACAAAAACAGTATTTGGTGGTTTCTATTCCCGGAGTAACTTCTTCTGTCTGTTAATTGGCTCATGTGACCTAACTTTATAGTTTGTTTGGTATGTTTGTGTGCACCGTTGAATCATACGATCCCAGGAGGCTGTCCTTATTTTTTAAAATGGCAACTTTCTATTTATGATTACCCAATGGCACATGCTACTAAAAAAGTGTATTATTATGAAAATGGTTTATTTACATGAAGCAGGGTTTTACATACGAGTTGTTTTATGCAATATTGTTCTATAGAGACCTACGTTGTTTGGGGGGGGTATAGTTTTCCTTTAAATTGACACCAACTGAAAAATTGCCCAGTGTATATAACAATTTATGAAGAGTGTAAGCTCATTTGCATTGGTTATTCCTTGTTTTTGTATGTCCAGTGTATACACCCATTTATTGTGCTGTGGAATTTGTTGGCTTCTTCTTTTTGGTTTCTTTCAGCCTTCTGGGGCACTATTGTGAGCTATAAATAAACCTAGGTTTTATTCATTTATATCATAGCCTAAGTAAAACGAGAGTATCATGAGCATCTACTTAGCTGAGGGCAAGGGCTTACCTCCAGCTGTTCATGGACAATGCAAAATAGTAGTTATGTTTTCCATTGGGTAATGCATTTTTCTAAATTTCAAATGATCTAGCTAAATTAGAAATTGCTAGAAAGCATGCTTTACTACGAGGACAACTCAGAATATCAGACTTCCGTTTTTATTGTTGTCTTCGATGGTTAAATCTCTGTTTGACAACTTATTTCATGGTTTCTGGGGAGACATGTAAACACAGCACAAATGCCTCAAATCAATTTTTTTCTGAATCCGTAAATAGTGACTCATAGGAAAGATTCATTAAAATGTTTATGCCAAGATACTTTCAAGCAGTTTTTTTTTATTCTTTCTTCAACAAAGTGGAATTTTGATTTGTATGCGTATATTGTTTTTCGCAGAATTCAGTTCAGGGTTTGACTGAAACCTGGCATTTGGCATATTTGTATTTGGTTGAATCTTTAAAACAGATTATCCAGAGAAATTTTACTCAAATTTATTTTACTTTTTCAAATATGCAGGTTCATTCATGGGCAAGAGATTTCTTAACATTTTTAAGAGTCAAGACCTTTCTTCAACTTTTTTTCTACTCTGGTATACAGTATATCATTTGACACATAATTTTCTAGGTTATGACAGTGACCAAGACATTGTTCTCACGTTTCATTAGGTTTGCATAGACCGTAAAGGTGAAGCTACTCAAGAAGTCTCAAGTACATGGGTTGATTGATTACCAGTTAAACACCAATGCACACTGGTTTGAAAAGTTTGCATTTTAGCAGGTTTGAACTTTAAAATGTTTTAGCTGACAAGATGCCTGGGGAAACCAACATTTTTTTTGTCAAGGATAAATAAAATCTGCAACCTTTGATACATCATGTCTCTAGAACTGCAGCAGAAAATTATGAAGTATTGCATTCAAACCACTTTTTGTATAAGTCTTTGGGAAGCTGCATACAGTATGTATTACATATATCTGATTACAGATTAGATGTCAGATCAGTGGTATATTTGGACTTAGGCTTATGCTGCACGGGGTTGAGCTCAGCTTGCAGAAAACCACAGTGTGATAAGTATTACTTATACCTGCACCTAATGTTCAGAGATCAAAAGATTATATGTAAAATGGACTAATGGATGTGCAGCCAACCCTTGCAGGTTAGGGTTGGGTGCAGGTCAGAGTGGGCAGTATGATATAGTGCCAGGCAAGGCCAGCCAGGTGCCCGAAGCAACCTGGCCAGTTGCAGATGCACGCTCAAGGACACACACACATGCACGCGCTGACCAGAGGGGTGAGAGGGGAGTGGAGCACACAGAAGAAGCATATAGAACCAGAGGAGCACTCTGAAGTAGAGTACAGAGTGAGAACCAGAGGCACACACAGAAGTAGAGTACAGAGTGAGAACCAGAGGTGGCGTCCTACAATGGCAACATTTTGCAGGTTACAGTCAGATGTGGGTTGAATTTTTTCGTCCCCTCACATCACTACTATGAACCATAAAATAAAATTATTAAAATGCCATAGTCAGCCTTCAGGCCCTCACCTGCTCCTCCAGTTCTGTCCAGGTGCAGAAATGCATCCTATTATTCTGGAATGTAAAACATGTTTGAATGGTTTGCAGAGGGAAAACTAGTGGTAGGTTGAAAGAGCAAACTAAAACATATTAATAAACATAAAATAAAAGGAAAGCAAAAATCTGGTATTTGTGAAACTAATTAGGCATTCACAGAAGTTTTCTATAAAAGTAAATTGCTGGGGGTTGGAACATTTTATAGATTATTAGATGTAAAAGTGAGTTTTGTTTTATATCAAGTTGCCTTGAAGCTCAGACAGCATCTGACGAAACAAAGAGTGAGAGCATATCCATCAACTGTCATGTAGCAGCTCTTCCACGGCTGAATGAGGTGATACATCACAGCCTGCGGATTTGGGGGTGATTCACTGTGCAACGAAACAGCCAGCCAGAAAATGAATGTCAAATTTATTTGCTCACTCACTGTCAGCTTCTGCCCACTTCACATAGATTTTGTCTCAGTGGTGATTCTAATTGCAATTGAATTGTCTGGTTTCACTGAAGAATTTTAGCCATGCAAATAACCACTCTAACATAACATTTTTAATAAAAGAATCCTCATCCATTTTTCCTGAATTCTGTCCCTACAGCCCTGTGTAATGAACCTGCTATTAAAGTTGTTCTGTCTGTGAGTTATTGCTTGCTTAGCCCATAAGAAATGTAGATGTGATTTCTCTAGCAGTCTGGTTTTTAAATGCAAAAAAACAGAAGAAAATGTATTTCCATGAAAGTAAACACGTAAGATTAGACTAACGCATCATATTGCATAAAACATAAGAAAACCTGTTATCCATAAAGCTCCTAATTATGGAAAGGCTGTCTCCCATAGAGTCAATTTTATGTAAATAAATTTTTAAAAACAATTTCCTTTTTCTTTGTAATACCGCAACAGTAACTTGTAGTTTATCCAAACTAAGATATAATTAATCCTTTTTGGGAGCAAAACCAGCCCATTGAGTTTATTTGATGTTTACATGATTTTCTAGTAGACTTAAGGTATGAAGATCCAAATTATGGAAACATCTGTTATCCAGAAAACCTCCAAGAATTATGGATAACTGGTCCCATACTTGTATTATACTTCACATGCAGTGAGCCCCCTTCAATTTAAAGCCTAGTTCTTTTCAAGTTACTAGGTACAAGCCCCTGCTCTATAAAAGCCCAGTATTCCAGGTCTGAAAGTTAATAAAACCAAGATTTAAATATAAATAACTGGTCCGGTGCCTGTATCAGAAATAGAAGATTTGCATCTGGTGTAATAATGAACATGTTGCAGTTCCAACTAACTAAACAGACAACTGTGCAGATGGGAGTGCATTTTCCAAAAATACCTTCCGATTTCCCAACATTGAAATTATTATTACTATATACTGTATATTTGCTAGTACACTTGCTTAGTTCAGCCATAAGCAGTTAAAGTTAGTGCAGTGGCAGGATACATTGATTCCATGTCTGGGCACTTTGCCATTTTGGTGGGTGCTACCCAGTATTGACATGCAGTTAGTGTACACAGTCGGTCATTATTCCATGAAGGAAATGGGTAATGGCACTTCATTCATACACTACATCTGCACCCCCAGCAAAATGAAAGACTGTGGGTACTGAAGCCCTTAAAGTGGACCCGTCACCCAGACACAAAAATCTGTATAATAAAAGTCCTTTTCAAATTAATCATGAAATCCAATTTAAAATTTTTATTAAAGCATTCATAGCTGTTTTAAGCTCATTTAAAAATCTCAGCTGTCAATCAAATATTGTCTGCCACTCCTCTATGCCTCAGGCATAGAGGCAGGGCAGACAGTTACTTTCACTTTTCATTCAGCACTTCCTAGATGCCACTGCTCCCCACACATTCCCCCAGTTGTGTAGCCAGGACATGGGGATAGACATCGGGTAACCCATTTTGGTGCACAAACAAGATTCAGAGATGATACAAGGCTTGTCTTAATAACAGTGTCCACAAAATGGCTCCTGCATGCTTGCTATTATTATGAATTCCCAGACTGAAGAAAACAAGATTCAAATAATTTATATAGTGTAATTAATGTTCATTTCGCTTGACTAATGTGATAAAATATGATTTTGAATATTTTTTTGGGGTAACGGGTCCACTTTAACACATATACAGTGGAAGAAAGTGGATACTGGTTAAGGTTGCCACCTGTCTGGTTTTGACCCGGACAGCCTAGTTTATTTGAAGGGCTTCTCAGGTCGAAACTGCTGGCCCGGTTTTCCAAATTAGGAAAACTGGGCAGGATTCCCTATGACTGACATGGCGATTGGCCAACCGCCACATCATAATCCTGCCCCCTTCGCGTCACGGCCCCTGTCTCCCCGGGGCTCAAAGGTGGCAACCCTTATACTGGTACCCCAAGTACATGCAGTAAGAGGCAGGGATTATACCTAAAGCTTGCCATAGATGCAAAGATCTGCTTGTTTGGCAACATCGATATGCCACTAATGGCAGGGCTATATCGGGGGTAATCTGAACACTCCGTTATATGGCCGAACAATTGGATTATGTTGAGGACAATTGGCTACATGGGTTGGTCGGCAGAAAATCAAACCTTCCCGATCAATATTGTGGCCAGTTACCGACTGGGAAGACCTGTCGGAAGCCCTCATACACGGGCAGATAAGCTGTCAAATTAGTCTGAAGGGCCGATATCCGCAGCATTATCTGCCTGTGTATGGCCACCTTTAAGTACTCTTTATGCAGCGATATAGTAACATAGTGCCCCCCTTGCTCATATTTGTGTGTGTGTTTATATTTGAGTCACATCTAAGCAGATATAGAGAATAGCAGGGACTGTGTTTATGTAGGCTGAATAGTCAGTACAGGATATTTTTGGATAACAGGTCTCATACCTGTACATCTCAGAAACCCAGTGATTCAAGGTAGCAGTAGTAACCAAATTGTGCTTTATTTAACAAAAAAATTGAAATGACACATGCAAACATAGCTTGCATTGCAAGTGCTTTTACATAAGAATTCCCCATCACAGCTGGTAACTCAGAGATACACAGTATTAAAGATCCCAACCTCTACACTGGCTACTTTGGGCGTATCACGTGGTTTTCAGGGATCTTCAATGTGTATTTTAACCCATGTGTTTGTCTGTATTCTGCCCTTATCAGTCTGGTTATCCCTCAAAACACGATTGAGGAAGTTTTACGTAATAATTACCCCTATTTGTGATGACACCCGGAGATTAGTCACCTTCGATAAATCTGAAAATGCAGTAATGTAAATGTCTGGTGGGAAAATACATGGGTTGATTTGTTTTCCCAAGTAGCCAGAAGTGTTCCTTGTGCAAACACACATTTATGCTTTTTCTAACATGATTCAGTTCTGATTCTGATCAGTCTGTATGGCTAGAAGGACCAACGCTCTCGTATTCATTTAAGTGACCCTTGCAGTTGATGATGGCATTTAACAAAATGATTGCAACTGTCAGTAAGGCTTTTATAGTATACCTCCGCCTGATCAATTCTTTTGTTCATTCCTATTAATCTTTATGTGAATTGTTCTTGCAACGTCCATGTCACCATTCACACCCAGTTGAGTATTTTTCTTTATAAACCGTGTTGGTGGAAATTGAAAGTTGCACTGAAACCAGGGAAACTGTCCAATATATCACAGATGTTGATGAGTCTTAACGCTGCTCATGGTATTGTGTCAAACACTATAAATGGTAACTGAGCAAATGGGCTGATAGTTGGGAATGATAACTCCCCGTACCCTGTTGATGCTTTATCACCCCCCGAAAAATAATACAGTTATGGGACCTATTATCCAGAATGCTCAGGAGGTGTGTCTTTCTGTAATTTGGATCATCATAAAGTTTACTAAAATCATTTAAACATTAAAGCTCAATAGGATTTTTTTTTGCTTTCAATAATTAACTAAACAAGGACAAGGTACTGTTTTATTATTATAGAGATAAAGGAAAACACTTTTAAAAATGTGAATTCTTTTATAAAAATGGAGCAGATGGGAGATGTCCTTCCTACAATTCAGAACTTTTTTGGATAACGGGTTTCCTGGGTAATGGATCCTGTACCTGTATATGTCTTAGGAGAAACCAAATCTGTTTTTGCCTTCAGGATGAAAAAATACAGTTTAACCGCCAAAACTGTGTACAATCCTTGCGTCCTTACATATTATTACAGATTCCCAAGCGCACACAAAACAACATACAGAAACGTACATAAGCTAATATTTCTGTGCCAAGAGGCTTTTTTTCTTCCCTTGGCAGACACAAAGACAATATTCTCTCCTAGTTCTTTCCTTTTTTCTAATCTATGCAGAATTATCTTTCATGTAGACCTTATAAAATATCTGTAAGTAGGGATAAAAAACAGTGAAAATATGCATTCAATTATGTGTTTTTACACAAGATTCTGTTCACCCTAATTTATTGTGAGTGCACATCTTAAAGGGAACATTGCTCAGAGGAACAATTATTTTTACTCCTTCTTACATGTGTAATTACAATGCCTACCCTCCCCCAACTCCAGTTCTTTTACAATATTTATGGTTAATTCTCTGCCCCTCCCTCCCTTATTCTAGCCTGCTGCTAGTCTTAGTTAATATGCAAACAAGGCCCCTGTATGCTTTTCCTGGAGTTAGTATTTCTTGAATGCCCTCCATTCAGTCAACTTTTATTTTCTACAATATAAGCTCCTTGTACTTTGACTTATGTCTGTATTGTTAGCTATAGCTATATAATAATTCCCTTTTCTTGCTGGATTCTCAATGTCCTTTTCACTCCATCTCTTTGCTGTCAGCATTTGACACATGAGTCGTAAGCGCAGGATTGGCCATCTAAGGCCAGTAGGAGATCAGCTGCGGGGAGTACATGCTCAATCTCGGTCTAATCACTCACCTTACAAGGATTTATCGGGCAAAGGCTGCATTTCTTTTCATTTCATCACTTGGCTGTAAGTGGTGCACAAAATAACCTGACATTCCAATCAATATATTTATAGCTCGGCTTGTTTTCTCTCCTGTGCCCTGATTTCCTGTTCCAACTCCCTGCTGAAGGCAAATTGCATTCCTAATGGCATGAGGTTTGCAGTATTGACATTGGCTTCTATGAAAAACACTGGTGCTAATAACATTAATTGAATCTGGTATTCAGAATCTTCATCTAACTTCATTAGCAGACACTGTTCACTGGGTTTTATAATGATAACTATAGGTCAAAAGGAGATATACTGTATGTACTGAAATCAGCAGTGGCATTACTGGATGTTGGAGGGACCCATTAATCCTTTCAGGGGCATATTTACCATATAGGCATTTAATGATCTGTGCCTAGGGCAGAAGGTTTAAGGGGGTAGCCCTCAAATACCTAAATGTTAAGAAAAACTTATATCCTACTTCCCTTGCTGCCAGATGTTTTCCTACTAAATCTAGCAGCAGAAGTGGGGGGACAAACTATTGGCGCTCAGTGGAAGTGACACCACACTCACGCACATTGAGCCATGATGTCACATCAGCTGACATTGGGGGAGGGGCTCGCAGGTCCAGTGCCGAGAGCAGCACAGAGCCTGAAAACACTATTGCCGACAATTGTTCATTAGTACCATTGCATACCTTCCATTCCTACCAACAATATAGTGTGTGTATATATATATATATACAGTATATTATCCCACAGTACCAGCACTCTAAACAATCTCACAGCCAGTGGTGCAGGGTCAAGGTTGCACAGATTCAGGAAGAAGTACCAGCACTCACTCTAATTCCAATTCAAGAAGTGATTCTTTTATTTTTAGTGCAAATACATCTCAATCCTATATATATATAATTATTCCCCAAAATCGACCCACTCCAAAACTTCATAAGGAAGTTAGAAAGGAAAATTTATTGTCAATGTTTCGAACCGTTGACAATAAATTTTCCTTTCTAATTGCATTATGAAGTCCTGGAGCTATCTTCCTGTATTCCCTCACTTGCTAAAAATCCATCCAACCCCTAAACAACTGATTCAGGGAGAGAATTCCACATCTTCTCTGCCTTCATATTTAGTCAGAACCACCTTTTTTCTAAGGGGAATGGGTGACCTCATGTCAGCTGGAAAGACCTACTGGTAAATAAAGTATTAGAGAGATTGTTATATGATTATATACATAGTTATATCCCCCTTAAGCGTCTCTTCTCCAGCGTGAACATCCCCAATTTGGCCAGTCTTTCCTCATAGCTAAGATTTTCCATCCCTTTTACCAGCTTAGTTGTATTTCTCTGTATCCTCTCTATGACCATATAAAAACATGAGGCTGAAGTACCCCCTCTTGTAGAATTTAAGGATATAACAGTGAAGTTCCATGACCATATAAAAACAAGAGGTGAAGGCCAAGTGTTTTTATACAGGTCATGGAACTCCAAGGTGACATCTAATATCCTCATACTTTACAACAGGGGGTACTTTATTATATTAGTGAGTCATGCGATAGAAATTACATCACTAAGCTCTGATTATAACCAATATTCATGCTTCTTGTATATCATATATATATATATAATACACCCACGCATAAATATCTGGAGCCGTTTAGGCCTCCATTACTGGGTCAAGTGCCAAGTTCTGAAATCACCCCAAAATCTTCTGTTGGGCCTGGGGTAGTATAACTGGTGGGGAAGATTTCACCCACTTTTTATTCTTCGTCTTAGTCCTTCCAGTCTTACATTTGGAAGAGTCAGTCTTACATTTGGAAGAGATGCAAAATGAAATTCCTCATACTCCTGCCCTTACCCTTTAGCTGACTTGTGGCTAAATAAAACCTCTGGGAAGAAATCACTGACTGGCAAACCCAGAGGGATTTGAGCTGATAATAATAGAATATATCTTTCCTGTTTTATATTAAAAAAAATCTACTTAGACTGTAGAACACTCACCTCTAGCATAGAAAAGAAATTTAAATTCATGAGCGCTATTATACTAAGGAGAAAAGAAAACTCCTACAATGTACAATCTCCTATTTGATTACACAGTAACAGAAGTGATTAAAAAAGAGCTACAAGAGCCGAGCTGCTCAGATTGCTCCTCTCAATGTGCCTACTGAAAGCTGAGAATCTGCAGAACACATTTCCCTAAACAACAATTCACAAGTAACAAATCTCCTGCTAAATGCCTTCTCTCCACCCAGAAACCTCCATGCTACTGTTCGCATTTTTGTTAACAACTCAGAGCATGAAGAGAATCCCAGCTTTTGTATCAGATCACAGATTTCTGGAAGTCACCCTCTTCACCCACCCCCCATATAGTCAAGATTTAAATGGTATCACTACAGAGATTAACTGGCCCCTGCATTGTTTAAACCTCAAATTCAGACTAATTCCCTGTATGATCCCCCTGCAACTAAAACTGCCCTCATTGTTCACCTGTTCACACTTTACACAAAATGGTAATGGGGCACCAGCACTGTGTCATTGTATGTAGTACATCTTAGAGTGGTCCTGATGGGTTTCTCTGTCTCCTGTTATGTTCTGTGTGCCCTGCTCAGCCTGTGTGTGACATACTCTGCCTGTGTGACATAATCTGCCTGTGAGCCCTACTCTGCTTGTCTGCCCTGCTCTACCTGTGTGTACCCTACTCTGCCTGTGTGTGCCCTACTCTGCCCGTGTGTGCCGTACTCTGCCTGTGTGTGACTTACTCTGCCTGTGTGTGACTTACTCTGCCTGTGAGTGACATACTCTGCCTGTGAGCCCTACTCTGCCTGTGAGCCCTACTCTGCTTGTGTGCCCTGCTCTACCTGTGTGTACCCTACTCTGCCTGTGTGTGCCGTACTCTGCCTGTGTGTGACATACTCTGCCTGTGTGTGACTTACTCTTCCTGTGTGTGCCCTGCTCTGCCTGTGGAACATACACCTTGTATTTGTGTGACATACTCTGCCTGTGAGCCCTACCTTGTTTCCTGTTGCATCTGACTTGACGCGTGCATTTTGTCGCCGAGAGTCAGATCTGGCAGTATCGCAGAGAAAACGCTTGTCTATTTCTACCCATAGGGTCGGTGCACTAATGTTGGGAGTTATGTTTTGCATTGTCCTTTAAAGTGGACCCGTCACCCCAAAAAAATATTCAAAATCCTATTTTATCACACTAGTCAATGAAAATGAACATTAATTACACTATATAAATTATTTTAAACTTGTTTTCTTCAGTCTGGGAATTCATAATTATAGTAAGCAGGCAGGAGCCATTTTGTGTACACTGTTATTAAGGCAAGCCTTGTATCATCTCAGAATCTTGTTAAATGGTTAAGAGAACTGGGGGAATGTGTGGGGAGCAGTGGCATCTAGGAAGTGCTGAATGGAAAGTGAAAGTAATTATCTGCCCCACCTCTATGCCTAAGGCATAGAGGAGTGGCAGACAATATTTGATTGACAGCTGAGATTTTGAAAATAGCTTAAAACAGCTATGAATGCTTTAATAAAAATATGAAATTGGATTTCATGTTTAATTTGAAAAGGACTTTTATTATACAGATTTTTGTGTCTAGGTGACGGGTCCACTTTAAGGAGATAAGGCATTTATTACTCTGGAAGCTCTAATTAATTTTGAATGCATCTATTTACTTGTTCTTTTTTTCTAAGGCACATTTCCTTTTTCTTTACATTACTGCCTTCCTTGCACTTTTACTAGGGAATAGGCACCCGCATAAATGGTAGGGAAAAGGCTCAGTCTGGTGGTCAGTTCCTGTCCATAGGCAGCGAAATACTACGAGTGCCGTATGTGTAGCCTCAGTCTTAAGGCAGCCATAGATAAAATTCCGATCATTCTTGGAAAAGCTCTTTCCAAGAACGATTGTTCATTTGAATACACGTGTAGAGAGCTGAGTCGTCATATAAACAGGTAGAAACAATAGAATACTACTTGTATATGACCGTTCAACACTAAACCGTGGCCGATATTAAAAAATTTTCTATCAAAATTTTCCGTCCAGCCTGATCGACCAGTCGACCAATATCCAAGTCTTCTGCCGATATCGGTATGCTCCTTTCTCTCCATACACGCACCGAATATCATACGAAAATTTGTTTCGTACAATATTATCTGTGTGTCTATGGAATAGACTCTATTCCATGACGAGCACCTCACTTTATTTGCCTTAATTACATCTCTCACAGTCTCTATGCCTCTGTAAAGATTTTAATACATTTTTTTATTTTTCCACGACTCAGAGTATACCATGGTTATTATTGGTTGATTCTTTAGATACGGGTGGTTCAACAATCTAGTTAAACTTTCTTGATTGGTCATCATCCATATTCAGTGGTATCTAATTCCTTTGGAAGGTGCATCTGTATTGCAATTGCTGGTTAGATTTTCTCTATATCACTAGATCCCAAATCATGGGCCTGGAAATTTGGTCTGGGGGATGGCGATTAGCCCGAAAGCCAGTTTGGGACGGGAATATTTTAGATACTCCTGGAAACTTAGCATAAAGTTCTGAATGTAGTTTCAGGGTGAATACATGTACATGCTATTTTGAAGCTGAAACGATGGTTGATACAGTGTCTTCATATTTGTCAAATCTTGGTCTGAACTAAGGGCCAAAGGTGGAGCCAAAAATGTCTGACAACCACTGCTTTAGAAAATGCCCCAATTCACATCAAGTACAGTCTTTACCGCCCTCAGAAAATTGCCTCTCCCATGCAGTTGATATTAGAGCAAGTCAAACACTTTACATGCAGTGAATTTGAGGAATCACGCAAAATGCCAGTGCATAAATTGAATGTCATAAAATAATTTAGAATTTCTTTAACATTGATATTCTCTTGATTATAATGGATCAAATGCATTACTTTGCTAATATATACAAGTATGGGACCTGTTATCCAGTCTTTCTGTAATTTGGATCTCTATACCTTAAGCCTACTAAAAAACATTTAAACATTAGATAATCCCAATAAAGCCTCAAATAAAGCTGAATTATATCTTCATTGGGATCTAGTACAAGGTACCTACTGGTTTATTATTACTGAGAAAAAAGGAAATCATTTCTTAAAATGTGAATTGTTTTGTTAAAATGTAGTGTATAGAAAATCTGGATCCCATTGTTCAAAAATGACACCCTGTTCACACAGTTGGGTTGTAAGAAGTATCCTGCCATGCTCAGATTCAGCTACACAGGCCCGGATTTAGGGAAAGGCCCCCTAGGCCCGGGCCTAGGGCGGCACAATGTTAGGGGCGGCAAGCGGCGTAGGCCTCGGCCTCACTAGGACTAACAGGGAGCTGCTCTGACTGACCGTGCTGCCTGTACGGAACGCATTTTAGGACATCGTCCTGTGTAAACGATGTGCTACATGCGCCGTCCTATTGGTGTGGAATGCAGCATCGTGTAGTTTTTTCACTCACCCATCCGCAAATCCTACAGTCACACCTCCGTCCTGGGCCCTCCCTCCTCAGCTATCAGCCATACGAACTCCCC
>CM044433.1:37456767-37508810 GCA_024363595.1 Xenopus borealis
CCCCCCCCCCCCCCCCCAGCTTAATAGGACACAGCAATGCACGGAGCTTTTCTCCTATTTAGATTATCTCCTTTAAGAATAAGTCCCGGTAAAGCTGTAAAGGGATTGGATAAGGGGTTCCAATCCCAATGCAGATTTATGGTGACTTATTATTAAAGGACCAATTAGGGTACATGATATCTAAATAGATAAAAAGCTACATACACGGAGCTGCTATGTCCTATTAAGCTGGCAGCACACTGAAAGGCAGTGGATCAAGTAAGTGAAAGCATGGCCGGGCTCCCCCCCATACACACAAAATTTTGCAGGCCCGGGACAACTGTTCCCCCTGTGACCCCCAGATGGCGGCCCTGGACACTCTGACTTTTTTTTGACTGCGCGGCTGGGCTCCCACCAAATACAGGGCTGCCTCAGCAAGAGTGCTGTAATGTGTATATATATGTCTTGAAACAATGTATTCTGTTCCTCCATCCTTTAGATCTGGCTATGTCACCAAACATCCAGACCTGGTCCCACCACAGATTCTTAGGCCAGTATATGTATATAAAAAGAATCCCAAGCCCTCCACACATGCCTGGTTCTGACTTGCGCATGATGATCCACAGCCAAATGGAACTGATGTCATGGCAAACCAAGATGGCAGATTGATCTTTATGAAAGTATTTTATAGAGCATTAAATGGGTGGTTCACCTTTACAGTAACTTTTATTATGTTATAGAATGGCCAATTCTAAGCAACTTTTCAATTGGTTTTCATTATTTATTTTTTATAGTTTTATAGTTATTTGTCTTTTCTTCTGATTCTTTGCAACTTTCAAATGGGCGTCGCTGTCCCCTTCTAAAAAAACAAATGCTCTGTACAGCTACAAATGTATTTTTATTGCTACTTTTTATTGCTGATCCTTCTTTTCAGACTCTCTCCTATTCACATTCCAGACTCTTATTCAAATCAATGCATGGTTGCTAGGGTAATTTGGGCCCTAGTTACAAGACTGCTTAAAATGCAAATTGAAGAGCTGCTGAATAAAAAGCTAAATAACTCAAAAGCCTTAAATAATAAAAAATGAAAACAAATTGCAAATTGTCTCAGAATGTCACTCTCTACATCATACTAAAAGTTATCTCAAAGGTGAACAACCCCTTTAAGTTTATAAGGACAAAAGTGGACTAATCAATGGACATTAAAGTATAATTGAACCATTCCTTCTTGTTTAAACATAAAAATTACTTGGTGAAAATTATAAATTTAACAACATCATGAATTTATGCTAGCATTGTTAAATAAAGTTCACAGAATGTTATAGAATGGACAGTTCTAGCAATTATTTATTTTGTATAGTTTTTTTTTAATTATTTGCCTTCTTCTGACTCTTCTCAGCTTTCAAATGGGAGTCAGTGACCCCATCTGAAAAGAGAAATGCTCTGTAGGGCTACAAATGTATTGTTATTGCTACTTTGTATTACTCTTTCTATTCAGGCCCTCTCCTATTCATATTCCACTCTCTTATTGAGAGCAATGCATGGTTGCTAAAGTAATTTGGACCCTAGTAACCAGCTAGATGCAACTGGAGAGCTGCTGAATAAAAAGCTAAATAAATAAAAAAAACACAAATAAAAAAAATGAAAACCAGTGACAGTGTATCTCTACATCTTACTAATGGTCAGATTTATTAAGGTTCGAATTGTAAATTAGAATTTTCAAGTTGTATTTTTCATCAAAACTCACAAATTCGAGTTGGGAATAATCCAAATTCACGATTTATCATACCTTGACCATGGGAAAAACTCAATTCAACCATTCACCACCTAAAACCCGCTGAGTTCATGTAGAAGTCAATGGCAGAGGTCCAGTGACCCATTTGAAGATGTTAAAAGGAAACTGTCATGGGAAATTTTTTTTTTATCAAAATGCATCAGTAAATAATGCTGCTCCAGCAGAATTTTGCACTGAAATCTGTTTCCAAAAAGAGCAAATTGATTTTATTATATTTGATTTTGAAATCTGACATGGGGCTAGACATATTGTCAGTTTCCCAGCTGCCCCCAGTCATGTGACTTGTGCTCTGATAAACTTCAGTCTCTCTTAACTTCTCTACTGCAAGTTGGAGTGATATCACCCCCTCCCTTTCTCCCACCCAGCAGCCTAACAACAGAACAATGGGCAGGTAACCAGATAACCGCTCCCTAACACAAGATAACAACTGCCTGGTAGATATAAGAACAGCACTCAGTGGTAAAATTCAGGCCCCACCGCAACACATTCAGTTACATTGAGAAGGAAAAACAGCAGCCTGCTAGAAAGCAGTTCCCTCCTAAAGTGCTGGCTCTTTGTGAAAGCACATTGCTGGTTCAGGAATAAAATTTTATATTATAGAGTGAATTATTTGCAGTGTAAACAGTGTAATTTAGAAATAAAAACTACAGTACATCATAAAAATCATGACAGAATCCCTTTAATAGCCTTCCTGACATTTTTTCGGATTCAATTTTAGTCTTATTCGATTCAAATTGATTCAAGTTTTTGTGTTTGAAATATTAAAATTTTAGTAGTTTTTTCTTAAATAACCTCCCCTTCCACTTGTGAGGATACATTCAAAATTATTAGAGTAAAAAAAAATTCACGTAAATTTGACCTTTGATCATTCGACCCCCTTTAAAAGCACTGGATAAAGGACAACTGACTATGGTCCTTCCTCCTGTGTTACCCCACTTTGTTGGATAGGGGATTAGATTAACTGCAAGATACATTTATTATAGAGTCACAAAGCTGGTTTCTCATCGTGGAGGCTTGATGACAATGAAGTGGCTGATGACCTCGGTTTCTCATGTCTTGGGAGTCTGTATGTGTTGTGTTTTCATTTACCTGCCTGTAATTAGTGTCTGCCTGGACTGGTACATTGTCTCAGAGCACCTGCAGTAGGACGGCCATAAGAGTGAGAGGCGGGGGAACCTGTACCAGATGTTCCTAGGGACAGATGGTGTTTCATTTTCCAGTCAGTCTTAACCAACACCTAGCTTTTCAGCAGGCTTAACTGTTTGACAGCCACTGCTCTCATGTCTTTGCGTGGCACACTGCATAGCCCACATTTTTCAAGCACAGAATTCAACAGAAAAAAGAAAAATGATGTATATGTTCACACTGTGCTGGTAAATGAGACACTGAAGAAATAACTAGGATCTAGAGATGATTGCTCTGAGGAGAGAGTCTCAGGGCCAACAATATGTTGGTCTGTTTTATTCCAGTGACTCATGAATCTTAACAAGTGTTCCCCCTTCTGCAGCTTTGTAGTGTCTGTCAATCGTGAGAAGAATGGCAAACAATGAGTAGGAGTTGCCTATACGTTCCAACAAGAACCCTTGCCATGTTTACTCAGACAGGTGCAGTGCTGTAAATATAGTGATATAAGCTGCAGGTGACAAGCCTTTGTCTCAACTGCTGTCATCAGTGGGCTATTGTGGGATAATTAGAACGAATGAAATGACCATTGTTTTCTGCCCTAACATTGTCAAGCGATTGCTTTTGTGTTTGTATGTGCTTGAGCTTAAAAGTTTGGCATCTTGCTTGAATCTTAACCCCATATGCCCACTGAAGGCAGGGCGATTTTGGTTTAATCTGATTGGTCGCCCTAGGGCCAAACGATCGGAATATAATGAAGGAAGTGGCACGATGATCGCATCAACTAACCAATACGGCCCTCGATTGCCAAAACAATCAAACCTGTCTGATCGATATCTGGATGATTTTTGCCTAATAGCAATTGGGATGACCCATCAGAACACCCCATACATGGACTAATGAACCAACATCGGCAGCTTTAATCTGCCCCTGTATGGCCACCTTTAGACACAAAGCTAAATACTATTTACCCCCCACTTGAGAACATACCCAGGTAGAACGTACAGAACACTGCTAGAGCCATACTCTAGAGCAGGGGTCCCCAACCTTTTTTTTGCTCGTGAGCCAAAAAATAGTTGGAGAGCAACACAAGCATGAAAAAGTCCATGTGGAAGTCAAATAAGAGCTCTGATTGGCTTTTTGGTAACCCCTATATGGACTGGCAGCCTACAGGAGAGAATGTTTGGCAGGACATCTGTTTTTTATGCAACCAAATCTTGCCTCTAAGCCAGTAATTCAAAAATAAGCACCTGCTTTGAGGCCACTGGGAGCAACATCCAAGGGGTTGGAGAGCAACATGTTGCTCGCGAGCTACTGGTTGGGGATCACTGCTCTAGAGCCATCTAACTATTGTATCTTGGCCCACTAACAGCTGCTAGTTGAATCCATTATATATGTGATAGTTCCTCTTCTATTTAGCATCTTCAGTATATTTTAATCATAGTAGAGGTATAGGATTTGTTATCCTGAAACTTCCAAATTATGGGAAGATGGTCTACCTATTTTATCCAAATAATCCAATACAAATGAAATTAACCCTATTGGGTTTATTTAATGTTTACATGATTTTCTAGTAGACTTAAGATACGAGGATCCAAATTATTCAAGGGTACATTATCTGGAAAACCCAGAGCATTCTGGAAAACAATTCCTATACGTGTATCTATCTATTCAAGATACAGTATGAGGCTTATTATACTGTGTAAAAGGAAAAACTGAATAAAGAGCTGCAATGGATGATCACTGTGTTTCCCCCATAGCATTTTAAAGTGGTTACTTTTAGTTTCAATGGGTTGTCATGCAGGCGGTTTCCAAAATTCAGTACAGAATTTGATACCTATGCCGGTTTTTACATGGTGATGCCTGGACATGTGAGACAAATTTGTCACTGTTATTTTATGCTACATAATAAATAGGGCCTTGTATGTGTTTAGATTCCCTCTAATTTTCATAGATTCTGACATTCTGATTTTTAGTACAGGTATGTGATCCGTTATCTGTAAACTCACTATCCAGAATTACGTGCCATCTCTCATAGACTTTTAATGAGATAATTCAAATAAAATGATGTCCTTTTCTCTGTAATGAAAAATCAATACATTGTACTGAATCCCAACTAAAATATAATGAATCCTCACTGTGTAAGGGTAATAAAGGGTTAATGCACCAACTTTACCATGGTTACCGGAATTCTTCCCAAAGGATATCAGTCCACACTGCTGGTTCTGAATAAAGACATATTTATTGGTTCTTCCTCTTTCCGTTACACCCCAGCTTCCAGGGCATACAGACATCCACACTTTGATAACATTTCAATTCTACTTTTCCGGCTAAGCCAACACTTTCCAGTTGTTCAGATACCCCACCTGAGACCTTTTGTGGACATCCCTTTCCAGTGTTACTCGCCACCTCCCGGCCTTGATGGTCTGACGTATATGCTACGCCCCCCTTTTTCCGGGTAGGAATTTTCACTGACACCTTCCTCTCCTACCAGTCCGGCATACGCTCTATGCCTCTCTGGCCTACTCCGGATAGGAATTTCCAAACCCCTCCTTCAGGATGTCCTTTTTGCCTCACTGTCACTTCCACCCTAACTGGCTTAGTCTCTTTGGGGTATGTTTATCAAAGAGTGAAGTTCCGCCACTAGAGGGAAATTCCGCAGCTCTTTATTCATTTATATGGGATTTTTGAAGGCTTATTTATCAAAGGGTGAAATTTCACTTCACCCATTGATAAATACACCTTTCAAAATCCCATAGAAATTAATTGAGAGCTATGGAATTTCACTCTAGTGGCGGAACTTCACTCTTTGATAAATTTACACCCTTGTTGGGGTCTCAGCTACTTGTACTAGCTGTTCCTGAAACTACCTGAAGTACCTAGTACTTCCACTGGGTGCCTTGTCATTGTCTACAATAGCCGAAAAACTCTGCCCTGGGGGTCTTCTCCTTTTATACCTTTCTTTCCCACTTCCCAATCTAGTGGCCAGGGAAGGAACTGCAATTACAACCAAAAATGACCCACCCTCTAGTGGTGACACGTGGAAATTACATTTTCAAATGTACATACATTCAGTGTCGGACTGGGACACCAGGGGCCCACCATAAAACCTTAGACCAGGGGCCCACTTTCAGTACTAATGTTCTTCATCTCCTCAATCAAACTCTATTCTCCTACAGTAGTTTGTTTTCTTTACATACTATAATTCCATCTATTTAGCCTCTTAGAAATAGGGAATGGCCATGAAATAGTGCAAAAGTTTAGCAGCATGAGGGCTCACTGACACCTTGGCCCACCAGGAGTTTTCCTGGTATTCTGGTGGGCCAGTCCGACACTGCATACATTTCTCAATAATTTCACACTTTCCATTCACACAATTCATTTAGATTCAACTCTCGGTCACCAATTACAGCTGGAGAAAGAAACAATCCTATTGGGTTTAATTAATGTGGAATAATTTTTTGAATGAAGATCCAAATTATGAAAAGATCCTTTAACTGGAAAAACCAACTTCCCAAGCATTGTGGGTAACAGGTCCCATATCTGTATTAGTCTCATGCAAATAAGAAATATTATAATCGGCAACATATGTGTTAGTACTATAAACTGAGAAGGGATGGGTGTCTGAACAAATATCAAACAAAAGATAATAAAGTTAATAAAACATACATTCTCCCTCACTTTTTTTTTATAGTACTCAAAGATATTAAGTAACAGGGGCTGACACTGGCTTCCTTACTGGGATTCATAACTTATGGTGTTTAGAGATATCTTGAGAAATATTTTTCTGGAGACCAATATGAAGAGGAGAGGGCCTGAATAGAATTGAACAATATCAATACAATTGCAACCTCACAGAGGAATTGATTTTGGCTGCCGGGGTCATTGACCCCCATTAAAAAAGTTGGAAAGGGACAGAAGATAAAGGCAAATATACAATTTTTTATCTTTAAAATTTTAGAATTTACCAGTCTATAACATGCTAAAAGTGAACTTAAAGCCTTGGCATCATTGATAACAACATGCTCACATCTTTAAATTAGCAGACATTTTACAGAAGGGAAAGCCAAGTGAAACGTCCGCTAAGCTGCTTATAAACCAAAGCTGTTCTTCGCATGGCCAACTACCATCAGCTGTCTTCATTTGCCGATGCCTATTAATTATTACTCGTTATCAGAATAATTAAGAGCATGACGCCCCTGCTGATCGTGTATATGTGGGCCTTACTTCTAGGCATTGGTTCAGCATGATTAGAAGACTTGGCATGTTACTCCTTTGAGATTTCTGCTGGTCTGACTTTAAGGCCTTGTTACAGCTTGATTACAAGGCTTGGCACGTCAATAGTTTGCAATGAGGATTTGCTCGTGTTGCTGCTGCCTACAATGATTCTGTTCTACTGCCCTTTTCTAGCTGTGGTGCTCTTGTTCATTCTTTTACTTATGCTCCCAGTGTAGGCATAATTGGCTGCCCTGGCTTGCCTTTCTCTGTTTAGTATAAATACAATGGTGCACAAGTGGGAGGATAGATTCATCTGCAGTTCAAGTTAGAGAGGATGATTTATGACAGTGTCAGCTCTACTCTCTCACGCCAGTAATTCTCTTATACTGGGAGGGAGGTGGGAGCATCTCTGCCTTCCCACATAGAACATCAAGCACACAACGGTGACAGTTCCTCTCTTTAGTAATCAAGTCTGCTCTACCGAGAGCTCTAATATGGAAATATTAGTTTCCAGATTCCTTGAACTATTCCTGCCTAGAATTTGTAGCTAAAAATGCTACAATTGTACAACACTAACATTTTAAAAATGAAGTTAGATAGAAAAAATACACACATCCATCACATTCAACCTTTAAACTCTATTTTAACTTGCCTGACTGCTAGTTGATCCAGGCAAAAAACCCCAGGCAAAAAAGGAAGGCAAAAAACCCCATCTGAAGCCTCTCCAATTTGCCTCAGATGGCAAATTCCTGACTCCAAGATGGCAATTCCACTAGTCTTTGGGTCAGCTTGTACTATGAGCTATCTTCCATAACCCTGTATTCCCTTATTTGCTAAAAAGCCATCCAATCCCTTCTTAAAGCTATCTAATGTATTGGCCTGTACAGCTGATATATCACTGGTATAACTAGTGAAAGCATGGCTTCTTTAAAGGGATACTGATACTGGGAAAACATGCTTGTGCACCAGCAAAATTCTGCACTGAAATCCATTTTTCAAAAGAGCAAATAGATTTTGTTATATTTAATTTTGAAATCTGATATGGGGCTAGACATATTGTCAGTTTCCCAGTTGCCCCCAGTCATGTGACTTGAGCTCTGATAAACTTCAGTCACGCTTTACTCTTTTACTGTTTGTACTGCAAGTTGGAGTGATATCACACCCCCCCAGCAGCCCAACAAAAGAACAATGGAAAGGTAACCAAATGTTAGGGCCCAAAGGCCCTAAAGGTGGTGGACCAAGCAGGAAGCACCAGTCAAAAGTACAGGCAGGGATTAGGCCAATAATAGTCAAGTCCAGGCAAAAGGTCAGTTCAGGCAGCAAAGGTTCAATAGGTGAGGATCCAGGCAAGGTCAAACACAGGAACAAGAAACAAGAAAGCGCACCCAGGAACATACAAAGAAGAACCTATATTTGGGCAGCGTCCACAGACCTCTGGCTCCTTTAAATAGTCCTCCATTTGGCGGCAATTGCATGGGCGTGCGTCTGTCTTGACACCCACGTTCACTTTGGTGTGCACGTTTCGGCGCCGGTGTGACATCGTTGGTGTCGCAGGAAGGACTACGTGGGAAGGCAGGGCGCCACCATCTTGGAGGAGAGAACGTTGGTGGCTGAGGAGGTAAGTGACCAAATAACAGCTCCCTAACACAAGATAACAGATCCCTGGTAGATCTAAGAACAGCACTCAATAGTAAAAGCCAAGTCCCACTGTGACTCCTAAAATTCAGCTGGGAAACTGCCAATATGTCTTGCCCCATGTCAGATTTCAAAATTGAATATAAAAAAATCTGTTTGCTCTTTTGAGAATTGGATTTCAGTGCAGAAGTCTGCTGAAGCAGCACTATTAACTGATGCATTTTGAAAAAAAAAACATGTTTTCCCATGACAATATCCCTTTAAATACAAAAACTGTTGGTATTTCTGATTGTGTGCCAGGTTTTTACATTAA
This sequence comes from Xenopus borealis, assembly GCA_024363595.1. Lineage (NCBI taxonomy): Eukaryota > Metazoa > Chordata > Amphibia > Anura > Pipidae > Xenopus > Xenopus borealis. Next base: position 37,465,830 of record CM044433.1, read on the forward strand.
TGTTTAACTTTCTATACTTGTAGACACAGTTTTCAAGGTCTTTTAACCTCCTCAGTAGTTTGCAGCTTATGTGTCATAAAGTTCATAGAAAATAGAAATCTGTCAACATAAAGATACTTCCTGCTCATTGGGAGGACACTTTGGGGCAGACTTATCAAGGTTCGAGTTGTGTTTCCCAAAAGAAAAAAGTTGCGGTTTAAAAAAAAAACTAAATTTTGTTTTTGGGTTTTTTTTTTTTTTTTTTTACAAAAAAACTAGAATTTTTCAAGGTTTCTTATACCCTGACCCTGGAAAAACACGAATCCAACAAGAATCTGAAAATACACCATCTAAAAGCTGTCAAGGTCATGTAGAAGTCGTGACAGAGGTCCCTTGAACCATATGAAAATGTTTGTAGCGTTCATGATGTTCGAGTTTTTTTCCTGTGGGTTTCGAAAACTCACTCAATTGAGTGCTTCAAGGTTTTTTTTTTGCCGAAAACTCAATCAATTAGAGTGTTTAAGTTTTTCATCCTCAGTACACTGATTCAAGTTTTTTTATATTCGATTTTTTTCTTCAGTTAGAAACCATTCGAGTTGTGTGTTCATTTGAGGTCTAAAAAACTCAATTTCAATTGTCAGATTTCAAATGGGTTTTTCTTTTAACTTTTTATTCAGCAGTAGTGATGGATGAATCTGAGCCGTTTTGCAGAAAATTTGTGAAACAATAAAAACATTATGAATTATTCATATGAATCTTGAATTATTTCACCTGTCCCATTCAGCAGCTCCCCATTTGCAATTTCAGCAATCAGGTTGCTAGGGATCAAATGATCCCAGCAACCATGCATTGATTTGAATGAGATACTGGACTATGAACAGGAGATGGCTTCAATAAAAACATGAGTAATAAAAAGTAGCAATAACAATAAATGTGTAGCCTAACAGAGCATTTTATTATTATTATTATTATTATTAATAACATGTAGTCATATAGCATCAACATATTTTGTAGCACTGTAAAGTAAATGTATTTATACAACTAAATCACATGAATTATATACATAGAACGGATGGAGTTACATAAATCACAACTAATACCAGTACAAAAGGTGAGGAAGGCCCTTTGCAAAAGAGCTTACAATCTAAAGGGAAGGGAATGATACACCCTTGTCATGAGAGTGGGCAAGATCAGAATCAAGTGGGTGAGAGATGTGGTGCTGTATGTGATATTGCATTTGGTTGTTAAGCAGAGTGAGGGTAGGCTTCTCTAAATAAGTGCATTTTAAGAGATTTCTTTAAAGCTGAAAGGGTGGGAGAAAGTCAGACTGTGGGAGAGAATTCCAGAGGAGGGGTGCAGCTCTTGCAAAGTCTTGAATGGGAGCATGTGAGGAGGTAATGAGAGAAGAGTTGAGTAGCAGGTCAGTAGAGAAGCATAGTAAGCGGTTGGGTGAGTATATAGAGATTAGTTCAGAGATGTAGGGAGGGGCAGAGTTATGAAGTGCTTTGAATGTCAGGGTCATTTATTTGAATTTAATTCTAAAGGGCAGTGGAAGCCAGTACAGGGATTGGCAGAATGGTATGGAAGAGGAGGAGCGGTTGCTGAGGTGTATAAGCCTTGCGGCAGTGCTCATTATGGACTGGGGAGGTGACAGTGTCTGGCAGGGAGGGCCAATTAAAAGAGAGTTACAGTAGTCTAGACGTGATATGATGAGAGAGTGACAGCAGTTGAGGTGATAAACAACCGTGTTTTGTATATGTTCCTTCTGTGGAAGTGACATGATTTAATAAGTGACTGGTAGTGATAGGCGAATTTATTTGCCAGGGGCGAATTCCCGTGAAAATTTGCCAAAAAAAGACGCAATGAAAACAAATTTTTTTGCCAATTTGCGAATTCCGCTGGAAATTCGCTAATTTTTCGGTGAAGCGAAACTGGGTAGATTCGCCCATCACTAGTGACTGGATTTGTTTTTGTTTTTTTTAAATGGGATCAGTGATCCCCATTTGAAAGCTGAAAGCAGAAGACAAATTCAAAAACTATTAATGAAAAAAATGAAGGCCAATTGAAAAGTTACAAAAAATTCTATAGCATTGTAAAAATTAAGTTTATAGGTGAACAACCCCTGTAATGCATTTTGATTGTATTTGAGATTGTATTTGCTCATATACATAAAGAACTAGAATGACTGTTGTCAAAAAAACATAAAATAAAAATGACTGCACAATGACACAAGCAGTTATAAGCACTTGCCATAACCATGACAGTTGTCATATATTTTCCTATGATATATCCTGACACTCTGACTTGGTTACATTTTGCCAAGTTGCAGAGTTAAAATGCCACAATCACCTTTGTCCATACAGTTTATTTATCTTCCTTATTTATAGTTCTTTGAATAAGATGGGAAAAGGAAGACTAAACTGTTCTACTGTAGGAGAGCACACCACCTAGACAAGAAGGTGTAAGCCCCATGGGGCTTTGTATCTTTTTCTGGCGGTTCAGAGCATGAGATCAAAGAGATATTGGAACAGTTCAGCAACATACCCCGAGACTGTGGGTTGAGCTGTCAAAATCTGGACTGTCCCGTGACAAATTATACAGCTGGAAGGTATGGAAAGGCCATCTCCCATAGACTCCATTGGATCCAGATTTCTGAAAACGATTTACTTTTTCTCTGTAATAATAATAAAACAGTAGCTTGTACTTAATCCAAACAAAGGTCTAATTAATCCTTATTGGAAGCAAAATCTGTCTGTTGGGTTTATTTAATGTTTACATGATTTTCTAGTAGACTTAGTGGCAGATTTACTAAGGGTCGAAGTGAAAATTCAAATAAAATTAAAATTTTTAGTCATTTTGGGCTACTTCGACTATCGCCCAAAATTCGAATTGAGAAAATTCGAAATTTTAAAATTTTTGCATTTTGAAGTACTTGCCCTTAAAAAATCATTCGATTTCGACTATACGCCAGCTTAAAGCTGCCGAATTGCCGTTTTAGCCTATGGAGGACCTCATAGAACCTGTCCTGAAAACTTTTCTAAGTTCCAAGAATTCAAAGGATTTTGCAGAGAATGATTTGAATTACGAATGATTCAAATGATTTTTTATTCAATCGAAAATGGACCTATTTGATAGAAAAAGCCCTTTGAATATACTTTGAGGTTTAAGTAAATCTGCCCCTTAAAGAGATACTGTCATGGGAAAACATGTTTTTTTCAAAACACATCAGTTAATAGTGCTGCTAGTAGACTTCTGCACTGAAATCCATTTCTCAATAGAGCAAACAGATTTTTTTATATTCAGTTTTTAAATCTGACATGGGGCTAGACATTTTGTCAATTTCCCAGCTGCCCCTGGTCATGTGACTTGTGGCAGCACTTTAGTAGGGAACTGCTTTCTGGCAGGCTGTTGTTTTTCCTTCTCAATGTAACTGAATAGTACGCAGTGGGACATGGGTTTTTACTATTGAGTGCTGTTCTTAGATCTACCAGGCAGCTGTTATCTTGTGTCAGGGAGCTGTTATCTGGTTACCTTCCATTGTTCTGTTGTTAGGCTGCTGGGTGGGGGAAAGGGAGGGGGTGATATCACTCCAACTTGCAGTACAGCAGTAAAGTGTGATTGAAGTTTATCAGAGCACAAGTCACATGACTTGGGGCAGCTGGGAAATTGAAAAAATGTCTAGCCCCATCTCAGATTTCTAAATGAAATATAAAAAAATCTGTTTGCTCTTTTGAGAAATGGATTTCAATGCAGAATTCTGCTGGAGCAGCACCATTAACTGATGCATTTTGAGAAAAAAAACATTTTCCCCATGAAAGTATCCCTTTAAGGTATGAAGATCCAAATTACAGAACAATCTGTTATCCGGAAAACCCCAGGTCCCATGGTTTTGTCCTCCTACCAGGAATAAGAACATAGTCCTTTGGAATATTATTTCTGTATTTTATTTTTTATGTGATACAATAGGATTTCTAGCCATATTTTGCATTGTTTTCTGTGAAAGTAACAGAATGGTTTTGTGACCTAGTTATTGTTTGTTATACAGTATTTGTTGCATATATGTTACATTATTATGTCTGACCTTCGCAGGTTTTTGTTTGTGTTACTATCTATCTCTTAATTGGAATGATCCATCTTGTGGGGTATTTTAGGTGTGTGTGTTCTCATTATGTCTGATAAAAGTGATTTAACAACAAAATATTGACACAAGCAATCTTCATTTAAGTGCAGAATTCATTTAGTGTGGAAAGGGCTCTGAAAGCAAAATCATTTTTCAGTTTCTAGATGTCATGGCACAGTCATATTTTCTTTTTTCAAACACGTGATTGTTATACATTCCAGCAGGGGAAGATTAATGCAGAGGCTCCACTAGACTGTAGCCTAGGGGCCCAGTGTGATTAGGGGCCCATTTCTATTTACTTTTCTTTTAATATTTATATTTATTTGCACTGCTGGGTCTAGTCAGACACACCTGCAGGTAGAAGAATGCATGCATGCGCCTGGATATGTGCAGATTCAGTGACAACATTGACGTGCGCCGAACTCCACCCGGAGATCTTGGCTGGATGCATGTATTCCTGGATCTACACACGTCTGGACCCAGCAATAAAGGGGGTCCTGTGTGGAGGTAGCCTAGGACTCCACATGTCAAATTGTTGCTCTAGTTCTGTCTCAGCTCAGTAATTGCAGCATGTTGTATTGTCTCTAAAGCAGTGATCCCCAACCAGTAGCTCGTGAGCAACATATTGCTCTCCAACCCCTTGGATGTTGCTCCCAGTGGCCTCAAAGCAGGTGCTTATTTTTGAATTCCAGGCTAGCAAGCAAGTTTCAATTGCATAAAAACTCAGTATAATGCCAAGCAAAGCCTCTTGTAAGCTGCCAGTCCACATAGGGGGCTACCAAATGGCCAATCACAGCACTTATTTGGCACTCAAGGGACCTTTTCATGCTTGTGTCGCTCCCCAATTCTTTTTACATTTGAATGTGGCACACGGGTAAAAAAAGGTTGGGGATTCCTGCTCTAAAGTATCCCATAATGGGTGCCATGTTTTACATCTTCGGATATTGTCCAAGTTCACTGACTTCAAGTTGCCCAGACTTTTTGCTGTTGCCCAGGTTTTATTTACATATCAATTAAAAGTCATATTTATGGGATCTCTTCCTCATAGAGCAAAGAGTTTAAACTTAGCATTTTTGTCATATTAAAGGACATGATATGACATATTATAATAGGACTTTCCAACTGGAGGCCCACAGGCTAGAGATGTTCCAAAGTTTATTATGAACACTATAGACTTCTTTGCTTAACATATTTTTCGTCATACTTCAACATAGTATAACTGCTAATTGGCCCACTTCATGGAAACGTTGTAACACATGCATTATGTTTCCAGTGATAGTTAAGTCTCCCATGTACCCATGGGTCATAAATATTCCAGTGCTACATAGCTCAACATTCAAGTGCTAAATAGCTCAAATTACATTTTTTGGATGGTTTGTTTTAAATTGAGGTATGCCATAAGTAGTAAAACATTTGGTTAGTCATAATATTGTTTATATAAAGTAAATTGGTAATGTTGAGAAATTCCACACCTTGGAGGATATATGTGTACACTTAACTCAATTCACCTTCATGCAGGGCATACATTTTTATTAGTGTGTATTCCGTTTTACAGGGAATTCACAGCTTTAATACCTGGTAAATTCCCAAAGGGAAAAACTATGTCTCTTATTTTTTTTTTCATTTCGGTGAGCATCATTGGGAAGGTACAAAATCATTTTATATTACTACTTCACATGTTTGTTGCTTATAAGGAAATTTTGGTACAGTAGCGCATATTATTTTCATCTATCCTCTGTGGGTTTTAGGTGAATGTCTTATATTCAGGTTATTTAAAACAATGGGTGGAGGAGCGTTTTCATATGTGAATAGGTGATGTGAATTAAGGGTAATCTCATACCGTTTCAGCAGTTTTTAACAGCTAAAACACGGCTGTGAGTATGCTGACAATATATAGAGATCTGAAATCCAATGAAAAGTAAGGCGTATACCCCCAATAGGCACTAAGTTTGCCCAGGTGCAGCAACCAATAAGATGTTTGTGAAACTGGGGACCAGTACCTCTCTTTCCCAGGTAAAAACAGGAATTCCTTCTGAAAAAAGTATTTCCAGATGAAAAACACAAAATTACCCATGTACATTTAGGGGCAGATTTACTAAGGGTCGAATTGCGAAAGGGTCGAAGTTTCAAAACTACGAAATTCGAGCTTCGAAAAGCGAAGGATTTTTTTGAATAGCGTTCAAATCGAACGTTGCATTCGAATGATTCGAACGATTTTTCGATCAAATAAAAGTCGTTCGAATCATTTGAATGCATCGTTTGATTCAAACAATTTTCAAAAAAATCCTTCAATTTTCCAGGACTTAGAAAAAATCCTGGTGAAGGTTCTAGGCAGTCCCCCATAGGCTAAAATGGCAATTTGCAGCTTTAAGATGGCCATACACGGTGAGATCTGCTCGTTTGGCGATGTTGCAAAATGAGCAGATCTCTCCCCGATATGCCCATCTTGAGGTGGGCGATATCGGGATGATCCGACCCTAGGGCCCAACAATCGGATCAGAACAGCGCAGGTACGGCGTGTCGGATCGGGGGACTGCATCAACGTACAGATGCCCGATCGACATCTGGCCGACTTTCGATTGGGGAAGCCCGCCGGAGGGCCCCACACACGGGCCGATAGGCTGCCAACTTAGTCTGTTGGCAGCTTTTATCGGCCCGTGTATGGCCACCTTTAAGATGGCGAAGTGTCATATTCAACATTTTTTAAAGAGACAGTACTTCGAAATTTGCATTTTCTTAAATCAAATTTTGGACTATTCTATAGTCTAAGTAGCCCAAAATTACTTTGGAATTCGAATTTAATTAAAAAATTCATTCAACCCTTAGTAAATCTGCCCCTAAGCTCTCTACACACTGTAGACAGACTGCAAACTGAATTGAAAAATGTAAACGTTAATCAGGATAACATACAAGGCCAGACATGGGCTGATAAAAGCAGCTGACTTAGGGGCATGTTTACTAACATTGGAGATAAATATCTGGAGAGATTTCTGGAGATGTTGCCCATGGCCCATCAGCAATTAGGTTTAAATATCCACATATAAGTTAGAAAACAAAAGCAAAGATCTGATTGGTTGCTATAGGCAACATCTCCAGAAATCTCTCCAGATATTTATCTCCAATGTTAGTAAACATGCCCCCTAGTTTGAAGTGGCCAAGTTGGCTAGTTTGTACAGCTGGCCGGTGAGTGGAGTCCACCATTGTGCTCCCCATAGGGTTGACTCCTCTATTTTTGCAAAAACCAAAAAAGGGGGTGGGATAATGGCATCAGGGTAGGAACAGTAACACAGGTTAGGTTTATGACATTTGGGGGGGGTTGTGCCTCATGTGGGTGGAGATTTGACATCAGATATGTTATTGGCCACATTACTGTTCAGGATTCACAAGGCTTAAACCAAAACAGGCAGCTGTGACCCAAGCAGCCCTAAGAAAAACCAAACTGTTCAGGTCAAATCCAACATGGTGGCAACCATACCTCCCTGACTGATATCTGGAAAGACAGGTTTGAAAATCTGTCAAGGGCTGTATTGGGACTTTCCTATTGGTCTTCATAGGCTCCCATATTGTTCAAATCATTGGCCTGAGGTTCAAATGATTTAATTGGCCAGCTTAGACCTTCTGCGTGAGTGGCTGACTCAGGCAAATATCTGAATTATTTGGCAACCTTACCAAACTAGGCCAGCTAAACAGACAGGCACATCAGAGTTGGGACACCTTTAAATGAGCAGAACTTCTGTCTAGACTAATGATAAAACAATATGTTTTAATAGAAGAAAGGTAACTAGCAACTACTTAAAGGGCAAGGAAAGGCAAAGAAATAAAATCCCATTTTTACTTTCTTTAATGAAAAAGAAATCTATCTCCAATATACTAAATATAAAAAATGTGTACTGTTTTTATAAGAAACCTGACTGTATTCAGTGAAATTCTCCCTACATTTAGTATTGGGGATAGGAATTGTCAGACGGTCCCTAACTTCTGGCAGGGAAACAATCATACTTATGAACAGCAGGGGGAGCCCCTGCCTTACTTCCCAGCCATGCAAAACTCAAGCAGCTTTGTTTTTTGATCATTTATGACGATCCCTAAGAAGCCCAGACCACACTGAGCATGTGTATGTAGTCTAGTCTTGCAAATATGTATAACAAAGTTACAAGATGACAGCCCCCTGTGGCCAACTTTGAAAGCATAAATAATTTGTTTGATTAGGCTTGTGGTGCAATAAGTTCATATTTATGTTTAGTATATGTATAGTGGCTACAGCAGAAATAGGTTGCATGTGTAGCCTACAAGGCATCAAGGGCTTGACACACACCATGCTGAAACATATAAAACTAGAAACTATAGCTGTGGGATACATTTTATGGAATGGACCCTTGGTTTTCCAGATGATAAGTTTTTTCCATAATTTGAATCTCCGTACATTGAGACCTAAAAATAATAGCATTTGAGCCAACAATATGGATTCATGCAGCTTAGTTGCAATCTACTCTTTTATTATTACAGAAAAAAAGGAATTATGTTTTAAAGTTTTTAATTATCTGATTCAACTGGAGTCTATGGGAGACAACCTAATTTCTGGATAAAAGGATTCCAGATAATGGATCCCATGCCTGTACAGATACAACAGTGTGGTTAAATAGTGGAGGGAAAACATTTATAGTGCTGCGAGATATTAGTCTCTTACTGTCTAAATAAATAAAGAACAGTGCTTCAGTGCTAATATGTGAAGTTCCAAAGCAGTGTAAAATAAAGCTCATACAGCACAATAAACACTGTACATAGAGTTAATTACATCTAAAAGCAAGTATAAACCCTGATTAGATCTCTCTCGAATGCTATCCTTCTCCCAGATGGGGAATACAGCCATGGCTCTTGGCTGTAAGCTGTATGGTGGCTCCTGGTTGTAGCAAGTTACATGATTTTCTAGTAGATTTAAGGTATGAAGATCCAAATTATGTAAAAATGCCTTATCTGGAAACCCCTTAGGTCCCAAGCATTCTGGATAACTAGTATACGTATATCTATAAAATAACCTATGCTCATATATTTCACATTAAGGTAAGCCTTTCCTTGGTCTATGCCTTTTATATTTGGTTGTGTGTTACATGAATACGTTTTAATACAAAAAAAAGTGGCTAGTGTATTTAAATTCAAAGGAGCCAAAGGTTCCTATTCTTTACAGAGACAAAATAAAAGCACTGTAGTCATGTTAGTGCCAAGCAACTTAAAGGCTTGGGTTCAATTTTTGGGCTTTTCATTGGTGTATACTTAGAACTCACTAAAACGCAAGTTGGCCTGCAGTGAATAGATATGCTAAATTCTGAGTGAAATTGTATGATTTATTCCCACAGTAATTTGCATGATTTACTGAGAGGCCTATTGCTGGAAAGCTAATATATATGCATTTTTTCATGGGTATCTGGGAAAATCACATATAAAAATTCCACATAAGATTCAATTCCAAAGTGTAATATTGTCAGAAAAAAGGCATCGTTTTACTTGCAATTTGTTCCCCACTAATGTATATTTAATATCAATCCCACATTGTGCCTTCTCTGCAGTATTGTGAGGGTCGCAAAAGTAATGGCCCGTTGGGTTTATGCTTTCCTAATTCTTTGATATTCTGGAAAAGAACAAACAACAAATGGAGAAATGCTGGATAACCTTCTATACTGCTGTGGGTCGCACAATTAAAACTCTGGATGCAGAGGAGGAGTGTTCTTCTCTAGTCTGACCTAGGTCATAGGGTCCCCTGCCCGCTCGCTTCCCCTTCCCCTCAAGTTTGCTCATATGAGCTTGCACCCTCCAAAACACCGGGGATTAGATGTGCAGGCAATTTAAACAGCAGTGCATCCCCACTGCTTCTGACAAATTGGAATGTGGCTGAGTGGCATGCCTCCTTGCATCCCTAGGCTCAGGCCTTTGTTGTCTTGCCACAAACCCAGGCCTGTCTGCATTTGAAGATCCCTGTCTTGGAACTAGAGGCGTGCACAGAAGTTAAGTACAAGAGAGAAGAAGCTGGTATGGGTTGGGTGCAGGTCCTACAATAACAACATTTTGCAGGGTGTAGGTGAACGTTACATAGCCTACATAGTCTTATATATGACTTATACATAGGAGCTCACAAGTCCCTCACCCAGTGCAATTTTCAATCAAAGGTCCCTATCAGAGTCACACATATCAGGGTCAATTTTAAGAGCAGGGTCAAACTTCTGAGACAGGGGCCCACCAGGATCGGAGGATCGTGATGAGCAGCAGCGCACTCCTGAGTCCCCGCTCAAGGATCGCTCAACTCCAGTATATAGTAAAACTTAAAAACTTTATTTGAACATACAATTAATTGCAGGCAGCATCCGAGGTCTGACGCGTTTCGTGTTCACACACTTCCTCAAAGACCTCTGTCCACTAGGATCAGGAAATTTGGGCCCCCCCAGTGCCCAAGCTTGAACCACTTCATACTTCCCTCCTACCCTGTGATTGGTGGAGAGAAGAGGGGACAGTCCAGGTGGGTCCATTTTGCACAACACCGTCCATATTGTCCAGTTCTCATGAACCAATGTCAGCTCTGATTGTATAGGTATTAAACACCTTAAAGTATTTGTAGGGTGGTAGCATACTCCTATTACCCCGTCCACTGTTTTCAGAATAAAATTATAGCAGTGGACAGGATTCATGTCCATATCCATGTTATACGTCACTTGCTTAGTTTTATTTAATGTGTAACCTCTTTTTATGCGGTCATGTTTCTTTTTTTCTTATTAACAGTTTTATTTATAGTTTTCCAGGAAAGGGCACATAAAGGAAGGAAGGTGTAATAGATCACACCACTAACTGCTAGCATATCATGCCATGAAAAATGTTACTATTGTTACACTCCCACAAATGACACAAGCGCCTCAAAGTGTGATTAGTTCAAGTATTCTGCACTATACACCCTGGCTGAAAGCCACCTTCCCCAACTGCAACTTTATTAAATAGTATTTATATTTGGCTTCAGTGAGACACCAGTCATAAATGTATTAGAATTATGGAGCTCCTGACAAATGTAGAATATAAACTGTGTTTATTAAAATGGGCTATATATGTTCAACTCCAATCTGTTTATGCAGGATACAAACCATTCTAGAGACTCCAACAGTAAACTTCTTAAATTGGGGATACCATTACATTCCAGGGATGTCAGTCATAGATGTGTTTGTTCATTTATGGTACCAACTAATTCTAAAAGCTCCAGCTATAATTGTATTTTCTAATGCACAGTCTGTGACATACTGTTTCTAGATGTACCGTGGTGTGGTTTTCTTAAGTGCAAAAAATGGAAGCCATGCTTTCTACTACTGCATAATTGCCACAAGAATCTGCTCTATTTCCATTTCAAGCATGTCCATAAATTACATTATTTTAAGATCTGTTTTAATAATTGACAGAATTGCTGCCCGTTTGCTCACATTATAGGGCTCATGTGCATCTCCAATTGCAGTCTCAGTCCCTGCAGAGAGTTGTGCATAACACTACTTTCAGTGGTCAAAATGTGCTCCTTGCATGTCCGGATTATTATGCTCAGTTCTGGCCTTCCTACCATGTGTTCTGACTGCTGCACCTAATGACGCAGATAAACCATGGAATTACCACCATCTTCAGTCCAGGTGTTAGCTCTAGGGTTCCCTCTGTGCCCTTTAGTTTAGTTTAGTTGTGCAAAAGAATTGAATGAACATCACTCGCACATCCAACACAGGGAATTACAGCAGGCACAGGGGCGCCTGAGGCAGCAGCCCCGATGTCGCCCCCCCCTCCCGATCTGCGCTTCTAGCGTCGGAGTGGGTGGAGGAGGGGCCACATCGCTAGTGCAGCGAGCGATATTTTAAAAAACGGAAATTCGCCTCTTAAAGTTACCAGAGGCGGCTTTTTGCCACCCCTGGTAACAGGCCGCTCCATGCTGCCTGAGGCAAGGGTCTCACCTTAACTCATGGCTGGAGCGGCCCTGAGCAGGCGGACTTTGAAAATATTCAGAGCCGCGCAGCTGTGTCAATAGCATCTCCCTTTTTTCTAACCAAAATGACACCAGAATTCAATGGAAAACTGCTGCTTTGGAAAAAACATTGATTTGCCTTGATATTGCACTTTGCTCCATTCACTTGAGGATGTGTCCTCATAGATTTCTTCTTGTCATAGCTTTTTGTTGCATTTTGTTGTTTTCTTCCCTTTTCTGCATTTGTTTAGTTCAAATAATCCGAATGGATGACTTGTGGGAGATCTTTGCCTGTTAATTGTTTTTTAAACAACTTATAGGGTTTCATTTTGTAGCAACAAAATAGTGAAAAATATCCACACAGTTCACAACACCATGGGGGGAATTCACAAAATTGTCATTAAAATAAGTAACCCAGAAGTGGCGGTCAACAAATTTGTAAAATGTCGTACAAACAGCAAATTCACAAAGGCAGATGTTACATCTCTGAATGTCTCAGAAGTCCGACAATTTTCTAAAACGTCGTGTATCTTTTCATCGTACAGACACCATTTTACACGACTTTTTCATTTTGGAGAAAGAATTGTCAGCAAAAAAAATGAGTTTACGAGTTATTCATAAAATTGCCGGGGAAAGTGGTGCCACAAAAAACCACTCCCACGTTTCACGACACTATTTCATAAGTGTCGTATATGTCGGAAAATTGGCTCTGTGAATTTGTCGGCTGTTGCTACAACATTTTCTACAACATTTTAAACATATTTCCTTCCCGACACTTTTGTGAATTTCCCCCCATGTTTTGTGAATTTCCCCCCAGTGTAGTTTCCAAAGTAAAACTGTGCAGAGTTTTATTTATAAAATATGGGGGCCCAATCTACTAGTAGCTCCTTTAGATCACACTTTGAGGTAGTTCCCATTTAAAACAATGGTTGGTTACAAAATGGGTACATTTGATGCAGTAATAATTCAGACCCTAAATTCCTAATTGTTGCTAAATGGATGGAGAAGGATTATTTCATGTCAGAGTATAAGCATTGTCATCACTTTAGCTGAAAGATTCAAGCACAGAGGCCTTTACAGAAATAACAGAAGAGATAAAAGTCAGAATATCTTTTATTTTGCAAAAAGACCTATTTTATCCAGCCCCAACCCCTATCACAGCATATCATAGATTCACAGCAGTGGAAGAAGGCGTTGTTACATGGAGCTGGGGAAGGGGCAAGGCTTTAGTTTGAGAGGATATAATACTGCGCAGGAAAGATTTTCAAAATGACGCTTCTATAACTGGAATGTTATTCATTTAATTTAACAACCTGGGTGGAAGCATTAGTAACAAAAAAAAAAAAGAAATAGTTAGGACTAACATGGTCCTAACTGGGGTTCATTACCAGCTGTAAATGTGCAAACTGGTTTGATATTAGCTATGGGATTTCTTATTAAGAAGCATAGATTTCATATACCCCTCAAGCGTACATTTCAATACAAGCAGTATTTTGCTGCCTACGTAGGCTCGTGATACCACTATATAACTCAGACGCTTTTCTTCTGCAGGCAAAGGACAGCGATGAAGATGATGAGGTTGCTGTGAGTTTAGATCGAGATCGTTTCATGGATGAATTTTTTGAACAGGTATGTTCCCTGCAAATGCTTTGCTTTTGTTGTACACCTGCCTTTAGGATTGCACTCATAATCAGACTTTCCTTTAACGGGATACTGGGGTGACAGAAAAGTTCTTTAAAGGGAAACTGTCATAGAAAAACATGTTTTTTTTTAAAACGCATCAGTTAATAGTGCTGCTCCAGTATTATTAGCAGCACTATTAACTGATGCGTTTTGAAAAAAATAATTTTTCCCATGACAGGATCAATTTAAAAACAGAACATTTTTGCTGAGAACACTCCATTGTGCACGGAATCTAGAAATTAGGGAGGCTGCACCAACACATTGACATGTTTTCAAGTAGAGGATGCATCACCTGTAAGGTATTGAGTCATTGGGATGACAGGAATTTGATATAATAATTAACATTTTTTTTAAAACGATTTCCATTTTCTCTTTAATGATAAAACAAAATGATGTACTTAATCCTAGCTAAGATATTATTAATCCTTACTGGAGACAAAACGATCCTATTGGGTTTAATTAATGTTTACATGATTTTCTACTAGATTTCATGTATGGAAAGATCCCTTATATGGAAAACCCCAGGTTTTGAGTGTTCAACAAGCTCCATTCCTGTATATATATATTTTTTTTGTTGCTTGTTTGTTTTTCAGCCAAGCCTTTGGGTTTTCCTTTGCAAGTTATTCTAGAGCTCTTCTGCATCTCTGACATAAGGATGTGCTTTCATTTTTACAGGTTGAAGAGATCAGAGGTTTCATTGACAAGATAGCTGAAAATGTGGAGGAAGTTAAAAGGAAACACAGTGCTATTCTTGCTTCACCCAACCCTGATGAAAGTAAGTGGAACTAGTTACTCGTGTATGTGTTATTCTAACGTGTGTTCAGTTCTTACCAATTAGTAAGTACAGTTTCAAAGGCAAACTACCGCTTCCTTATCCAATCTCTGCTGCCTTTCTTGAGGGGAAAAAGAGGAAGAGACACTTGACACATAACTTTTAGGTTATAAGTTTATAATAAAGAATAGTGATGGGCGAATCTACCCAGTTTCGCTTCGCCGAAAAATATGTGAATTTCCAGCGAAATTTGCGAAATCGCGGCACATTTTTGACGCGTCGCTTTCGCCGAGTGGCGTCAAAAACGACACACGACTCATTTTTTTTCCGCAAATTTTCGCTGGTGGGAATTCGCCCCTGGCGAATAAATTCGCCCATCACTAATAAAGAACAGAAATACGTTAGGTATATGATGCTTCGGACTTAGGCAAAGCATTGTGCCATAGGGCAGTTATTTTAATTCCACCGGAATGGGAAGTGTCTACCGGTAGCATAATATTTTGATGTTGAGAGTTACAGTTTGTTATTTCAGGATCCGACAGTGCTCCTTATACACATTTTACAGTGTTAGGTTTCGTAGGCAGAGACCAGGGAAATATTCACAGTATTATTACAGTGGCTGCACCACCCAGCAATTAGCCATGTTTAGCATTATACCCTTTTGGATAAGTGTGTGACATCCTATAGTTATAGAAAAGTTTAACATGAATGCATCAAACAGACATTGGTTAGCTGTCTATTAATACCATGCGTTGAAATATCTTCTCACTGTCAGTTTTCTGTCATGAGATCTATTCTCTGATTATGATGAATCTGCCCCTTAAAGGAAAAGTAAATGTTTTTCTTTTTCTTTCTGTAAATTTGCTCTAAACAGCCCCCCAGATTAATGTACCTTAGTCCCTGCTGCAAGTCTGCTCTGGTTTCTGTGTTATCAGCAGCTTGTTTCCCCTTCTTCCTGGTGCAGAGTGAAGCCCCGCCCCTTAGTTTACTGAGCAGTCCATTTGCTGCTGTTCCACAATAGAGAGGAAGAGGGAGCCAGTGTTTCATTAGTAAGCTAGTTTCCCCAAGCAAAAGCTGCTGCACACACTGGTCTCTGCTATGTCATATTATGCAAATGATCTCCGGGACTAGTCCAAGATATAAGGTCAGCTCAGTAAGCTATGGGGCGGGGCTTCACTCTGCACCAGGAAGAAGGTGAAACAAGCTGCTGATAACACAGAAACCAGAGCAGACTTGCAGCAGGGACTAAGGTTCATTAATCTGGGGGGCTGTTTAGAGCAAATTTACAGATAGAAAAAAAAAAAGGTTTACTTGTTCTTTAAGTTGTCAAAGAAAAAAACCATAACCTTCTCCCTAGATCAAAAGAAACCTTCAAGTGCGCTGGAGATAAATACTACATACTAGATAGGACTGTAGAAGATTTTAAAGGACCAGAAAAGTATTTACTGGGGGGTTACAATTAGAGATGCACCGAATCCACTATTTTGGATTCAGTCGAACCCCAGATTCCTTCCCAAAAGATTCTTCTGAATACTGCACCGAATCCAAACCCTAATTTGCATATGCAAATGATAGGTGAGAAGGGGAAACATTTTTTAGTTCCTTGTTTTGTGCCAAAAAGTCACATGATTTCCCTCCCTGGCCCTAATTTGCATATGCAAATAAGGATCCGGTTCGGCCAGGCAGAAGGACTCGGACGAATCTTGTTGAAAAAGACCGAATAAGGATTAATTATATCTTAGTTTGGATCAAGTACAAGGTACTGTTTTATTAATACAGAGAAAAAGGAAATAATTTTTAAAAATTTGGATTATTTCATTATAATGGAGTCTATGGGAGACGGCCATTCCTTAATTCGAAGCTTTCTGGATAACGGGTTTCCGGATAATACCTGTAATAATAAAACAGTACCTTGTACTTTATTCAAACGGAGATATAATTAATCCTTAATGATTGACTTAAGGTATAAAGATCCAAAATATTAAAAGATATGTTGTCGGAAAATCCTAGGTCCAAAGAATTCTGGATAACCTCTATTCTATGTTGCGTTGTGTCAAAGGCAAACACAGATACATTACTTTCAATGCTCACATTTAAGTTATTGATAAAAAGATAAAATACCATTGAAGACACAATAAAAAACCTATAGCACCCCGCTAAGCACAATAGTCCATTTGGAGAATATTTCATACAGAAGTGCTATAGTGAATATCTTGTGTCCAAGATCTGCAGCAATTCCATTCTCCAACTTTATGTTTACTGCATCAGAACATGCGAGTGAATTTATCCGACATGCTCTGTCCTTCATAACTACATGATGATTACTACTTGTGATGCCCTTCTCAAAGCACATTCATTGCATCCAGTCATCTGATTAACCTTGTAACTGCCAGCAAGCCTGCAGAGGGGAATTACTGCATTCCTGCTAGTACTCAGCACCTTTAGGGTAAACCTGTTGTGTTATTAAAGGGATATTGCTGATTTATACAGCCTGGCTGGCATTGGTACTGTTCACGTAGTGCCCAGTGTCCGTATATATAATAAAAAAACCATCGAGAGACTTCTCCTCAGAGGCCATTTGATGAAGAGTCTATTGAGAAGAGATGCACAAGGCTACTACCCCATGTCATGATCTGTGTCTGTTCTAAATGGATTAAAAAAAAAAAGATTTCAATTTTATTATGAGAAAAGGAGTGTACACGCCATTGATTGTGGTTTCTTCTAAATCAGATGTTGCTCTGTATATCATGCATCAAATCAGATCTATGTGCATTGCCATGTATAGTATGCACAGGTATATCTGCATATGGAAGCAGATGATGTTCTTATTACTATACTTAGCACTGGATAAAGTTTTGTACATTATGCAAGCCATCCTATAAATATCTTCTTATTGCACATCAGGCATCAAATAAAGCTCTACATATTGTGCATGACCTTACCTTGCAAATGTCTGCATGTTACAAATAACATCCCTTAAAAGCTCTACATATTATACATTGCGCTAGACAGACCTCCGCTAATTATATATACTGTAGTAGTTAGATAGTAATCTGCATGTTATATACTGCTCCATATTATGGAAAGGCCATCTCCCACAGAGTACATTTGCCCCGAATTATCCAAATATTTCAAAATTATATTCTTTTCCCTGTAATATTAAACAGTAGCTTGTTCTTCATCCAAACTAAGATATAATTAATCATTATCGGAAGCAAAATCAGCCAATTGGGTTAATTTAATGTTAAACATGATTTTCTAGTAGACTTAAGGTTACAGAAAGATCCATTAATCTGGAAAACCCCATGTCCCAAGCAATACTGATTTTTAGTTCGGATCAAATACAAGTACAGGTATGGGACCTGTTATCCAATATGCTCCGGTCCTGGACAAATTTTCTTCCGTAATTTGGATCTTCATAGCTTAAGTCTACACGAAAATCATGTAAACATTAAATAAGTGCAATAGGCTGGTTCTGCTTCCAATAAGAATTAATTAGATCTTAGTTTGAATCAAGTACAAGAAACTTATACAGAGAAAAAATTAATTAGAAAACTCTGGATTATTTGATTATAATGTCAGTCTGTCCATAAATCAGAGCTTTCTGGATAACAGGTTTCCGAATAACGTATCCCATACCTGTACTGTTTTATTACTACAGACAAAAAAGAAAGCAATCGGAGGTGGCTTTCCCATAATTGAGAATTTTCTACAGAAGAGACATGATATCAGGTTTGGGATTTGGCCAAATCATAGCCCTTTTCAGATTTAGAATGTTAATCGCTTAACGCTATGAAATTAGATCCTACAGTGGAGGAATTTAGGCATTAACAGAATTCCTTCAAATTTAAAATATCATATATATATATATATATTTATATATATATATATATACTGTGTATATACCTTACCTTCCCTATCTGGCAGAGGAGGAAAGATTGTGAATTTATAACCAGAGTTATTTTTGCTTCAAAAGAATTCTCTAGCATAAAGAATATTTTAAGCATGTGCTATAGGCGATTGGAATTCCCAGTGTAATAACTGTCTAATGAAGAACATAACAGTATGAAATTGGAATTGTTTGTTCTCATTTGTGAAAATGTTTTTTTTTTCTGTTTAAGACTTTTATTAAAGTTCCCACTTTGTCATGTGACTTAAAAGCCCTGTACAAGGGTGACTATCTTTGTTAAAAAATGCAGTTTGGATGTTGAATATGGATATTAGGTTCAGTATATGGGGGAATATTATGTGGAAGATTTGATATACAATCTAAAACAAATATTTCAGATCCTGTGTATGTTTTCATACCTCCCAACATCAAGTAAAAAGAGGGACATAAAAATTTGGCGCACATATTGTGGCGAAATTTTTTGACCATGCCCATTTTTTTGTGACCATGTTCATTTTACAAAATTTGGCAGGCTGTGAAAGTTTGAAAATATTTCTCCTTATCTAAACTATTACAAATACTTATTTTCTTATCTCAAAATTGTTACAAAGTATTTTATTTGAACTTATTCTGGGCTGTCTGCCAAAAGCCAATTACGTTTTTCTGGCTGTTCAGTGCAGAGAAAATAGGGACTTTCCAGTACAAATGAGGGACTGCAGGTTGAGCTGTCGAAAGAGGGACTGTCCTTCTGAAAAAGGGACAGTTGGGAGGTATGTGTTAATTGTTTATGTTGCCAGTTATATAGTGTAGGGACCTATAGGATTGCTATGCCCCTATAGAGTTAAATCTCTACCCTTCTTTAATCCTTTGTTACTAGGCAAAAGCCTATATTTCCATTTAAATTTTTACACCACTAGTTATTGGCCAAAAGGTGTGATGACCACTTCCTGCCACAATGCCATATAGTGTGTGGAAAGGAGTGGCCTCTTCCTCTTTGGCTCCTGGTGCCCTTGCAGCTAGGTGTTTCCATTGAGCCTGGGATCACCAAGGCCCCAGTAAAGCCTTTGCCCCAAAGTGTACCTTTCGTGATTGAGTTGGGGACCAGACAACCCTGTGAATGAGGCTAGCAAGCACAGGGTAGTTTACTTAAAAAAAGATTAAGATAGACAGCTTATATAGCAAGTGCAGCTGTGTGCTCCATCAAGGATCAAGTAGCAGGGAGGAGCTTCCGCCAAAGCTTCCCCGTATGCCTTTCGTGAAGGGACCATAGCGGATCGGGTGTTAGGCTAGACTTCTTCTCCCTAACCACTCCACTGGAAGGGATCAGAATTGATGTACACTGGACTATTATGCCTTATGGGAGTGACAGTCTCTACATTGCTGTATCATCCTTATCTATCTACCTTCATCTGTGACTTGTTATACCATCCTCATCCTTCTTTTGTTTGCATCAAAGAACCTCCTATTTCCTATTTTTATGTACAGTAGTAGCCTGTGTGTTGTAGTTGCCTTATACCACGGGCTTCCTTTGTGCACAGAGAAAGGTGAATACCATTGAAATTTATGTTGTGAGGCATAGGTGATATTACTGGTCCTTCAATTCCACTGACATTTATTTATCAGCATACTGCAATTTTTTTTCGATTTCTCGATGTAATCCGATCATTCGATCAATCGATAATTTGGTATTCGATGGACGAAGAGGCCAAATTTTGCATATTCAAATATCCGATCATGCACAAATTCGAGTCCCCCCATTATTTATTAATGCAGTAGTCCATCTCTGTGTGCATAGTCTCTAGTTTACAAGCATCCATCAGTCACTGTTGTAGTGAGTGCTTGCTTCTGTTATCCATATCAGTCTGAGTCTGCTCCATGAATATGGTTAAAGGGATACTGTCATGAGAAAAAATGAATTAGTTAATAGTGCTGCTCCAGTAGAATTCTACATTGAAATCCATTTCTCAAAAGAGAAAACAGATTTTTTTATATTTCATTTAGAAATCTGACATGGGGCTAGACATATTGTCAATTTCCCAGCTGCCCCAAGTCATGAGACTTGTGCTCTGATAAACTTCAATCAATATTTACTGCTGTACTGCAAGTTGGAGTAATATCACCCCCTCCCTTTCTCCCCCCAGCAGCCTAACAACAGAACAACGGGAAGGTAACCAGATAACAGCTCCCTAACACATGATAAACCCATGTCCCACTGCGTTCCATTCTGTTAGATTGAGAAGGAAAAACAACAGCCTACCAGAAAGCAGTTCACTCCTAAAGTGCTAGCACAAGTCACATGACCAGGGGCAGCTGGAAAATTGACAAAATGTCTAGCCCCATGTCAGATTTAAAAACTGAATATAAAAAAATCTGTTTGCTCTTTTGAGTAATGGATTTCAGTGCAGAAGTCTGCTGGAGCAGCACTATTAAATGATGCATTTTGAAAAAAACATGCTTTCCCATGACAGTATCCCTTTAAGTCAGGCTGGGCATTCACCCTTCCACCTGTATGTCCATGGCCGCTTAGCTTTACTTAGTGTAAACGCATCTGAATTACCAGAACTCTATGGGGGAAATGTAATGAAATTTGCAAAGAGCAAAACTTTATGAATAACAATTTGCAATGCTGCAATGTAATATTCTTCGTTAGGCTTGTATTACATCTTAATTGTGAATTGCAAACCTTTTCTGGAGTTTCTTTAAATATTTTGTCGCAAAAAAAAGTTTTGCGAATTTTTATTACGTACACTGCGAACACTCTCAATAATTGGTAAGTTCTTTTGTCCGTGAAAAATTATGCAAACATGGTCACTAACGTTCGGAAGTGCTTTGAGCAGGTTTTTAGCTCTAGCAAAATATATTACATTCCCTCCCTATGATTGTGTTTGGCAACTCTTTGTCATTCTATACCCTTGCCTCCTTCGAAAAGAGATGTGTGGTGCACAGTGGTAGAGGTTCGGCAACCTCTAATCACATCTAGTAGAAAAGAAATCCAATGGCACACAGAACTTCTGCAAGCAAGGTACACCTTGCACTAGAGTCCTGCAGCGGGTCGAGTACCCGCGGGTTACCCGCAAAATCCCGCGGTACCCTGCGGGTTGCTCGTAGAATTTCTGGGTGCGGGTATAGAAGCGGGCCGGTGGTTCTGCAGGTTGTCGGGTTGAGGGTCGGGTCGGGGATCCTCGCTATAGGGATTTTTACTCCTTTTTCTGAGCATTTCCACTACTGATGATGTCACATCCGGTTTACAATGAAAGCACTTCCTGTTTTACTCCTTTTTTTTCTGATCCTGGCTACTTCCGATGATGTCACTTCCTGTTTATGATGACAGCACTTCCTGATTCTTGATGGTCAGCGGGTCGCGGGTCCGGGTTGCGGATCACAGGTTGCGGGTACGGTTCTGGTCGCGGGTCCAAGCGGGTAAGAATGCGGGTTCGGGTCCGGGTTGCGGGTACGGGTCAGGTTCGGGTCCCAAAAAATGGACCCACGCAGGACTCTACCTTGCACCTTTTAAGGCAGAAGTGCAATGTTTTGGGGCATGCCCCTTTGTCAAGCATTATTGCAGCAGTTCTGGGTGCCATTGGATTTCTTTTTTACTTGCTGTTATGCAGTATGCCACAAAGTTCCATTTCCAAGATGCACAGCAATTCCTATTCCCATCTTTTCTCCTGTTTCTTTCCAATCACTGAATGTCCATAGTGCTGCTGATGGGAGATAAGTCAGGAATCAGGCACCTCAACAGCTGGCTTTGATTCCCAGTGATGAATTTCATTCCATCTTCCTACAGTCATTAGCAAGTCATTTAATCTACTTGTAAATTAGGCACGACATTTGGATACGCTCTGTGGGTCAGGGACTGGATGTGTCTGAACGGTATCATATGTCTCTGCAAACAGATAATAGTGCAGTAGAAAAACTAGGATAATAATTGTGGGAATGCAGATGGGGAGGGTATATCACATTGCTTTTTTAAGTATTTATTTCATAATTTTGATTACAAAAGGAAAAAAAAACATAAAATGGGACCCTGAGTTGTATAGGTGCATAGACTCTAGACCAGTGATCCTCAACCAGTGGCTCGTAAGCAACGTGCTGCTCTTTAACCCCTTGGATGTTGCTCCCAGTGGCCTACAAGCAAGTGTTTATTTTTAATTCCTGGCTTAAAGGCAAGCTTTAGTTGCATAAAAAAATGTGTACTGCCAAACAGACCCTCCTGTACTCTACCAGTCCACATGGCTACCAATAGCCAATCACAGCCCTTATTTGGAAGCCCCAAGATCTTTTTACAGGCTGGTGTTGCTCTCCAACATTATTTTATACTTGAGTGTGGCTAATGTATAAAAAAAGGTTGGGGCACTATAAATTAATCACACACTTTTTTTACGGCAACTAAACAAACTATCGTAAAAGCTTGGCTAACGACACATCTGACATTCTCAGAAGTTAAAAACCGAATAGACACTGTCTTTCTTATGGAAAAACTCACTAGCATAACGCAAGATAAACAAGAACAATTCACGAAGGTGTGGGACCCATGGATCCAATACCGCTACCCCAATAGATTTGATCGTAATGTCTTAACCTATTAGCAGTTCATATGAAGAAATGGGAATAGAATCCTATGGCAAAACATTACTGATAACTTGTAGAATACCTTGTTAATCAATATTATTACACTCTCGGTAACATATAGCACATATTAAGGAGTCAGACAATTGAATCATATGTATTATGTTTAATTATGATCTAATGTCTTTAATGGCTGGTTAAATGTGCACTATATATTAATGTACCAAGATGTAATTATTGAATATTTGCAATAAAGAAATACTGAAATAAAAAAATAAGTAAATAAAAAAAAAGTTTGGGGATACCTCATATAATGGGGGGCATGGGTTAGATTTTCTACAGAGGACAATATGCAAGGGATTCTATGGAGCCTAACAGCAGGGTTTTAGTGAGCATATAAAGACCCTTCAGGTTAAACCAGCTGTCTAAATGACAAAACTGAGCCATCAAATAGTAAAGGTCAGAGAGATTGAGTGTATTCAAGTGATTGTTAAAGAATTTTTAATAAAGTTCTCAACAGTTGGGTAATCTGTGAAATCCTCTCCTGCCTGTTGGAGTTTGTATTCTACCTGCTCAGCAGTCATTCTAGCAATGGAGATTGAACATTTACTGTATGAGGTTCTCCTAGTGAAAGCCTTGGATTCCACAGACATTGAGGCTTTTAAAATGTTTTGTTAACTTGGCCTGCTATAGTCATATTGGACAAAATCCTCATATTTTGGAAGATATGCAGGGTCTAATTTGCAGAGTCAATAGGAGAGGAACGTGGTCAGAGACCACGGGGAGATATGATATAGACCAGTGGTCCCCAACCAGTAACTCACGAGCAACACATTGCTCTCCAACCACTTGGATGTTTCTCCCAGTGGCCTCGAAACAGGTGCTTATTTTTGAATATCAGGCTTGGAGGCAAGTTTTGGTTGTATAAAAACCAGGTGTCCTGCCAAACAGGGCCTCAATGTAGGTGGGCAATCCACACAGGAGCTACCAAATGGCCAATCACATCACTTATTTGGCACCCCAAGAACATTTTTCATGCTCGTGTTCTTCCCTACTCCTTTTACTCCTAAATGTTGCTCACAGGTTGTGAAGGTTGGGGATTCCTGATATAGACTCTACTAAAGGTTGGAGATAAGTATAGGCAAAAGATAAAATCTATGCAGATTAACATCCTATGGGTTGCTGAAGACAAGAATATTGAGTTGAATCAATTTCCAAATTTCTGCAAGCTTCATTTAGAGACCCAAGTTGCTAAAGGAGTGGGCAAGGGACCATGTAAAGATATTTATCTTGTTTTGGTTGTAGGAAGGAATTAAGTCTCCCATAATGCATAAGGGAGCTGGAGGAAGGCTTGCTATATTTTGAAAGATCAACTCAGTCGGGGGAAGGGGGGGGGGTTGTAGTTATAGCCATTAAGACAAAGTTGAGTTTGCACAGGACATACAGCACCTACACATTTTATCAGAACCTGCAGTTTAAATGCATGCTCACAAAAAAGCCTAAGTGGGTCCTCATGTGAATATAACTTCTAGTTCAGCAGACGTAATAAGAAAAGCTGCCCTATTGCACTGCTACTATGGAGCATTTTGTAAATTTCTAGCTGAAGCTTTAATTAAAAAATCAATGGGGGAATATGTGTTGCCTATTATTTCTTAAACAACAAGAAATTAATAATAAACTGGGGGTGCTGATATGTTTGTGTATTGTGCTGTATTACTGGTTCTTTAATTATGGGGCAAATTAAATCACAGGAATTCACTTCTTAGTGGAGTCTTCTTACTCTGACTACATTTACTGTACAAAGCTACTGATTGGATAATATGGGCTACTTATGTTTCTCTTGACTGACAGTTTCCCATCTAAGTCCTGTTCTGTTTGAATAGAAACAGTGCACCCTTTCACATATGTACCTTTAAAACGTTAAATCACATTCTATAGATTTGACAGTAACTAGGCAGCTACCAATCTACAGTGAGTTTCAGAAATGAGATGTGCAAATAAAGTGACCTGGGATGAGTCAAGGTCAATGATGCATGTTGGATCCATAGCCTTGTTACAGCTGTATCTCCCATGTATTTTGCATTTCCCCGTTGTCATATACACTGCTGCTCTTGGTCTTTGCAGGCAGGAAAAGCTAGCTATAAATACAGTGGTAAATGCTCTTTGGAGACTTGTCAGCGGCTGTCACGTCTACCTATTAAAAATGGGTACTTGTTTCTTTCAATCCTAAATCCATATGCCCTGTGCAGTTTTTCAGAGTTTGAGAAACGGCATTGACCCTTTTGGTCTTTTTTTGGAAGGTATAATTGGATTTTGTGGCTTTGTGAGCTGTAAAGTCCCCTGTGAAATACCTTGTGCCTTTAGCAGTGTTTGACTTACTATTAAAGGAAAAGTAAATGTTTTTCTTTTTCTTTCTGTAAATTTGCTCTAAACAGCCCCCCAGATTAATGTACCTTAGTCCCTGCTGCAAGTCTGCTCTGGTTTCTGTGTTATCAGCAGCTTGTTTCCCCTTCTTCCTGGTGCAGAGTGAAGCCCAGCCCCTTAGTTTACTGAGCAGTCCATTTGCTGCTGTTCCACAATAGAGAGGAAGAGGGAGCCAGTGTTTCATTAGTAAGCTAGTTTCCCCAAGCAAAAGCTGCTACACACACTGCTCTCTGCTATGTCATAGTATGCAAATGATCTCCAGGACTAGTCCAAGATATAAGGTCAGCTCAGAAAGCTAAGGGGCTGGGCTTCACTCTGCACCAGGAAGAAGGTGAAACAAGCTGCTGATAACACAGAAACCAGAGCAGACTTGCAGCAGGGACTAAGGTACATTAATTTGAGGGGCTGTTTAGAGCAAATTTAGAGATAGAAAAAAAAAACGTTTACTTGTTCTTTAAACATGTCCAGTGAAGATTTTGGTAAGAGACGTTGAATTTGCTAATTCACTTTAAATCATAAAGTCTAATAAATGCTGTATAACCTTAGAGGAAAGTGTAAATTTGCTACAGAATATTGTCTTAAAAGTGTTTAGGATTGAGATAAGTTACCAATATTATTATTATTTAATAATAATTAATAAATAAATACTTATTCATTTATTTTTAACATTTTATGAAAATTAAGGGGTAGCTTTATCACCCTTCCGTCTTTTTCCTAATTTCTCCTTAGTCAGTGGTAGTGGTTGGTCTTTAATGCAATTCTTATTCTTTTTCTATGACTTTCCAAATTGATAGGATGTTAGGAGTTAAAGGGATACTGTCATGGGAAAAGATGTTTTTTTTTTATTCAAAACCCATTACTTAATAGTGCTGCCCCAGTAGAATCCTGCATTGAAACCCAATTCTCAAAAGAACAAACAGATTTTTTTTTATATTTAATTTTGAAATCTGAGATGGGGCCAGACATATTGTTAGTTTCCCAGCTGCCCCAACTCATGTGAATTGTGCTGTTATAAACTTTAGTCACTCTTTACTGCTGTACTGCATGTTGGAATGATATCACCCCTCTCCCCCCCCCCCCGGCAGCAGCCTAACAACAGAACAATGGGAAGGAAACCAGATAACAGCTCCCTAACACAAGTTAACAGCTGCCTGGTAGATCTAAAGGTGGCCATAGACGCACAGATAATATCGTAAGGAACTAATTTTTGTGCGATATTCGGTGCGTGTATGGTGGGTAATGAGGCGACCAATATCGTCAGAAGATTTAGATATCGATTGACTGGTTGATCGGGCTGGACGGTTTGATTGGATGCCTTTGAAGACATCGGCCATTGTTAGTGCTGAATAGTCAGATACAGGTAAAATTCTATTGTTTCTACCTGTATATCTGACAATTCAGCTCTATATGTGTGTGATGAAACAAATTGTTACTTCTATATCCAGCATAAGAACAGCACTCATTCAGTTACATTGAGGGTAGGGGCAGATTCAGCGAGATTTAGTCACCTGGCGACTAATTTCCTACTCTGCCGGGTGACTTCCCAAACTGCCTTCTTCCTGCCTTCAGTTTGCTAAAATGGAAAAACAGCCTGCCAGAATGCAGTTCCATCCTAAAGACATGACCAGGGGCAGCTGGGAAATTGACAAAATGTCTAGCCCCGTGTCAGATTTCAAAATTGAATATATAAAAATCTGTTTGCTCTTTTGAGAAATGGATTTCAGTGCAGAAGTCTGCTAGAGTAGCACTATTAACTGATGCATTTTGAAAAAAACATGTTTTCCTATGACAGGATCCGTTTAAGAACTGCCACGGAACTCTTACACCTGTAGGAGAGAACTAAATCTGATGGGCACATTAAAAAAAAATAATGTTCCAGTTTTTTTTTACAACACTAGAAAAAATGTTAAGTTGAACTAGTGCAAAAATTTAAATCTTATATAAGCTTTAACTTGTGGCTATAATGAACTTTTTCAAAGTAATCAGTTGAAAGATATTTACTGTTTCTGGAATAATTACTCTTCACTCCACTTCCCAGTGATGTGTTATCATGCATATTTGTGTTGGAGTCAATAATTAGATCTTATACATTGCATAGGCTAAGGGAGCACGTCAGAGTTTACGGTCAATCAAAATCTAACTCTGGCTCCTGCGTATAGAGAGACAGATGCTGTGAATGGGATAATGAGAGTAACTGGATTAATTTAGAAACTGTACAGAATTTTGAACAGATTACGTATAGAGTGATGATTATTTGCAAAATTTCAGAGTTCTCCGTTATCCAAATTTGGCTAATCCGTTTAATTGACCCCAGGGCAATTGAGAGACTTGTATATGCAAATAGTTGTTCTTAAAATTTAAATGACAACTAAACCCTAAAACTTAATAGGGCTAAAAATGCCATATTTTATATACTGAATAATACCAGCCTAAAATTTTTAGCTTGTTAGTAGCAGCAATGATCCAGGACATCAAACTTGTCACAGGGGGTCACCATCTTGGAAAGTGTCTGTGACACTCACATGCTCAGTGGGCTCTGAGCAGCTGTTGAGAAGCTAAGCTTAGGGGTCGTCACTAATTATCTAGCATGAGGTTCCCCTGTAATATAAGCTGATGTTACAGGGCTGATTATTAAATTCTGATGCACTGGTTTCTGTGCTGCCATTTAGTAATTATCTGTATTAATGACTAATCAGCCTTTTATTGAGACATTTCTATTCTATGTGTACTGTATATTGTGAGTGGGTCCCTAAGCTCAGTAAGTGACAGCAGAGCATGTGAATCTGTGAATCAGGAGAAAAGAAGATGGGGAGCTACTGGGGCATCTACTGGGGAGACACAGATCTTTACTGCTAAAGGGTTGTGGTTGCCTTGGGCTTGTACATCATGTACATCATTACAACATTTCTAGCTACTTCTTTAATTTAACTTTCCTTGTCCTTTAAGAGCCACATTTTCAGTTTTTCAACTTTCTCGAAAGTGTTCAACTACATTTTCTGTTCTTGGATCTGATCTCTCAGCCATAAGCAGGACCGTGATCTCTAATGCTGTTCCCCAGATGTCTGGTCAGCCCTTGGCCCTAATTAGGCATTGGTCAGGTGGGACATAGCTTTGCCCCATATACACATGCCAATAGGCTTCCACCTTGGTCTGGAGGGACTGAGTCAGCAGCTAAAATAATCCCTAGGGCAACAAATAAATGCACAGATATGTACATACTTTTGCTCAATGTCTGCATTCCCAACTACCTGTCCCTAGTTAACATGCTGTGACCGTCATTTAAATCTGCTAGAATTTTCTGCATTCCGCATGTGGCGTCTATCTCTTTCTGAGATTGTTTCTGAGGTGGTTTTCATAAAAGCGTGACACCATTTGTTTTTTTTTCTTTAAAACGCTTGTCATTTGATATTTGTCAAAGCTGCCTTGGCTTAAGCGAACTAAATCTAGGCAGAGTGGATTTATTGTATGAAAGAATAAAGTGGCTGCAAGGTGACATAAATCTACAAAAATGTAATATGTGTCAGGTTTTTGTCATTTAAAAAATGTTAGTGAGTGTGCTAATTAACACTTATAGTTTACTGTATAACAGATTGTAAGAATTAGAGAAATAAAAAGGCAACTACGCTACAGTTTCTCTACTCATAGAATTGAGATGTAGTACAGTGTTAGCTAGTGATGGGCGAATCTACCGCGATTCGCTTCGCCTAGAGATTCGCGAATCTCTAGAGAAATTCGCGAATCGGCAAAAAATTTGCGAAACGAGTCGCGGGACGATTTTGTTGCTTGTCGCGCGTCAACTTTGACGCGTCGCGTCGTTTTCGTCGCGTCGCGTCAAAAACGACGCGCGACTGACGCGCGACTCGTTTTCAAATGGCTAACACTAGTGATGGGCGAATCGCGGGAATTCGCCGCGAATTCGACCTAGGCGAATAAATTCGCCCATCACTAGTGTTAGCCATTCGAAAATTTTTTATAAAATGTAAAGTTTGGTGATACCAAGTAACAATTTGCAAGCTTTCAGAGTACACAGGCCACTTCGTCAGGCAACATACAAATGAACATTGAAAAGACACATTATATATACAAATAGATCACTGAAAAAGGGTTTATGGGCAATGAATTAGAACACCTTTTCAGTTATCTATTTGTATATACAGTATAATGTGTCTACTCACAGAGACAGTGACACACTTTCCTGGACTTTGACTGGACCTGGACTTATTTAGAGGAATGAAGGAATCAATCCGACTCCCTAAGTTTACTTTTAGTATGTTATAGAATAACTAATTCTAAGCAGCTTTTTAACTGACTTTCATTTGTTCTAGTTTTCAATTATTTGCCTTTTTCTTCTGACTTTTTTCAGCTTTCACTGACCCCATCTAAAAACAAACACTTTGTAAAGCTACAATTTAATTGTTATGGCTACTTTTTCATTACTTATCTTTCTTTTCAGTCCCTCTACTATTCATATCCATGGTTACACATTGCAAGGGTAGTTAGGAACATAGCAACCAGATTGCTGACATTACAAATTGGAGAGCTGCCGATTAAAAGCTAAATAATTCAAAAACTACAAATAATAAAAAATCAAAACCGATATCACATTTTCTCAGACTAACACTCTCTAAATCATACTGCAAGTTAATTTAAATATGAACAACCCCATTAAGAGATATTACCCTTCCTGGATTGATAATTTAAAAGCATAGCAGCTTTACAGGGCCTTTTACACTGTCTATAAGTGAGAGCAAACATCTGCTACCCTTTTCCATACTGCTGAAAGCTCTTTCTGCATTCACATAATTTGTTGAAAGGTAAAGACGACTGTTCCAGCTGGCCTGTCATTCTCATGTACATGTTTGCCTTCAAAATCCAATGGGTCAATTGGTAGGGATGACTAGAGTTGAAAGTGGTTAAAGATATGATATCTGAGATCTGTAGAACCCTCCATTTTACATCCCCTGATTTTAAGTTTTCCCCAATTTTACATTGTTGTTTTGTGGTCCCACCTATATACTATGCATTATACATTTTCCTGATTTCCCGAATTTTACACCATTTTTTTCTGGCCCCCTGAAAAACATAAAATGGGGGTTTTGGCATTAATTAGATTTTATGACAACTTTGTGTCTTAAATGGGGCTGCAGCTAATCTATAAAAATCAATAATTTTTACCTGCAATAACTATTGTGTGAAGCATTTGCTTTACATGGCAGATCTTAGCAGCATATGCTGTTTGAGAAATAATTTAGCAAATGTTGTACAATCACCCATTAATAAATGGTTATTATGAAATATATAGAATCTAAAGCAGGGCTTTGCATAGTATCACACTTGTGTCAAAACACAGGGCTTATTAAGCTTTTTTTCAGGGCATTCAGATTGTGTGGGGGTCACCCATGTGGCCCAATTGGTTTAGGATCATTTATGCTCCTTATTTAGTTTTTTTGGATCACTGTACATATAAAAAAAAAAAGATTTGATTGTATTGTAATGGAATCATGAACCCTAAACTGCATGGTGACCCATTTTGTCATGTTATAATTTATTATTAACATTTATTTTTAACGTATTTATTCTGCAGCACCTTACAATAGAAATAAGTATATTATAAACCTATAAATGACAAAATACATGAATGAAACAAGAAATAAAAAGGCTTCTGCTCAGTAGATCTTACAGTATATTTGTCTGTTTGTGGTACAATTGCCCTTTTTCCTAAACGGTACCATACTGCTAGGGTTGCCACCCAGCCGGTATTTTACCGGCCTAGCCGGTAAAACACTAGCCAAGGCCGGGGCCGGTATTACAAATTTACCGGCAATGTAGCTGCCGGTAAATTTGTAATACCCCTTAAAAAAGGCCCTTGCCTTGCCTGAAATCCTATGAAAACTTACCTTTCTCGCGTCTTCAGACTTTCGCTCGCCGTGGCTCCGCCCTTTTGCATCACGTCCCGCCCCTTTGTGCGTCAGATCCCGCCCCTTTTTGGCCCCGCCCCCACCTGCCGGTATTATATTTTGCAAAAGGTGGAAACCCTACATACTGCAATGATGTGCTGTTAAAATAATCCCCACTCCCTTCCTGTTCATAGGTCAGCATGCTGCTAGGAGTCACTCAGACTAGGACAAAAAGGCAGCACAGTGAGAAAATGATCAATACTTCCAGTTATATATAAAAATGAGTGGCTGTAATACAGGCACAAAACTGAGATATGTTACAGTAGTGTCCTGCGCGGGTCCATTTTTTGGAACCTGTACCCGACCCCTACCTGCAATCCGCAACAAGGACCCACAACCCACATTGTTACCCACTTGGACCCGCTACCCAACCCGCAAGTACCTTCTCTGCGACCCACAGACCATCAAGAATTAGGAAGTGCTGTCATTGTAAACAGAAAGTGACATCAGCGGAAGTAGGCATGATCAGCATAAAAATCGCTATTGAGAAGACCCGCAGCCTGACCTGCAAACCCGCGTCTATACCTGCACCAGGAACTTGAAAACTTCTAGTTTTTTTCACTAGAAAACTCAAATTATTAGAGGAAAAAAAGATTTCAAGATATATCATACCCGTTGCTGCAAAAAGCACGAATACGAAAATCCGCCATCTAAAAAAAATCTGCCACCTGTTAAGGTCCTGTATAAGTCAATGGGAGAGGCACGTCTCTCAATTTGAAGTTTACGTGGTCTGCTTTTTCAGGGTTTTCAGGCAAAAACTAAAAAAATTCAAGAAAAAGCTCAAACTATTTGGATTCAGATTTTTGCTCGATTTTATAAATTTTTTCCATGATCTGATTAAACCGAGTTTTTTCAATGCAAAAAATGCATTTGATCGTATTTTTTTTTTAATAAAATTTGATATAAATTCAGATTTTAGTAAATAACCAATCACAAAATAACCCTCTAACCAGCCCTAGTGATATTCCTGGCATGTGCTTTTAATGTGACCTAATTAGCACATGTGAAAAGATGAGGCATCTTTTTTTATTTTTCAAGCCGGTCTACCTGGATAAATAACCCACACACGGCAACATTCAGGCATCCTAAAGAGTTAGGTGTCTTAAAGAATCTTTAGTGCATGCACGTAGCAATTTCCTATTCCAAAAATATTCATTTTCATTATATAAAGGCTCTTGACAATGGCTCCAGATACGAGCCGAAACATTGATTCTGACATGGAATAAATTTGATATTTTGCAAAAATCCCAGGAGTGTGCTCGCGGACCTGTTTTGTTGTTTGTGTATATATATATACATTCACCTCCACAGGTCGCACTCTCCTCTCAGTCATTCAAAGATTTACGGGTGCTGCATCAAGTTGTATTTAAACATGAAGTCTGTGCGCACTCCGTTGAGGTTAATAAACTTTATTCCGGTATATTTACATTGACGTTTCAGTTCTGGTCTCAAACCATTTTCAAAATGTTCACCTCTATAAAGTTACAGCAATACAAAATTTAAAAGGTTACAAGCTCCACCTCCACCACGTCAAACCCACATCATTCCCCCGTGTCCCAAGCCAGCTGCCTTAGCAACCGTAGTACTCGGGAAATGGGGAAAAGATGTGGCAAGCATGAAGATCTGTAACATTTGTGTAACAGTTCAAATCAAATAAAATCAAAGTATCAGTATACATTGTTGCCAGAGAACCCTGATTACATGTTATCTCTACAGTTAACTATCGTACATCCAGAAAACAATTGAGAGAATTGTATTCATTGAGGCCTTTTGGTGATAGAGTACCCAATTTGTGAATCCAAAAGGCTTCACGTTGCAGGAGCAATCTTATTCTATCGCCTCCACGTCTAGGCATAGGGACATGATCTATAGCTATATATTTAAATGTGGGTAATCTGTGCCCCTGTTCTAAAAAATGTTTTGCTACAGGTTTTACCGATTTTTGATCCCAGTATGCGATATTTATGGCTGACCTGTGGCCATCCATACGTTGTCGCAGGGTCAAATCCGTTTTACCAACGTATGAGAGGCCACACGGGCATGTAATCAAATAAACCACATGAGTGGTTGTACATGTAATGTGATGCCTTATTTGCAGACGTTTCCCTGTGTGAGGATGTACAAAGGTAGTGCCGGGAGTCATGTATCTGCACGATGTACATGTGGGGCACCTAAAACACCCCAATTTGCTTGTGGACAGCCATGTAGTATTTGTTGTCTGTACTTTATAGCTTTGATTTGGATCATTATCGACCAATAAATCTCGTAGATTCGGGCCCCGACGGAACCCTAAGAATGGAGGGGAAGGGCATATCCTATTTAGTTTTTCATCTGCCTGGATGATCTTCCAATTTGCATTCAAAGCTTGTCTAAATGAAGGAACATATCTAGTTGAAAAAATCATAGTGTTTGTATTTTTAGGTTTATATTGTTGATATGTCTTCCTGGCTTTTAATAATGCTCTATCAAGGATTGTTCTACTATATCCCCGCTGTAAAAATCTGCATCTCATGTCTGTGAGCTGTTGTTCACAGGCTTCAGTATTAGAGTTATTTCTCAGTACACGTCAAAACTGCAACAATGGTAATTAAAGCTGGCGCATGGCAGCTATTGGCATGTAATAGTGTATTACGATCAGTTGTCTTCCTATATAATGTATACTCAATTTTATTATTCATAATTTGTAGCCTCAAATCCAGAAACTCTATCACCTTATCGTATTTTGCCGTGAACTTAATGCTATACGAAACACCATTGATGTGATCAATTAATCCTTGGAATTCTAATTGAGAGCCCTTCCATAATATGAAAATATCATCGATGAATCTCCTGTACAGTATGATATTTGACATGTAGTTTGGTATCATTTTATCAATTTCGAATTGGTAGATATATAAATTGGCATATGAGGGCGCCATTGGCACACCCATCGCTGTCCCTTCTATTTGTTGGTAGAAGGTAGTTTCAAATCGAAAATAATTTATACATCTAATAGCGATATGACAAACTGTACAGGTGGTCCATGATAACATTCGTTCTGAATCAATGACTTTTCCACTGCTGCCAAGCCCTCAGCATGGGGAATGCTGGTGTATAGGCTCACTACATCTACTGTAGCTAATAAATATGAATTATGCGATGGTAAAATTATATTTTCAATGCTTTTCAAAAAATCAGGAGTATCCTTTAAATAAGTAACAGTAGATTGTACAACCGGTTGTAGCAATTGATCTAAAAATATCCCTATAGGATGTAATAATCCATCCCTGGCAGATACAATTGGTATGCCTGGTGGGGCCGTTAGACTTTTGTGTATTTTTGGTAAAGTGTACAATATAGGGCACTTAGGGTGTGGTTGTTGTAAATATTCAAATAAAGCCTGAGAAATCCAATTATTTCCCAATGCTAACTGCAAAAGATTGTCAATTTTCGATTTGAATGACCATACTGGGTCACCATCAAGGGGTTTGTACACTTTAGAGTCCGACAGCTGTAAAAGTATTTCTGCCCGATAATCACTGTAATTTAACAATACTATCCCACCCCCTGTATCAGCGGGACGAATCACCAAAGAAGCATCATTTTTCAAAGAATCAATAGCCAATCTTTCCGCCCGTGTCAAATTCTTGTGGGTAATGTGATACTGGGTTTCAATGTTGTCAATCTCCTGTGACATGGCATTTTTAAATAATTTTATTGCCGAATTTTGTGTAGGAGGACAAAATTGGCTCTTCAATTTTAAAGAGCTGTCTGTAGATCTTGGCAGACCCATCTTATCACCATACATTTCCTTCAAGTTTAGCTGTCTAATGAACTTAAATAAATCAATGTCCATCTGAAAACGATTGAACGGTATACAAATGACAGACCTTTCTGGAGCAAAGAAAGTTCATCACTCGATAGCGTATGTGCTGACAGGTTAAAGACCGGCATGTTCATTCATATATATATATAAAACTATAAATATTGTGGGGGTTCACTTGCTGGTAGGCTGCAAATGAGGTGACTTCACACACCATGATTTGTTTAAGGGCTTCCTACCCACTATTATTTTCCAGCGGCTGCAAAAGTTTCCCCTCTGTCAGCGGGGGCCTGCGGCACCCACGGGGGGGTGTAGTTAGGATCAAGGAGGAAGTCCTTTTCCAGTGAGTCCAGGCGAAGTACAATTCAAGGGAAATCCAATAGAGAGGTCAAGTCCAGGCAAGAGTTCAAATAGGCAGGCAGCAAGGTTCAAGGTCAAGAAACAGGCAGATGATCAATAACAGGTAACACAGGATTGCAGGGAGACCCAGGAACACAATGTAATATTGAGCTATACTCGGGCATCAAACCTGGGTCTCCGGCGTCCTATTTGAATTTGGCGCCGGAATGCGCCTGGCGTGGCGCGATGACGTCACGGCCGGCGCCGTAACCACGTGGCGGCTATGGGCGCCGCCATCTTGGATCCGCCGCTGCAGAGGTAGGACAGGCCGCCCGGAGCTCCCGGACACGTGACACCCTCACAGGGGAAGGTGACCGAAGAAAACAGCAATTGAACAGAAATTTTCAGCCTCCTGGCTAACACAAAAATAACTGTCTTTTCTTTTCTCTCAGTGAGCAATCCAGCAGCATGTCTCTCACACACACAGCCTCATCAGCTCTGCTGCTTAGCTTCAAATAATAATACTACAAATAGGTCTAGGACCTCCTGAAAACCTGGCCTATGGATTTGGGAGTCCGTCCCACTGTGCTCTTTTGGATTCCCATTAAGACTAGCCCTGGACAGGCCCGGATTTGTGGACAGGCCACCTAGGCCTGGGCCTAGGGCGGCAGGATTTTAGGGGGCGGCATGCTGCCCAACCACACCCACATTGTTTCAGAAATTTAAATTTCATGCGTGCCAATTCCCATAGCTCTGTCCTGATGATAATCTGAGCAAATAAAAGGGAGGGTACAGGGGTGTCAAATAACAGCGGGCCTAGGGGTGCCCACTAGGTAAATCAAGCCCTGGCCCCAGATCAACAATTTCAAAAACTGCAGAGAGACCAAGTGTTTCTCTGCTAACAACATCACTGGTCTCACCTCAGTAAAAATGTCTTGAGAATCCATGGCCCAATATACATATCGTCAATTTTTCTCCAGGAAACTGGGGACCTTTTTGTCACCATACCATATAACATATACATTTATAATACACAAAAGCCATGAATATCTTGTAAATGATATCCTTATAAACAGTGACTAGTGATGTAAGTTTTGTCACAGCTCACTAAAACTTGTGCATTATAATAAATGAAGTACCCCATGTTGTAAAATATGCTGATATTAGAAGTTGCCTTGTGTTTTTATATGGTCATGAAACTCCTCCTTATAATTTACAAGAGGGGGTACTTTATTCACTATATATATATATATATATATATATATATATATATATATATTATATCTATATGGTTTGTACTGGATGTAATAAAAAAGTGCCGTTTCTGTACCGTTGCACTCTGCTACTGCTTGAGTCATGGCAGCAAATGGTGCCCAAGGCAAGCTTTGTCCGATCTACATATACTAGAATTTTAAATGGGCAATGATATACAGAGATTTGTCCATCAGAAATAAGCCAGATGGCTTTTTATTGTACATAAGCAGTCACGTACCTATAATTGTGTTCCTGTTGACTGAACTGCTTTTCAACCCACTTAGTCCTTATCATTACGTATTATGCACGCGCCAACGTACAATAAGGGCTCTCACATATTAGTGCACGAGAAAGTAGGTCAGATGCTGCTGCCTTCTGAAGACGCAGTGTAGTGTGCAGACACTCGCCGACAATTAGGAGAACTCGTTTACTGAAGCACTGTCAGTATCTCTTCTACCTCTGCATGCCCAACCTGCCTGCCTCCCACTGCTACATGCTGGGAACTGTAGTTCAGCATCAGCTGGAGAGATGCAGGTTGAGTGTGCCCCAGTGTCACTCTTTGTAATCATTTACTTATCCTGTTTCCATGTATTCTGAATTTTAATTCTCTTTTTATATTTGTATCCCAGTGCTCCCATTTTTTTTTATTTTGGATCCCTCCTAAAGCTGCTTTCTCACTCACACCTTGCCGTTTTTAATTTTTCAGGCCCCAAATTTAGTTACCACATGGGTCTTTTTCTTACAACTCCTCAAAATGTAAACTATTATTAACATATATTTCTATAGCGCCAACTTATTTCGTAGCACTATGTTGATTGGCCAGTAACAAAAATTGCATTTGTTTGGGGGCTTTAGTCTGCCTGGGCTGTATAGAGGCCAAACACTTAAATTGGGATGCAATAAAATTCCTTTGTAGAGTTTGAATAAATGGTAGAAGTTTTAAAGGGATACTGTCAGATACTCGGAATCTGACAAAATGTCTAGCCCCATGTCAGTTTTCAAAACAGAATATAAAAAAATCTGTTTGCTCTTTTGAGAAATGGATTTCAGTGCAGAAGAGCAGCACTATTAACTGATGTATTTTGAAAAAAAACATTTTCCCATGACAATATCCCTTTAAGTTGCTGGCTATACAATGTGTTTAGTTGACATCAGTACCTAAATAGAAAAATAATAGTCTTTTTTATCCCATGCACTGGTAGGTTTCTCACTTGTGTTGTTTCATTGAATACTGAAACATTCTAGTGAGTGATGGCAGGGGTAATGGTGAACTTTGGTGATCTCTGGGATAACAATATGGGCTGTGCAAGATCAGACATGTCAACTCATGGCATGTTGTAGATTCTCCTCCTTATTTGTCCTGGATTCTCCTCCATATTTCCCCACATTCACCGTCATCCTCGCTAACAGCCCATTCACCTGCTCCATGTCATTTGCCCCTGAAAGCATTCAAACAAACCCAAAGGTATCCCAATTTATAGTAAGTTAGAGGCAGGTAGACCTCTGAGCAAGTTTGGTCAAAGGGTTGAGGTAGAACAAGGTATGGCCAAGGATAATCTGAAAGACAAAACCACAGCAAGCTGCCTTTAGTACTTTTGAATGGGCCCAGGGAAAAGATTTAATTGTTGGGGTTCCTGAAGCCAACCCAAGAATGCAGGTGAAATTGACTATAATAAGGAAGGCAATAAAGAAATGGCCTGTATTTACCAAAGTAGAAGTGAGGTTAGAGTTGCCACTTTTCCCTCATCCAGCTTTCTGGACATGGGTTGAAGGTGGCATCAGGAGGAGAGTGCTTGTGACGTTGCAGAACAGAGTGATGGCATCATGGTGAGACTATGATGTGGCAATCACCGATTGGTCGATCACCACATACCTCTGGGGGCCAAAATTTGATTTGAATTGAAAAAAATTCAACCATTCCAATATCGAAGGACTGTCTCTTTAAAAACTTCAACTTCGACAATTTGCCACCTCCTATATACATACGTACAACTTATATGGAGTCTTTGGCTTAAATTTGAGAAGTCAAAGTTTTTTTCGGTGAAATTGTTTGAACCTAACAATGTAATCGAAAGATTAGAACAATTCTACTTTGCTCGATAACAGACCTATTTGATCGAAAACGAACGGTCCATCTTAAATTCAAGATTTCCCCTTGGGTTTGTATTAGGATAAAACAAATGTGTTTTTACTGGAACAGTATTAGGTAGAAGGATGACCTGGGCCTGTTTAACATCAGCTGCAAATGAATACAGAACTGGCACATGGTCATGCTATTCTCTCTCTCTTTTTCTGAGCTTCTGCATTAGAACAGTTGCTATTTATTTCTATTTAAGAGTGATGAAAACATGTTTTTGTTTGAACCTAAAATGAGAAGGGAATTGCCAGGGAAGACACTATGCAGCCAGGGAAGGAGCTGAGTGTATATGTGAGTAGGAGGGTGGCCTTGCAATGTCAGCCTGTGGGTGGGTGTTCCCCGTGCTCGTTGGCGGGCTCATGTCTTTGTGTGTAAATATGAATCATGACTTTGTACAGGTGGCAGCTGCTGTGCGTGTCACAAGAAGGCTGTGACTCACTGCGGGAGGCCCAGGACTACTGAATAGGCACCCAGCTGCTATAGTGCTGCTCCCTTCCCACGCAGCGCCGCTGGGCCATGAGATGCTCTGCAGGCAGTGCAATCATTCTGAGCAGAGATGAGAGCCAGGAGCGCTGCTCAGAGAGATGCTCTGCTGCCTTAATGAATAAAAAACTCATTCTGAACTTCTAACCCAGCAATGATTTACATGCCCTTGTAGCCATGTTCCACCATGCTATGGAAAGGAATAGCTGGACTTTATCCACACTGAAAGGGCAATGCTCTTAAATAAACAACACTTCTGATAGAGCGTTTCCTTTGTGCAGGAAAAAGTATAACCCGAATCGATTTTATTTTTGCCAGCGTTGCACCTTTATCAGTGAAATATGTTCACTTTCCATGAGGTCATTTCTAGTCCTTGTCTAACCAGCAGAACTAGAACTTGCAGCACCCCTTTGTAAGCACACAATCCATTGCTCAATGCGAATCACATTAAATGAGTTGTTCACCTTCAAATAACTAATTGTTTTCAGATAGATCGCCAGAAATAAAGACCTTTTCCAATTACTTTCTATTTTGTATTTGTGACCGTTTTTCTAATAATGAAGTGTAAAGTGTAATTTTTAATGGATACGGTTCTTTGTCTTTGTCCCTGGTGAGCAGAAAAGGCTGCTGTTAGAACTGATACAATGGTTGTTAATACTCCAAAGATGCTGCTTAAAAATGTATCAACTAACGGGCAAATTCATCAAATTCACATGAATGATTCGAAATTCAATCGAATTCTTGAATGTTTCTGAAGACCACTTCGATTATCGAATTCTGAAAATTCAAACAAATTGAATGATTCGAATAATTCGAATAAAAATCTATTTGAAGGTGACCGAAGAAAACAGCAATTGAACAGAAATTTTCAGCCTCCTGGCTAACACAAAAATAACTGTCTTTTCTTTTCTCTCAGTGAGCAATCCAGCAGCATGTCTCTCACACACACAGCCTCATCAGCTCTGCTGCTTAGCTTCAAATAATAATACTACAAATAGGTCTAGGACCTCCTGAAAACCTGGCCTATGGATATGGGAGTCCGTCCCACTGTGCTCTTTTGGATTCCCATTAAGACTAGCCCTGGACAGGCCCGGATTTGTGGACAGGCCACCTAGACAGACCACACCCACATTGTTTCAGCAAGTGGTTGAGCAATTGGCATTCTCATTATGCCCAATATTGGGGAGTGTAGCCTTTAAGATGATTAAAGGGTGATTCACCTTTAAGCTCATTTTTAATATGTTATAGAATGACTAATTCTCAGCAGTTGGTCTTCATTTTTTCTAGTTTTCGAATGATTTGCCATCTTCTGAATCTTTCTAGCTGCTACTGACCCCATCGAAAAAACAACTACTCAAATGTATTGCTATTGCTGCTTTTAGTACTTATTTTTCTATGCAGACCCTCTCCTATTCATACTCCAGCCTCTTACTGAAATCAGTGCATGGTTGCTAGGGTAATTTGGACTCTAGGAACCAGATTGCTGAAATTGCAAACTGGAGAGCTGCTGAATAAAAAGCTAAAAGCCATAACTAATAAAACATGAAAACCAATTGCAAATTGTCGCAGAATATCCTTGTCTAGATCATTCTAAAAATTGAACGACCACTTTAATATGAAGTTTGAGGGTGAATGCTTATTAACAGTCTGGAAAATACAGAACCTACAGGAGTATTATAGACATGTTCATACTCCAAACACATATCCAGTTATATAGCTGTTTATTGGTAGTATAGCTAAATCTTTGTGATTTTAAATACAACACATGTTGTAAGTCAGGAGTATTGAAGCAATTGAATACCCAGCCATCAGCCATCAGCTTTGATCAGTCTGCTAAGAGTTAGAAATTGAAGTAGAGGTATAATTAGATGCATCCAGCATATTCCAAACTATAGCAGTGTCATTTCCGTTGTGAAAATAAAATAAATTTATTTTCATTTTTGATAGTGTAGTCTTATGGTGTGAGGTTAAACATTATTTAAACTCTGCTTGTCTCAGCAATTGATTCCGTGCTTGTATATAACCTATTTTTGTTTCCAGTTATTCACACCTTTGTATATGGCTTAAGCTTATGTACTTCTAATCAGGTAGGGGATCTGTTATCCAGAAACCCATTCTCTAGAAAGCTCTGAATTATGAAAAGGCCATCTCCAACAGACTCCATTTTATCCAAATTATCCAAATTTATTAAACTAATGTCCTTTTTCTCTGGACCCAAACGAACATATTGGAAGCATATTGGAATATTCCTTATTGGAAGCCTATTGGATTTATTTAACGTTTAAGAGATTTTTTCAGTAGGCTTAAGGTATTTATATCCAAGTTACGGAAAGATCCTTTACCTGGAAAACCCCAAATTACGAGCATTCAGATTAACAGCTCCCATATCCATATTACATTATTATTACATTGCTGTGTCTGTCTATTTATACTTGTCACACTTTATGAATAAAATGTCAGATGTTGGTTGTTACTACTGCTTCTCAGCCAGTTGCTTCTTTCCACAGAAACAAAGGCCGAGCTGGAAGAGTTGATGTCGGACATCAAAAAGACAGCAAACAAGGTCCGTTCTAAGCTGAAGGGTGAGTACTTGTATGTCTCTAGTAGAACACTCTCCATGTTTGTTTTATTTTTGCTGTTTTTCTAACTTGCCTCGACGGATTCCGTTGCAGCTTGTCTTTTGTTTTTTCACAAACTGAGCCGAAATGGATATTGAATTAAAAAACAAACCCTTTCTCTGCTCTGTTACAAGCACATAAATAATGCAAAGAACTGTATATGCCAAAATAATACAACCAATGTTGTTATACAAACAAGTGTAGCTGGGAAATAGGAAAGATAAATGTATCTAGATAAATATTATACTTTCCATTTAAGGGTTGCAAGTAGTTGCCGCTGTTTAGATGTAATGCAGTGTATATAGTGCACTCAGTGGTGTCCTACATATACAGTTGTTCTCATAAGTTTACATACCCTGGCAGAATATATGATTTCTTAACCATTTTTCAGAGAATATGAATGATAACACAAAAACTTTTCTTTCACTCATGGTTAGTGGTTGGCTGAAGCCATTTATTGTCAAACAACTGTGTTTACTCTTTTTAAATCATAATCACTACACAAACTACCCAAATGACCCTGATCAAAAGTTTACATACGCCAGTTCTTAATACTGTGTATTGTCCTCTTTAACATCAATGACAGCGTGAAGTCTTTTGTGGTAGTTGTGGATGAGGCTCTTTATCTTCTCAGATGGTAAAGCTGCCCATTCTTCCCGGCAAAAAGCCTCCAGTTCCTGTAAATTCTTGGGCTGTCTTGTATGAACTGCACGTTTGAGGTCTCCCCAGAGTGGCTCAATGATATTGAGGTCAGGAGACTGAGATGGTCTCTCCAGAACCTTCACTTTATTTTGCTGTAGCCAATGACAGGTCGACTTGGCCTTGTGTTTTGGATCATTGTCATGTTGGAATGTCCAAGTACGTCCCATGCGCAGCTTCTGGGCTGATGATTATTTTTTGTATTTCACCTGAAGTTATCTGTAGGTTTTTCTTGCATCCCGAACAATTTTTCTGGCAGTTGTGGCTGAAATTTTAGTTGGTCT
>CM044433.1:37509431-37537732 GCA_024363595.1 Xenopus borealis
TTAACGAATGCACATAATCATCCAACGTTTCGGACCCACATGGGGTCCTTTCTCCTTGAGTTTGAGCTTGAGTGGAGCCAGTACAACAAGCAGTTTATTCATCCAATTTGACAATAGAAATAGAGGTATTGTATTGGTCTGCATGATACCAAGAAATGTATAAAAGAACTGCCTTCTGTATTATCTCATAATACAGGTACGGGACCTGTTATCTAGAATGCTCAGGACCTGGGGCTTTCCGGATAAAGGGATCTTTTTATAATCTGGATCTCCATACATTGTCTTTTTAAGAGTCATTTAAACATTAAATAAACCCAAAAGGATTGTTTTGATAAGGATTAATTATATCTTAGTTGAGATCAAGTGCAAAGTGCTGTTTTATTATTATGAAGAAAAAGATAATCAGTTTGAAAAATCTGAATCATTTATTTAAATGGATAATGGATCCCATAACTGTATATTCTTTTATGTTGTCCTTTTTCTTACTGAA
Organism: Xenopus borealis; assembly: GCA_024363595.1. Taxonomy (NCBI): domain Eukaryota; kingdom Metazoa; phylum Chordata; class Amphibia; order Anura; family Pipidae; genus Xenopus; species Xenopus borealis. The sequence continues at coordinate 37,509,922 of CM044433.1, forward strand.
AATCTGAGGATGTCCTCTGTTCTAGGTATTGAACAGAGTATTGAACAGGAGGAAGCAATGAACCGCTCCTCAGCAGATTTGCGTATACGTAAGACACAGGTGGGTCTTTTAGTTGTCTTAAGTAAGTTGTCTTTACTTTGTTTACTCGGGAGAATGGTGTGGGAAAATATCCTCAACTAAAGTTCATATGCAGAGAATAGTTGATGTATTTTATCTATATTAAGTGAACTCAAGCCATTGGCTAGCAAGCCACCTGATGTTCACCATCCCTTTTACAGCTGATATAAACCTTTATAATGCCCAGTAATGGAGATTCTCCTGTTTCGATACAAAAGTACTATATGCATAAATAAAGACAGACCCGGCCAGAGGCATTTGTGGATATTCAACCATCGCATATGCATTTCCCATCTACTTACTGTATATAAATAGTGCCCTGGCTACCCAGCACTAGTGCTTCAATATGCACACAACCAGCACAAGTTTGTTTCAGGGCAGGGCCTCCTATATAACAATGATCTCTTTTCAGCTGCTTAACTTAGGCAGAGTATGGTATATAGATGTTTACAAAAAGCCAACAACACAGCCTGTTTGGCTGTAGATGAAATGATAAAAATGATCTATACTGGTGGATGATGACCAGCACTGGTGTGGACCATTACATATGCTTAGTTCAGGGCAGGTTTGATCATCTATATTGTTTATAACATGCATCAGTAAAAGCGGCAATAGATGGTACAATTACGATCTTTCTAGGAAAAGACTGTTTGTTTCAATACACACGTGTAGTGATGAATCATCAGATAATTCAGCACTAAACAGTGGCCGATGAAAATTTTCCATCCAGCCCGATCGAACAGGTGACGGATATCAAAGTCTTCTACTGATATCAGTCGGCTCCTTTTCCACGATACACTCACCGAATATCGTACAAAAATTGTTTTCGTACTATATCATCTGTGCGTCTATGGCCACCTCCAGCCTTTGACAAAAACATGAGAATAGCTGGCTCTGCATTAGATTTGGACTTCTAGAAAACTAAAATGTATAATGTTATTTACATTTATTTAATCTTATTTCTTCTTATCTGCTTTTACATATGTTTCGAATGATCTTGCCTCGCACCAAGAATAACGTCCCAAAACACTAACATTAATTGCTATGTGTATCTGGACCAATCTTACTGCTTTCGTCTTAAGGTGGCCATACATGGGCCAATAAAAGCTGTCTGCAGTTTATCGGGCTGTGAGTGGGACCCTCCGGTGGGCTTCCCCGATCTATATCAGCCAGATGTCGATCGGGCAGGTATAAAAATCCCTTTGGATCGTGGCCACATCTGTGCGTTGATACGGTTCCGCGATCCAACCACCCATATGTGCGTCATTCTGATCCGATCGTTGGGCCCTAGGGCCCACGATTGGATCAGCACGATATCGCCCACCTCAACATGGGCATATCGGACAGAGATCCACTTGTTTGGCGACATCGCTAACTCATCCTGTCTTGACTATGTACCCAACTAAATGACAGATTAACTCAAAAAGATCAAATCTTCAGTCAGTATCAACTGGAAAATATTGTTGGCTGAGGACCATGTTGGACTATTAAAGAACAAGTAAACCTTTTTTTCTATCTGTAAATTTGCTCTAAACAGCCCCCCAGATTAATGTACCTTAGTCCCTGCTGCAAGTCTGCTCTGGTTTCTGTGTTATCAGCAGCTTGTTTCCCCTTCTTCCTGGTGCAGAGTGAAGCCCTGCCCCATAGCTTACTGAGCTGTCCTTATCTCTGTGACTAGTCCTGGAGATCATTTGCATACTATGACATAGCAGAGACCAGTGTGTGCAGCACCTTTTGCTTGGGGAAACTAGCTTACTAATGCACACGCTGGCTCCCTCTTCCTCTCTATTGTGGAACAGCAGCAAATGGACTGCTCAGTAAACTAAGGGGCGGGGCTTCACTCTGCACCAGGAAGAAGAGGAAACAAGCTGCTGATAACACAGAAACCAGAGCAGACTTGCAGCAGGGACTAAGGTACATTAATCTGGGGGGCTGTTTAGAGCAAATTTACAGAAAGAAAAAGAAAAACATTTACTTTTCCTTTAATGCAGCTACTTTGCCTGGAGGCCCAGGCAAGAACATTGACCTTAGGTTACAATTAATAGCTGAACTTGCTTTGGCTTCCAGCTTGAGTGAATAAGTGAAGCAAAGACCTGCCTGGATGGTGAACTCGCCAAAGAAGTGATATCATTATCCAGACACCAGCGGTGTCAAAGATGTACTTGTACATTCGATCGGGAGAAACACCTCCTCATCTATAATACTGTAAAGGTTTTATTCTAAGTGCATGATTATATTTGTATTTTTATAAATCCTCTGCATCTGTTCCGCCAGGAGCCAACTGCCATTTGATGGCAAGGCATTGATTTGCTTTAGTGTTATTTAAAGCAAAATAATATGTTTTTAGAAGTAGATATAACATATTGTGTGCAAAGAAATACACCCTTGCATGTCTGTGTATAATATAAAGACAGACTTGTTTCATTACTTGTCACAGCAGAGACCTATTCTTTACTGCAACAGAAGATGCACAAACAGATGGCTGTAAATATAGTGTGCTACTTGTCTGGGGGATATGCCTCTGGTAAGGCAAGAAATATGTATATATATGTATAGATCACAAAAGAACTACATTCTGACAAGTACATAGAGCAGATTTCTCCTTTAGGGCTAACAAAGTACTCAATTACCAAATTTCCATCATTTTGAAATAAGGATGCTAAAGAAGCAATGCTGATTCCTGAGGAGATCAGGGTTTTCTTTCTTATTCAAAAAAAGACTCAAGTCCATTCATTTCAGCCTACTGTTAAATTAAATCTTGTCTAACTTCTAGCTGATCCAGAGTAAGGTTATTAAAGGAACCATAACATCAAAAAAATAAAGGTGTTTTAAAGTAATATAAATATAATGCATTGTCCTGTTTATATAAATAAGCTGCTGTGTAGCAATGGGGGCAGCCATTCAAAAGAGAGAAGGCTAAGGTTACACAGCAGATAGCAGATAAGCTCTGTAGCACATAATGGTGTTATCTGTTATCCACTATTTAAAGCGGACCTGTCACCCACACATGAAAAGTTGTATAATGAAAGACCTTTATAAATTAAACATGGAACCTAAATTATTTTCTTCATTAAAGCATCCCTACTTGTTATAAAGGCGTTTAAATATCTGAGCTGTCAATCAAATATTTTATGCCACGCCTCTATGCCGGTGGCATAGAGGTGGGGCAGTCAGTTACTTTCACTTTCCATTCTGCAATTTCTAGATGTCACTGCTCTCCCCACATTCCCCCTCTCTCCTCACATTCTATAATTGCCTAGGGAACTGCGCATGGGCATTAAGTCTCATTCTGGTGCATACACAACATTTTGGGGTGAATCAAAATTTGTCTTAATAACAGTGTCAACAAAATGGCTGCTGCCTGCATTCTGTGATTTTGTAATTCTGAAGGAAACAAAATTAAAATAATAAATATGAAGTAAAGTTTATATTGTTCAACTAATTTGATGGAAAGGAATATGGAATTATTTCTTAGGGTGACAGGTCCCCTTTAACCTGTGCCATATACCCTTTTTTTAATTTCCGCCATTGCTACACAGCAGCTTGTTTGTATGAACTATAGTAGTGTTTCTAAAGCAAAAAAAAAAATGTTTTTTGCAGGGCAACACATACAATATTTTCATTACTTTAAAACACTGACATTTTTTGGTGTTATTGTTCCTTCAAATGAAATCTGAAGCCACCGCCAATTAGCCTTGGGGCGTAGCAGGGTATTCCTTCCTGTCTCTAAAACAATAATTAGATCAGTCCCTGGACCAGCTTTATATGAACTGTGTGCATTGCAAGCTTGTAATGCTCTCTTTCCAACTTTATAAAAAATATCTAATGTATGCCAAATTAGGAAGAGAATTCCACAACTTTACAGCTCTGTTATTATTCTTTTATGTATATAGCTTAAGAATAGACCTTCTCGCTTCCAGATTCAGTAGATGTATCTTGGAATGAGTCGCTATGAAATAAGGCATCTAGTACTTGTAATGATAATACAAGTATGGGACCTGTTATGCTCAGGACCTGGACTTTTACGGTTATGGGTTCTTTCCTTAATTTGGATCTCAATACCTTACGTCTGCTTAAAGGGGAATTCAACCCCTCCAGCGCTATAATATTGATTTTTGTAATTGAAACAATAGGCAAAAGTATATTTGGCACAATCTCTATTCATTGAATTCATGTTGAACAGTCTGCTCCTTTAAAGGGCAAGGAAAGTGTAAAATAGAATAAGGGTAGAAATGGTGTATTTTGTATACTAAACATAAACATGAACTTACTGCACCACAAGCCTAATTAAACAAATGATTTATGCTTTCAAAGTTGGCCACAGGGGACTGTCATCTTGTAACTTTGTTATACATCTTTGCCTGACACTGGCACTGCACATGCTCAGTGTGGTCTGTGCTGCTTAGGGATCGTCCTGAATTATCAAAAAACAAAGCTGTTTGAGTTCTGCATGGCTGGTTAGTAAGGCGGGGGCTCCCCCTGCTGTTCATAAGTATGATTGTTTCCCTGCCAGAAGTTAGGGACCGTCTGACAATTCCTATCCACAGCACTAAATGAAGGGAGAATTTCACTGCATACAGTCAGGTTTCTTATAAAAACGGTACACATTTTTAAATGAAAGTATATTTGAGATAGATTTCTTTTTCATTAAAGAAAGTAAAAATGGGATTTTATTTCTTTGCCTTTCCTTGTCCTTTAAGTAAGACCCTTGATTTGTTTTATAAATTATTGTAAACCACTGTTTAACTTGCTGGTGGTTCTATATAAATAAATATCTTTGTACAGAACTGTATTGAAACCTTGGCAAATGGAAAGCAGCCACATCTAGTTTAACATCATTATCCAACTTCCTTTGTTCTAAAAATAAAGCAAGTTTTCTTGTTGCACATAGTGTTTCTTTTATAAATCTGAGCTGATTACAACATATAAAGCCATTCTGCAGGAGATACTTGTTTCTTAGCCAGCCTTTGGAAAACATGCCTACTACGGGTCTATAATTGCCAGGTTTAGTTTATAAACAATTTTGGAATTGAATCCACTTTCCTCCAGTCTATTGGTGTTATAGCAGCTAGGAGGGGCTCTCAGATGATCACTTTTATTTTAAAGGGGTTTTTCACCTTTAAATTAATGTTTAGTATGATGTACAGAGTGATTTTCTGAGACCATGTGCATCTGGTTTTCATATTTTATTATTTGTGTTTTTTTTTAGTTATTTAGCTTTTGAGGGCAACTGCTGCCTGAGGCAGCCCCTTTTAGCATCGGAGCAGGTGGAGGAGGGTTGCATCGCTAGTGCAATGAGCACTAGTGCTTGTTGCACTAACAGAGACGAATTTCTGTCTTAAAGGGGAATGCAAACCCCCGGTGCATAGGCCATTCTATAAAAAACTAAAAGCTAATCTACCCCTTTAAGGAAAAATGCTATGATAAAGGCTAACTTTCCTCTTATTCTGTCTCAGCATTCGACACTGTCACGAAAATTTGTTGAAGTGATGTCCGAATACAATGCCACACAATCTGACTATCGCGAGCGATGTAAAGGCCGTATCCAGCGCCAGCTGGAAATCAGTAAGTTGGAATGTAATATCGTATGCACACATTTAAGACTCCAGAAACTTTTGCAATTATTTAGACAAAAAATATACTTGGGGGTCATATATAATCAATATTTTCTGAATAAATATTATGCTTCCAATGGGTTTTAGGGAATATAGGGAACAGGTTCTATTAATTGCCGCTGCCCCTCCAGTGGTTTTGAGGGAATATAGGGAAAAGATTCTATTAATTGCTGTTGTGCTTCCAGTGAATTATGAGGGACAATGACAGAGCTTCTTGGGTGTTAATCCTGCTTCCGCCTTCCCTCATAAAGCATCTGCCTTTGCACTCTAAATTACTGTTAGCTAAATGTGCAGGATACATAGTTACTGTAAAACCAAAATTAGGAATGTATTTGCAGTTTGATCCCTATGTAGAATACATTTACATGTCAAAATAGCCACAGCTTGTGGAGCAGTCAGGGCCACAATTGGAAATCACGGGGCCCGTACAAAAAATTTTTCTGGGCCCCACCCCCAGATCCCTTCCACTCCACCAGCCACACCCCTGATCCACCCCAGCCAAAGTTGGGGGAAGGAACAAGAAGAAGCGAAAGCGCAGGAAGAAGAGTAGGCAGAAGAACATGGGGAATAGCAGGTGAAAGAGCACTGGGGGGCCCACTGGTCCCATGCGCATGTGCAGACGGCGCTGTAGGGATCAGGGGCATGGGACTATAACTCTCCTTTAAGGGGTGCCCATCTCTCTTGAAAAGTGCAGCACTGCTAGGCCCCCCTTCAGGCCCGGTACCCTTGCCCCCCCCTGTCCCCCCCTGATGGCGGCCCTAGTTGCAGTGTAACCTCGCAGTACAGAACTAGTTAAAATATTTTAGTGATTGTCTTTAGATGAGAAAAGGAGATACTGCATAAGTAAAGTCATGGTCTCTGCCGGCAGCTCAGGAAATGTCTTATCTATTTCCATGAAGTCTACATCATCCCCGCCAGAGTACGCATCCACAGTGACAGTGTGCTCACAGCATGACATGGACAGGGACTCGAAGAGAGAAAAAAATATCTGACGTTGTTGGATGTGTCCTTGGGCTGTGCTGAAAGCTGGATTGTGACTTACAGTGGCTGCAGATCCTTTATATAGAAAATAAACTATTTGTTAGTTCAATATAACGTTCGTGAGCTGGAGCACTGCATAAACATAGCACCACAGAAGCTGCGTGTATGAAATATATTCTTCTAAATGAAGCCATGAGATGTATGTAGGGTCCATCTTTACATGTTAAAAAGACAAGTAACAACAAAAAAAAAATCAGGAGTTTTCCATTTATTTAAATGCAGTGTTGTTCTTCCTAGTTAAAACTGTGTGTTTGATTTGGAGTAGGGTTGCACCAAAATTCAGGATTCAGTTTGGGATTTGACCAGGATTCAGCCTTTTTCAGCAGGATTTGGATTCGGTCATGCTCAATCTCAGCGTGTTTGCCCAAAATCATATATAAAAATAGGACATTTGTTGCCAAGAAATCAATTATTTTGTGGTTGTACAGATGCAATTTTAAAGAAGAGTGTTACTTGTTCTTTAAGGTGTGCATACTGGGGCAGGCTACTGGTACAGGCTACGAGGCACCTTAGTTTGTTATATTGCCAGTAAGTGGGAGGCTACTTGCCCAGTGACACTTATAGTTGCACTGCTACAAATACTGTACTTTCACCGTTTTGCCATTTTATTGAAACTATACAAATGTTATAAACATGTCAAATTTAGTCACATTCAAAAATAGAGCAGAAAGCTTTATTTTCTTTTTATGTATTGTAAATAATTAGCACTAAATACAGGCAAAACCAGAGTGTGGTGAACTTGGCTTCCTTGAAGCTAAAGGGACTGGGCTGCAGGGAGCTAGAGACTGATGTGTCTATGGATTGAATTAGTAGGACAGAGCAAAGATAACATCAAGTTGTACTTCTTTACAGCTGGCAGAACAACAACCAGTGAAGAGCTGGAGGACATGCTGGAGAGTGGAAATCCAGCTATTTTCTCCTCAGGGGTAAGTTGTTCGTCAGACACTATAAGGTCATTTACAACAACAAGTGTGATCATGTTATTATGGGCACCAATGTTGAGTGTGTTCACTAGGGTTGCCACCTTTCTGGTTTTCACCCAGACAGCCTGGTTTTTGGAAGGGATATTCGGGCGAAAACTGCCTGTCCGGATTTTCAAATTAGGAAATCCAGAAAGGACATTGAAGTAAATGGCATGGCGATCAGCCAATCGCTGATCACCATATCACAAGTCCTGCCCCTAACATCATCAGCCCCACCCCTACAGCCCCGGTCCCATCTCCTATGTCACCTGACCCTCCCACTCAACGTTAACCGCCCCACCCCCTGGCCAGAGTTGGACAAACAGAAAGGTTGCAAACATTTGTTAATGGTACTTGCATCCAAACCTCTATTGACTCTGCCCTGCCTCTGCAGATGAATTGTGCACAATTCCTATTGGGGAGACCCTGGAGTTACCACTAACCTGGACAAGGCTTTAGTTCCACGGGCTGCGTCAATGGGTGCCACAGAGTCCAATATAATTGCATGTATGGGGATGGTGTGGGAATATTCATTTGATGTAGAATAATTAATGTGAGGTGCAAAAAAGCAGAGGAAAGAAAACAAATATATTGAATGGGTGGTCAAAGGCAGTTGGTAAGTGCAGGGCACCCTTCCACCTAGAGTTATGCTTTCTGCCTTTTTCCCAATATTTGCCGCTGTGGCTCAGTTGTGCCCGGCACAAGATTGATGATTGGCATCATGCCACAAATACTTTCTGTATGGGTTTTCACAGATGGAAAAAAACACATTTCCACCTTATGCCTGTGTTTAGTGATGGGACCCAACATGTTTTTATCCTTATGAGTTTGCCTTACAGAAATATTAAGGCGCAGATTTACTAAATTCGTGTGAAGAATTCGAAATTCGAATGGTCAAATTGTAGAATATGCTAATTGAATAGATTGAATAAAAAACTATTCGACTATTTGGTTAGTCGAATTTCGAATTACTTCGAATTGCCTACTTCGGCAGGTTCAACCTGACGAAGAGCTTTGGTGGAATTTTGATCGAATAGCAAATATTCGATCGAATGGTTAAAATCATTCGAATCGATTTGAACGATTATATTGATAGATTTGAACGGTTTTATCGATTGATCGAATATTCGCTATTCGAACGTTCTACCAATCGAATAGTGGTAATGTGGTAAATGTCTTTGAGGTAGTGGTCAGTTGTACTTGGCCTTAAATGACACTCCCAACAGGAGTGAGCAGGGAGAGCACCCTAGGTATTTTATAACCTGTTCATAAGGGTAAGGTCACATGGGCAGATTCGGGAAGAGATTTAGATGCCTGGTGACTAATTGCTTCTTTTTCTGGGCGACAATCTCCACAAACTGCCTTCCCCCTGCCTTCCACTTGCTATAATGAAAAAAACACCAGTGCAAAAGCATTCGCGGTGCTTCGATTTCTGAAGTTGCCCGAAGTTTCCTTGTGAGGCAACTTCAGAAACGGAAGTGCCGCAAGTGCATTGCCGCAGGCGAATTTAGCAGGGGGAAGGCAGTTCGGGGAGATTGTCACCCCAAAGAAGAGGCGATTAGTCTCCAGGCGACTAAATCTCCCCGAATCTGCCATGTGCCCCTATCCTAAATATAACAGACCTGGGTGGAAATTCTATGGCAATAGCCTTCAGGCTTCTTACCTGCTCCTGAGTGTGAAAAAAGCAGTAAATGAAGCAGTGCTGGATATTTTTCCTTCTTTCTTTTTCAGATAATTATGGACTCCAATATTACCAAGCAGGCACTAAATGAAATTGAGACGCGGCACAGCGAAATCATCAAACTAGAGAACAGCATCCGTGAGCTGCACGATATGTTTATGGACATGGCCATGCTTGTAGAGAGTCAGGTGTGTATGGCAACATGCAAGGGAGCAACGTCCCAAACTTACTTGATTAATTGCTTCAACCTGAAGATGCAGCATGAATTATGTATAAAACTGTCATAACATACTTTCCCCCTTAATGTGAAGCAGTCACTAGGAATATAGGAATGGAGGTCCTCTGTTCAGTACCTTGCCATAGAGTCCTGCATCGGGTCGGGTTCCCTGCGGGTACCCGCGGGTTACCCGCAAAAACCCGCAGTGCCCTGCGGGTTGCTCGTAGAATTTCTGGGTGCGGTTATAGAAGCGGGTCGGTGGTTCTGCAGGTTGGCGGGTTGAGGGTCGGGTCGCGGATCCTCGCTATAGCGATTTTTACTCCTTTTTCTCAGCATTTCTACTTCTGATTACGTCACATCCGGTTTAAATTGACAGCACTTCCTGTTTTACTCCTTTTTTTCTGACCACGGCTACTTCCGATGATGTCACTTCCGGTTTACAATGACAGCACTTCCTGATTCTTGATGGTCAGCGGGTCGCGGGTCCGGGTTGCGGTTCTCTGGTTGCGGGTACGGGTCGGGTCGCGGGTCCAAGAGGGTAACAATGCGGGTCGCGGGTACGGGTTGGGTACGGGTCCCGAAAAATGGACCCGCGCAGGACTCTACCTTGCCATTGTGCAATGGTTCTCTGACCTTCCCTCCTCTTTTTACTTCCCATGCTGCATGTGGGATGAGAGCTCAGCTGGTAGGTACTGGATGTGTCTCTGTGCTTGTGTGCTGTGCTGTCTTCTATTTAGTCTGGTGGACAAGATTCTGCTGGGACACACTGGGCAAGATGAATAACAGTTTAGAGTCATTAATGCAAGCTGCAGCACATTTCCCACATAAAACAGAAGCAATATTTTATATGTACCACATGCAGGCCTTTAAACTAAGGAAGACCAAATGGAAGTGGGCAATGGTGTAAAACATACGTTTGTAACCTTAGATATATTTTTATATAATACACAAAAGCCATGAATATCTAAATTATATCCTTATAAATGGTGACTAGTGATGCCATCAGTTATAAACAGTGAGTCATTTTTGTCACATGACTCGCTAAAACTTGTGTATTATAATAAAGTGCTCCTTGCTGGAAAATATGTGGTTAATAGAAGTAACCTTCTGCATCGTGCTTTTATAGGGTCATGGGACTCCTTGGTGACTTATAATATTCTTTTATTTTACAATAGGAGGTACTTTATTCACTATATATATTGGCAAAATTAGGCCAAAACAGATTTAATCACGCAGCACGTTGTTTAGTCTTACACAATATGTACGTCACTCTTTCATTCATATTGCCCTGTCTGTCTTCTTCTCTGTTGACGATCACTTCTGTCTTCTAGTATATGGTTTAGTGATATCAGTTGGTTCGAGCAATAAACTCATTCAAGAAAGGGCCATAAATAGGGTTGCCACCTGGCCGGAATCTTTGTTGGTTGATCCCAATGTAATTAATAGGAAAAAAAGGTAAATATATAGGAAGGCCGGTATTTTTTTCAAGAAAAGGTGGCAACCCTAGTCATAGATGGGTCATGAGAATTTTTAGCAGGGACTGCCGCCTCTTGTAATGTCACTGCCTTTATCCCAACCCTTCCAGTAACATTATTACCCCAACCCTACTGATATCTGACATCACTGATGGGGTCACACCAGTTCCAGGCTTTCAAAGTGACAAGTAACACTGGGTCGGATGTTGGGGAGGGATGGCATATCAATTATTTTGTCTCTATTGAATCAGAGCAAAGCTTGCTGCAATTCCTTAAAGGAACAGTTCAGTGTAAAAAAAAACTGGGTAAACAGATAGGCTGTGCAAAATAAAAAATGTTTCTAATATAGTTAATTAAATGTAATATATAAAGGCTGGAGTGACTGGAGTGACTACCACAACAGAACAGAACACTACTTCCTGCTTTTCAGCTCATTGGGGGTCATTTATAAACCCATAGCAACCAATCAACAATTAGCTTTTTCAGTCAGCTGCAGGTTGAATGCTGAAAGCAATAATCTGATTGGTTCTCATGGGTTACTGCCCAGGAGCAAATTTGCCCAGTGTTTATAAATGAGCCCCAGTGACTTTAAGGGAGGCCACATGGTACATAATGACCTATGTGCCCCCCCCTCAAGTCTCTGATTGGTTACTGCCTGACAACCAATCAGTGGAAACCAAGAGAGCTGCAGAGCAGGAGTAGTGTTGACTATTATGTTAGACATCCAATCACTCCAGCCTTTATACATTATATTTTGGCTAAATAATAACTATAATAGGGCTCTTACAGCTGAGAGTTTTTACCTTCGTTCCCCTTCATTCCGGTTTCATGTGTTCAGCTGCAGGGGTGCACAGGAGTAGATGCACTGAATTTTTTTTCAACGTGGCTGTACTCACAGGCACAAACACAGGTAAAATGCAATTCAGTGCTTCTACTCCTGCGCTCCCCTGCGGCTGAACGCATGAAACCCGAACGCAGGGGAGCGCAGGTAAAAAAACGCGCATCTGTAAGAGACCTCAGGGGCATTTTTTAATTTGCACAGCCTATTTACCCAGTTTTTATTTTTATAATGAACTGTTTCTTTAAAGAGGTTGTTCACCTTTGAGTTAACTTTTAATATGTAGAAAGTGAGATCTGAAAGAAATGTTTTTATTATTTATTTATTTATTATTTGTAACCATCCCCAATGTGTCTTTGCTTAGAAGGGAATGTTAGAGTTTTGCTGCGTGTTATAGTTCTAGTTGTGTCCTGACCTTTTTCCTGTAGATTAGTGAATGTCGTAATTGATTATTTAATTTTATAGCGTTTGGTTGGTAAGAATCAGTGGCCAATTGATTCTCTTTCTTTCTCTCGCGGTTTATATAGATTAAAGCTGACTGGAGCAGCAAGTGGGGGTAAAAGTCACCTGCAGAAGAACAGGTAACAAGCCAGGCAGAAAGGTTTAATGGCAATTTATTAAGATTTTCTTTTTCTGGCCCTTCTCTCTTGTTCCCTTTTCACTATCTTGTCTGCTACTTGTCATCATATTCATCTGCTCCTTCTCACTTCTTCTTCTGTACACACCATGTTACTCTTCCTTTCTCTTTGTTCCCTCTCCTTCTATTGCCCTGTACATTGTGTCACTTTATCTGTTATCTGCCTCTCTTTCTACTTTTTTACCTGTTCATATATTGTTCCTATACCTTTCTTTTTCAATGGCCTCTCTTCTGTACTCATATTCTCTATTGTCTGTTGTTGTGTCTTCTCCTGTCATGGCTGCTGATTCACTGTCATTATTTCTGAATTGTAATCTAAATGCACGTTATATTCACTTTAAAACCTTCCATCTGCCTACTCTATATTCTCACTGCCTGCATGTTTCACTTTAATGTATCCCTCTGTGAATCTGTTGCTTCTCTCCTCTGTGTTACACTCTCTCTTTCATGGTCTTTATGTCTCCTCTTTCAATGTTTTCCCCAAACTCTCCTGTTTCTTCTTGTCGGTCTCTTCTTTGTTTTGCTTTTTCCTCTCCTCCCTTCTTCCTGCACTTTATCAGGGTGAAATGATCGACCGCATAGAGTATAATGTGGAACATTCCGTGGATTATGTGGAAAGAGCAGTGTCTGACACCAAGAAGGCAGTCAAGTACCAGAGTAAAGCCAGAAGGGTAAGTTCATGTGTGCAATCCCATAGAGCATTGCAGAGATAGAAACTATAGTCCAACTGGAAGCAGAGGATATATGTCAGGGTAATATTGGGCTTGGTTTGTGTAACATTTTATTCCAGCGGAATAAAATGTTATAAAGGCAAAGCCTGAGGATGGTGTGCTTCATATCCTATTATTCAAGACAAGGAATTTGGCTGACTTGGAGGCAGGTTGGGAGTGGATGCACCCTGAAATAGTAAGTGGTGTGCTGAAGAAAACATTGTTTTTTTGGTTTGTGTAACCCCATTTGTTGTGTTTGGTAGCTGAGGATGAGGAGAGTATAAAAGTGCTTTATTAGCAGGTTCATGCAGCCATTACATAACAGCAGTAACTCTTACTTTCACTTTCAAGCTGTACAGAAAGTCCTATGTATGCACAGTGCCACCTGCAGGCCATTTGTATAAACACCACATATTCCCCCTATAGTAGGAAAGCATTTGGGCAAATATAATAAACAGTAACAATTAAACAATATGTTTCTTAAAGCAATATATACATTCTTCACATGATATAGTGCTTGGTCCATACAGGTAGTTTTCTGATTCTCTCAGTATGCCTTATAGGTTCACTTTCCTCTGCCCTATTGCAGTTGGCATCAGGAGTAGGAAAATGTCCTTCATCAAATGGAGCTTCTCCAAAGTCATTTCTAGCAGGAGAAAGACAACTTGCCTTTCATATGCGTCCATCAGACAGTTCATATGTGTATGGTCCTCGCTGCCGTCTCACTTCAAGTGGTGTAGTAAATTTAGATTATCCTTGTTTCAGTATTCCTGGTTTCTTAATTCTGACTAAAGATCCAGGCTGAAAGTGCACTTCTTGCACCACGTTTTCTGTCAGTATAAGCCTTGCATTTGGCTTGGTGATGTTTCACAATGTCAGCAGTAGATGAGTTTGTAGGAACAGTATTTGGCGGAAGTTTAGACGGGATGAGGAGAGTATAACAGTGCTTTATTAGTAGGTTCATGCAGCCATTACAGCAGTAACTCTTACTTTCACTTTCAAGCTGTACAGAAAGTCCTTTGTATGCACAGTGACACCTGCAGGCCATTTCTATAAACACCACACCATTAAATGTTCAGCTGCAATTCTCCTGTTATTTGACTCATACATGTCTGCATTGCTGAGATCAGAAAGCCATATTTTTAGGGATCAGTTTCTAATTCTCATCATATCCAGCCTCAGAGAGTTTGGTAGACAGGGGAACCAAAAACAAAAATTTCTGTACTATTCTAAGGCTTTAATATTATTTTATGATGCCAACATTCCATTTGATTGGTAAGGCTAGTAGAGAAACATTTTGCTTTCAATTTAAAATATTTGATGTTAACGTGTATGGTTTAGGGTTGGAGACGGAGAAGAAGGGGAACCAGGTAGTGATGGGATTCCTGGGCCCTCACCTTAAGGGAGATACCAATCCACCTGTTCAACTGCAGCTCCCAGCATCCCTGGACACATTTTAATCCTGTTCCCCACTGCATCACCAATTATTCTGCCTCAAAGCAATTTTCCCCTACTCACCTAGTAAATGAAATGGGTTGTTCACTTGAGTTAACTTTTAGGGGCAGATTTATTAATGGCCGAATCTCGAAGTGAAAAAACTTTTTTTAAAAGGGCTATTTCGATCGAATAATAATCATTTGACCGTATCAATCGAATTGAACAATTAGAAAGATTTTGCGCAAAATCCTTAAAATGCCTAGGAGGTCCCCCATAGGCTAAAATGACAATTTGCCAGCTTTAATGTGGCAAAGTGTCAAATTTGAAGGATTTTAAAGGGCCAGTACAAAAATTCGAAATTTCTAATTTTTTCAATTCGAATTTTTATTCGAATATTCACTTCGACCCTTCGTAAATGTTCCCCTAAATATGATGTAGAGAGGGATATGCTGAGACAATTTGCGTGGTTTTTGAGTTATTTAGCTTTTAATTTGGAAGCTCTCCAGAGTCGGAAGAATAAGGCAATTAAAAAACTATAAAAAATATTGAAGACCAACTGAAAAGTTGCTTAGAATTAGCCATTCTAAAACATACTAAGAGTTAACTTTAAGGTGAACCCCCCCCCTTTAATGTGTAGTTTCCCCACTCCCCAAGTGTATTAATTCCCCAATAGTTTTGTATCAAGGCATGTATCAGCTGCTCTATAGGACTGTGGTAAAATGAGGCATTTTCTAGGGTCCACCAGCTGTGATTTATTGCAGAAGCTGATGGTTTTCCTTTACAAATATCAGACCCAACTCTGTTCAGTGTCTCTGTGTATGATCAAGCTACAGGCATCCAGTGGAACTCAAAGGAAGCAGGAAGATGCAGTCGAACGTCATTGTCCGCCTATCATGGATCTTTGTTCTACTGCATGTAAAGCCCCTACAAGACACATGGGTGGGACATGCAGACCTCAGGGCCAAAAGTAAACACCTGCTATTCCTGTGACCACTGTGTGTCAATGTTATTGGGATCATTGACAGACTAACAGAGGTGTTTTGAATGCCACTGTTGTATGGAAGGGCAGCAGCAGTGAAATTTCCACGAGGGTTACCTCCATAGCCAAATGGGTAAGGCTAATGTCACAAAATGCATATTCAAAGCTGGTGGAGAAAAAACTGGTCACACACACGTCCTCCCTGCGTGTAGTAACACGTGTATCAGTGCTCCAAAGGGACGTAACATGCTTAACACATTCATGTTACTACATAGATAGGTATTTCTCCACCAACATTTTGCTACTTATGGTATTGTGCAACATCAGCCTAAATACATACATGGCTAAACTCTTTCTGTTCTTACTGTAAATCAGAAATATTCAGAGCTGGAAAGTGTACATTGAACAGGTTGGCTGTATTTGCTCAGTGTGATCTTACAGCGCTCACTTGGCCACCCACATAAAAACACTTCCAGGAGATTCAGCTTGGATGTTTGGGAAAATATTGTGTGAAACTGTCACATTGTGCTGGCTGGAACTGACGGGCAACAGTGACTGTCAGGCCTTCTTCTGTATGTCAAACTTTTTGTTAGACCAGCTTCCTCACGGATATTTATTCACTCTCGGGGTGCACGTTGTATCATGTGTTCACCTGCACATGTTTCCATAAGCAATGTATCGAAGATTACAGCACTCCCAAAGTATAATAAAATGCCTTTATTATCTTACATTTGGCTCAGCAGCAACATTTCGGACCCACAATGGTCCTTTCTCAAGCTGACAAAGTTTACAAAGCATTATTCACAATTTCCTTAAATACACCATTCATCTAGTGCCCACTAGTGGTTATAATACATAATTAGAAATACATATACCCTGGTTTTTTCAGGACATCAGTATAAAGTATAACACCATTATGTCAACAGTATTATTAAAACACTTAAAGTGTTTTAATAATACTGTTGACATAATGGTGTTATACTTCTTCTGTATGTCCCAAAGTGGATCTCTTCCTGATATTCCCACCTTCAAAGATCAGTTCATAATTAAAGCAGTACAGGCGGTCAGATCGCAGGACCACCACTACGCAATCCAACAGGATTTTTACCCCTGCCCGATCAACATCTGCCCGTCTCTCAGCCAGATATCGATCAAGACAGCCCCTGTCTGAGGGCCCCCCTCACGGGCCAATAAGCTGACGACTTAGCTGTCAGCAGCTTTTATCGGCCCGTGTATGGCTACGAGTCATGGTAGCCAGGTCTCACATCTTTGCATTCTCCTGCCATACTTCATCAGGTCCTGCTCTGATCTTAAATGGATACGGTCACATAATAATCCCTTTTATTAGAATTCCATATCATTCTTTTACACAAGCTGGGTTAATGTTGTATTATATTTCACAAATTACAAGTATACATTTAATATGTTTTCTAAATTGGCTTAGTACAAATATTTACTTTGTCTCATCGTAACTTTCTTATCTCTTTTCCTCTTTTTAAAAGATATTTTAGGGAAAAGACACACAAGGCACAAAGGATAGGATACCCAAAGGAAATTGTGCTTAAACTTTGGAGATGAAATGTCTGAAAATAACTTGTGCTTATCCCACACAAGTGTCATTTCCAAACCATGTGAATCTCCAGTGTTGGACTGGCCCACAGGGATACCAGGAAAACTCCCGGTGGGCCCAGGTGTCAGTGGGCCTCTTGCTTCTAACAATTTGGCCTATTTCATGTTCAATCCCTATTTCTTTAAGTGGAAAAAAGAGGCTTAATAATGAAAGAATAGAGTATAGTAAGTAGATCTAAAAGAATAGGAGAATAAAGAGGTTAAGTGAGGAGAGAAGGAAAAATAGTTTGGAAAGTTTGGCCCCTGGTCTAAAGCTGGCCATAGACGTAACAATTACGATCTTTCTCGGAAAAGATCTTTCCAAGAAAGATCGTTCGTTTCAACACACACGTGTAGCGCTGAATCCTCAAATATACAGGTAGAAACAATAGAATTCTACTTGTATCTGACGATTCAGCACTAACAATGGCCGATGTTCAGGGAGCCTTCAAAGGCATCCGATCAAAATTTTCCGTCCAGTCCGATCAACCAGCCGACCGATATCTTAATCTTCTGACGATGTCGGTTGGCTCATTTCCCACCATACACGCACCGAATATCATACGAAAATTCGTTTCGTACGATATTATCTGTGCGTCTATGGCCACCTTAAGGTTTTCTGGTGGGCCCCTGGCATCCCAGTCAGACACTGTGAATCTTATATGCATAAATGTATTATTTGTGTGACATTACGTGATTCATGTGGTTTGCAGGGCAAGGAATGTCTATTCCTATTTTTGTTAATCTTTGTCCCACTTACTTTTTATTATGCATCACCATTACTGCAGACATTACATGGAGGGATCCATTTGCTGTTACTTGGGTCTATTTCTAGCTACTTTCCAGCAACAAAAAAAGCCCAATATTGTATTGTGGCAGGGATTCTAATGTACACTCAGGATCAGAGGACAACGTAGGATCAATGAACATTTATGTGAATGGCTCATTTACTACACTGATGATTTGGGGCAGAAGACAGGGGTTACTTTTTACCCACAGGAAATTGTACTTCCCACAGGAGACAAAGTGCCTAAAAATAACTTGCCTCAGTTCTCAATATAAAAGTGGGGTGATTTTCAGGCGACACATAACGAATCTTTCAGTGAGACGTTTAATTGCCCACACTGTGCACTGCCACTAACAACAAAACATGCAAGATATTTTTCATTGGCTGTTAAAAAATTGGTATGATGAATCTACTGTGGACAGTACAGGTACGGAAACCTGTTATCCAGAATGCTCCGAATTATGGAAATGCTGGCTCCTATAGACTCTATTATTTATCTGTAATAATAAAACAGTAGCTTGTACTTGATCCCAACTTAGATAGTAATCCTTATTGGAAGCAAAACCAGCCTATTTGGTTTATTTAATGTTTATTTGTTTTTCTAGTAGACTTAAAGGAGAACCAAGCCCTCCCTGCCAGCCTACTTGCTTCCCCAGGGCAAATGCCTAGAAGTTTTGCTCACCCCTCGCTGCAGATTCAGGTATCAGAGTTCATGGCAGCCATTTTCTTCTTCAGTAATCTTCGTGTCTTCTTTCGGCGATTCCCATGAGTTTTGGAGTTGTCTGGAACAGGGAATTTGCTCCAACTGCACATGTGCCGAAAGGCTGTCAATACACGAAGACTAATGAAGAAGGCCAACGCCTGAATCGGACGCGAGGGGTGAGTAAAAAGATAGGGTAATTTACCTGTAGTAGCAAGTAGGCCAGCTGAGGAGCGGGGAGGGGGTTCTATGGGGGGAGGGAGGGTTTTTTTTTAAAGTATTGGTTTGATTCTCCTTTAAGGTATATAAATCCAAATTATGGAAATATCCATTATCCAGATAACCCCCAGGTCCCAAGAACTATGGATAACAGGTCCCATACCTGTACTACATAGTAGGGTTTCACATCACACAGTGTGCAAAATAAGGCTAAGGATAGTCCATTTTATTGTACTTTGTACATTGCATGGTGCATTGTCAGGGTTGGACTGGGGGGTCCGAGGCCCACTGGAACTACTGTCCAGCCCCCTTCCGACCCCCCCACCCACCTACCATGTTGCGACAAGCACACTGAAAGGCGCTTGAAGGTGCAGATTGGCGCACCTGCTTGAAAGGTTTTTTCTCGGTATCCCGCCGGGCCAGTCCGACACTATGCATTGTGCTAATAGCTACAGGCCTCTGCTCTTGCACTCCTGGGGTTCATACATGAACCAGTTTCTTTTCAGGCAAAAGCAAAGACTTTTCATTCTAATGTACAAGTTTCAACACTCAACACTGGTTTTTTAATGCCAGAATAGGAAACCCTTATATAGACATACACCAAGATTCCCCACCGTGCCTCAACTTTTTATAGTGTCAAATTCAATCTGGCAATGTCGGGTGTATTTTGTTTAAACACAGATTTATAAATGCCGCATCATATCCATTAAATCAAGGAGGTGACTTACCAAGTTCCTTTATAAAATGCACCAGGCTGTCAGCCCGTGAATGGAAACTTTTCTCTGGATGACAAATGAGAGAAAGCTGAAGTTTTGTAGTAGGTTATCTTGAACGTGTGCGATGTGAAACGAACTCTAAACTGAGGATTTCCTGACATTATTATAAGAGAAGAGCTAAATCTGGAATGTGTGGGGGGGTTCAATCTTCTCTAGGGAGAGGCAGAAATAAGCTGACATAGAATGACACACAGCAACAGAGGTGCTACTGAGCAGGTGTTAATGAGAAAGTGCCATTCTGTCTCATATAGTGAAAAACAAATAATTATAAATATATAAATAATAAATATATAAATAATTCTATTTATGCTTGAAGACAGTATTTAATACTTGATTTAATTCAATTAGCTTTGAAAGACACGCATCACTCTAAACAAGATACAGCCAAGCAATATATTCTCTATACAGAAGTCATATAATTGATATTATTCATAGTCATAGCATTTTTGGCTGCTTGTACCAAAACACATTGGGGGTCATTTATCAACACTGGGCAAATTTGCCCATGGGCAGTTACCCATAGCAACCAATCAGATTGCTGCATTCATTATTCTACTTGCAGCTGGCTTCAGAAAGCTAATCACTGGTTGGTATAGGTAACTGGCCATGGGCAGATTTGCCCAGTGTTGATAAATGAGCCCCATTGACAGCTCATAGGCTCCTTTTGACCCAAGATCCCATGTGCCAACAACTAAAGGCTGAGAAGATAAAAAAGTTAAAGGGATACTACAATCATATTATTTTAGTCTCTTCCCTACTTTTGATGTGTAAACATACTATAATGAGGGCATGGTGTTGGACGTTTTTGACAATTATGAAGTTCTTGGTATGACTCAAAGCAAAGGATTTTTAGTATCTCAGAGGGGATGTTCCTTCTTTACTAGTTATGGTAATTGCCTGAAAGAGCTCCAGCTGTCATGTGCCAAGCATTTGCATAGGTGTTCTCACGCAGTTTTCATAGTAGGCAATGGGGAGGGGCTTTGATTAGGTGCCTCATTGTGATCTACTAAAATTAATGGGTCTGAAACCTCCAGAAAACACTTTGTGGGCCAATGCCCCTTAAACAAAAGTTGATTCAATTAGCCCGTAATGGCACCACTACAAATCAATGTCTAATAGTAAATATGAGAGTAATAATAAAGGTGAGGAGATATACTCACAGTTCACCCCAGTCAGTGGGTGCAAGGTACATTGGTAAAATCAAAACTTGCAAGGTATTTCTCCAAAAATAATGACCAGAGTGTAGTTAAAAATTCAATCCATTTTTTGGGACATACAGAAGGCCTGACAAGTTTCGTGCCACTTACTCATAGGTTAGATTGTTCCCTCAAACATTCCTTTTAAGGGGGCTGCAACCAATGACAACAGTGTATATCACAGCCAATTACAACGTGAAGGCAATTAAGACACTGGTATTTGCCTTCATGTTGGAATTGGCTGTGATATACATTGTTCTCATTGGTTGCAGCCCCCTTAAGTGTTTGGGGGAACACCCAGCCTATGAGCAAGTGTCTCAATAGGCACGAAAAGCATTAAGCCTTCTTCTGTATGTCCCAATAAATGAATTGGATTTTTTAATACACTCTGGTCATTATTTTTGGAGAAATACCTCACAATTTTCCCAATGCCCTTAAAGCTTATTTTGTGGTCAGGTGAAGCAAGAACCATGGACATGAGGACATTTGCAAGCAGGAAAATTGGCCTTTTTTAAAGCTATCTAATGTATCAGCCTGTATGACTGATTCAGGGAGAGAATTCCATATCTTCACAGCTGTAATAAATCCCTTCCGAATATTTAGGTGGAACCTCTTTTCTTCTAATCGGAATGGGTGACCTTGTGTCAGACCTACTTGTAAATAAAGCATTAGAGAGATTATTGTATAATCCCCTTATCTTTAATACAAAGTTATATCACCTCGTAAAGGGCAATTCAATCCCTCAGGCGCTAACCTCCTTCCTCCCTACCCCCCATATGCCCCCCTAAGTGGCTACTTACCCCTCCGTGCAGGTTCCCAGGCGCCATCTTCTTCAGCAACGTCTTCTTCTGGGATTATGATGCATTTGCCGGTCTGTACTACTGCGCATGCGCCGAAAGTTCACAAAGTTTGCAGATTGGACTTTCCTACTGCACATGCACCGACAAGCGCTGACAGATCCAGGAAGAAGACATTGATGAAGAAGATGGCGACCGGGAACCTGCAACGGAGGGGTAAGTAGCCAATTAGGGGCATTTGCCCGCGGGGAACGGTAGGCCGGGGGGGAGGAGGGAGGTGGGCCTACGGGGGGGTGGGGGGTAGGAGGTTATCTCTCAAGGGATTGAATTCTCTTCTCCAGAGTGAACATTCCCATTTTAGCCAGTCTTTCCTCGTAGCTAAATTTTCCTTACTTTTTACCAGCTTAATTGCCCTTCTCTGTACCCTCTCTAATACAAAAATGTCCTGTTTGAGTGATGAAGACCAAAACTGTACGGCATATTCTAGATGTGGCCTTACAAGTGCTCTATAAAGTGGAAGAATGACTTTACTGTTATACTGGCAATGTAATGATGACCTTTTTTCTCCTGCAGAAGAAAATCATGATCATTATCTGCTGTGTGGTGCTGGGTATTGTCATTGCTTCAACATTTGGAGGGATTTTTGGATAAGGTGACCGGACCGGCGGAGAATGCATGTTCTGGACATAGGAAGACATATGCAGCACACAGTGTGTGCCCTGTCCAATGAGGCACTGGCAGTGGGAATGAAAAAAACACAAAAAAATAAATATATAAAAACACTTTTTGAGTGGAGAGCCCCTCTGCATGACAACCCTGTTGTTGTAACCCTGCGCACGCACCCAGGAAGAGACTTGCTATACAGTCTGGGATGGGGTGGATGGGACATAAGCTTCGCCCACTAACAAAGCTGTGTTTGACATTGACATCCTTATGTTTACAATGAGTTGAGTTCCCAGTTATTGGACCCATATAGGTGTTTGAAGGAAGCGGCAGAGGGTTATTATTCCTCCAAAGCCTTTATTTTTCCGTTCCACTGCCCGCCAGATGCCTTCTGGGTCCAGAGAAGAATATGCCTCTTCAGCAGCCAACTAGACCCTAACATTGGGCTTCAGTGCCAAGCAGAGCCAAACCATCTTTGACTTCATCCATTGCTCTCTTCATGCTTTCAACTGGGACAATGTGCTGGAGACCGTGACCATTTCCCTTTTGCATGACAGGGGCTCAGTGTTTGCTTTAACTTGTTCAAGGTTGGAAATCTGTTTTATGTGAACCCCTGCCTTCTTCCAGCTCCTCTTCTGGAGAGGGACGGGTGCCATTTTGAGTTCTTTTGTATCCAATGAATTCCTTTTTGTAATTCTGTGAGAAAAAAAATGTCTACATACTTGTGTCTATGTGATCACATATGCAGATATGGGGTGTGTGTGTGTGAGCAATTCACCTCAACCCGGAGCATCACAGTTGTGTAGCGTTTTATTTAAGAAGTGATGGCCTTTGGCTGCAATGAAATGTATGTCCTGAAAGTACCGGGTTGCTGTGGAATCTGCTGTTTGGGTGTTATCAGCCTGTACGCCACATACATTGTGTGTCTCTGCACTTAATGTGTGACAGATACTTTTGCAGGTTCGGGAGCAGCGGAGATGTCACAGCTTGGAGACGCAGCGCCATCAGTCGAGTCAGTAATAGCAAACTGAGTCCTGATGTGCCTTACGGCTTGTACCAGTCAGTTGCCGACCCATTCACTGCTGCCAATACCCAGCTCTGAAGGGGTTGCTCACCAGCATGCTTTGTGAGGAGAGTTTTATATTTGGTGTTAATTCTTTCTGGTGTGTATTTTTTGTCTGCACCCCTTGTGTGGCATTTAATAAATGATATGAGTTTCAGGAGATCCCAGCAATGAGATCCACGTGTGCAATGACTATACTAGGCTGTAACATATACATGGGATGATAATGTGTCACATTACTTTCATGAATAGAAAATTAGGAATCCTGGAAAGACTTGGGGGAATAAGATAAATGAATCAGTCAGCTGGGAAAATGAATACGAAAAAAGTGGGGAGACTGGTAACAACTGGGAATACTGTAATTGGCCCTAACCAGGAGTTTGAGAACTGAGGAGAATAAATCAGATTGGAATTATTATTATAACAGAAGGGTGAAAATAAAGCAGCTATTGCATGAACCATATATATATATATATATCAGTGCTGGGCCAAGAGGACTGGGCACACTAGGCAACCCGGACTGCCACCACGCTCTCCACCTCAGTGCACACATTGTGCCCGCATGTCCCCGGAGCGCCATGCGCAGATCGCCTGAGTGACGGAGGGTTGGGGGGGGGGGGAGTCAAAGGGAGAGCAGCGAACATGGGGTAGGTAGAAGGCAGGTATCTGTCCAGTGCCCCCTTTGGTTGCACCCTAAGCAGGTGCCTCTTCTGCCTACCCCTAGTTCCAGCCCTGATATACATGAATCCTTTGTGAAAAATTTGAGTGCGTACTGAACTGAATTCAAACCCTAATTTACATATGCATATTAGGGCCAGGAACGATGAAAGAGAACCATGTTGGGTTATTAGAGGCAGAGAGGTGAGTGTGGGGTAACTCAGCAGAATGAGAAGGGAAACGGTAAAAATGAAGAGTGAAACAGAGGGTTATTAGCGACAGAGAGGTGAGTGTGGGGTAACTCAGCAGAATGAGAAGGGAAAAAGAGTAGAGTGAATAGAGTGAGGCCATGGATAGGTGGGGGATTCATTGGAGCAGCAGGGCAAGAAAGTGTAGGGGTTAAAGGAGAACTAAACCCCCTTGTTAATAAAAACCCCTACCCTCCATAGTCCCTGCCCCCCCCACACAAGTAAGTGTTAACACAAGTAACTGCCCCTAAGATGGTAATTACCCTCATTACAGAGTCAGCGGAGCTCAGAGGGGACATCTTCAGCTCTTTCGGGATCTTCAGTAAGTAAGTAAGTGCTGCGTTGGTGCATGCACAGTTGTAGCAATATTCTGGTCTGGAACAATTGCACATGCACAGAAAGCTGTGGAAATTGCCAAAGATTACTGAAGCACTGAAAGATGACGCCCGTGAGCTCCACTGTACCTGTTCGGGGGAAGAAGGGAGGGGGGACAATAGAACGTAGGGGTTTTTATTAGCAAGGGGGTTTAGTTCTCCTTTAATGTGCTTTGAGAGAAAGAATGGTTGTGGGCAAGACACACAGCCAGCCTGTACCTATAAGATTCAATAATGAATGTAGTTACACAGCTATACACAGCAGGGGCGTAACTACAGAAGCAGACCCTGTGGCTGCAGGGGGGCCCAGGAGCTATAGGGGCCCCATGAGGCCCTAATTAAAATACAATTACAATAAATATTGGTAGAACAGGTCGACAACTGGACATTTTGGGGGCCTGAAAAATTATTTGCTGTGGGGCCCAGTAAGATCTAGTTATGCCATGTTCCATATAGTCTCTATAACTCACACACAAACAGTTTGTCAGACCTTCTTACACACAGTTGCCCTTACAAAAGCACATTTATAGTTCATTTTACACACACAGACACACCCATACACTGGCACTCTCACTCTAAAAGCTAAACACACTCGATAGATTCACACTCATCTGTCCTGGGAAAGAAGCTGCTTCATCAGAAGATTCTTTACTGTGATTCTCTCATTCCTCACACAGTTGAGGAGCAGGAAACATCTCACAGGAGGGAAGGGGCGGAGCTAAATCTGGACTGCTGCTCTGAGCAATAGAATAGGCATTGGGATGGCCCGTTATTTGAAGGGGTGCTGACCAAAAGATGCAAGCCTTTTATAAACTTATTGCAGGTTCTTAGTGGTCATTTTAAGAAATGTGTTGATATAAAAAAACAAAACAATATACAGTAGAACTCCCATTTTACAGGGGACCAGAAAAAAATGGTGCATAATATATAGGTGGGACCACAAAACAACAATGTAAAATGAGGGAATACTTAAAATCAGGGGATGTAAAATGGGGGTTCTACTGTATATGGCAAGAAAATATTCTTTATTATGAAATCCAGGGAGGGGCAAGTGCCCTTATCTGTGGACATCCATAAAGCAATATCGGTATTAGCTCCACTGGGGAAAACATACTTTGTACATTAGCTTAAGTCATACCTCCCAACTGCCCCCTTTTTGGAGGGACAGTCTCTCTTTTGAGAGCTCAACCTGGAGTCCCTCATTTGTACTGGAATGTCCCTCTTTTCTCTGCACTGAACAGCCAGAAAAAGAATCAACGTCTTTAACTTAATTGGCTTTTAGCAGAGAGCCCAGAACAGCTAATGGGTGCAAATAAGATACTTTGTAACAATTTTGAGATAAGAAAAGGAAAGTTAAAGGAAAGTTAAACTAAAGAAGTAGGTAGAAATGTTGTACATGATGTTTTGTGCTTCTTTACCAGCCAGGCAACCGCAGCCCTTTAGCTGTAAAGATCTGTGTCCCCAAAGATGCCCCAGTAGCATCTTCTCTTCTGCTGATTCACTGATTCACATGCTCTGTGCTGCTGTCACTTACTGAGTTTAGGGACCCACTCACAATATACAGTACACATAGAATAGAAATGTCACAATATAAGGCTGATTAGTAATTAATACAGATAATTACTACATTGCAGCACAGACACCAGTGCAACTAGCATCAGAATTTAATAATCAGCCCTTAGCTGCATGCAAATGTAAAATAACCTGCATAGAGGCCACTGGGAACAAGATAAAATGTAAATTTGAATGAAAATTGCCCTGTTATTTTGCATCAATAGTGTTCTCCCTCAGGAATTTTTTACTACCGGGTGGGGGGAAATATATATAACGTGCAGCAGCTCAGAAAACAGTGCAGCTAGCATTGAAATGTAATAATCAGTCCTGTAGCATCAGCTTATATTACAGGCCAACCTAATTTTCTGGTTGATAATTTGCGACGACCCCTAAGATTAGCTTCTCAACAGCTGCTCAGAGCCCACTGAGTATGTGAGTGTCACAAACACTTTCCAAGATGGTGACCCCCTGTGACAAGTTTGGATCATTGCTGCTATTGACAAGCTGAAACTTTAGGCTGGTGCAATAAGTTCAGTATATAAAATATGGCATTTTTAGCCCTATTCATTTTTAGGGTTTAGTTCTCCTTTAATGACCCTTGGTCTTAAAGGGGTGGTTCACCTTTAATTTAACGTTTAACATGTTATCGAATGACTAATTCTAAGCAACTTTTAAATTGGCTGTTACTTTTTATTTTTTAATTATTTTCCCTTTTCTTCTGACTTTCCAGCTTTCAAATGGGGGTCACTGGCCCCATCTAAAAAACAAATGCTCTGTAAAGCTACACATGTATTGTTATTGCTACTGTATATTACTCATCTTTCTATTCAGGCTTCTACTATTCATTTTCCAATCTCTGGAACTATGGCGTTTTTATAGAGAATGGGTTTGGTTCTCCTTTAAAGGGTTAAAAAACAGGAAGCAGCTGCTGTAAGAAATGCTTCCTAAGATCACTGCAGTGATTAAAAGCACATTATGTTGCAAAAAGTGGCCTGAATGCAAACTCAAACGGTAAAGACCATTCAGAAACATGATTCTATGATATATGTAAAACAACTGGGACCTTAATCCAGTTTAAATTTTTTGTTCGTGTTACTTGTCCTTTGTTGCAGCTTGTTATATAATGGTCTTTTGGCTTGCAAATATATATCAGCTCCTGCCTAATTATAACTTTCTGCTATATAGACATTTTAATACAATATCATTACTAGCTGCACCCTTTCCAGAAGATGGGCTGTTCTGGCATGAATCTGTGCAGCTGTATGACTCAGTCCCAGCTTATGACAAATTGCCTAGTCTTTGAGCAGTGACTTTATCACAAAGAAATACTTGAAATGAGTTGTATAATGTTCTGCAGGTGCAATTATTCATCTAGTAGGTAATGTCTCCATGTTTACTGTCTGCTATTTTAAAGGAGAAATCAACCTATAATGCGATAAACCCCAAGCCCCCCCCCCCCC
>CM044433.1:37556819-37567509 GCA_024363595.1 Xenopus borealis
TGACAGAGAGCCCAGAACAGCTAACAGGTGCAAATAAGATACATTGTAACAATTTTGAGAAAATAAGTAATTGCTAAAGTTTAGTTAAGGAGAATTATGTTCAAACTTGAACATGGTAATTAAGGGTCGTGGCCACACAAATGGGCGCAGCCAAAAAAAATTCGCCACGCTGCACGAGAAAACTATTTTTGTCCCTCTTTTTACTTCCAAAATGTTGGGAAAGCTGCTGATGTGTAAAGAAGTGCAACTTGGAAGTAACGATTTAGCAACACGAGCCTTCATTAGCGCTTCTCTATCACGTGAATTAATTCCAGGGTTACTCTTCTCACCAGTCTCTCACCAGTCACTCACCAATTCGGGAGGTCCCGTTTGCTCTGGTCTCCGCACGCTACCAGCCATGTTTTCTCTTGGTAAGGAAAAAAATTTGCGCGTGCAAACAGCGCACACATTCTACGTCATCCGAATGGCAGGCGCGCGCCTCAATCCTTCAGGCGTCGTTTCCTCCTCACAGGACTTCCGGTTCTGAGCGGAGGTCAGACGCGATATACCCTACACAGAAGCTTTGAGATCGTGGCGTGTAAGTTGTCCCTCCTTATCGCGTGTATTGTAGTGTGTGGGCTAAGCTGTAAAAGCTGTGTGGGGAGAGCTACAGGAAGAAAAAGCTGGGTGTCCCTGAAACAGATACAGGATGACTTTCCCTAATGTTGCTTTACCAGTGTACGTTTATTGTGCAGTAATGCATACCTTCTCCAACATTTCAAAAAGGGAAAGAAAGGGACACTATGTCTGACCCTGCTTAGTTTTGTGCCACGCCCCCTAATTACCGTCAGGTTGGGAACACATTTCTGTGGTTTTTATGTATTAAAGTTTTGTTAAGCTGCGCGCGTTAGTTCTCCCAAGAGACAAAACTGTTACACAAGTATTGTAAAGGGATCCTGCAATGGGAAAAAAACTTTTTTTTCATAATGCATCAGTTAATAGTGCATTTCTCAAAAGAGCAAACAGATTTTTTATTTAATTTTGAAATCTGACATGGGGCTTGACATTTTGTCAATTTCCCAGCTGCCCCAGTCATGTGACTTGTGCTCTTTTAAATTTTATTCCCTCTTTACTGCTGTACTGCAAGTTAGAGTGATATCACCCCCTGCCTTCCCCCCCCCAGCAGCCTAACAACAGAACAATGGGAAGGTAACCAGATAACAGCTCCCTAACACAAGATAACCGCTGCCTGGTAGATCTAAGAACAGCACTCAATAGTAAAACCCATGTCCCACTGCATACTATTCAGTTACATTGAGAAGGAAAAACAACAGCCTGCCAGAAAGCAGTTCCCTCCTAAAGTGCTAGCACCAGTCATATGACCAGGGGCAGCTGGGAAATTGACAATATGTCTAGCCCCATGTCAGATTTTAAAACTGAATATAAAAACATCTGTTTGCAGATGTCTACTGGAGCAGCACTAAAACTGATGCATTTTGAAAATAACATGTTTTCCCATGACAGAATCCTAAGTCTCTGTTCTCGGCTTAGGGTTGCCACCTGGCTGGTATTTTTGATGGTTGATGCCAATGTTATTAATAGGAAAAATATATAAATATATAGGAAGGCAGTTTTTTTCCCAAGAAAAAGGGGCAACCCTATCTAGGCTCTCTGACAGCAGCCAATTAAGGTAGAAACTTTGTATCTTTTTTCTGGCTGCAGGAGATAAAGAGAAAGTCAGGAGATTTGAGTAACAATGCTGAACTGTGGGTTAAGCTGACAAAAGCACAACTGTTATGCTCAAAACGGGACAGTTCAGAGGTATGTGGGAACCAGGCTAAGGGCTGTTTTAGGTGAGTGCTTCCTGGCTACCCTGAAACTATGCAGCATGAATTAAACCAATGTTTGTATATATCTGTTGTGAGCTAACAGAGTGAAATTAGGAGGAGTGTTTGCCAGCTGCTTTGGTGTCTCTGGAACTTGTGTTCATACTGTACCCCCTTAGGTGTGATGGCTAATGCAGAACAAAAATAGTTTGTGCAACTTTTAACCCTCATATTACATGGTCTCTTTATTCCACAGACATTTATGGATACTTAGCACCCACAACAAGAGGCTTCGGAATAAGCATGTGCATTTTACAACCCGCTTTTTACCTTCTGGGAATCAGCAGCTGGATTGAATCAGTGCTGCAAATGAATACATATTGCGACAAGATAGGGAAAAGAGCAGCTGCCTCAGGAGTCTGACCTCTTCGGCACTGAGCCCCGTGATAATGGCAGAAGTCAGCCGGAGGTTTCTCAGCATTTCCACCCGTCAACGTATACCAGAAGCTTCACCTGGTAAATGCAGTGGGGCCTCTGCTTTATGCTTTAGCCCCTTGTTGTCCTATAGTACATCAAGCAACACAAATGACCTTAAATTCCATCCCTGCAGTAGGCAAAGAGAAAGGAGAATATTGGCAGGCAACCAATTCAGAGGCAGATGTTTATTAGCATGGCAGCCAGCACAGTGTCCAATAGTGTCCAATATGGTTCAGCCTCGTTTTATTACCTATGGAACAAGCAGCAGGGCCTCGTATAAAAACAATGGAACTCGTCGCAATGGCAATAATAATCATTCTCAGGATGGCACTCTGTTATATAGGAGTCGCACAGCGTATTATGACATCCTTGGCGTGACTGGAAACGCCACCCAAACTCAGATAAAAACTGCATATTATAAGCAGTCCTTTCGCTACCACCCAGACCGTAATTCTGGAAGTGATGAGGCAGTGGGTCGTTTTGGGGAGATCAGTGAGGCCTACAGTGTTTTGGGGAGCGTCAGCCTAAGGAAGAAGTATGACCGGGGCATCTTGAGCTGGGAGGATGTTCGCAATGCTGGGAAGCCCAGTGGGAAAGCCAGTAGTCCCAGCAGGAAAGGGACTTCATCCCAAAGGGAGTCGTCAAGTCGTGCCTCTTCGAAAACCCCATCCAAACCAATGTTTGATTTTGATGAATTCTACCAGGCTCATTATGGAGAACAGCTACAAAGGGAACAATTCTGGCGGCAAAGACGAGATCTCATGCAAAAGCAAAAGAGCCAGCCAGGTCGGGCTTGGCCATTTCACAAGCTTGGAGAGATGTCTGCTATGTTGCTTTTGATCTCCGCTGTGGTTCTTCTGGCATCATTTAAATGAGAGGAAAATACATACAAAAAGCTTGTACCAAATTGGAAGAAACCATCCTTACGGGACAGTCTTTTCATTTATGCTTTATTTATACTACCACTTCTGCTAAAGTACATGACATACAAAGCCTGTCTGCACTACAGCTTTATCCCATACGCCAGAAAGGCAAATTCCTGCCTTGATACCCGACAAAGGTCTCTACATTGTGACATACACTGCACTTATCTATGAGACTGTGCAACAAGTACCTATTAACCTATGTACCCAAAGTCTATGGTTTCGGCGTGTTCATAATATATATAATCATCTCTTCCTGTCTGTCATAGTTCTACACATAAACCTTGCTTTGTATGTGTTCTTCACATGTTTGGACAGCTTTGCCATGTGCTGAAAATTTGATTTTGGAGCTCCAATATAGAGTAAATACCTAAGTGAATATGTAGAT
The DNA here is from genome assembly GCA_024363595.1 of Xenopus borealis. Classification (NCBI taxonomy): domain Eukaryota; kingdom Metazoa; phylum Chordata; class Amphibia; order Anura; family Pipidae; genus Xenopus; species Xenopus borealis. The sequence continues at coordinate 37,560,413 of CM044433.1, forward strand.
ATGGGAGCTGACAAAATCAGTGGGCTGCAGAGCCCACCTTTCATAGCTAATAAAAAGATAAGCTGATAAGAATGCAATGGTTTAAGGACCCTCACAGAAGTTGAGCTATAGTGGCAGTGGGAAATCTCATTTCTGCCTGTTAGTAAAGCAACCTGGAAATACCTGCACCTCTGGAATCGCTGTATATATAACTGTTTACATGCAGTAATCGTGTGAAAATTACTTTTTCTGCTGTTTTATCCCTGAGACAGAGCAAGGTAGATTAAACAGAAAGTGGGTATTTGCCTTAAAGGGCACCTATTGGGGCAAAATTATACCCCCAACCAAAAATGCGGGCTGATAGAGCCCGCATTCCGGTTGGGGGTTTCACTATTTAAAAAAAAAAAAATATGCCCCTCGCAAGCGCTAGCGGCCTCGCTCCGGGAGGGAGCTACCGGAGCGAGCAGCCGTCTCCCCATAGGCGTGCATGCGCAGAATGAAAAAGCGGTCACAATTCTGGCAGCTTTTCATTCAGCGCATGCGCGTGACGTCATTAAGACGTGCGCCTGTGGGGAGACGGCTGCTCGCTCCGGGAGCTCCCTCCCGGAGCGAGGCCGCTAGCGCTTGCGAGGGGCATATTTTTTTTTTTTTTTAAATAGTGAAACCCCCAACCGGAATGCGGGCTCTATCAGCCCGCACTTTTGGTTGGGGGTATAATTTTGCCCCAATAGGTGCCCTTTAAAAGTATAGATTTGTATTTATTTTTTGCTGCTATCTACATACTTACCTACATAAAATCATAGTTACGATATCCTCATGATCATGTTCCCCCCCTCCAAATACTCAGTTTTCAGGTACAGCTGCCTGGTTTGACAAGGAGCCTGGAAGTCAGATTGTTACTGCTTTGCTTTATGGAACTGCCCAGAAGCCTGACTTCCTAAACACTGCTTAATGTGCCAGGATGGGAATTTTTGAAAGCTGAAAATCTTGCAAGGAAAATGCGTCCTTATACTTTTAACTCCAATGACTTTCTGTGTATGCTGGAAAACTATTTTCTTTAAGATGCTATGACAGCAAAAGTCTATTAAAGAAAAAGTTGCTTTTATTTCAGCCCCCAGCAACAGGTACAGAATAAAGGCAGTTTTTCTTTACAAACCACAAAATAGCTGTTGGCAGTTTCAGTTAAATAATAACAAAAAGACAACAGAGTTACAGACCTTCCATGCAGGTGACTGTGTGCACAGGCACATAGGATCCTTAGCGTCAGGATTCCAGACTCTCTCTGTGGAGCAAATTCACTAAAGCGCAAAAAATGCGCTAGCGATGTCTAATTTGTATATGGCGCAAACTTACGTATAATAGAGGTGTATGTTACAGCCACAACATTACACTACACAAGCCCAGGAAACCTTTAATAAATAAAAAAAAGTTGTCCTATTGCCCTACATGTGCCCCCTGTATAGTTGAGTTGCCATATGTTAAAAAAATTTTCACTGTTTTTCAGACTATCACCCAACAAAAGGTAAGACGCCAGCGTTTTTTGGGACTTTCAAGTTGTTTTTTCAAACTCCTATCTATTAACGCAAGAGGTAACGTTCACAAAAAATTTTCACCTTCGTGAATTAGCGAAGTTATGTCCCTTTGTCAGTGTGCAACTTTGCCTGCCGTAAGGGTGCGAAGTTGCAGAAGTCTATCTACTTCGCTAGAGTATTTTCACCAGGGACACTGTTAGTGAATCGGCAAAGTTGCGTCATGCTTGTGAATTAGCGCTAGCATTAGACACTTCACGCTTTAGTGAATTTGCCTCTGTGTCTCTCCCAGTTAGAGATTCTGGAAGACTGGCAAAGACTACCAATTAGCCACCTGAGGCTAATTAAACCCAGTTGGTCAGCTTGTAGCCCCTTGCCCTGCTACAGATGTTTTTTTTTCTTTACACCTGCACTTTTTTATTCTGCTCCAAAAAAGGTTTCATGTTCTGTCTAGACTTTTAGATGCTACTGATATGATTGAAATCTCAACGGAACCACATGTTGGCTAGAAATTAATTTCTAATTATCCATGTAGCGCATGGATTACACTCTTAATTTCATGGGGGGAAAAAACTGCTAAATTTCTATTGCAACAATATTCCTTGCAAGGCCCTACCTTTAAAGAGTTTGCTAAATAACAAAATCCTATGGTTTACATGCCCATGTGCTTGTTTACTGACACTGTGCCTAAGTAAGTATAACTTGAAGGTGATTATTATGGAACTGGCATCCCTTATATTGCGGCTATAACCATAGCAGATGACCGATCCTTGGATAGTTTTAAGTTTGGGTAATGGCTATTAATTCAGTAGTTTTGAGCAAACTATGGCCAAGTGGACCGCTTTTTAAAACTTGAAATTGATAAGTTGGTTGCAGTGCTCATCAGTGAGCCATGGAGAGACGTTTTATTTCTCTTCATTAGCTGCCTTTCTGTGCACACAGCACTTTAAAACATCAAGCCAATTGTAATGGAATGATATATATAAATATTAATTTATTCTTGGAATAAAAATCTGACGGTTCCAAAAACGTTAGTTTAATATTTCCTTGTATTTAGAAGGTGGCCATACAGGGACCAAGTGATTAGTCAGAATTCACATGCAGGTGTACTAGAGACCTCTGGTGGTCAAACCAAGGTATAAACTACAAAAGAAAAATATTCTCTATGACACCATGCTAAAAAAATATATAAATTTATTAGTACATAGATAAATAAAAAATTCCAGTTACCCCAGCAGGAGCCTGACGCGTTTCGTGCCTCTCAGCACTTAATCATAGGCCCTATGATTAAGTGCTGAGAGGCACGAAACGCGTCAGGCTCCTGCTGGGGTAACTGGAATTTTTTATTTATCTATGTACTAATAAATTTATATATTTTTTTAGCATGGTGTCATAGAGAATATTTTTCTTTTGTAATATTTCCTTGTGTTCTCCATTTATACTTCTAAGGGAAGCCCCACCCATTTTTTTTTCATAATAAAAGAAAATACTATTCAAAACCACTTGCCAATAGACAGTCAATTCAAAAGTCAACCCACTAAGTTTAAAATCCTATTTTTTTTGGAAGCTTTGTTTGAAGTATATTCACTTTATTTCTGCTGGTCATAATATATATCTTCCACTTTCCCCAGCCACTCTGTGCTGAAAAACAACCTTAATTAATCTTCTCTAGTATGTGCATCTAATCTCCAAATGCTTCCCCATTGGCTAACATGCAGATTGCAACTGGGGAAACATTATGCTGTGACTTTCTGAAGGAGACGTTGGGCAACTTTGTGCCCTTTCTGTTTCCTCAGCTGCAATTCGCATGTTAGCCTCTGTGCAAGCATTTTGGAGGAGATTCGTCGCTCATGCTAGAGCAGAGTATTCACGGGGTGACTCCCAAAGAAGTAGCTAGAAATGTACATTCTGTTTTGGACTTCTATAGCGACCCAAGGCAACAGCACCGATTTTGGGGCTGCCGCTGCCTGAGGCAAAATAATGTATTTTTGTTTTAATGATATTCATGAACTGGGGCATGAAGCACTCCCACCCAGGAGCAGATTTGGACTAAATATTAAGGAGAAAAGACCATAAAGAGGGTATTGAGAACAACTAATGTCATGTTTCCATACCTCCTCTGTTCCTGTGATGTAAGGGGAGTGACCACCTTCTGCCCCAGCATGCAAACTACATCAGATCACATTTCTTGTTTATCCACAAATCAACTAACCTGAGAGGACGGCACTGGCTGCATCTTTTGGGGGGGAAGAAACCATCTCAAAACTGTTTTTAATATTCTATAAAACTTTCTTTTCTTGCCCTTCTGCAATCAGTCCTTATTTACATTTCCCTCTGTCTTTTTCCTCGCAGTCCAATTTCTTTATACTGCTCATCTTTCTCTTACCTTTCATTTTCTTGCCTCCACAATGGACCTTTTTCTGCTCCACTTTCCGCTATGCTCACATTTCTTGCGCTTCTTCTACTCACCAGTGTCCCTTTAAGCTGTTCACTCCATTCTCTGCTTATATTTGCCAAAAAACTGTTGTTCTGGCGCCATGTGTTGCCTGAAAATTTGGAGTCTTCTTTCTAAAGACAGGTTGGCTTGTTTTTTCTGTATTCTTTTTTTTAATAATTTATTCAATTTTTTACTTACCTGTAACATGTTCCTTCCCCATTAAAAAATTTAACTATATATATATATATATATATATATATATATATATACAAATCCACACCCCCCAATCCCTTTTGAGAAAGGCCTCAGTGGGGACCGAAACGTCAGTCCTGTACCTATAAATAAAACAACTATATTTTTATTTTTAAGACCTGAGAGTGCTGCTTGGTATATATATATATATTCCTGATTTTCTTCATTTGTCCATCTATATACCATTTTGTATAGTAGAAAAATGGATCTGATCAATGGTCTTTATAAAAAGGGTTGTTCACCTTTAAACAAACTTTTAGTATGATGTGGATAGGAATATGAATAGGAGAGGGCCTGAGTAGAAAGATGAGTAATAAATAGCAACAACAACACGTGTAGGCTTACAAAGCATTTGATTTTTAGATGGGGTTAAATATATAATGAAGACCAACTGAACTGTGACATAGAATTAGCCATTCTCTAACATACCAGTTAACTTAAAGGGGTGGTTCACCTTTAAGGTAATTTTTATTATGTTATAGAATGGCCAGTTCTAAGCAATTTTCCAACTGGTTTTCATTATTTCTAGTCCCAAGCATTCTGCATAGCAGATCTCATACCCGTAATTCGGGTCAGAAGAAGTGGATCTTTGCCTGTGGATAATCAGAAGCAGACGGAGACTCCAATCCTCCACTACTAATCAAAGTTCCTGCACCTGGAAACATTGCCTCCACAGACAGACGTGGCAGATTTTGCTGCTGAAACGCAACATTTTGGATTTGCCTGCATCTAAGCAGAGGCTGTTTCCGGTGCAGGCAGAGCAGCAGATTTTTGGCCTACAAGATCCACATCATCTGGCCCATGCCTAAATCCTATTACTATATAGGCCACTAACAACTAAAGTGAATAGATTTTGAACTATAGATATGGTAATATTTACCATATAAAAATATCCCTTTACATTTTTTTTGCTATTTGTCCAGTCCCATTTGGCTTGAGCAGAGCATTTAACTGAGTTTCCATGTTATGGTGGTTATACATGGAGAGATCGCTCTTTGGTGATGTCCCCATATGAGCAGATCTCTCCCCAATATGCCCACATTGAGGCAGGGGAACAGGCAGTTGGATCGCAGGACCGCATCAATGAACAGATGCTGCCACGATCCAACGGGATTTTATAGTCCTGTCCTATCGACATCTGGCCGACTTTCAGCCAATTATCAATCAGGGAAGCCCATCTGAGGGTCCCATACACGGGCCAATAAGCTGTTGACTGTTTTTATCGGCCCGTGTATGGCCACCTGAAGGAATGTCAAGTAAACTGCAGTAGAGTTATGATAGAATAGCTGCAGTCTTTGCCACAAATGAATAGGCTATTAAACAGCCTAATTAGCCATTGAGTGAGCTGTGTAACTGAGAGCGGCTGGGCTGCAATTAGTGGTAAGGAGAGAGGACCCAGCCCTCCCACAGCGCACAGACCTATTCAGTTCACCGTTACCAACACTATTCCATCAGACATAATAGTTGTCTGAGCTTTCTTTTTTCCAAAGAAATCAAGCGGAAAGCCAGAATTGGAAACCAGGTTGAGAAAGAAACAGGATTTATTTGTATATATCAGAGGATCATAAAGAGTTACATCAACCAAACTACTGCGCAAACTGAGTGGTACGCAGTGCACACGCAGAAACAAGGAGAGAGGCACCTTAACACACGCCTGCACCCATACACCCCCCGCATACAAGCACACATCTATGGGTATCTCTGCTCTCAGGCAAAGCTCCCTGCATACGCGCAATCAAAAAAAGTCCCCTACAAACAGGCAGATTTCATTGCTCACACAGGAGGAGTCACTGCAAATACAGTGCGTGTACGACCATTCTGCACTGCATCGATATTGAATCACACATTCCACTGCAGTCATACACAGTCTGGGCTCATAACACACACTGCATAGCACCCACTCACCTCAGCCTTTCTAACATAGAGGGACGCTTTCAGGCCCGAGAAGGCATTGGCCCAATAAATATATATTGGATTTGGTTTGTCTGAACACTTAGGGGGTTAGTTCGAGAGTCAAAAACTCGAAAAATTACAGGTTTTTTTTTGCTATAAAATCCAAATTATTAATGAAAAAAACCCTCTAAGTCTTTCGTGATTTATTATATCCCGAGGATGGAAAAAGTCAGAATCCGAAAAAAAAAACGCATCTCAGTCCTGCCGAGGTTGTATAGAAGTCAGTGGGAGAAGTCCCGAAGACATCCTGATTTGCGCTGGATTTTGTGCAGTAATCAAAAAAAAGCTGCATTTTCTGAAATCCAAAAAATCTGAATTTTTCATGAATTTTTTTTTTTTTCCCCCACTCAGGACATTTTCGGAAAAATTTATTTTTCAGTAAGGGGAAATAACCAATGTGCATTTGGACGGATTATATTTCAGAAAATAATCAGATAAATTCATAATAATAATAATAATAACCCCCTAAATCATATGACAACTGACTGCAGCAATATTTGTTAACACACAGGAGATGTGTGCCTAAATCTTTTGTGGCAGATTCATTATTTGAAGTGCACACACAGACAGACGCTGTACCTCCACCAACTCTAGTCATAGATCCACGCATAAACGGGCAATAAACTGCATGTGTTAGGGTAGGCAAGAATTAATGCAGAGCTCACGCAGCACCCAACCTACCAACACAAACATCACAGCACAACCAAAAGCCCTTTGTGCACCAGCGGGATTAAATGCAGCTACACACACCAAACTGAGTATGGAAAAAGGAATCTACTAAAGCGAATACATGGCATACACACTGCACATGTATGTAACATGTAATGGGGAGTAAAACATCTCCTTATTGAGGCTGTACAGTTCCATCTAATTTAGGGCTGTACGGCACAATCTTTTTACAAGTTCAACGTGCAAACTGCCTACAGATTGTAAGACGGGGGGGGGGG
>CM044433.1:37570049-37595307 GCA_024363595.1 Xenopus borealis
CTGCTGATAAAGGCCGAATCCCGAACCGAATCCTGGATTCGGTGCATCCCTATAAAAAACTTCAGTATGCTATGCCTTTGTATCTATGTACAGCAGGCCCTGAACTGCCTTGTGGGTTTTACTTTCATTATTACACATGGAAACATAATTATCAAGTCAGAACTGAAAATTTCTCCAAAAATGCACCCTTGCTGCATCTTACACAATTTTATGAAAACTGTCCCCCAAAAAACTGTCCCCCAGTTCTAGTAACAAAACATCTAATACACCCCCTTCAAAGCTTTACAATACATATATATTGACACTTTCTAATGGCATAAATTATAAGTATGTTGGTGATGAGTGTTTACAATTTGAATTTTACCTACCTGTTCTGTGCGTTTATCTACAGAAATGCTATCTATGTAATGTTGACTTTCTATTTCAGTTACTACAGGGATTATTTACACACTGTGCATGACCCCGTTTTGATAGCTGGTCTACTTTTAATACAGGGTTGCATAATTCCATAGCATTACCTCCTTATATCTATAGAAATAAGTCAAATCAACTGGACATGCTGGGTTTTTTCTTGAAGACATCCAACTGGCTTTCTCAAATAGGATCTTCCTTCGAGAATATATCCCCTGGAATGTTGCTCCAATCCGCATAATCTGTTTATCATAATTCGCAATGATTTCATTAAATTAGGTGATTGATTGTATTAGCAAGATTGGAGCTTTGATGTTTTATTAAAGTTTCCAGGGAGAGGTGCCAAAACAGCATTGTACTTGGTAGACAATAGATGTTGAACCCTGTATTTAAACTTGATTTTTCAGTTTTTTTTTTATATGTGGCTTCTTTAACACCTCTTTTGAACCAGTTGCTCTCCCGGTCTAGAATCTGGACTTGGCAGTCTTCGTACGTGTGTCCTTTTTCTTTCAGATTTAGATACATGGCCTGAGGAGCTGGCTCTTCTGTGCTGCACTATACGCTGGTATAACTGTTGTTTGGTTTCTCCCACATACAGATCAGAGTACTCCTCACTGCACTATATCACATACACAATGTTACCCTTCTTGTGCTTTGGGGTTGGGTCTTTTGTGTGATGTCAGTGTGTCGCTGATGACCCCCAGTGTGTGATCTAATGGATGATGGGAGTCAAACTGATCTGTTTGGGTGTTGTTCTGCCTGTAGAACTTTGTGGTCCTTAGGCATAGGTCCAGTAAGGAACATACTTGCTCTGATTGATTTAGTTTCATTCTGCAAGGAAAAAACACAGCAAGTCCAGTTGATTTGACTTATTTCTATAGATATACCATGACCTGGATGAATGTGAATCTTCACAAACTTTACCTCCTTATGTATTTAATCCCAGAACAGATTCTTAGTGACGTGTGCCTGTAAGTGCACAATGGTTATTGAATGTATGTTACTAGTTAGATATTCAGAGGTGATCCCTTGGATTTATTTATTAGTATTTTAATCAGGCCTTGACTGTGACTGAATGAACCATTGTCCAGTAATGCAATTATGGACTTGTGGTGGAGGGGACTGCTGTCCAGCTGTTGTATGAGTCAACAACGAAATGAAGTGAATCCCTGCCCAGCAGGCATATCAGGTGATAATGTTAGATTTTGAATTTCAGCCCAGTACCAGTTGGTAATACATTGAAATGGATAGCTGCCCAGCAGCGGTACCAGGTGAAAATAAAGTGGAACATGTGCCTGCCCAGCAGTTGCACCAGTTGATAAAGCAACACCATGAAGACCCGCCCAGCAGTTGTACAAGATGGTAATGCAAGAGGATGACTCCCTGCCCAGCAGTTGTACAAGATGGTAATGCAAGAGGATGAATCCCTGCCCAGCAGTTGTACAAGATGGTAGTGCAAGAGGATGAATCCCTGCCCAGCAGTTGTACAAGATGGTAGTGCAAGAGGATGAATCCCTGCCCAGCAGTTGTACAAGATGGTAGTGCAAGAGGATGAATCCCTGCCCAGCAGTTGTACCAGTTGATCATGCGATGAAGTGATTCTCTGCCCAACAGCTGTATTAAGTGGTAATGCAATTCAATACATTATAACCCTGTAATGACATCACTGGAACATTCAATGTAGTAAGTTACTCCTGCGAGTAATGCAGTGTGGTGGCATCAGAGCCAAACATCACTTGTTAAAGCAATAAAATACACACATATCATGCAGGCACAAAATTAATGCACAGGGAATAGCATTAGAAAGTAATCAAATTGGGTGCTTGCCTGTCTAGCAGTAATATCAAAAGTAAATCATAGGGCATGATAAGGTAACCCAACCAATCTCTGGCCAGCAGTTAGACTAGGGGCCAATGCAATGGTGCTAGTGAAAATGTTTTGAAACCCTGCACTCCAGTTACATTAGTAGGGCTGTTAAGCATGGAGCTGATTGATATCTCAATGGTTAATGGGATAGGGTCAATCCTCACCATCAGGAGAAACCACATGCAGTCATATATTATACCATAACACCCTGCAAATATTATACAATAAGGAGGATCTCTGCCATGGAGTTGCCAGGTGCCATTATGTGACTGAGGAAGTTACATCATAATAAAACCTGGGAATCCTTATCCTGCATTTTCTGTATAAAGGTAGGATTTGTGAAGTTATCTCAAAATAATGGACTGCAACTAGTCTTTGCCCTGCAATTACAGCAGGAAGTTCTATTGGCCTATCAAGTATTTTTAATGTCAATGACATATATCAGGGAATAATGGGAATGAGGCAGTCCTTGCCTTGCAATTATTCCAGTTCATGCTACAATATCAGATTTTTAGGGGTAATGGAAAAAGAGTTGATTACTGCCATGGACAGTGGAATGGCAAATGATAGAAAGGAAAGTCTTTGTAGCAAGACTGTAGAAGGTAAAGGTATCATTTGCCTTAAAAGAATATCATATGAATCAAAAGAAACAAACTTAAGAACCTGTTAGCGTTCTTCTGGTCACCTACAGTATGCCTGAGTTTCATCCGTTTTTCTGAACATAATTTGTTTTAGTGGATTGCCTGAAAGTTCTCAGGAGAAGAAAAATACTTTGATATTGCATGGCATGAATCCTTGAACGTACACATGCAGTACTGTACTGACTTTCATACAAATACTGTATGGGATAGACTTGAGAAATAGCACAACTAGTTGGTGCAAGGCACACTGGAAATCCATGCGTGGGTTTCCATTGTGCCTTGCAACAATTACATATAAGGATTGTCCGCTCCCTTGAGCTGAGGGCCTGGGGCAGGAGCACCTGGGCCATATCTCTATTGTGGTAAGAGAAGCTTTGAATTTTTCTTGTTTCTGAACATAATTTGTTTTAGTGGATTGCCTGAAAGTTCTCAGAAGATAATGTGGTGGAAAAATCTGATGAAGGGGAGTCACATGTCTGTACATGTTAAATGCAGCAGAGAAGTTGATATTACATGGGATGAATCCTTGAACGTACACGTGCAGCACTGTACTGACTTTCATACAAATACTGTATGGGATAGACTTGAGAAATAGCACAACTAGTTGGTGCAAGGCACACTGGAAACCCACGCATGCATCAGACTGGAAAAAGTATAGTGGATAAAAATGAAAACTTTATTTTATATATTCATCTCTCGGCTAAAGTGGTCGGATCCATGCGTGGGTTTCCAGTGTGCCTTGCACCAACTAGTTGTGCTACATATAGGGATTGTCTGCTCCCTTGAGCTGAGGGCCTGGGGCAGGAGCACCTGGGCCATATCTCTATTGTGGTAAGAGAAGCTTAGAATTTTTCTTGTTCTAGATAAGAGTTGATAAACTTAGGGTAAGGCTTATGTCAGAAAAGGAGATTTTTCATCATGGAGGCAACCTCTGATGTGAATACACTGCTATATGCCCATGTAAGCATTATCTTACTTTGAAAAAATTATTTGTTATAATGCTTGCCGGGCTGGTAAAATTGCTATTAAGTGCCTATGGTTATTAAAGGAAAACTATACCCCCAAAATGTGCAACAGATCATTTGATCAGCGAAGGATTTAAAATTTTAAAATTATTCGATTGCCTACTTCGCCAGATTGGACTTACCGAATTGTAGTAGAAGTCCTAATCGATTAGGATTCGTACGATCGAAGTCTTCGATCATTCGAATCGTACGAATTATGTGAATGATCAAATGATTTATTCGACTGATCGAATAAATTTGTATTCGATCGTCGAATATCGAATAAAAGGTAGCCTAAAACTATTCGATTAGCATTCGACGATCGAATGCTAATTGAATATTGAATTTGGTCGAGCTTATTATGGGGGGGAATAATAGTAAATTTGCCACTAACTGTAAAGGGAAGAAGCGTTGAAGCAAAAGACACAACTCTGTCTGTTAATTGGCTCATGTGACCTAACTTTATAGTTTGTTTGTGTGCACCGTTGAATCATATGATCCCAGGAGGCTGTCCTTATTTTTTAAAATGGTTATTTTTTATTTATGATTACCCAATGGCACATGCTACAAAAAAGTATATTATTATGAAAATGGTTTATTTACATAATGCAGGGATTTACATATGAGTTGTTTTATGCAATATCTTTTTATAGACACCTAAATAGTCCGAGGGGTATAGTTTTCCTTTAATAGGGAAGAAATACAAAATAATTGTAAGGCTGACAATTTTGCATTAAAGGAGGCAACTTTAGTTGTTGCCACGAGCAGCCTTAATAATTTAATGTGCATCTGGGTTTCATATGTCCTGTAACCATATTATATAGTTTCATAACATGTCTGTAACATTAAGGACCCGCTGCAAGTAAAGGAGAGCTCAGATACACTGCAGGTGGAGATGTTGCTTACTAATCTGTAGTGAATGCATGAAAAATCAAAACAAAATTGTCAGAATAATGGACGTATTTGAGAACCTCTGACAGATGAGCATTAATGCAAAAAAAAAAAAACTTTCCCTCTTGTGGAAGGCCAATATGTGGGCGATTTATGGTGAGTGGCAGCCTTAAATGTTCATGGGTCTATCTCACTGTCAAGGAGTTGTTGAAGCACCAATAGAAAACAAGATGCATTATGTCAGATATAAAGGTGGGGAAATCTGATGTTCAGTCATTGTGTGTTCATCTGGAATATCAGCTGTGTTGTTATTATCACTAGGATATGGAGTAGGCATTAAATTAATACCGAAGACTAAACAAATCAAAGCATATGTCCTTTCTCTAATCATTTAAATGGAACTACAATATATGAGCTTCAAAGCCAACAGAGGACCAGAATATCTTTCATATAAACAACTTTTCCTGTTGTAAAACCTGTTCATATGCTGCCTAGAGGAAAAGCACACATAATTAAATACAGCATGGCAACCCTATGCTCTGCAGTACTGAGCCACTACACTAAGCAACCATCTGAAAAAGTGTCTCTTAATGTATAAATCTGCCGCATTAGAGCAGAGACTAAAACGTGTAGGCCTTTCAATTTGCTGTCCATTCGGTTCACACAGTATACAGATATACACATAGAGATAACCTAGGGATAAACAAGGGAAACATTTACTCAAAATGAATATGCCATGAAATGCAGTTTTCATCCATCAGCAACCTTGTGCCGCTATACTTCTTCCCTATGGTTTTGGTTGCAGTAAGATTTACTTGGTCCACTATTCATTCCTTAAAAATATTAATATATAATACACAAAAGCCATGAATATCGTATTACTATATTAAATTATATCCTTATAAATGTAGTGATGTCATTTTTGTCACATGACTTATGTATTCTAATAAATAAATTAAATAAAAATATGAGGATATTAGAAGTAGGGATGCACCGAATCCACTATTTAGGATTCGGCCGAACCCCCGAATCCTTCCCGAACCAAATCCGAACCCTAATTTGCATATGCAAATTATGGGTGGGAAGGGGAAAACATTTTTTACTTCCTTGTTTTGTGCCAACAAGTCACGTGATTTAGCTCCCTGGCCCTAATTTGCATATGCAAATTAGGATTCGGTTCGGCCAGGCAGAAGGATTCGGGCGAATCCGAATCCTGCAGATAAAGGCCGAATCCTGGCCGAATCCTGAACCGAATCCTGGATTCGGTGCATCCCTAATTAGAAGTAACCTGTCTAATTTTATATGGTCATGGAACTCCTCTGTGACTTATAATATCCTTATATTTTACAACAGGGGGTACTTTGTTCACTATATATATGTATACAATGCCATGTATTGACTTATACAGTGTTCTAATGTTCTAACTTCATCTATGGGAGAAATTCACTCAGCGACGGCTTCACAGCCATCGCAACACTTCACCAGGCAAAAATTCGCTCAGGCAACGCTAATCCACTAAAGTGCAAAGTTGCAACCAGGTCACCAAACACTGGCAAATTTTCTCTAGCGTTACTTCAGCAGAGCGAGAAAATCAACGCGAAGCTGTGCTAGTGTTCAATTCTGCCTAGATCAACTTCGGTAGATCTCTTGCGCTCAGGCTAATTTGCATACGGCAGGCAATTTAAAGTGGAATGGAGCTATTTATGTTACATGGTGCATCTAATACATTACATTTACACTGATAAGTAGACATGCCAAGGGAACCTTAATAAAGTCAATAGAGTTGCCCTACACATAAGCCCACAGTTATGTGCCATATGGTAGAAAATGTATGGGGGAAACCAGGTACCTGAAAATTTTCATATCTTTCACAGCCTAATACCCTGAAAAATTTAACGGTAGCGTTTTTTGTACTTAAAGATATTACACTCAAAAATTATGATTTAAGTAACTGAAGAGTGAGGATGTTCTATGCACTCCAATGCACTTCACCAGGTCAGAGCTGGGGATGACAATTCTGGTGAAAGGAAACGTTCAGTAAAATCCGCATCTTAGTGAATTTGCGGAGTTACATTCAGCAAAAATTAGGTCCAGTGAAAATTTGCGTGGCATTAGAGTGCAAAGCAACAGTAGCGTACATCTCCTTTGCTAGCGAAAGGGCACCTGCACTTGTTAGTAAATTTTCCAAGTAACAGAATGATGTTTTCACTAGCGTTAGTCACTGTGCCCTTTAGTGAATCTGCCCATAGGTCTTGAGAGCTTAATTACTACTGAATATCTCAACGAACTTAATATTTAAGGACTGGCAGTCCCTAGTAAAAATCTTTTGCTAACTTCTCTAGCATTGTAAATCTATCTTAAAATGCAGTTTCCTGATGAATTCATAGGCAGCTGTATAAAAAAGCTCTAACACTGCAGGCGTTAAAGAGCTACAATTCCAGCAACTTATGAAAAGACAAATGAGCCCTATCCCAGTAGTAGAGTCACTGTATTAATCCATAACTGTAATATACTGTATGCAACACCCAGGTATATTTTTAAAACAATCCTACTTTTTTTTGTAGATATCTCACTTAAAAATGACATAAGCTATCAATAACAAGCATGCAGAACACAAATAAAGGAAATCTGCCTGCCATGGCTGCCTAAAAACAGAAGTGAGAGCAAGTACGAGGCTCTTGACCACATATAAAGCTATTGCTGGTGCAGGCCGTAAGTTCAGGTGTAAACACACTGCTTCCACACTACATTAGCATACTCACTGGAATGTGTTTGTGCAAAGGCAGCGTATTCAGTCTGGCTGCATTCATATAAAGTACAGTATGATGCACACTTTGAGGGCTGATAAAGTCCAATACTGCCAATGCACTTTCAGCACAAGAAAGCATTATGCATACAGGCACAGGGATAAGGGCATTCACACAGGTAACTTAGATCTCGTTATTTGTGGAGCTCATTCATACTAATATTTCGACATGAAGTATATTGCCCAACACACAATCACACAATAGAAACACACCTCCATCAGCATCATAAACGGCAATTCCCTTAATCATCTGCAGGATCCACTCCGCATCTATATACTGGATGGGGCTTGGATCTTCAACTTGTATCTTATTAGTTGTCTGACAACTCCTGGTATCCCTGATAAGGCTTGCGAGGAGTTGCTGTCCAGCAAAGGAACAGGTTGCAGATCTGTCATTAAGACTTACTAAAAAGCAGTGAGTGTGTGTTGCATCCAAAAAGACACAGGACACATATTGTGTCCAAAGTGGGAGACCTATGGAATAACAACTCTGTACACAATTCATTTAGACACTTGTCGCCAAGCAAGCATGCATCATACAGGCCCAGAAGTGAATCAAACAACCCCGTCTAACAAATAAAACCACTTCTCCTGCAGACATACATGCGTACACACAGCCGCGCACTTACACACTGACAACTACCCTGTCCCCCGTCCCATAAATTGCCCCACTCCCTTATCCAACAGAAACCTGTCACTTATCGCTTCGGAGGGTGCTGCTGCTGCTGCCGTTGGGCTCTGGACAGCACCCTTAGGTGCCGAGTGCTCAGGAAGTAGATGCGAGCAATGAAGCGCAGAGGGGCCCTTGGGGGCTGTTGTTGCTGCTGAGCATTAGGACGTCCCAGTGGTGGGAGGCATCCAGGGGACTGGGCAGATGGACCCTGAAAAGGAGATAGCACCTCTGCTGGGATTAGCAGTGCAGGTGTCATTCCACATGGCAGAGGAGGCAGACGAAACACAGCAGGGGGCATATGTGAGGGAGCAGCAGGGGAAGGAATGGGTTGAGCACAGGCCTGTGGGTTCTGATCTCTGGGATTGTGGGGCTTTTCCTTGGGGTTGGAAGGCAGTTTCCGGTCAGGGGGAAGTTTACTGGTCTGGATGGGCAGTTCTCTGGGTCGAGAAGGCTGTTGCCCCCCTGGAGCCACATCACGAGGCTTCACTTTAGGGTCCCGGTTCGATGGCAATTTGGTGGCTTGAGGTTGGGGCAAGGCTTGCTTGGGGGGAAGTTTTCTGGACTGTGGAGGAAGTTCCTGAAGCTTTGGGGGGATGTTCTGATCAGAGGATATTTTGTTGGACTGAGGGGGCAATTCCTGTTCAGCAGTCAGTTCCTGGGCTTGGGGCGGTGCCTCCTGGTCTAGAGTCTCTCCCAAAAGCTCAAGCAGCTTCTCATTCTGGATTCTGCGAATGTGACACTGAGCCCGAAGCAAATGATAAGAATCCAAAAAAACAAGGAGAGGGAGGGAGCCCTCCAGGAACAGCTGGGAAAGGGCCTAGGGAAAAATTGCAAACAAATTAGAAATCAGAGCAATACAACAAGAAATGCAATGAGACACATATCAGGCTGATGGACATTATTTTGAAAAATAATAAATGACATGTAAAAGAAACTTTGGAAGCCATTAACTTTGTGTGGCTTTTTATTGTAATGGGTAAATATAAAAGTATGCATACTAAATCATCAGGGAAACAAAAACTGTTGGCTATTCTGCTCCCAGCTTTGGAACTCATCAATGAACTTTGGCAATAAGTAGAACACAACAACTATTTTCATGTTTCCATGTAAACATCCTGTATGTATGGTTTGGGGGGGGGATGAGGCACCTTGTCAGTATTTTAAATAAAAATGTATTAATATCCTTTGTACCAGATTTAATATTATTGATATTTCATAAAGTAAGGCTTATATTACAGCAGCAACAAACGGGTGCTTTATTGCAGATGGCATGCTGCTGTTGTTTTGCATGTGTAATTCTTACACTGTGACTCTGCTATAGACGTGCAATTGCTCTGTTTCCGATGAAAGTATCTATCACCATTATTTATGATGCTTTCTATCCATATTGGTGGGTAAAGTTCTATGGATCCCGATATTTCTGCAGATTCGGGTTGTCCAACTCTTAAATATGCAAACACTAAAAATCGTGTGTGCTTCAGCCAACCTTCAGAAACCCTTTCGGGCAGAGTGCAATGCAGTATAAAGCCCTTACCTCTTAAATGCAAAAGTGTAAATTTGTTTTATTTAGTCAGAAAATGGCAACGTTTCGGGCTAATCCTCGCCCTTTCTCAAGCCTGCCTGAGAGTGCACCTAACAACCTTTTTATCCCCACCCATGGGGGAGTGCACTTCATCAAGGCCCACCCCCATGCATATCCCAACAATCATGTGATCCCACACAGTGTAATAAGTGAATTCAGTCCATTTTAAAGTCCAAATAAATTTCTGTAAGCGAAGCACACAGACTGACCTCACATTCTGCCTCTGTGCTCTGCAGCTCCTCCTGTAGGTGACTTAGTGCAACGTGGGGGTTACATTCCTGCAAGAGGCACTCTGAAAATAAAGAAAAACGATTTCCATTAATTTTATGCTCATTTCTTTACATAGTATCTAATAAAAGTCATGTAAGTATCACAGATGGAAGTTACTCTACAGTAAAACTCTAATAAAATCTACCGTTGGGTACAACCAAATTATAATGGTGACAGAAACATGCGCTGGAGTGAATTAAACTGTAAAAAAATAAAAGTTAATGGGGATAGCACCAGTGCTGGTCCGTATTAAACAAGGATCTCAGAGAGGCTCTGCATCAGATTCTGTTAAATTTAAAACCCATCTGAACAAATTCTATTGAATAATAATATCACTGTATACAATTATATAAATTATTTCCAGGACGGTTTAGGTTATAAGGCAACAAAACCACAATGGAGAGAAAACAGATGTGTTTCTGGAAAAAAAATAAAATGAGCATCCAATCAAGCCAAATGGATTGAAAACCAACCATTTTCATTCTATACAAAATTGTATGAGATCCTTTATCCTCAAAGCGATTATCCAGAGTCCATATATTGAGCAAACCATTTTAATTTTTAAAAACAATTTCCTTTTTTCTCTGTAATAATGAAACAGTAGCTTGTACTTGTACTTGATGGTAACTAAACTGCATGAATCCATATTGGTGGCAAAAAAAACCTGTCGGATGTATTTCATGTTTAAATGATTTTTAAGGTATGATAATAGTTATTATTATCATTATTACAGGTATGGGACCTATTATCCAGAATGCTCGGGACCTGGGGTTTGCCGGATAACTAATCTTTCTGTAATTTGGATCTTCATACCTTAAATCTACTATAAAATCATGTAACCATTAAATAAACCCAATAGGCTTAATTATATCTTAGTTTGGATCAAGTACAAGTATAATTTTTCTAGAGACATACCGAATCCAGGATTCGGTTCGGGATTCGCCTTTTTCAGCAGGATTCGGATTTAGACTAATCCTTCTGCCCAGCCGAACCGAATCCGAACCCTAATGTTTTCCCCTTCCCACCCCTAATTTGCATATGCAAATAAGGGTTCGGATTCGGTTCTGTATTCTGACGAATCTTACTCGAAGGATTCGGGAGTTTGGACGTATCCAAAATAGTGGATTCGGTGCATCCCTAATTATTTCATTATAATGGAGTCTATGGGAGACAGCCATTCCGTAATTTGGAGGTTTCTGGATAATGGGTTTCCGGATAAGGGATACAATACCTGTATTATTATTATTATTATTATTAACATGCATTTATAAAGCACCAATATATTATTATGTATTGAAGATACAGAATTCCATGCAAAGCAACCAATAACCAATATTGGTTAGGCCATTTTTTTTTTTAAATCGTGAAGAAGGCCTGCCCAAAAGAGCTTAAAATCGAAAAATGATGGAAAGTTTCCTTATCCAAAAAAACCCAGGTTCCATATTAGAGATGCACCGAATACACTATTTTGGATTCGGCTGAAAACTGAACCGAATCCGAACCCTAATTTGCATATGTAAATTATGGGTGAGAAGGGGGAAACTTTTTTTTACTTCCATGTTTTGTGCCAAAAAGTCACATGATTTCCCTCCCTGGCCCTAATTTACATATGCAAATTAGGATTCGGTTCAGCCAGGCAGAAGGATTCGGCCGATTCCTGCTGAAAAAGGCCAAATCCCGAACCGAATCCTGGATTTGGTGCCTCCCTATTCCATCTATCCCAAATAATATATCCTAAACCTCTTTTCCTTTCATATAGATAAACTGTATACACCTCAAAGACATGTCTTTGTACAATCAACACTAGATAGGAAAGATTTGTGTAAGTTTGTGATGTGTGAAACTTCTGTTGCAACGGTGCAGCACAAAGGCTGTACACTGGACTGGCAATCTGTGGGTTCTGGCAAATGCCTGAGGGGCTGGTATAAATTGCCATAGAAAGTCAGTATTTAGTGGGCTGGTGGGGGCTGTTTGGGCCTCTGTCTACCTGAAATGCCAGGGCCTATTTTGATTCTCAGTCCAGACCTGCTGTACACGCGTGTGCTGTTACACGCTATTCCCTGTCATGTGATAAAAAAATGTGCCTTGGTGTAGTGTGCAAAGAAAGCCTTGTACATACAGCCTTGAGGCTGAAGCAGATGTTAGATACAGGACTCCACTGCTCCTCAATGACAACAAAAATACTTTCTGAAGGGTACCACCAGCAATTACTTTGTGCAGGTATGGATCTATTATCCAGAATGCTTGGGAGCAGGGGGCTGCTGGCTAAGAGATCTTATCACATACCTTCAGTCTGTTAAAATATATTTAAACATTAAATAACAAAAATACAATTGTTTTGCCACCCATATGGATTTATGAAACTCAGTTAGGACAGTGTTTTATTGTTACATAAAATGGACTCAATACAATATGGCCTTCCCATAATTCAGAGCTTTGCAGAAATTTTAGTTTTTTCCAGATAATGGATCCTTTACCTGTAGCATCACAATAGTCAGAATGCTAATCATAACCATGTTTAGTAATCATAATGTAGATGAGAGGAAATAGACATTTCAATACAATGAAAACCTTTGAATAGTTTCAAATCAGAAATATTGACTTTAGCTGAAGAACATATTGAACTCCTTTTGAGTTATTTAGCTTTTTATTCAGCAGCTCTCCAGTTAGCGGTTTCAGTCACTGAGTTGCTAAGGTCAAAATTACCCTAGCAACCATGCACTGATTTGAATAAGAGATTGGAAAATGAATAGGAGAGGCCTGAATAGAACGAAGAGTAACAAAAAGTAGCAATAGCAATACATTTGTAGCCTTACAGAGTATTTGGTTTTTAGATGGGACCCATTTGTAAGCTGGAGAGAGTCATCAGAAGGCAAATAATTCAAAAACTATAAAAAAAGAAAAAATGTAGAGCAATTGAAAAGTTGCTTAGAATTGGCCATTCTACTACATACTAAAGGTTAGCTTAAAGGTGAACCATCCCTTTAACAGCAGGAATAAATAAACCTCAATATGCCTAAATCAGAGTAACCAAAGCAGACAGAGAAACAAAATTCAACATTGCATCGGATATCTACAAAAGCCACGAGTATGCAAAATGATAGCACCTTACAGACACTCATCAACAGTTGCTGAATCATTAGATCCTCTCAAAAGTGAAACAAAGAACAGACAAAGAATGGCAAAAATGTTGAGATGCTAGATATGCTTTGGAAGAGAATAAACCAATGCTAAACAGAGAAGGATATGACAAACAGAATGACTTTATGCAGGACAGTGGATATCGGATATACTGTATGAAAAGTCACATGAAAAAGTTTGGGAACCACTCTCATCCTGCATAATAATTCCACTACACTTTCAACAAAAAAAAAAGATAACAGTGGTATGTCTTTCATTTCCCAGGGACATCTGAGTACTGGGGTCTTTTCTGAACAAAGATTTTTAGTGAAGCAGTATTCAGTTGTATGATATTAAATCAAATTTGAAAAACTGGCTGTGCAAAACTTTGGGTACCCTTGTCATTTTGCTAATTTGAATGCATGTAACCGCTCAATACTGATTACTGGCAACACCAAATTGGTTGGATAAGCTCGTTAAGCCTTGAACTTCATAGGCAGGTGTTCCCAATCATGAGAAAATGTATTTAAGGTGGCTAATTGCAAGTTATGCTTCTGTTTGGCTCTCCTCTGAAGAGTGACAGCATATGATCCTCAAACCAACTCTCACAAGATCTGAAAACAAACATTTTTCAGTATCATGGCTTAGGGGCTATCTCAAAGGTTTAAACTGTCAGTTGCAACTGTAAGGAATGTAATCAGAAAATGGAAGGCCACAGGCACAGTTGCTGTAAAACCCAGGTCTGGCAGGCCAAGAAAAATACAGGAGCGGCATATGTGGATGATTGTGAGAATGGTCACAGACAACCCAAAGATCCCCTCCAAAGACCTGGAAGAACATCTTGCTGCAGATTGTGTATCTGTACATTGTTCTACAATTCATCGCAATTTGCACAGAAGAAGATCTGTATGGCAGGGTGTTGAAAAAGAAGCCCCTTCTGCACTCACACCACAAACAGAGTCGCTTATTGTATACAAAATCTCATTTAGACAATCCACAGTCATTTTGGAACAAAGTGCTTTGGACAGATGAGACAAAAATGTAGTTATTTGGTCATAACAAAAATCGCTTTGCATGGCAGAAGAAGAACACTGCATTCCAAATTCTAATTTGGTGGAGGTTCCATCATGCTGTGGGGCAGCGTGGCTAGTTCGGGGACTGGGGCCCTTGTTAAAGTCAAAGGTCAGATACATTCAACCCAATATGAACAAATTCTTCAGGATAATGTTCAAGCATCAGTCACAAAGTTGATGTTACACAGGGGTTGGACATTCCAACAAGACAATGACCCTAAACACACTTGGAAATCTACAAAGGTATTTATGCAGAGGGAGAAGTACAATATTCTGGAATGGCCGTCACAGTCCCCCGACTTGAATATCATGAAAAATATCTGGTATGATTTGAAGCAGGGTGTCCATGCTTAGCAGAGATTTTGTATGGACTAATGGTCAAAAATACCGCCATCCAGAATCCAGACAAACATCAAAGGCTGAGAGAAAGGGGGAAAGCATTATAATGTAAATGATGATACACACACTTCCAAATAGTGAAAGTAAAAAATGTATTTTAGAAAGCTTTCAAATTTAACAAGAAACAATCATACCCTTCTATTTAAAGGGAAATTAAATCCCATTTATAAAAAAGGATTTACATTCACAATACTATTAAAAGGCCACTATACCATCATGTTTTATTGTTTCATATAGGAAAAATATTCAGTATATGCTTTATCTGAAAATGTATGTGAATATTTTGCTTGCTCGACTTTGCTTAAAGGGATTCTGTAATATTCAGGATAATGGATCCCATCCCTGTACAAACTTGAAAACCTTGATGCTGAACCAACACATCTAATTTATCTCTCTGTATCCTTAGGACCAGGGGTATACACTTTTTCAAAAACCCATTTTATTTCACTTTTTGGTGATCACTGGTACCCTGTGGATGCAGTTGTTTTTCTGATGTTTCTTAGCATAGAAATCCATTAATGTGGAGAGAAGTCATTCAAAACAGCTTTTTGTATCATCTTGATCTCTAAGGCATAGTTTCTCAAATTGTTGGTCTGTTCCTTTAAAGCAGTGGATGCAAGCCATTCAGAGGTTTTTGGGGGTGAACACTTATTTGCTTTCCTTGATACACCTAGATATTTATAGTAGCTACAACCTTGAAAATCTGAACAGAGAATTGCAAAGGAGAGGCAAACCGCAGTATGGGTATTAGACCAGTTTTCCAGAAAGCTCCAAATTACAGAGAGGTTATCTCCTATAGGCTCCATTTTACAATATAATAATTTAAAATATGCATTTTTTTCTGTAATAACCAAACAATAACTTGTACTTGGCCCCAACTAAGATATAATTAATCCTCATCGGGGGGCAAAACAAAAATAAATGATTTTTTTAGTAGACTTAAGGTCAGAAGATCCAAATTGCAGAAAGACCCCTTATCTAAAAATCTGGATCATGCTTCATAGCTTCCCGCACATGTAGTAGAAGAATTAGAAAAAAAACATGGTAGGAGCAGATACAAGCAGTTTTGTATGATTGGATAAAAACATTGGATCGACTATTATAAAACAAATTGTTTATCATGTATTTTAGTCATATAATATTTACATCTGTCTGTATTGAAATCATTGTGGGGTTTTTTTACCCATCAGTGTTTTTCCCAGAAGCCCCAGAGTTGTATCCATTGCTACTTCTGGGACCCAGTTCACTGCTATTACAAATAAGCAGCGCGGCTGCTCTAATGATAGGGAGAAATATTATTATACGTTTTTGTTTGATGCCCATCTTTAAAGGAGAACTTAATCCTTTATCATTTAAGCATCCCTAGTGACTCTAAGGGCTAGTCCAGACGAGAAGATTCGTGGAGATTCGTTGCTTGGCGACCTGCTTCCCCCTGCCTTTCAGCTGCTTCAATGAAGAATCGCCTGCGCCTATTAACATGCCGCGCTGCGTTTTTTCTAAGTCGCTCGTAATTGCCTCGCAAGGCAATTTTCAGCAACTTAGGAAAATGTGCCGCGTGTGAAAGTGTGAGATAGGCGCCAGGTGACAAATCTCCCAGAATCTTCCCGTCTGGACTACCTTAATGTATTGGAGTTTAGCAAACTGGCACCTCCCCAAACTAAATCTGGGTCCCTTGTAACATCAGCAAATTGAATCAGACCTATCGGGGGTTCACTTTGAGTTCTGGTATAATACGGAAGCATTATGCTCGTCTAGTACAGGTATGGGATCCATTATCTGGAAACCCCTTATCCTAAAAGCTCTGAATTACAGAAAGTTTGTCTCCTATAGACTTCATTTTATTCAAATAATCCAAAGTTTAAATTCCATTTTTATCTGTAATAATAAAACTGTAGCTTGTACTTGATCCAAACTAAGATATAATTAATCCTTATTGGAAGCAAAACCAGTCTATTGGGTTTATTTAATGTTTTACATGATTTTCTAGTAGACTAAGGGGGTTGTTAACTAAACCTTGAATTTATCTTGAGTGGGCTTTTTGGGGCAAAAACTCACATTTTTAGTGGGAAATAAAAATAAAATGTTTCAATATTTATTATACCCCAATGCTGCAAAAAGCCAGAAATAAAAAATCTGCCATCTCAGACCTGTCGTGGTCCTGTATAAGTCAGTGGGAGAGGCAACTATCTCAGTATGAAGATATTGTGGTTTGTGCTGGGTTTAGCCTGATAATCTGAAAAATTTGGGTTTTTTGGGCAAAAATTCGGGGAAAAGTCAGAAGAAAAATTAGATGATTCAGGTTTTCCATTGATTTTCATCTGTTTTTTTCCAGATCGGATTAATTAAAGTTTTTTAATTAATAAAAAAGGTTTTTTTTTTAAATAAAATAATCTGATAAATTCAGAGTAATCAGATAAATTCAGAGTTCAAAAACTTCGAAATTCAACCATCAAATTTTATTGTATTTTCGATTGAAAATTTACCTTTTTTGATTGAATAGGTCTGTTTTCGATTGAATAAAAAACGCTCAATTCGTTCGAATGCATTGTTCGATTCGAACGATTTTGGGCAAAAAAAACTTCGATCTTCAAAAAAGGTTCCAGGAGAGATCCCCCATAGGCTGAAATAGCAATTCAGCAGGTTTAAGGTGGTGAATGTCAAAGAGACAGTACTTCGATTTTTGAATGGTCGAATTAAAAAAAAATTTTTAATTCAAATTTTCACTTCGACCCTTAGTAAATCAGCCCCTTAAAGGAGAAGTCAACCGATAATGGGGTAAATGCCATGCCCCACTCCCCCCGGCGTACTTCCTCCACCCCCCGGGCAAATGCCCCATAGTTGCTACTTACCCCCTCATCGCAGGTCCTGACCGTGGAGTTTGTAGGCACCATCTTCTCCCCATCCGTCTTCTTCCAGGATCCTTCAGCGTTTGGCGGTGCATGTGCAGTAGGAGCATTTGATGGTTCAGCTCTACTGCACATGCGCCGAAAGTCACAAAGTTTCAATAGGAAAACTCTGTGACTTTCGGTGCATGCGCAATAGAGCTGCTCCTACTGCGCATGCGCCGGTGAGCGACGAAGAATCCAGGAAGAAGACGGCAGGGGAGAAGATGGCGCCTGCAAACTCCACAGTCAGGACCTGCGATGAGGGGGTAAGTAGCAACTTAGGGGCATTTGCCTGGGGGGGGGGGAAGTAGGCCAGGGGGGAGCGGGGCATGACATTTACCCCATTATAGGTTGACTTCTCCTCCCCGGGGGGAGAGGAGCATGGCGTTTACCCCATTATAGGTTGACTTTTCCTTTAATGTATGATGATCCAATTTACAGAAAGATCTATTATAAGGAAAACTCCAGGTTCCAAGCATTCTGGATTATATACCTACAATGTTATTTTAAATAAGAATATCTTTTTGTTTGTTGCTCGTTAAATAGTGCCATTCCTATAATGAAGAAATGTTGTTTCTATAAAGAAGGCAAAGGTTGTGATGATGTGTAGAAATTTTATGGTCAGAGCTTGGTTACTGTATTGAAGCAAAACGGAGAAATCACTCACGGATCTTTCGTAGCTTCCCTCGACAGGACGCACACGTCTCCCGAAGCAGCTGATACTTAATAGCCAGGTTGGCTTTCCCAGTTTCCAGACGTGGGCGAAGGGAGAGGTTTTTCTGAGCAAGTTCAAAGTTAGAAGCCAGAGAAGCTTTCCTCTCCTCTTGAAGCGACTGCACCTAAAGGGGACAAATGATGGAAACAGTGACTCCTGCCTGATCTATCAGTCTGCAAAAATGACATAGAACCCCTCAGTAGCCAATCAGAGTATTAGAATGCTTACAGGACAAAGTTAAAGAAACCAGTTTGCATGCGTGTGAAATGAATATGAAATCTACATGAAAAGGGAAGAAGTGCCAATACTTATACATCCCTCAGTTTTGGAAAACCAGCATATGCTCTATAAGATTCTGAATTAACACTTATTAAAAGGGTAATTCTCCTTTAGGTTGACTTTTAGTATGTTATAGAACAACCAATTCTAAGAAACTTTTCAATTTGCCTTCATTTCTTTTTTTTTTTAATTATTTCCTTTTTCTTCTGACTCTTTTGAGTTTGCAAATGGGGGTCACTGACCCCATCTAAAAAACAAATGCTCCATAAAGCTACAAATGCATTGTTATTGCTACTTTTTAATATTCACCTTTCTATTCAGGCCCTCTCCTATTCATATTCCAGTCTCTTATTCGAATCAATGCATGGTTACTAGAGTAATTTGGAACCTAGCAACCATATTGCTAAATTTATAAACTGGAGAGCTGCTGAATAACCATAAAAAATGAAAGTCGATTGCAAAGTGTCTCAGAATATCAGTCTCTACATCATACTAGTAATTTATGCAAAAGTGAAAACCTCTTTAATTGGCTTTCTCCGGCCTGGCACAGAATTTCCCGACTGCCTGATTTCACCCCAACTTTATTTCCTCTGTAGTGCTGGAGTGGAGTCTCTCCTTGCAGCTGTGTTTTCTTTCCAAACATACATTCTAATGTAATACAAACCAGAGGATCTCTCCCCAATATGCCCACCTTGAGGTGGGCGATATCGGGCTGATCCCCTCATGGGCCCTAGGGCCCAACGATTGGATCATAATTGAAGCCATATGGGTGGTTGGATCGCTAGATCCGACGGGATTCTTAGTCCCGCCCGTCGGAGGGCCCCATACACGGACCAATAAGCTGCTGACTTGGTCTGTCGGCAGCTTTTATCGGCCCGTGTAAGGCCACCTTTAGTGGGTAAGGGCCTGAAAATGCTAGCATTGTTGGACCTCCCACACCCCAGTCCTACACTGAACAGGGAGATATAGACTATAACTGAAAAGTCCTGAGAAATATTCTGGCCTGTGAGTAGGCTTTCCACTTGCCTCTCTATTTTCTTCCCTTTTAATAACATTGTCCGTATGCATCATTTATCGACCAGCCCAGCAAAATATAGTTCAGATAACAAACCTACCTGTAAGTAGGGTTGCCACCTTTTCCTGAAAAAAATACCGGCCTTCCTATATATTTATCCTTTTTTCCTATTAATAACATTGGGATGAACCATCAAAAATACCGGCCAGGCCGGTAAAATACAGGCCAGGTGGCAACCCTACCTGTAAGTCTAGGGTCCCAGCCAGGCACAAAATGACACCTTGCAGGGGAAGCATTAAGTGTATGCGTATGGGTGGAATATAGGTCATGGTCATGATGCACAGATGTCAACCCAGTAACAGGTGGAACTTCAGCAAGCTTAGTGTCCATGGCTTCATTGATGTGATGGGCATGACCTGTAATGATGTCACACTGTGAAATCATACTGGCACAGGGAAGCTTACTATACATTCTGCAAATGCAGATCCTGAAGGTCTGAGACCCCCTGAGCATTGTTTAAGCCACTAAGGGGATCTAACCCCAACAATTAATTGATGTAAAATTATTTTGTTTGGTCCTCTGAGCACTTTTGCAATTTACATTTCCTTTTTAGCGGTTTCTCAGATAGGAGCAGTTTTAGACTAGCTAAGCAGCTGTCTTTGAAGTTCAGTGACAGTGACCCTTGTACACCGTGGTTTAACTGCCAGGGGTGTGAGGGGTGCAATTGCACCCGGGCCCCACCCCCTTGGGTTATGGCTGGCGACTGGGCGGGGGAGATTTTACAGCTCACACAATTACGGGGGAGGGCTCAACAGGGAGGCCCAGGTGCCCATCCTGTACCATGGGTGGGTGGAGGGCGGGTTACAGTTGGGTTTTCCCTGACCCGCACATAACTAATTCACCAATAATTTCATTGTACCAGAAATTCAACAATTCTGGAATGCTACAACACATTACCTGCTGGCGGAACTCAATTAACCGGACACCCTCACCCCCTCACCTGTCTCCTTGGCATAGTGACAGACTGCACATTAGGTACACAGGGCTATGTTATCTACAGTTACTGTCCTAAGCTAAAAAAAACGATACTACTACAATGGAAATAGATTTTGGAAGCAACTAATCAATGACTCTCTTACAAAACAAAAACCAACTTATATACAGTAGTACGCCCATTTTACACCCCCTTATTTTAAGTATTCCCTCATTTTACATTGTTGTTTTGTGATCCCACCTATGTAGTCTGCATTCTACATTTCCCTGATTTTACATTATTTTCCCGGATTGTACACAATTTCTGGTCCCCTTAAAAACTTCAAATGGGGGTTCTACTGTAGCTAGAGGATTTCCCAGGAAGTTTGACACAGTATGGGGTACTTGGGTGATGGCCCAGAGACAATAAAGTGAAGTATATATATATCTGTATTTAATAAAATTCAACCAGCTAGATACCATTCCTTTTGGCCCTTGAGACTCTACTCTTCATCTTCCTATCTCTAACTCTCTAACTTCTGTACTTTTTTTCTTTCCTCCTCTATATGGAAATAATAAAAAAAAAATATATATATATATATATTTGTACGATTATCCCATATCTCAACCATCTATACACTAAAGATATCATTAGCTTCAGGAATCAGGCAGATTTGAAAATCTAGCAGATGAGGAAGTGAAATGGGGCAACAGCATTTATGGACAGCACAATTGGGAAAAGAGAAAGCTGGCCATACTGTGTAAGGCCCCTCAAACACCCTCCAACTGGTTGGAAAGTGGCCTTGGTTGGCTGATGTATGGCCACCTTGGAGTGTCTTAATAAATGGACAATAGAGGTAATTTCCCAGGGCAAGGGCTGGAATTAGGGGTAGACAGAAGAGGCACGTGTCTAGGGTGCAATATTGGAGTGGTACCAGGCACATACCTCCTCTGCAGCCTTCCCCTAGCTCAGACCCTTGCATCCTCCACAACTGACAGTTTCTTCCGCGCACATGCGATTGAGCTTGGGTGCTTGAGTCTCCATGGCCTGAATCCAAGCATTCGTGTGCGCTTCTGTACATGTGCACAAACGCTTGAGGAAGGACTGAAGTAGCCGGCCGGGTTGCCTAGGGCGCCTGGCCGACTTGGCCCGGCACTGCCCAGGACTCACTTGGATTGAGCGCCTACCATCAGACCTTTAATTTGCTATTACGTTAGCAAACCCAAGCAAACCGTTAGCAAATGTTCCTCAGGGAATTATTGTCACCACAAGTGACCCTTGCCACCTGTACTGTCTATGCACATCCTGTATTGTAGGTTAATTCTAGGGTTCCTAGTATTAGCAGTATAAAGCTGATAATATATCAAACCCACTAAAATTGAAAATGAATGTAAAGTGTAAAAGTGCCAAGAGGATCAACCTGAGTAAGTTTACCTCAATTCACTTTTGTTTGGGTTCAAATTAATTGTAAGTGAACTGGGGCCTTTTTTTATGTTTGATCCTTGTGCATTTATTTCTCTGTATGGTTCTTGCACATTTTTCATTCAAGCAAGTAAGTCACCACCATTTCCTTGTCCTCCTTGGTGTTCCCTGCACTAATTCTGTTAGGGAGCATGCACAGTATAAAAATCGCTGGAAAAGTTCTGTACTGCTCACCAAAACCCATTTGGGGACACCTGAAAGACAAGAAAAAGATGGCAGAACTGTGCTCAGCAAACACAACCCAGGTGGTATATTTTTTAAAAAAGAGGGGTCCCAGCCTTGGGCAGAGTCCCTGGGGAATGTCTGAATTTGCAGCCCCCATTAAATTTACCTCTCCTTCTGATTAAATGTACTCAACTAATAGCACTGCCAACTAGCTGGGTAGCTGGGTATTTTAGTAAACCCAACTAGGTGGCATTTGGTAACGCTTCTCTGTTCTGTTACAGATCTGCCATTATAGTATACAGGTATGGGATCAGTTATACAGAATGTTCAGGACCTGGGGTTTCCTAGATAACATCATTTGGATCTTCATACCTTAAGTCTTCTAGAACATCATGTAAACATTAAATAAACCCAATAGGCTGGTTTTGCTTCCAATAAGGATTAATTATATCTTAGTTTGCATCAAGTACAAGCTACTGTTTTATTATTACAGAGATAAAGGAAATTATTTTTAAAAAAATTGGATTATTTGGATAAAATGATGGCCTTTCAGTAATTTGGAACTTTCTGGATAATGGGTTTGCAGATAACAGATCCCATACCTGTATTAAAACTGGATATGATTGTGACTATGAAAATCCAGTGTTGTGACTGTGGGCTGCATCAGGACATGATTTGTAATAGAAGTATAGGACATGTTATCCAGAATGCTTGGGACCTGGGGTTTGCCAGATAATGGATCTTTCCATAATTTGGATCTTCATACCTTAATACAATTACAGCAGAATCAGATAAAAGCTAAGGAGCAGGTGGAAATAGGTACAGGAATGAAGTGAAATATAATTTAAAATAATAATAATAATAATAACGTCAGGAAGACAAAGAGGGCAATGGCAGAATAATCCTGAGACAGACAGGGAACATATATAAGGTAAGAAACAATGAGAGTTTGCTGCTAATAAAGGAATGAGAATATGTGGCCAAACAAAGGAAGAAATAAAGGCACTGGCACATAGAGAAGAGGAGACAGAGGCAGAAGGCCTGCGGTATCATAACAAACACTACTGGCTAATCCATTGCAATGATCTGCAGGTGTATGGTGCATGGGAGACACACATAGTATTCAGCAGGCCTTCACGTTTATTTGGGTCGAGCCAAGGCCTGAGCCGGATGCATCACAAAGACGCTACAGGTTCTGAGTAAATCTCAGCTTTCCCCTAGCTACAGGCTGTGTAATCAGAAGGATATGTGGGTGGTACAGGCCCAGCGTATGGCTGAGACAGGTCTGTGGCTGCTGGAAGCTCTGCCCATACATATAAACACGCACAGATGTTACTATGTGCCAGTGCATTACACAAGCCTCAGCACAATACAAACCAAGCCAGGGATTTGTGCAAAGACAAAAGAAATGTAAAAAAGGCCACATTTCCCAGAAAATAAACAAGCCATGCCAGACTGTTTTTTGTTAGGAAGGTGCATGAGTGATGCAAGGGCTGCACGTAGACTAGGTGTGGGGAAATTGTGGATATTGTAAGGATTTGGGCCTGGGAAATACAAGGGGACACAAAATCGAAGCAGAAAAGGATGATGATGTCTGCTACGGCTTTCCCTGAGATCCATACACCAGCATCTGTCCTTGCTAACGGCACCGCTTATTTACAAACAAGGCAAATACACACACACACACATACATACACAAACATACATACACACACCACACGTAAACACACACACATACATACACACACATACATACATACACACACATACATACACACACCACACGTAAACACACACACACACACATACATACACACACACCACACGTAAACACACACACGCTCACAAACACAACAAATGGCCCTGTCTGAGCAGGTTTACACACAGGGAACAACACAACACTGCCAATAATAAAATCTCTCCTCTTTACATGGCAGGCAGAGTGGCAGTTAGGTCTGACAGCTGGGAATGAAAGGGTAAAGAAGCAGGCCTGCAGCACAAACACACACACGTCAGTATATACATCCCTAGGATCCAGAGGCGGCACCTGTAAGGCGCAATTCACACAAAGTGTAATGTTCAGTCATTTGGGAGTGCAGCAGTGTGTCCAGGTCAGGCACATGCAACCTGTGGCCCTCCAGCTAATGTGCAACTGCAACTGTCAGCCAGGGGGCCACAGGTTGGAGCCACAGGTAAAAGCCGATAAAACAAAACAGCTCCACTGATTCTAAGGATAAGGTGGCCGTGCCTAGGAACAATGCAAAGCCCAGGCCAGTGCTGCTATGAGGGCACCCATATAGTGTCACTACTAATGGCACCCTATTCATGAATCAGCCTGCAAAGTGACAAAGGCTGGAGGATGCCTGTGCCAGACATGTATAGGATAGGGGGGCATTGTTCAGAGAATGGGGTGTATGGCAGCTCCAAGCTCAACAGGCAGCAGCAGAGCTCCATGCTACACACACAGCAGCACATACACAATATATGCATCATATAACAGCTACATCATGTCAGTCTATGGCCACTGCACACAGGCAGCAGCACATCCATGTACAGCCACCGACCCCCCTACTACACAGAGCAATGGCAGCCGCTCATCCTCCCCTACCTGCTCGCTCAGGCGGACAATACGCTGCAATTTCCCCTCGTCCTGGAGGAGCTGCCGGAGCTGCTCGGTGCTCAGCGCCCCAAACCGGTCCGATGGGCTGGAGCCGCCGTTACCGGCCTCCGAGGAAGGATCGGGGCGTGCAGCGGACTTGGAGTTGGCGACCTCCGAGGATGTGTGGCTTCGCGTCACTCCCGGCTTAGCGCTTTCTTGCTCCGGGGACGAATGGGAGCGGCTCCCCGGGTTCATGCTGCCGGGCTCCGGGTCCACTCTCAATACCCGCGGTCCCCGCAGTCTGCAGCGGGGGGTGCAATACCCGGAGCGGCCAGTAGAGGGCACCCCGAGTCCTCGCTATGTGTCCAGCTTGGAGTATAATAGCTGCCGCCTGGAGCTGTGTCTGCCT